>CM070514.1:31193295-32393295 GCA_036346375.1 Guadua angustifolia | reverse complement strand
TTTGCTTGGTTGTTTAGTTTTTTTTTGCTTGCTTGTTGGTTGGTTGTTGAACTATGTGTTGCTTGTTGGATGTTGAACTATTTGCTTAATTTCAATTTCCCTTTAGTAATGCATTTGTGTGATATCATGTCATATTTATTTGAGCAAATTATTTGCTATATATCTTGTTATATTCTCTCGAAAGCAAAAATTTAGGGGGAGCTCTCGCAAAATTTTTTCCGTAAATATGTGCATTTGATACACCTCTCAAATTCCTCTAATGCACACATTTAGGGAGAGCTCCACCATGTATTTGGTTTTCCAAATACACTCTCATTTCAAATTTATCTATAAATCTAATCGTATTGTTATCAATTCACCAAAAAGGGGGAGATTGAAAGTGCATCTAGGTCCCTTAATGATTTTGGTGATTAATGACAACAAGATTAAGTGACTAATGAGCTTTATGAGTATTGTGAACAGATGAATACGCTCATGGGAAAGTCGCTCAAGAAAAGAGGTCCCTCAAATCAAAGAAGAAAAGGCGTCGGTTAAACTCAACGGTTGTATATGGATTTTTAATTTTATTTGAGTTTAAGGATTGCCGTATTATAAAGAGGGATATGGCAAGAAATAGCTTTAGAATGACCCAATGTGCTCAATGATGAATTCTAGTCTAAAAATGAGTCAATGTGTAAAGTCTTGGGGGCAAAATGTTCAAAAGGTTCGAGTATCCGAACATATCTTCGAATGTCCTACTGGCCCCTCGGTGCTCAGCAAAATTTGTTCGAATGTCCGAACATACGTTCGGAGTATCCGAGCTAACCTTCTCGGTTGGTCGAGTTCATTTTGGTTCGGAATGTCCGGACATGGGTTCGGAGTATCCGAGCCAACCCCCTCGGTTAGGTTTGGTTTAATTATATTCGGAGTGTCCGAAGAGTTCTTCGGAGTATCCGAGGTGTTCGGACTATCCAAAGAAATGTTCGTACTATCCGAGCTGGGGGTCTCGGTTGCCCTGTACTCAACCTGTTCGGACTATCCAAACATAAGTTCGGACTATCCGAACAGAGTCGAGCTGAGCACAAAACGGGGAGGCTATAAAAGCCCAAACTCTCCCACCTACCAAAAGCAACTGCATTCAATTCATTCTAAATAGTTCTCTCACTCTCTCTAAGCCCTAGTGTTCATCTCTCTCAAATCTTTGATTCTTGAATCTTTAGAGGGAGGTCAAATAGAGAGATTGATAGATCTAGAAGTGTTGATTCATCTTGAGCACTTGGTTCATCCTCAAGCGGATTTCTCGCCGGATCTTTTACTCTTGGAGGTTGAGGACTCCTAGACGGCTAGGAGTCACCGGTGAGCTCCCAATCTTTGTGTGGGACGCCGCCAGAAGTTTGTGAAGGTCGAATCCACCTCCGCAAGGAAATGATTCAAGGAAAAAGGAGGTGAGTGCTTTGTGCAACACCTAGAGGATTAGGGTTGAAAGAGACCCCGGCTTTGTGCCGCCTCAACGGAGACGTAGGATCCCCTCAAGGATCTGAACTTCGGGGAAAAATCGTTGCGTCTTTTTGGTTCTTAGATTTTCTATTTGTCCCCTTTTGTGCTTGGCTTAATCTTTTGGGGATTCAAGGGCTTGATAGCTTCTTGCTGTAGATATTGGTGGGATTTCATATTCTGGTAGTTGTCTTAGCTAAGATATTTCATTTGGTAGCAATCTTGCGCTCTAGATAGCTCAGATCTACTTTTTAGGGTTTTCGTGCGTAAAGCAGTTCGGACTATCCGAAAAGTCACTTGGACTATCCGAACTATTTGGATAGTCCGAAGGAAATTTCAAACTATCCGAACAATTAATTTCTGCTGCGAATTTAAATTTGAAAATCGCCTATTCACCCCCCTCTAGGCGACATCTCGGTCCTTTCAGTGCCACCCCCACTACAGCAACCTATGGCAACGAGACGCAAGGGTCCTAGGAGAAGCTTCCATGCCCCACCCCACCCATCCCCACTAGGCCTCTTAGGGGAGATGACACTCTATCCCTAATCCCTAGGGGCCCCAACCTGCAAGGATCCCCATAGGGATTAAACAATATGTTAAATTATATTTTAAAAACTAATGTGACTTTATTTATTAATTTATAAATATTTATTTTTTTTCAAAATTTAGCTACAAAAATTATATCCAAAATTACAAATTTAGATTTTACCCAACATATAAGAAAAGAATATATTTATAAACGAAATAACGTAGTTATGATTTTTACCGGGTCCCCATGGGGCTCGTAGGGGAAGGCGACCACATCCCCAACTTGCTAGCGCAGCGAGGGCCAATACTCGTTCCTCTGCACAAGGAGATCAGCCTCCCTCCCAGCCCCCTCGCCTGGGTGGCCTCTTATGAATTTCCCATGCCACTAGATCAATCCTCTCAACCATTTGTCACTTCCCCAAGACCTAATGTGCCACTCATGATTGTCTCCCGTCCCCTTAACCCACGGGCAACAGCACCACCACCATTTTGCCGCCTAATGCTATATTGTTGGGGATTCTAATGAACCCAAACCCTAAATCAGGTGAACTTGAACCCTAACTCTATCAGACCGTCGGACAAGTCGAAGGTCTTGTCGGCTAAAGTACTAATTGCGGTGTGAATCCAATGATAAGAAATTTGATTATTTTCTAAGATTTTTAGTTGAATATTATTTAACAATTATGCTTAAATTATAGAGTAATATCTCTTTTTAATAAAATAGAGTAACATCTAACCCTATAATTCTATGTATATACTTCTTTGTATAACAATTGTTAAAAGTATGGCGATTGAATAATTCTCCTCACTACTTTGTAGAGGTGAACAAATATCCTATAGTTAATTTAGCTAGATAATTAGGTTTCTAATATTGTTTTACTATATATTAGTGTCTAGCACATAAGCTCATGGAAATGCATATAACCACATATTTGGATATAGTAATATCAAAAATTTTATACCATTGTATGAAGAGCTTGAATATATATATATATATATATATATTCTTTACAAAATTGTATAAGTAAGGTATTGACCATTAAGTAAGATAAACGATATTCCTTAAATTATTATGTACATAGTGTGTGCTAATTTCTCTTCTTAGCTCTATTTGTGTTTAATTAGTTTCATTACACAGTTTCTTTTAAACAATAGAAATGTATTCTTATTTTTATGTCATTTTTATATGGAAATGATAGCATGTACCATACCATGTTACTCCTTTCATCTCACAATATAAGTCCATTTTCATGAAAAGCGTTGTCCCCATAATATAAGTCTATTGAGGAGATTAAATGCATAGTTATTACAATACTTTCACTTTATACCACTGCTTTAATGATAAAAAGTGGATAAGGGCAATCCTAATGGGATGACTAGGATAGTTTCCATAGCATTAATTAGGTTGCCATGTAAGCAAAATGGTGATGTGGAGGTAGAGTTAATGATGAAATAGAAGGAAACCATTTCTCATGCAGGAAACCATTTCTACACAAGTACCAAGAAAGGGAAAAAGGGGATTGGGTGAGAAAATAAGAGAAAAGAGGAGATTGGATGAGAGTTTATTTTGAAAAAATTATCCATTGGGAGCATAGTTTCTACATGTAGTGTCTAGATGACATGGAAGTTATAGAAACTATATACATTGGGATTGCCCTAACTAGTTGTGGTACGCCACTCAATAGGGGTATGCATGGTTCAATAATGGTATCTTTTTAAAGATTTATTGTCTTCTTGTTCTATGTGTACGGTGAGCATAGACTTATATTGTAGAACGGAAAAGATACAACTAGCTTCTCAAGAATCAAAAAAGAGATAATTTCATGAGAAGGTTGTAGATTATCCAATTTAAAATTTATAAATACTCTCTCTATTCAAAAATATAAGGCGTATTTTGACTTTGCACAAGGCTTAAGGTTGGGGCAAAATTGAGAAAGGTATGAGTGAAAATGACTTAGTGTCGTGCCCCGAATTTACGGATTCGGACACTCTGTGTATATTGTACTAGTCCAGGATCACGCTAGTACACACAGGCTAAACAGGTTGAAGTACCACAATCATACACAGCGGAATTAATAATAAAGTACTTCAATCATGAATAATAACGAGTTACACGGCCTTATGGCCTCCTTACAATAATTCGCCACGCAGGGCGATAAATATCAAAGTAGCACAAGTTTATCAGCGGAAGCAAAAGTAAGACAAGGAACCCTTCCTAACCACATGCAACTGAGTGCGACTCAACCCCTAATCCTCCTGGCCTTCGATGAACTCCTCCTCCCAAGCTGGCACGGCTTTTTCTTCTGAGGTTTTGTCGATGCAAGGGTGAGTATACAACATACTCAACAAGTCATGCACAATGCAGGTCTATTACTACATGCATGGCTTATCCGAAAGGAAAGGCTTAATTGGTTATTTTGCTTAAAGCAGCATTTCTTTTAAACAGTAATCCTATTAGATTAAAAGCAAGAAACCAATATTATTAATAATTAATTTCTCAATTCTTTTCCAAGAGTTTGGCACACTGACCCTAGTTTCATTCATCGACTTTTGGCACTGACCACCCAATCCACATCTTTTATTTTTAAAATCTAACCCTTGATCAGTAATCACCGAGCATTGTCCGAAGATCGCGACACGGCTATTCGAATAGGTTTACACACACACTCTGCAGAGGCTGTACACTTTACCCACAGGATACAGTCGCTCACCACACAGGTGATTGATTGCAACAAAGTCTTTCAGAGACTAACACTTAACCAGTGAACCTCTCCAGTACTGCCTTTCTAACACTTCCCTCACACAGAGCCAAAGCTTAGAACAGGCACATACCGTTAGATGGGTACCAAGCCGCAGCACAGGTACGCTCCCCCATACTGTTACATTTTCGTGTAACTGTCACCCCGAGGTATCAAAGGAAAGATATTAGAGACCTACTAAACTAGGTCCGTCCCATTCCGGACAAGTGGTTGTACGAGAAACTCAGTTCAAAGTCTCGCAAGGTAAAGTCCTTAACTGTCCCGGGCAAGACATCCATTTTATACATCTCGGCACATAGCCTTAACCATCACAATACATCCCATTGCCACACAGGCCCACCTGGCACGAAGCCTTCTTGCCACTTGTCCCGGTCCAAATCATTTCCCACCCAGGGTTTGCATTTATGCAACACATGCCAATGCCCACGTCATTGTATGAGTAGGACCACATAGGCCGCTACCCCCAATTCCATTCCATGACATCATCGCATTATTCCAAAATGTGTTCCATAATTATTTAGTCAATGTTCTTTTGCAAATTCTAAGTCATTCACGCACCTAAGCATTCTAAGCTGCTAATCACGGTCTAGCCTCCCGTGTTGGCATTTATATAGCAACCAACATAAATGATCATCTTAAGGTGACAAAGTTTTCAGGGCATACAATTAGTATTAACAAGGTGGCATAACAAGGTAGGTATTTTAGCTACCGTTCCCACATAAGCAACATCATTTTTACTTAACATAGCATGCAATAATTGAATCAAAATATATTTTCGAAATCTAGGCACGAAATGATCAAAGCATGACTTGCCTTCAAATAGCAGTTGGTTCTGGTCCGAGATCTGTGACGGGTCTTCAAATTCTCCCTCGGCAACTTAAGAACTCGAGTCTACTCGCATTCAAGCAATATACACAATCATTACACAATACAGACAGCAAGATTAACACTAAAAATAGAATAAAAATCACCATTAATTAGTTCACATTTTACAAATTTTGGGCACTGGAATCACCCAAATCCGAGTTAAAATGCAAAAGTTATAGCATTTTCAAATTTGTGAAATTCAATAAATGAATAACCGGATTAAGTGATTTATTTTTCTAATGAAAAATCTGATTAAATCCTCGGCTGGACACGTGTCAGCACCAAAGACTGCCACGTCGGTCTCGGTCACTGACAAGTGGGCCCCTGTGACGTCATCTCGACGTCAAGACAACCGCGGGTCATCACACTGACATGTGGGCCCCACGGAACAGTGCTTGGACCAACCAGAAACTGACACGCGGCGAGAAAGCATCAAGCCACGCACACGCGATTTCCGGACCGTTGGATTCAAATCTAACGGTGGAGGTTAACCGAGCGATACACTGCTACTAAGCCTACGTGGCCTCACCTCGAGCGTTGGATGAAGATCCGACGGTTGCTGGAGCTCGCGATGCGTCGCAGAAGGAGCGGTGGTGTTGGTCGCCGGACTTGGAGAAGACGACGCAGGCGACGGCGTTTCCGAGCTTCTCCGGTTGAATGAAGTAACTTGCTGGACGCGGCTTGGCTTGGTAAACTCGGTGGAGGTCTCAGGTGCGGCGGAGAGCGGCGGATGTCGGCGGAATGAGGAGAAGAACCGAGACGAGAGAGATGGCAACTACGGTGAGCTCTAGCGAGGTCTACGGAGGATGGCTGAGCGCGAGAGATGGGGCAAAGTGAGCGGAATGGAGTGCTGAGCACGGAGGTATACTTCACCCGCTCGGTCATGCCTAGAGGCGCGCGCAATATCTCTGACATGATCTTGACACCCTACGGCATGACGGCGCGACAATCGCACCTCCCGAGATCGTTTTGCCACGTCACTGCTCGATCATAAACCGACGGTCCAGATGGACGGCGCTAGGGTTTTTCAAGGCGGCAAAGTGTTGGGCTTGGCCGACATCGTAGCTAGCTAATTCTCAAACTTTTTCCAATAAAAATAATTACAGAAATTCAAAGTATTTATTTAGGGCACTAAAAATACTCGAAAAATTCTAGAAAAATTCCAGAGCATTTTGAGCCTAAATAAAATATTTTCATTTATTTTTGATAAATACTTTTTCTGATATTAATTAATCAAGAGAAGAATATTTCAATTTAATTTTATTTAAATCCAATAAATCTCCAAAAATTCAGATAAAATTCAATTAAATGCAAATAAAGGTTGATTAATTCACAAAAATTTTAAATAACTCAAAAATTAAAATCGAGGCAAATTTCGGGATGTTACACTTAGATACCCCCAATTAATTGTCTTGGAAGATGAGAGATAATAGTTTGTGTGTGGTGGTAATGAATAAATGCATGTAGTTGAGAGAGAATAAATAGGGGGTATAGTAAACTATAGTCCTTACATTTCTGAACGGAGGGAGTACTTATAAGTATCTAAATGCTTTAGATATTTTCTTTGAACAAACTAGATTATGTCTATTGTGATGAATCTAGTATATATATACAAGCAAAATACCTCATTTCTCGTATATGGATATGCCAAGATAGGACATTAGAAAAGAGCAGTGTGTAATTGCTATATTAGTTTTAAAAAAGAGTGATTTGTAATAGAGCTGTGCTAAAAT
Organism: Guadua angustifolia; assembly: GCA_036346375.1. NCBI lineage: Eukaryota > Viridiplantae > Streptophyta > Magnoliopsida > Poales > Poaceae > Guadua > Guadua angustifolia. Next base: position 32,385,935 of record CM070514.1, on the reverse strand, counting down.
AATGTGTATTATTTTTTAACTATAGGATGTTAGTTGAGTCATCTAAATACTTAGTGTATTAATCCCTCTAAGTTCTATTTTAAATAACACAATAGACTTTTCATGGTAAAATAATAATTTTATGAAAAATACTTTTGATAAGAATTGTGAATCTAGATCAATGTAAATACACTAATTGTCGAATATTAGATATTAATTGCAGATGTTCTAAACTGTCACTTAAAAATAACGAAAAGAGTATTTAGCTATATTCAAAATATATTATAATGTTTTATTTCAAACATCCATCGGTAAAGTTCTATGTCCACCACTCTGGGCCACAATACTTCTGCATGTAAGTATATGATTCACAGATTCATGTGAAACTGGCGACTACTTTATCATTTGAAGTTAACTGCAGGAAGCAAATTCGTCAAAGAAGAGTATTGATCTTATCGTTACCTCCAAAGTTCAAAGTTGCAATAGTAGTAACAAATATAGTGGCCTTGATGAGTGAGCTCACAACTTGATCAAAAATGCAGAAAATCACTTAACCGAGAAACTTATACTAGCAACTAAGACCACCCAAGTGTATGATATAACAGGGACTAAAATTTCACACCTACAAATAGTTTGGTCAAAGAACCCATCAACTCCACCACCCATGGAAACCAACAAAATCCACACCTGTCATGCCCAAAATGCGACGCCGCTCGGTGATCACCATCGGCCTTGAAAAAGCAAAATGGTTCACTTTACCTACTGAAGTTGCCATGCTCGATTGCGCCGCCGCCACCATCGGACCAGCACAGTCGTTTCATTTGCGGGGTCACGGTGGGATGTGGATGTGAGGTTGAAAGGGCTACGACCCGAGAAAGGGGGTGGATGTCAGTAACTCAGTATTGCTGCCTATGATACACTGATAGAGGGGATAATTTATTATTATTATTTAACTTTTTATTTTTATTTTTATTAATATCTCCTTCCTAATTTATTTTCAGATATGACCCTTTTGTCATACCAATGACCGCGGTATAACCAAATATTGCTACTCCACCATCAATAACGTGGCAAAAAAAAAATGTCATTTAGCTAGACTTACCTTGTGGCATGACCATATTGTCTTGGGCAAAAGGTGATTTCAAAATAAGTTGGATGAGAAGTTACCAATAAAAATGAATTAAAAAGAGGGTTAAATAATAAAAATACTCTACAGGGAAGGTGTTAGAACTTTTCTCCTCTTTTTTGAAGAAATTGGTACAAACCTATGATTGGTGGGAATTGAAGAAAATTTACTCGATCCATTCATAAATATAAGTCATATAGTTTGAATGATCTTGTTTAGAAAATAAGATTTGTATGTAAATTTAATGAGGTTTTTTTATACTATACCCTTATTTATTCTCTCTCAACCATAATATTAATTTATTACCACCCATATAAAGTATTATTTTTTATTTTTCAAGACAATTAAGTGGGGGTATCTTAGTCATTTTATCTTATATCTTTCTCAATTTCATCAATTTATTACCACTCATATAAAGTATTATATTTAATCTTTCAAGATAATTAAGTAGGGTATCTAAGTCATTTTCTCTTATATATTTCTTAATTTATCGTAACCTTAATCCTAGTACAAAGTCAAAATATCCCTTATATTTTGAACGGATGGAGTACATATTGCTGGCGTATGTTACGATTGGCTTAATTGCATTTATTGGGAAACTGCTTCTAAATTGCTAGTGTATGCTACGTTTGGCTTAATTGCATTTATTGGGAAAATTCTTCTAAGGCAACTTTATGCTCGCTGATCAATGCAACCGTGAGGTCCTCATTTGATACATGGGGACATATCCAGTGCAATCAGAACTTTGGTGTAATCACCGTGCAATTTAACTAAGAAAAGTTTTAAAAAATTCTAAAAAAAATCGTGGATGTACATCTCATCTTACCCCATTTACATATAAAATTTCATGATCAAATTCGTCCTATGCTTGAAGTTACAAAAAAGACAAATTTGGGGTGCATTTGAACTATTCAAGTTTGTCAGAAATTTGTCTTTTTTATTACTCTTAACATAGGATAAATTTGATCATGAAATTTTATATGTAGATGGGGTAAGATGAGATGTACATCCACGATTTTTTTCAGAATTTTTTGAAACTTTTCTTAGTTGGATTGCACGGTGATTGCACCAAAATCCTGATTGCACTGGATATGTCCCCTTGATACATACCCAAGCATATGCGACAAAAAGGATCACCAAAATATTCCGAAGAAACCGTTCTATTATCTACTCCCCCCAACCCCTAAAATTCTTGCATTCAAGATAAACAAATATAATATTGTACTCTAACCCTATCATAGGCCCACTATTATTTCTTCCTTGCTTGCACAATATGGATTGGATCCCATGAGTTTATATAAATTTATGTATGGTTATAAGGAAGTAGAAAAAATAATAATATTAGGCTTAGAAATTTAGAATATCTATATATGATATGGTCCAATATGTATTCCTACGGTTCGAATTCACAATGAAAGTACGAAAAAAAATCCAATATATATTCCTACTATTAGAATTCACAATGAAAGTACAAAAAAAAAAATTTAACTCACTTATTACCGATTATTTATGTAATTCTACAAACTCCACTTGAGAGAAGCTACGTAGCTGCACAATTTATGCTTATGCAACCGGCGAGACAGAATGTTGCAACCAACTACAAGCTCATGCCATCGAATCATCGATCAAGCACGCGGTCCCTAAAACGTTCCACTATTTTGTTGTGCTTGATCTACACTTAATCTCAGCAAAATCTTTCAAGATGTTCTGATCGAGCCATGCCAAATCCTTCCATGGCATTATGTCCATTCAACAAAAATTTCGTTAGTCATGCTTGATGATATGCCAAAATGTACCTGCAGTCATGCACCAGCACTTGTGGTAGTTCTTTACTTCTTTAAATGACCGAATTACCAGATCCTTCACCAATGATAGATGCCCTACTGAGCTCAAAAACTTCTGGATTAACCAAGAGAAGAACATTTCATTTCTAGTGTACATTTCACAATTACGTATGCAAAACCTACAACAGTTTGATATTTCTAATGTACATTTCACAGAACGAATTATCCAACTGATAATCTTACAACAGCATGTCTGACGCTCTAGGTGCCACAAGACAACATACAACATCTACCATCTACCAGAAGACAATGCGAAGAAATCTACCACAGGTTAACTGAACTAATCACTAATGCCAGACTTTCCAACAAAAGGAAGGAGGGAAATTGTTGGTCACCAAAATTGCCGTGCGTGTGGAAGCTCGAATCCGCTTCACCTCGTTGAAGCTACCTACGCATACAGAAACGTTTAGTTTACAACAGACGATGATGTCCAACCGCACAGCAATGAACACAATTTGCCATTCCATCGTCCTAGAAGCCTTAAATCTTAATTGATCTCAATCACAACATTCTTGTTCTTGCTGCCTTTGGGCCGCCCTCGCTTTCTTGCCCCAACCTTTACATGCGTTGATTCTACTCGCATTGGCGCTGCCGGCACTGCCGCCGTCACTGTGGCACTCATGGCAGTGCCACTGCCGGCACTAACTGCCATGTTGCCTTCCACAACGCCACCTTGGCCTGGCAATGGCAAGTACGGCCCCATTGGATAAAATCCCAGAGCAGCCGGGGCCTGCTGAGTCGGGGAATTGACCGGCCCAGCGAACGCAGGGCCTCCGGGGAACCCCAGGGGGAAGAACCCCCAGGAGCAGTAGTACATGTCGGTGCCTGGCACGATGGGCGGCGTCGTGGGCATTGCCGCGGAGAAGAACGGCCGGCGGCAACTGGGGCAGAGCAGTGTGCGCGCCTCGTAGGAGTGGTCGTACTGATGCAAGTGGCAGCAGGACGGGCAGGCCGTCCAGAAGGTTGGAGAATGCCGCGCCTTTGCCTCCTGCTGCCGCTCCAGCGGCGGTTGCGATTTGGCGGCACGTGGCGGCCGCCCGCGCTTTGAAGGCGGCGTTGTAGAAGCCGCCTGCCGTGGCTGGGGAGCGGGCGGTGGCGAGGCTGGCTGTGGAGGCGGTGTTGGCTGAAGCTTCTCTGGAGAGGGAGCGGTGGGTGCGCGAGCTGCGGCGGCTTGGGCGGCTGCAGCCGCGTTAGCGGCGGCATCGAGGTCAGAGTCGAGGGAGGCTTTGCGAAGAGGGTCGGAGAGAAAGGCCCAGGCGTCCGCGACAAGGCGGGCGGCGTCAGTGAAGGCGAGCGAGCAGGGGCGATCGGGGTGGGAGCGGTTGAGGAGGAGGGAGAGGCGGCGGTAGTGGGAGTGGACGACGTCGGGGTCGCGGGACGCGGGGACGGCGGAGTCGAGGCCGAGGACGGCGTAGGGGTCGGGGAGCCCGGACGGGAGGCGCCGGCTCTGGGCGGCGAGGAGGGCGTCGGCGGCGGCAAGCAGGTCGTCAGCCCCGGGGGCGCAGGGGTCGTCGGCGAGGGCCTGGGATACGAACTGCTTGCAGCCCTCGAGGTCCCGCGCCATCAGGAGCTTCTCGGCCACGCCCATCCACCGCTCGGCGGAGCGCCGCGCGGCAGCGGACGGATCCATGGGCTCGCCGCCGTAGGCGGCACAGGGGAGAGAGCAAGGGTTGTTGTTGCTTGTGGGGTTGTGGGTGCGTCCAGCAATTTTGGTTGGCACCTTGGTTTTGTGCTTTTGTTTCGATATTCGTGTCTTTATTGGGGTGAATTACTATGTCCACATGTTACAACACTTGCAATTGTTCCTCCACCTCCTCTTCCTCTGCGCATACCGCACACCTGCGCGTCACCACCTCGCCCTCTCCTATGTGGCCACCGCCTCTTGATATCAGATCCCAGTCTTTATTACATTTGATCCACAGCTAGATTCAGCAAAGACATCGTTGGGAACGACTGGATCCAATGGCTATACAACACGCCGCTGCCTCGCTCTCCACAAGCGGCGGCCTATCATAATCCTCTGTGTCACCATCTCAACCTCCTACGGTTGTCACGCCACTAACTCTTTCCTAAGCCACCCTCCCCATTTCCCACAACATCTTCTTCTCCTCCGCATCGTTAGTATGCCTCCCCTTTACGAGCCGCCGCCTCCCCTCCCCTATTACTAAGGAGCTCTGTCCCTCACATAGTATGTATTTAGTTTAATCTGTACCATTGTAGAAACTTGTATAGGAGTTACTTTTATATACCATTATTTAAAAGCTAAATAAATGCAAGAGCATTAATGAATTATATATAGTAATTACTTATTCCTTCGTTTATTTTAAAATTTATACAACTTATATTAGGAGACAATTGCTTTTATATATCACTCATTGTCTCTTGCAGTTCATTTGGTCGCATGGTTAGCTGCTGTTATAGCCTCTAGCTTCTTGCAACACTACATACATAAGCTAATCTGCACAAGCTAACCAAAAAAAATACCTTTTTTTTGGTTGTAGGGAACTAGCATGGTTGCCAGGGTTTACATGATGCGCATAAGACGGCCCGATCTTCCAGTGAGGGAATAACTTCGATCTAACGGAGAATAACTTTGACGATCCGGTTACGAACCACACAAGGATAAATACCTACAATCTCTAAACCACACTCCTTGTTATTATCAACTGTACCAAGAACACGGATGACCTGCCCACGGAGGTCTATTCTTGCAAGCAATCGAAGAACTAGTAAGAACAAGAATGAAGCACACACTCAAGTTGAGGGTTTAAAACTTGTTTACTACTGCTTTAGTCGAGTCAGGAGAATAAGGATAAAGTTGCACACATGAGGTAATTATTCTTAAAACAAAACCTAAGAGAAACTAAGCAAAGCTTGTCCACTATTAAGCCAAGGAGATGGCTGCTAGGAGGTGGACTCACGCCACTTTGATTACATCGGAACTCAACTCAAAATAATAGTGGCATAACACCCAATACATTGAAGACTGTTTATGGACGTTAGAGTTTTTGATGATATCTTCTAGCTCAGAAAGAATTTGATGATGAGGTCAGATCCATTGGAAAGTGTATGAGATAAGTTTTTAATCAAGTGCTCACACGCCCCAAACAGACTCCGTTTGAATTCTCTATGCCCATCTAATGTCAGACTGATCTTTGGTGGCTGAGTTGGAACCTTTCACGTTCCCACCTTAATTACTTATGTTGGCGAATTAAAACTCTCTTGCTAATCTGTACCAAGGTTCCTATGTATGAGAATATTAAAAGTAGTGGTATGTTCTCCAAAGTGATATTATGCAACACAAGAAATGACCTAGCCTCGAAGTCCCGCAACCAACACAAACAAGCAAACCATCATATAGTACTGTTCACAATATATGCATTAATATCACGTAATGCAAACCATTAAACACAAATTCATAGTGAAGTCGGCACTATTGCCACCCAAGATCGGTAGTATCGTACCCCTGGTACTACCGCTCCTGGTTGGCCAGTAGTACCGCTCCCACTGAATAGCCTTGAGAGAATCCTCTCTAAAAAATAGCTATCGCCTACGAGAGGCCGGTAGTACCGTACTCTCCGGTACTACCGCCCGTAGTTGCCAGTAGTGCCGCTCATACACGCTCTAGAAAAAACACTTTTCTGTAAAAAGGCTACCGCTCCCAAGGCCAATAACTCTATAGTGTCGGTACTACTGCTATCCTAGACCGGTAGTGCCGTCCGGCTGGTACTATCGTCACTACAAGGCCGGTAATGTTGCCCAACACTAACAGCATCTAAAATTACTACAAATTCAAAATAAAATTCAAAACAAAGTCAAACTTGAATATAACATATTTAAATATAGTTAATAACACATCGTCAACAAGCATAGGCATTTACATGATCTTTCACGCATCGTCACTACAAGGCCGTATGGACTGCGCGGACGCGCGGCCTGTGGGCGAGGTCTTCGAGGTCCACTCGCCGGATGGTGGCAGTACTGCTGATCGGCATCGTCGGCGCTGATCCGAATACCTGGCGTGCGCGCTGGTGGTAAAGAAGCGCTACGCAAGGCACCTGGCATGATTGCTATCAGCACTGTAGCAGAATTTTGCTACAATAGCGAAAGCACTGCTGCACCCGGCCCCATGCAGGATGTACACATTGACAACGAGAAGCTAGCTCACATGCGCCGTCCGCGTCCCGTCCCGTCTGGCGACCTCATCGCTCACCACGCACGAAGCTCAGCCAAACTAGTGATTGCCATTATGTACCGATCGACGCTACGTGGAATTTAACCGATAATACACGATTAATCTTACTGTAAATTATACGTAAGTTATTAAACGCACCCAAATAGTTTTAGCCTTGCAGATTAATTTTTTCTAATTGCCTAGATGACTCTGTTTAATCGGATTGGAAAATTAGGGACTTCTAGTTACTGTTCATAAAAAAATTATTGCTCCGCGGGCGCGCGCCGCGTTCTCGAGACGACCTGTCGCTGGCGATGACCTCATCGCTCCAGCGCTTTGTCGAGCCGGTGCCCGTCACGCACCGCTCGGCCGCTCATCCCGTATCGGCGTCTGTGTGCCTGAAGCACTGCAGCGCCGCGCGGTACCCGACGTGACCGCGTGCCCAGAGCACATCCGCATCGTGCCCACGGCGCCCCGTCGGCCCATCGCCGGCCGTCGCATGCGCCTGTTGTGCATCTCGCCGCGCTTCGCTCCGTTGGGCCCCGCCTCGCCGTGCTAGTAGCGCCCTAGGCCACATTGAGTCACGCTCGATGCGCATCGCAGCGCCATGACGATGCCTATACCCAGACACAGGCATATGGGCGTGCTTGGTGGGCTACCGAGGCACGGAGGATCCCAAGACGCCCAAACCCGGCAAGACGTTAGAGGCGTCTGCGGCGACGTCTTGTAGATCGGTCGTCTGGGACCTTAAAATCTTGCGGCACGACGGGTGACGCAAGACGGCCCGACCGTTTAGGCGTGCCGTCTTTGCGACGACGAGCTATTAGCGACGCCAAAGACGATTTGGCATCGGGAGACTATCGGTGGGGTGGGTCGTGGTTTGTATGTATGTACATGGCTTTGGTTCTTCGCATGATTTAGTCGATAGATCTTGCGGTTTTGGTGGTCGAATACTTGCGTACTACAAAGACACACCCAAATACCCAATACGGTTGTCAAAGTCGAGTACAAGTGTAAATCATGACAAGTGGGTACAATTAATCGAGCGCAAGAGTTTTCTTTGGCAAGACAATCGATCGATCGCTATAATTTTGCTCGTTTATAAGGCGTATTTTTACAATCAACCGTGTGTTTTCGTGTCTTTTCCTCTCGTCGCAATAGTATAAATGGGTTCGCCCGAGCCAAGACGACACGACGTAAAGGCACGGCGCAAATGGACCGTGCTCGGCTCGCCGAAGATGAATCGGGCCGCCCGACCAAGACAGCGGCACGACGGGCCGTTCGGCCCGCAGTTCCGCCCGGCACGATGGGCCGTGCGGGCCGGCCCGCCCGCACGACGCCCACCTCTACCTATACCACATGGCCACCGCGAGCCCGCGTGGTATCCGCGCCACGCCGCGCCTGAAACGGACCTCGCCGCACCTAACACCGCGCCTGGCCGCGCCACCGTTCGTCATCGTGCTTTGCGATGGCTGCTCCGTGCGCTCCGCCGACTCGCTGAGGTGCTTCGCCGCTCCTCGCTTGTGGCCCGAAGTTGCTTGCGCTCGCGCTGGCACTGGTGTCAGCATGCAGCTTCGCGCCCTTTGGCCCGACGCCGCCGAGAGCAAGGTAGTGGCGACTAGGCAACAATGGGCCCAGCTGCGTAGGCCGATCCATCTGGGTCGCGCCATCGCTAGGCCGCGCCGCCTGGGCCGAGCAACCCACTAGACATGGGCCGATTTTCAAGCAAGAAAAGAAAAAATGATGAAAAAAAATCAGAAAAGGGCATTTTTGCTATTTAACCCTAGAGTTTTTTATAATTCCAAAATATAGTTTATAAATTCTAAAAATTTATGTTAAATCCTAGAAGTTGATTTTTTTAGATATATGGGCTTTCATATATTTGTTGAACCTTAAACTTAGCACACATTGGAAGTTTCATATCTCTAGGTTTATTTTTCCTGGCATTATTCCATATTTATATATGTCAGAATTTATTTTTAGTCCTTTGGTAATTCTGAAAATTGCTTGATAATTAGTATAAAATTATGAAAATGCTAGAAAATTCTAAATTTTTTACATAATTATCTATTGAATATATATAGACCAAACTTTACAGATTCAAGAGTGAGCCTGAAATATATTGATTTTTTATTAGTAGTAAAATTCAATCTGGCTTGCATATAGGATATGTTGGATAATGTGAAGAGGGAATCTACTGAGCTTGCTCTGAAAGGCAGCAATTACATCACTTGGGCAATGGATGCCAAGATTAATCTGATAGCTCAATCTCTTAGAGCTACTATTTTCTAGCCTGAAGCTAGTACCCCTACTCTTCTCGAAGTCACTAAGTGTTAGGCTCTACACTTCCTAAGGCACTATCTCCATGCGGACTTGAAGGCCAAATATTTGAGGGAGGAGGACCCTTTGGTACTATAAAATTCCTTGAAGGAACAATATAGCTAGCAAATATCCGTCTTGTTGCCAAAAGCGTAACGTAAATAGACCCTCCTGCCCTTCCAGGATTCTAAGTCTGTGGCAGCATATAACTCTATAATGACAAGCTTATCACTAAACTAACATTCTGTAACCAGAAAGTTACCGATATTGAAATGATTGACAAGACATTGTACACCTTACACCCTAATATGATGATACAACGCAACAACACCATCATACCAAATATTAGAAGTTCTCTAAGATTATATGCATTCTACTAGAACTAGAAAAGCATGATAAACTCCTGATGAAGAATCATCACGTCCTTCCAAATAGGAGTCATGCAATGCCTGAATCATATGCAAATGCTCAGTGGGCTAGCAATAGCCAAGGTCACGAAGAAGCCCGAAGACATAAAGGGGATAAATGGAAGAATGAAAAAGCTCAGAAGGGAAGAGGCAAACCCTAGTTAAAAGTGAAATGTAAGGGATCAGATTGCTTCTAGAAGCAAGACCCAACCAATAAGGCTGCAGACCCTCCACAACCATGCTTTAGATGTGGATGCTCTGGCTATTGGTCATACAATTATCGTATCCCGGAGCATTTGACAGACCTTTACACGCAATCCACTGAAAAAGTCAAAAAGACTCAGGAGAACAATATTGAGGTACACTTTATCATTCAACCTGTTGTTGCTAACACAGATGTTGTGAAGTGTAATGATATCATTTATGGTCACTACTGAGCTTGATGAATTCCATAACGATACCTATTATTCATATGGAGACTTGAATTAGTCTCATAAATATTTCTTCATTCTGCTAGTTAGTGTCATATTTTTTAATGAGTCTCCTTAAGAGTCTTCTCTATCCGTTTAGTCTTAGCTCCTGAATGAGCATTGGTCTACGCTCCTATTGAGCGATTATCATTTAGATAAATTATTATTTCTCAGGATATTTGATTAATTTAGTGTGCTATATTTGTTCCATATTTTGCAATATGTTCTTGCTGCAACAATTGCTTGATTGTTAATTCATGCTGTCCGTGTTCCGTATAACGGCAAGTAAATTTGTAAGTATAGGGGTCGCGCGCTCCCTCTCCCTGAATGGTCAGACTACGGGAGTCCAAGATGTATACTGGTTCGGACTGAATGTCCCTACATCCAGTTTGTGGTGGCTTGTATTACCCAGGGTGCAGTGGTATGCTCGGGATTACAAGTGAGGACTCAGGACAGGCCCTGAGCGCTCGTCCGAGTGAGGGGACTCGGGAGTGTTTGTCTATGGGTTGGAAGGCTTGAACAGAATCGATCTCTCCTTCCTCGAGGGCCCCTACCTCCCCTTATATAGACGGAGGGGGTTACACGGGAATTTAGAGAAAAGAGGTAGGGGTATGCTACGCCCGGGAGTCCCGATCTTCGGTCTTGATGATTGACAGGTTCCTGTGTATCCCATGCTGGGTTAGTAGACACAACGGACTGCGCTCCGTTGGGAAGGTGCGCACCTGCCTCCTTCCTTCGGCGCACCTGTCAGGCTGTGGCGGCACAAAGGGACGGGTGCTTGACTCTGGTGGCCCCCGAGCCGCCTTGGGAAGGAGCCACCCGTCCTAGCACGGCCGTCATGTCCGTGGGGCTGGTGACCGGCTTGTCGTTGACTGACGACGTGGCGGAGGTCGCGAAGTTGAAGCTCGTCGGGCCCCGACCGAGGCCAGTCGAACTGCTGGCGTTGGGCAGGTCAGGTCGAACTGCAAGGCGTCGGACCCGGGTCTAGGTCGGAGCGGTGGGGCACTGACCGAGGTCGTCGAACTGCAGGGTGTCAACCGATGGCGAGGCCGAGCTCTGGGGCACTCGACCGAGGCAGTCGGGCCGCCTGGTGGGCTGAACGAGGCCGAGAGTCCTTCAGTAGCCCTCGGGGCCTAGAGTGGAGCCCAAACGGATCATTTGGTGTTCCCGCCAATATTCAGCGATAATCCCATCTGTGGGGGGCGGAGGTTTTGGTAGTACCCTCTCCAGCATTCAGCATCGCTGCCAACCTTGCCGTCATATCCGTATGACTGAGAGAAAAACGATCTTAAAATAGATGTATACTTTGCTGTGGGGTACCCTGGGTATGAGTATTTGTCAGTAGCCCCCGGGGCCGTCCTGAAACGCGTGCATTCCTGGGCAGGCCCACCGTCTTCGGCGGCGCAACTGCTGGGCGTGTATGGGGCCAGCTGGGTTAGTTGAGTCCGACCAACCTGGTCGGGGGGTTACCCGGGTCAGTGAAAAAATTGACCGAGCGAGGTGAGCAGACTCGGTCGGTCGGACTGTTCGGCACGCCTATCCGGTTTGGATGGCAAAGTCCGACCAACTTGGTCGATGGAACCCAACTGGGGGCGCTCGGGCGGAGTCAGTCGGTCCGAGCCCCCGAGTGGGCCGGAAGTCCGACCAACTTGGTTGGCGGCCCGACCGGTCTTGTGAAGCCCGGTGGAAGTCTTGAGCCCCTGCCGGTCTGGGAGCCGTCGGGGTTACTTTGGTCGGAGCGCTGGTTTTATGTCTTAGCTGGACGCGGCCTTGGTCGGCTGGGATGCCCGAATGCCTCAGCGAGGTTCCGGTTTCGAGTGCTCGTTTTATGTCGTAGCTAGACGTTGCCTGGGTCGGCGCGGACGACCAAACGCCTTGGGCGAGGTTTAAGTGTCCGAGAGCTAGTTTTACGTCGTAGCCAGACGTGTTTGCAGGGCTGGTTTTACACCGGAGCTAGGCGAGTTGGTCTGCGCGGACGACCAAATGCCTTGGGCAAGGTTTAAGTGTCCGAGTGCTAGTTTTTTGTCATAGCTAGACGCTTTCGCAGGGCTGGTTTTACGCCGGAGCTAGGTTTCTACTCCTTTAAAAAAAAATTGGCCTTCGGGCAATAACCTTTAAAAAAAATCTGAATTAGAGTGGTTAACTAATTTAAAACTTGACACACTCTGATGCACAGTAGGATGGGTATGGGTACATTGCATTGCGCCTAAATGTTGAGTGCTAAATTTATTGTTGTATATTGCTTTGACCATGAAAGGACTGTTGGAATCAGTACGCTTATGTTCATGTTGTTGGTTAAGCCGAAAGGTTTCGACCTTGTTCATTTGGCCGAGTTGTGGGTTTAGCTTGTGGGTGTGTCTGGTTAGTGCCACCCCTTGCTGTTTGGGGAACCTCTCGTTCTTGAGTCGTCATTTTTGCGGAGTAGTTTAGAGGGTAAGGAGGGAAGGTTGGTTTCTTTTGCCTTCAATGTTAGGAATAAAAGAGAAGAATTTGTGATGAATCCTTTTGAGTTACTTTTATTGTTTTGGTGTTCAGTTAGTCGGTTATTTCATGGAGACAAGTAAGGTATTGTTCTGGTGGTTGTCATTTTCTGGGTTCAAAGGAGGTTATGGAAGTTTATTGTAACATCCCCAAAATTCTAATAAAGTAAAAATATATATTTTGAAATTGAAAATATATATTTCTGAGTTTCTTGACGCTATTGGTTTTATTTGGATTTCCTTTGGAGTTTTGCATTGCATGAAAAATTAAATAAAGAGAATTAAAGAATGAAAAAGAGGAAAAAGGCAAAAGTATAAAAAGTAAAACTTTATAAAATTGCCATGACAACCCTGATCATTCAATTGAATCATTTTAGCCAGCAATTGAAATGTTATGCCTAAAGAAACGAGGAGATAAAAGGAAAAGATAACTTTTAAATCGAAATAATGTATTGCCAGAATTTACATAAAATAATGGCATCACAAATGGAGCTGAAAACTTTATGAAAACATTCTGAGATCAAATAGTTTTGAAAAACAAAATTTGAAAACTAATATACTTCAATTGATCTCCAAGAAAAATCAAAATATGAAAATAAACTTCGATCAGTCACCGACGCGTGGGCCATTCGTTCCTTTTCCGTTCCGTTGGCACCTTGGAGGATTCTCAGTCACTGACAATGGGCCAGGAACCCTGTTTCCAGACTCTTCTCCTCCAACACCGTTCGTTCCACTGGCCAACCTCCGTTCGCTCCACTGGAACTCTCCCGATGCTTGGAGTACAGCCCACTACCAAGCCATTCATTGCATCTCAGAGACCTCCAGACGCAAAGGTTCTACTTCCCTCACTTCTTCCCTTGTCTCCTCAAGCCGGCACTGAAATCCTCTGCATTTCCGCCATGAACCAAAGCTTCAGAGCTCCAAGTCGTGAATCAATCCGAGCACTAGAGCCAACCAATTCCAAATTCCTCTGAACTGAAGCATCCTCATACACTACTGATCAAAAGCCCCCAATTATATTTGGAAGTCCCCATGTGAAATTTGGCTGCAGCCGTGCGCCTCATCTTCTCCAAAACCGGCCACCGGTGGCAGCTCACTCCGGTAAGTCTCCGACTACCACAACCCCAAAAATGGATTCACCTCAACACCTAGATGCTTAATCCTCAACCCATTTAGGTTCCCCATCACTGCTTTGCCATCACCACCGTCCGCCATGGCCGCCAGCATGCGGAGGTCGGCTGCGCACCTCCCTGGTATCTCTCTGATCGAATGGACACCACCTCCGGTTGCGCCTTGCCGAGGTCCTGCTTCCCCTGCCGTCGCCCTCGCCGGAAAGTCGCCGGAGCTCCCTCGCCGCCATGCCCTAGAAGTCCTCTGTTCTTCTGTCTCTATTCGGGTGTTCTGAGGTAGGAGAAGGCGCCTTCAGACTTAGAAAACGTATTCCCACTTCTGTATGCATTTACTAATAGGCTGAAATTGCATTTCTGAATATCTTTTGAGATATAGTTTCAATCCCAGTAAAATAAATTTGTATATTCATCTAAAATCAGAAATAATCTAAATATGAAAAAAGATTTAGTTTTTGAATTACAGGATTATTGTTCAAATTAAACCTTGATTATGATGCTAATATGATTTTAATGGGAACTTGTGAATAATAAGAAATGAAATGGTAAAATAAATATTAGGGTGATGCTAGGATCAGGAGTATTCAGAATAATACAAATACACTTAAATTTTGAACTAAGTTCAATTTATTGCTTAGCAACCATTAGTAAAGTTTAATATGGCCAATAATAGAAATGAATGTATAGTAGTTCATAAAATCATAAAATAAATGATTATGTGCTTCTGGGATTTTAATAAGCCTAATCATGCAAAGGTATTAAATATTTGGAACTAAGTTTATGTATTGCATTGTGACCATTAACAAACCTTAGTTGAACATTAGTAAGAATAGTAGCATGATAGCTCATAAAATGGTAATAACACTTTGAATAGGTTTCTGGAAACAGAAGAACCCATGTGTGCATAAACACTTAGAATCAAACTCAATTATGTAGGATCATCTAGTGGTGAACTCAATTTAGCATACTTGCTTCATAGTCATTAATTAACCATGTTATGGCCATTAGCAAAGTAATAGCATAATGGCTCACAAAATGATATGGCAAATAGCATCAAGTTCCTAAAAACAGTGAGGACATATGTATGTGAAAATAATTGAAATGAGGTTTAACTTGAATTCTTTTATCATAAAGAAATGTTAAATGTAACAATAGGAAAATAGATAATCAGTTGCAGTTAAAGCTAAAATAATTCCAAAACAGCTTTATAACATTTCTAGGATGATATTCTGCTAATACCTGAAAAATAAATCAAAGATCATGTATGGTGTAGTTAGAAACTCAAAACGAAGCTTGGCCGATTTAAGGTTTGCAAATGTGGTCATTTAGTCTATTTCAACGATAGATAAAATAACTCATCCAAATACTAAAATCAGTAAAATTAGTTTAGTAACGTTGTACAAAGTTTGTGCTATCATGATCTGTAAAAAGAATCTTATTCCATTAAGGTTTGCATATTAATATTGTTAGTACAAAACCCTTAAGTGTTAACCTTTTGTTTCGCATTCCTGCCGATTCCGATTATCGTCAATTTAGCAATGCCACTTAAGCCTTTTCAACAATGATTATAATGTATCGGCTAAAGCCTAAAATTTATGGAATTAGCTTAGAATTGTTATACAAAGTATAAATCATCTTATTATGAAGAAATAACCATGTTTCATCATGTTTTGCATGCAAATCCTAATAGTCAAATAACCTTAAGTGTTAAGTTTCCTGAACTTTATAATATGAATCGGTAGAAGTGAAGAAGTCTATAATTAAGTTATTTTTATCACCAGAACCTTCTCAAATATGATGGAAATGCTATCAGTAACCTAAATCAGTAAATCTAACTTGCATGAAACTAATGCTAAGCGAAATCAATAAAAGATAAAGTACTAATCATTCATACTCTAATGAAATCATTTAAGCCTATTCTTAAGCTCGCCAAACAACTCATCTAAATCCGAATAATGTGAAGAATAGTTTAGAAATGATCTTTAGGATATAATCTACTGCAATCTAAGAAAATATTCTTATTTCATCTTGCTTTGACTCTAAATCCTAATAGAGCAGAACCTGTAAGTAATAAGTATTGGCAGAAATTCATATTATGAATAGTAAATCAATGGAGGCTTGCAACTAATGATTAATTCTATTTAATCTGAACCAATTTTAGCATCTTGAATTCGTAAAATAAGATTAATAAATTCATGAAGAGCAATCCCTATTTCTTGTGAAGAGTTTTATTCGTCTTTCTATCATTTTCCTTGTTGCCCTTATTGAAGTTAGTTATTTGCTTTGCTGTATTTTCCGTCGATCAACGTGTAGAACCCGACGTCTCTAGCTTCGTCATTCGCCGTCGTCAACCGCAATCCTCGTCTTCGCCGTAAGCAATAATTAAGCAAGGCAAGCATCCTTTGACCATATTGAGCCCAATATTTTATATTCCTTTTGTGCATCAAATTGTTTTATGCATGCGATTACTTTATGTAAATTGCTATTTTGTGGTTTGGTAGTTATACCTGTTGTCTCGTGATCCTCCGTTGATGATTATGAACATGTGAACCTTGATAACCATAGATTAAGGTTAGACATTTCTTAATGTCATTTTGGGTATATGCGATCATATTAACCTGCTTAGCCATGCTTTAGAATAAATGATGTACATGATCAACTCAATAATTGTTTCGGGAAACATTGAAAATGTCACGGTTGGTGGTGGGTAATTTTGATTAAAAACCCAAAATGAAACTATGCTTTGATGCGGGCGATTATTGGCAATAGCCGGTTGTGCAGAAGTAATTGCACGTAGTGTAGGATGAAGTGTCGCCCGTGTCACAACTAAGGACCGAACATCGTGTTGTATGATCCAAGAAAATCCGTACAAACCACAAGGGTGAGGACGGGTTAGCCATAGCTTGTTATGTATTTAGACTTGGCTTTGATCATTGGTAGGCGGGAGCTTGCACAGATTCGGTCAGTGCGCTCGACGGGTTTCTACTTGCTAATGCAGCGGATTATGCATACGCCGTGGTTAGAAGCGTTGTGTTGGTGTGTGAAAGTGGATCCACGGCTTGGGTGTGTGTTTCTAATTTCACGGCGGGGATGAACGTCCCGGTGGGTCAAAGCCATGTCTAAGTATTGTAACGACTATGTATGATCGTCTTTGGCGAGCTGCTTTGTTCTATTGGAGGCGTGTGTCGAAATGTACTCGCAAAAAGGTTGATCATTCCTTGTGGGTCCAGTTGTACACCTCTGCAGAGTTTAAATCTAATTGATTAGCCGTACCCGCGGTCATGGGTGTCTTGGTGAACTTGCACGAGTTAAATGTTTTATTGTTTCCAAAAGGGTTTATTTTACAAGTTAGCTTACCCCACAGATGACCCAATGCTATACCCTGTGTGGGCAAGTATTGGAATCAGCTGTTGTGCCCTGTGTGGACAAAGAATTGGATATATGCCATGCGATGGCAAGGATCGATTCGAACTCACGTCATGGAGGACGGTGAGTGTTATTTATGCTTTATTTATTTGCTATCAATTAATCTTGCTCTTACAAATTCCGTTTGCAAATAACTTGATTTACAAATGCAAATTCGCTTTATGCAAATGAACTGTATTAGCCTTTCCTTTGAAATGGCCTGCATGTATGATAGGTTTTGCTCAAGTCTTGCTGAGTGCGTAAAGTACTCACCCTTGCCTAATTATATTGTAGGTGTGTGCTAGCGATCTTCGAGTCTCTTTTAAATCGCGAGTTGCGGGTTCTTCTTTGAAGCGTTTTATTTCTAAGGAGTTATGCTTGGTCATTACTGCTTGGATTGGATGGGCAAACTGCAAGTTATTGCTTCCTTTGCTGCCATTTATTCTCTGAGTTGTAATAATTATTTGTATAATCGTTTCCGCTTAATTATTGTATTGTATGGTTATGATTTCCAATTGTTGTAAACATGTGAGTGCTAGCTACTGATCCAGGGAATAGCACAATAATCACATGGAGGTTCCTGTTCATCAGAACGGGGTCTCACATTTATTTGGTGCAAAACTTAAGTCGTGTGGATTTTCAGTGTTAAGGTCTTCTTGTATACATCTTCCTTCGTGGAAGCTGTAAATCTTGAGATGTACTTGAAGAGCTTGCGCATACCAGAGTTGGGCATTTGAGAGTCGAGTTCTTTTGTGCTTTAGGGATTAGGTTTCCTTGAAAAAAAATGGTTATTGGTGTTGTTCCTACTGGTGAGCTATCATTTTATGTAAGGTCGGGGTCACATTTGGGTTTCTGCGGGTCAGTGACCCACGAGGATATAAAAAAAAACTCAGTCTGTGATGTATGGTTAGA
This sequence comes from Guadua angustifolia, assembly GCA_036346375.1. Lineage (NCBI taxonomy): Eukaryota > Viridiplantae > Streptophyta > Magnoliopsida > Poales > Poaceae > Guadua > Guadua angustifolia. The sequence continues at coordinate 32,367,692 of CM070514.1, read as the reverse complement.
ACATTGAGATGATGTAAAGTACCGATTTGGTTAAAGTGAATTTGTGATGGTAGAGAAAGATTAATCAATATGATAAGTGATCTAAAGTGAAGGTTGATTAGTGTTTTATGCAAAGTGTTGCGAGTTAGGGAAGTTAATGGGAAGTACGGGATGGTGTTTTGATAAGGCTAGTATGGATTACGATTGAGTAGGTCTAGGACCTTTTGATTGCTGGATTATTATAACAAGGTGATGGTATAAAGCACTGGAGTATGAAGGTGTAGAGACATGAGGATTGCTGGTTTATATTATTTATGGGTTAACTAAACTATGGATTGACAAAATGTCTAGTGGAGATCGTATCGAATGGTTAGGATTACTTTTGGTTGAATGAACTTGGGATGTTAAAATACTAACTTAGAGGTTGTACGGAAATTGATTGGTGATCATGCCGAAGCTAATGTTGAAAAGATGGGTTTTACGCTTTGAATAAACAGTTGTAAACTCGATGGTTCGTTATAGTTAGTAAACCAAAAGAAAATGTTGAGGAGCATCCTATGTTGGATGAACTGCTAAGTTAATAGTGTTGAAAAGGTGATGCCGTGGCCCTCCTTGTTGATTTTATGAGATAAATTTGGCTTAGAGGCATGATAGAATAAAAGGCCCATGTCAATTTTGTGGTCATGGGTAAGATGAAATGTAGTAAAATGGTTAAGAAGGGAGATTGGATTGAAGCTTAAAGAAGGAATTGGAGTCGAGTTTAGAGGTTGGCACCTTGTTCTTGCGAGTGGAATCGTTGATTAAAAGTTATAGTATGTTTTATGACTAAGAGAAGGCTAGATTTGAGTACCTCAAAGTATCTTTGTGCTAGCGGTATGTTATGTTGATGTGAGACTTGGCATATCAATTAAATTGATTGAGTTCCTTAGCGGGAGAAATAGAGGACAGAGGTTGAGAAAGCATAGTCCGATTTGAGCCTAATCCCTGTCGTTAATAGTTGGATTTGGAAATTTGGTTTATCACTTGTTTCCGTTTGAAGTCCTTGCATGGGTGTTGTGAGTTTGCCAGGAAGTTCTAAGTCCCTTGTGGACTTTGGTTTTGGTTGGCGTGCTTCGAATTCGGGGTCGAATTCCTTTAAGGGGGGGAGAGTGTAATACCGCAAATCGTTCTCCTGGGGTTTTTGGCCGAAATTGTCTTCATTTTCTTGATTCAAGGGTTTATTTTGGAGCAAAGTTTTGTCGCCTCGCAGTTAACAATTCTATTAGCGGTTTTGGTAATCTCCCTAGTTTCGGATGAGGTCTTCGTTGTCGTTTCCCGCCAAGAGTTGAAATTTATTTGGTTCGCACTAGTGGTAAAAGTTGGATTTTTGGTTTTTAGGAGGGGTATTTTCGGGATTTCCCCCTCCCTCTCCTAGTCACATTTTTTTTTACTTTTGTGGCTGTCATTCTTCTGGCTGGGGGGCCGATATTTTCCCAGAGTCTGCCGACTGCTCCCGTCCCCATTCTCCTCCCTTCACCATTCTCCTAGACCACTCCTGGCTGAGCATTCCCGATTGAGTCCTGCGATTGCTTGATGGCGCCCTGCCTCCCCTCTGGCCGGCCTCCAAGCACCCCAGCCTGTCGCCCGGTGATGACCCCGAGTCCGATACTTGGCCGCCAAGAAGAATCGAAGAAGCGGCCTGCCCGCTTGAGACAAGAAGCGGCCTCGGCCGCGCGGAGCAAAGAAGAATGAAAGCGACGCCTCCGTGGCGCCTCCTCTAGCCTCTCCCCCTTCTCCCTCCTTCCTCCATGGATGTGCTTGAGGTAGTCTAGCTTGGGTATTTTTCCTTGCATGCCATGTGTTTGTTGAAATGCTTCCAAGGTTAAATTTTCTCATCCCAAGTTATACAAGTATGAAGCCATTAATACATCTTGAAATGAACCAGTTCATCTGGCAGTCTATGCATTTTTGTGTTGCTCTCGGCCTCCTACCTCTCCCTTCGGGTGGTAAGTGGAGGTGAGGTTCTAATGGGATCTTGAGCATAAGCTTTAAATGAAATTTTGAATTTATGTGCATGGTGAATGAATGTTGCTTAGGGATCTTTAATTTGTATGCTTGATTATCAGAACTGGAGATTTGTGAGTATGAACTTGTTATGTGTTCAAATATGTATTAACACAAGAGCTTATATGTTCATTTATACCTTGTTTTGATGGCAATAATTCTATGTAGTCTGGTGCCTGAGATGATACTTAGTCTATTTGGTTGTCTAGTTAAGATGCAAGTTTTTCCATGCATAGTTGCTACGGGGATCATTAATCGACAATTTTAAAGGGATGAGTGGAGCATTGAATTCTTAGTGTTAGTTTCTCCTATATTATTTACAACGACACTAGACATGTTCATGCTTTGGTCACAAATGGAAATCAATACTCATTTCTATGGGCATGGAGAAAAGAGGTTATATTTGAGTATAAAGCCAATTTTATTTGCGTATGAGCTTCTGTAATATCATTCTTACCCTGGTAATGGTTGTGAATATTGTGTTGTCACTCGATCCTTATTAGCTTAATTTGTTAATGGTTGTGCATAAAATCCCCAAATTGAGAGAGAACTGTTAGTGTGTTCTCCTAGTATTAAGGTTTAAATGACTAAGTCATTTCTAGAGTTAGTATATTTGCGAGATTTCTTTGTGCTACTAATTTAGGCGATATGTTGCCCTGGTTTATACATGAGGTTGATTAAATTAGTACAAATGATCATGTATGGAAGTAAGGAGGGTGGCTGAAAGTTAGCAAATGGGAAGTGAGTAATTAATTGCAAGTGTATAGTGGTGAATGTGGTTTGGTGGATGTATGATTTAATTGTATAACAGGAGTACTGTAATGGGTTGCCATGTCTTATTGTTGAATCGGATTAATCTAGTATCGCTGGCAACTCATGAATGTGAGAATTGGCTAGGTTTATGTGAGTGGTTATGGCTATGTTAGTGAGGGGCAATGATTGAAGGGTTGCATTTCATTCTTGTGAATTGCATTGTGCATTCATGATGGAAGAGGCGACCCATTCTGATGTGGGCCTCTGTGCTCACATGTAGTGGGCACGAAAGTCCTACCTCGTAGTCCCATATACGTGGTTGTATGGGAGAGGGTCAGTAAGAGTAGGCACCCTCTACCGCGGGGTGGAAGGGGAATGAGAGGGTGCACACCGACGGGTGTGCACTCAGCCATACCGGTATGTGCTAAAAGAGGAGATGAGAATGCATGATGCATCATATGCATGGAAATTGTGCAATCTGCATTGTATTGTCAATGATGGAACATGTTTATGAGTTGATCATGATGTATGGCTATGAGACTCTTCTTTTGTATAGCATATTTGCATCTACCTTGCATTATAACGTTGATTTTGAGTTAAATGGAAAGGTGTCGAGTTGGATCGAGTCGTGGCCTCATCCAAAAAGATTAAAGAGATATGTGTCGGGGTTTAGTAATGAAGTGAAACCGGTGAGCATGCATAATGCATTGCATGATTGTAGAAGTGTGATGGATTATGCATATTCTATATTTTTCATGTCTGTGTGATGGACTATGCAAATCCTGTATCTTTATGTCTGTGTGATGGACTATGCAAATCCTGTATTTTTATGTCTGTGTGATGGATTATGCATATTCTATATTTTTCATGTCTGTGTGATGGATTATGTAAATCCTGTATCTTTATGTCTGTGTGATGGACTATGCAAATCCTGTATCTTTATGTCTGTGTGATGGACTATGCAAATCTTGTATCTTTATGTCTGTGTGATGGATTATGCATATTCTATATTTTTCATGTCTGTGTGATGGATTATGTAAATCCTGTATCTTTATGTCTGTGTGATGGATTATGCATATTCTGTATTTTCATGTCTGTGTGATGGATTGTGCATATCTTGTGTTTTCATATCTGGTTGCGAGATATAATTTATGTTTTCAGGTTATATGTTATGCTTCTTTATCATGGAGTAGTGAACTCCGTCAAAGACGAGCTCGGGGTTGGTTTGGAGAATTAAATTTTGACACTTCATTTTATCTACTTCTTTGTTCTTATGTAAGAATGGTTATTATGCTCTTAAGTAGGAAAATGCGATTGACTATGAAATTATTCTTTGATGTACTTCGCTAAGTTATCGACTCACGCTTGTTGTTTGTATTGTTGCAGGTACCTTGAACCGGCATGCATGGGTGGGGTAGTAGCACAATCACGTTTGCATCACCACCGTTCCTTCATGTTGGTTTATAGTTATGTTATTCTAGCTCGAGAAAATTATTGTAAAAGTTTGTTTGCGGTTATGCGTAATGAGTCCCTGTCCTGTAATGATTATGTGGTGGAGTTTATTAATTTCTATTGGATGCGTGTTTGGTTAACTAAGGACCTGCTAGAATGATATTATATAACTGCAAATGTTTTTTGTCTACTGAGTGGATGTCCTAGTTTTAGGGAAGTCTTTGAAATTTTTATTAAGTTCAGTAACCTTCTAGTTGTTCGCTTGCTTTGCTATTATTTATTCTTAGCGATTTGGAATTGTTTGGTGCTAGAGAGGGTAACATTCGGGGCACGGGGTGCCGGGGTGTTACAGTCGGAGCGCTGAGAGCTCGAGGAAAATGTGAAAATAACAAGGGACTTAGCAGCCCAAAGGCGCGTCCCAGGTCGTCCGTGGATCGACCCGCATGGGCGCTTCCTCCTTCCGCAAAGCACTACTTCGCAACCATAGCCACCGGGGCGTAGGCCGTAGCGCTTGGGTTGAAAGGGGCACCACTTGTGGGGTCCTGAAGGCCGGCTGGGGTGCCGACTCAGGTGAGTACGCGAACAAGTAGCCCCCGAGTGGCGTGCGGGGACCAGGATGTGGTTGACACGCCGCGCTTTGAACCCAGGGGTTTTGTCGGAGACGCAGGAATAACGCAAAAGTTTTCAGGGGTAGAATCGCCTTAGCTTCTCAATATTCCATGCGTTGGGTACATTGTTGCCGTCAGCGTCTTTGAGTCGGAAGGTGCCGGGTCGGAGGACTTCCACGACGGTGAAGGGCCCTTCCCACGGAGGGGACAGCTTATGCTTGCCAACGTTGGACTGAACCTGGCGTAGGACCAGGTCGCCAACGTTGAAGGACCTCCCACGGATCTGCCGGCTGTGGTAGCGCCGTAGCGTCTGCTGGTACTTGGCGCATCGCAGAACGGCCGCTTCGCGCGCTTCGTCGAGTTGGTCGACGGCATTTTGTTGCGCGTTGAGCCCCCGCACCTCGTCGAAGGCTTGGAGTCCCGGGGCGCCGTATTCCAGGTCGGTTGGCAGGACGGCCTCGGCACCGAACACCAAGACGAATGGTGTAAACCCGGTCGACCGGGTCGGCGTGGTCCGCAGGCTCCAGAGAATGGAGGGCAGCTCGACCGCCCATCGTCCCGCCAATTTCTTCAGTCGGTTGAAGATTCGCGGCTTGAGCCCTTGGAGGATCATGCCGTTTGCCCGCTCGACCTGGCCGTTGGTCCGCGGATGGGCCATGGCGGCCCAGTCGACACGGATGTTGAAGTCATCGCAGAACTCGAGGAATTCTTTCCCTGTGAACTGCATTCCGTTATCGGTGATAATGGAGTTCGGGACTCCAAACCGATAAACGATGTCGCGGAAGATGTTGGCCGCCTGCACCGAGGTGATGATGGCGACCGGCTTGGCTTCTATCCACTTGGTGAACTTGTCCACCGCGACAAGCAAGTGGGTCAAGCCCCCAGGCGCCTTTTTGAAGGGCCCGACCAGATCGAGTCCCCAAACAGCGAATGGCCATGTGATGGGGATCGTCTGCATGGCTTGTCTTTGGGAGATCGTCATGAGCGAATAATTGGCACCCTTTGCGGTCGCGAACAATTTACTCAAGATCGCCACTACTGATCGGCCAAGAGAAACCTTGTCGGAAGGCTTTCCCCACGAGGATCGCGATGCGGCGTGGTGGCGCAGATTCCGGCATGGATGTCGGCGAGAGTCGCTTCCCTTGGTCGCCGGAATGCACTTCGGAGGACTCGAGGGGCTCCTCTTGTAGAGGTCTTCCCGACCAGGACGAAGGATTTTGCCCGCCGAGCGAGGCGCCGGGCCTCGGTGGGGTCGGTGGGGAGCGATCCATCGGTCAGCCGGTTGGTGAAGGGATTCCTCTAGTCGGAGTCGGCAACCATCACGCCGCGGCCCGACCCGGACGGCTCCGCGTCCGACCGTCCAGCGGTCGGAGCGGCCGCGTCCGTGGAGTCGGTCGGCTTCTCGGTTGGCGAGTCCAGTCGGACTGAAGGCTTGTAGAGGTCGGAGATGAAGATCCCTGGCGGGACCGGTCCCTGGCTGGAGGCGAGATTGGCCAGGTAGTCGGCCTCGCCATTGAAGCGTCGGTAGCTGTGGTGAAGCTCGAAGCCCCTGAATCTTTCCTCGAGTTTGCGCACCTCCCGGCAGTATGCCATCATGCGGGCGCCGCGAGGCTCTAAGGCCTTCATGACCTGGTCGACGACAAGCTTGGAGTCACCGTGTACATAGAGTCGGCGCGCGCTGAGGTCGGCAGCGATCCAGAGACCATTGACAAGTGCTTCGTACTCGGCGACGTTATTGGTTGTGTCGAAATGCAGCCGGATGGCGTACCGGAGCTTGTTTCCAAGCGGGGAAACGAGGATGACCCCAGTACCCGCTCCGTTCTTGGTGTAAGACCCGTCGAAGTACATCGTCCAGTACTCGGGATCTTCAAGCGCTGGTGGCGCTTGGGCTTCGATCCATTCGACGATGAAGTCGGCTAAGGCCTGCGACTTTATCACCGTCCGAGGGACGTATGAGATGTCATGGCCATTGAGCTCAAGTGCCCATTTGGCTATCCTTCCCGAAGCATCGCGGTTGTAAATGATCTCGCCAAGCGGCGAGGAGGTCACCACAGAGATGGGATGCCGGTCGAAGTAGTGGACCAGCCTCCTCTTTGTGATGAGGACCGCATAAAGCAGCTTCTGCACCTACGGGTACCGAGCCTTGGACCCGGAGAGTACTTCGCTGATGAAGTACACCGGCCACTGTACTTTGAGCACATGGCCTTCTTCGGCCCGCTCCACAACGAGCGCCGCGCTAACGACCTGGGTCGTGGAGGCGATGTAGAGGAGGAGCGGCTCCTCCGACGCCGGAGCGACCAGCACCGGGGGTGAGGTTAGGAAGGCCTTCAATCGGCTGAGGGCCTCCTGCGCCTCCGGGGTCCAGCTGAAATGATCGGACTTCTTGAGCAGTTTGTAGAGTGGCATTCCGCGTTCGCCGAGGCGAGACACGAAATGGCTCAAAGCCGCAAGGCATCCTGTCAGCTTCTGGACTCCTTTTAGGTTGCTGATCGGACCCATCTTCATGATTGCAGAAATCTTCTCCCGATTGGCTTCGATGCCGCGTTCGGAGATGATGAAGCTGAGCAGCTTTCCCTTGGGGACCCCGAAAACACATTTCTCGGGGTTGAGCTTGATGCGAAACCTTCGGAGGCTCACAAAAGTCTCTTCTAAGTTAGCGACGAGGTCGTCGGCCTTCTTAGTTTTGACGATGATGTCGTCGACGTACGCCTCGATGTTACGGCCTATTTGGTCGCAGAAGCACGTTTGCATACATTGTTGGTATGTAGCACCTGCGTTCTTTAGACCAAAGGGCATTGTTACGTAACAAAACGAGCCGAACGGAGTGATGAAAGAAGTCGCGAGCTGATCGGACTCTTTCATCTCTATCTGGTGGTAGCCTGAGTAGGCATCTAGAAAAGACAGGGATTCACACCCTGCAGTGGAGTCGACAACTTGGTCGATGCGAGTCAATGGAAAAGGGTCCTTGGGACATGCCTTGTTCAGGCCCGTGTAATCAACGCACATTCTCCATTGCCCAGACTTCTTTTTTACAAGGACAGGGTTGGCTAGCCACTCGGGATGGCGTACCTCTTTTATAAACCCTGCGGCCAAAAGCTTGGCAGTCTCCTCGCCTACGATCTTGCGCTTCTCCTCGTCGAAGCGGCGCAAGCGCTGGGCGACCGGCCTTGAACCGGGTTGTATGTTCAAGGAGTGCTCGACGACTTCCCTCGGGATACCTGGCATGTCGGAAGGCTTCCAGGCGAAGACATCCCGGTTGGCTCGAAGGAAGTCGACGAGTGCGCCTTCCTATTTGGCGGGGAGTGCGGCTCCGATGCGCATGGTCTTGGCTGAATCACGGGGATCAACCGCAACCTCCTTCGTGTCCTCGGCGGACGAAGGAGCCTGGCCCTGACTTGCTGGAGTCAGGGGCAGACTCGGAGGTTTCCCTCCGAAGGCTTTAGAGTTCGGCGGAGGAAATGAGCGTCGACGCCAACTCGCAACTGCTGCGCTCACAGTTGTAGGCGAAGTTGAAATGACGCGGCCACGGTGATGACTCCCCTGGTCCCGGCATCTTCAGCTTAAGGTAGGTGTAGTTGGGGACCGCCATGAACTTGGCGTAGCAGGGCCTCCCTATGATGGCGTGGTAGGAGCCAGGAAACCCTACGACCTCAAAGGTGAGGGTCTCGGTGCGGAAGTTGTCCGGGCTCCCGAAGGTGACGAGCAGATCGATCTGCCCTAGCGGATGGGCCTGCTGGCCCGGGACGATGCCGTGGAAGGGCGCCTTGCTCGGTCGGAGAAGCGAGCGAGGGATTCCCAGGGCATCGAAAGTCTCAACATACAGGATGTTGAGGCTACTACCGCCGTCCATAAGCACCTTGGAAAGGCGTTTCGTTCCTACGACGGGGGCGACGACCAGGGGATATCTCCCCGGGTGTGGGACGTGGTCGGGGTGGTCGGCCCGATCAAAGGTGATCGGTGACTCCGACCACCGGAGGAACTTAGGCACGGCGGGAGCCGCCGTGTGCACCTCCTGGAAGGCGAGCTTGAGCTGCCGTTTGTCGGCGTAGCTCGTCGGCCCGCCGAAGATCATGAGGCAGCCATCGGGTTCGGGGAACTCGGTGTCCGCCTCCTTCGCCCCAGCATCTGGTGCCGGGTCATGCCTCTTCCCTTTGCCCCGCGTGGGGTCTCCAGAAATGAGGCGCTTCAGGGTTTCGCATTCCCTAAGCTTGTGCCTGACGGGGTACCCGTGATGTGGACACGGGCTGTCCATCAGCTTGTCAAAGTGGTCGGGCGACTGCCGCGCCTGCGGCTTGGCGGGGCGGTCGGCGGCCGTGACCACATGGCCTTCGCGGCCTTGCTTCCCCTTCCACTTGTCAGAGCGGTCGAAGGGGGCGCCGACTTCGGCGCCGGCCTCCCGTTTGGCCTTCCCCTTGTCGAAGATGGCCCCCACGGCCTCCTCGCCGGAGGCGTGGTTGGTGACGATATCCAGGAGCTCCTTAGTGGTCCTGGGCTTGGCGCAGCCCAGCTTGTGGACCAGAGCTTTGGACGTGGTGCCGTAGATGAATGCTCCGACGACGTCGGCGTCGGAGATGTCGGGGAGCTCGTTGCACTGCTGGGAGAAGCGCTGGATGTAGTCCCGGAGAGTCTCCCCGGGCTGCTGCTTGCAGCCCTTTAGGTCCCAGGAGTTGCCAGGGCGCTTGTAGGTGCCCTAGAAGTTGCCGACGAAGAGGTTCTTCAGGTCAGCCCAGCTCCTGATGGTGTTTGCGGGCAGGTATTTGAGCCAGGCTCGAGCCGAGTCCGCGAGGTAGATGGGGAGGTACTGGATGATGAATAGATCATCAGTAGCTCCCCCTGCCCGGCATGCGAGCTGGTAATCTTCCAACCAGACACTGTGGTTTGTCGCCCCAGTGTACTTGGTGATGTTGATGGGTGCCCGGAACCGGGCAGGGAAATCCACGTTGCGGATCTCTCGACTGAACGCCTGAGGCCTAGGGCCGTCAGGGCTTGAGTCGCGGTCGCGGCGCCGATCGCTATCCACGGCCCGAGGGCGGGCCGCCTCGTCCACCATCCTCCTCCGCGCCTCGAGGGTGTCGCGGACGTCGAATCGTCGCCCAGCGTCGGCGCGCAGAGTCGCGAGGCCCGATCGCTTCGAGGCGACGCGCCGTCGTCGCCGGACCTCGGCTGGTCTGCTGGCGGCGGCACGCTCGGGTGGCTCGAGGAAGCCCCGAGTGGTGGGAGCTGGAGCCTTGTATGTGCTGTACGGCCGCACGCTCCACCAGCCCCCGGAGGTTCTGGTACTTGGCCTTGGCCTCGTGTCTTGGCTCGGGGATGCCGCGGCGATATTCTTCTTCTGACGATATTTTGGCTGGCGCAGGGAAAGAACGGAAGACCGTCAGATCCCTCAGCCAGTTGATGTTGGACCTGGCGTGAGTGCGCGGCGCGCAGCGCGTGTGAGGGTCGGTGGTCTTGCCGGGTCGACTGGAGCTTGTCGGTGGGCCTTTTGAAACTCCGGTTATTCGCGCTCATCTTTGGCTTCGGTGGCGAGCTGGAGGCTCTCTTCTGTCGCCTGCGCCTCCGCGTGCCGGGCGGCGGTCCCAGGACTTGGAGGGGTCGCGGTCGGTTCGGCCACGCCTGCCATTTTGCACTCGCGAGAGTACAACCTGTCCGAAGTGTGCCCCACGTCGGAGCTGTAGTCGTCGCTGGAGGAAACCTCCAGCAGTTCGTGGACAGAGGCCGCATAGCCGGCCATTGCCACGAATCGTGAGCCCGCGGGGGATGGAGTCTCAACCCGCAGGGGCTTACGTGCGCCGCTGCCAGAAGCGGCGCAATGGTGGACAGGCTCCGGCGTCGAGGTCTGTGCAGGAGCCTCGAGCCGGAGGTCGTCGAGGGCGTCGACGATGGAGTCCAGGATCCTGACGGAGGCCTAGACCTGAGAGGTGGCGGGGACGAGCACGAGCTCTCCCGCCGGAGTGGCGACGAAGTCGAGGGAGCCAAAGTGGATCCAGCTTCCCGACGCAAACGCGTCGCCGTGGATGAAGAAAGCCATCAAGGAGGTCACTGGGAGTCCGGAGACGAAGATGATGACGCGCGAAGGCCCCTACATGGCACGCCAACTGTCGGTGTTCCGTATAACCGGCAAGTAAATTTGTAAATATAGGGGTCGCGCGCTCCCTCTCCCTGAATGGTCAGACTACGGGAGTCCAAGATGTATACTGGTTCGGACTGAATGTCCCTACATCCAGTTTGTGGTGGCTTGTATTACCCAGGGTGCAGTGGTCTGCTCGGGATTACAAGTGAGGACTCAGGACAGGCCCTGAGCGCTCGTCCGAGTGAGGGGACTCGGGAGTGTTTGTCTATGGGTTGGAAGGCTTGAACCGAATCGATCTCTCCCTTCCCTGAGGGCCCCTACCTCCCCTTATATAGACGGAGGGGGCAGGTTACACGGGAATTTAGAGAAAAGAGGTAGGGGTATGCTACGCCCGGGAGTCCCGATCTTCGGTCTTGATGATTGACAGGTTCCTGTGTATCCCATGCTGGGTTAGTAGACACAACGGACTGCGCTCCGTTGGGAAGGTCTTGCGACTGCCTCCTTCCTTGGCGCTTTGTCGGCCGTGGCGGCTGAAGGGACGGGTGCTTGACTCTGGCGGCCCCCGGGCCGTCTTGGGAAGGAGCCACCCGTCCTAGCACAGCCGTCATGTCCGTGGGGCTGGTGACCGGCTTGTCGTTGACTGACGACGTGGCGGAGGTCGCGAAGTTGAAGCTCGTCGGGGCCCCGGCCTGAGGCCAGGTCGAAGCCTGCGGAGGCGTTGGGCCCAGGTCTAGGTTGGAGCCTGCGTAGGCGTCGGACCCGGGTCTAGGTCGGAGCGGGCGGGGCACTGACCCGTCGGTCGCCTGACTGCAGGCGTCAACCAGATGGCGAGGCCGAACTCTGGGGCGCCTGACCCGAGGCTGGTCGGGCCGCCCCTGGTGGGCCTGAACGAGGTCGAGAGTCCTTCGTGGCCCCTCGGGGCCTAGAGCTGGGCCCAAAACGGATCATTTGGTGTTCCCGCCAATATTCAGCGATAATCCCATCTGTGGGGGGCGGAGGCTTTGGTAGTACCCTCTCCAGCATTCAGTATCGCTGCCAATCTTGCCGTCATATCCGTATGACTGAGAGAAAAACGATCTTGAAATAGATGTATACTTTGCTGTGGGGTACCCCAGGTATAGTATTCGTCACATACTTTTAATATAGTACAAAATATAATTCAATGGCAGATGAGAAAACCTGTCTTGTAAACAATTGCCCCATAAATTTAATTCTTAGAGAAACTAAATACTTTCAGACTTTGACTAAAAAATTAAAAATATTATGACCATCTTTAGAAGCGATGCTCTCATAGTTGACACTGGAAGAACCATCATAGTCTTTCCTATGGGTACTCGTATAATAATAGAAAGTACCCTATTATACCTTGAGTTCAGTTGTGCTCTACTAATTTCTAAAGACATTCGTTTGACTGGTTTCCATATGGAAATAGAAAATGACGTACATAACACCTACTCATGACTAAGTTTGGCGGATATAATAAACGTGTGGTTGAAAAACTCTCTTCTTTCACCTCTGGATTATAGTATACATACATAAAACTTGAAGTTTGTGTTGAGATGAAAATAATGCTTAAAAATCCAAAAATATTTAAGATCTAACATGATTGACTGAGTCATTCTGAGTTAAACAAGATGAGGAAAATCATTAATAATTCTACTAATCATAGCATAAAAGGTACTAGCTTCCCAAGACCTGAAGACTTCTTATACCCTACTTATGCTAAATAAAAGCTTATAATTAGATCCTCTTATCTAAAAGTTAGGGAAGAATCACTGAATTTTTTGGAGAGAATTTCAGGTGATATTTGTGGACTTATTCAGCCCTTATCGGGCCCCTTTAGTTATTTTATGGTACTTATAGATGTTTCTACTAGATAGTCCAATGTATATCTCTTATCTACTTGGAGCCATGCTTTTGCTAAATTAATTGCCTAAATTATTAAATTAAGAGCCTTCTTTCCAGAAGAAAGGATCAAGTCTATTCGAATGGACAATCCCGATGAGTTTACTTCAAAAGCATTTAATGATTATTGTATAGATTTGGGAATTAATATAGAGCATTCTATATCTCATGTGTCTAAACTCAAAAATGGCCTTGTAAAGTTATTAATTAAGAGAATAAAACTTATCGCTAGTCTACTCTTACAGAATTGTAGAACTTATCGCTAGTCTACTCTTACAGAATTGCAGGTTACCCACTAACTGTTGGGGCCATGTAGTGTTGTACACTGTTGTATTAATTAAATTCAGACCAACTGTATACTATAAAATTTTCCCTTTTGCAGATAGTGTGCGGGAAAAAAGCAAGCATTTTCTATCTACGAAAATTTGGCTGTGTTGTATGTGTGCCAATCTCACCACCATAGCGTAAAAGCATGGACACTCATCAGAAGTTGGGGATCTATATAGTTTATAATTCTCCATCAATTATTAAATATTAGATTCTATGATAGGGGATCTGTACACAACTTGGTTTATTTGCTATTTATTTCAGCATTTCTTGATTTTTGGAATTTTATAAAATAAAAATAAATTATTTTCTCCCTTTTTTCATGCACGCAAACTTCTTGTGCTGGCCCGTTTCCTTTCTGCCTGGCCTGGTCTCTTTTTCCCCCATGTTTGCTTGCTCCTTTCCTTGCCGCCAGGCTTGGCTTCCCTTTCCTTAGGTCGACATCCTGCCTTCCCTCGGCCTAGCTCTCACGACCAGCTCCAGTGTTTGCGCCCAATGACAGGCGCGGCCCGTCTGTCTGTGACTGCACCTATTGTCCCCATTGTCTCTGCGCTGGATTGCTTCACCACTGAACGCTTCGCAACCGCCACCCATTTTTTGTGCAAATCTATGCCGTGCTCGCTCTGATTTCCTTAGCGTCCGAGCCTATATAGCCCGCCACCTCTTTCCTCTCTCTTTTCTCATCATTTGCTGCACGGTTTCGTCACCCCCAAGAAAAACCTAGTGCCACTGTGTTATCTTTGGGCTTCTACACCACTAATCTCCGCTGCTAGTGAGCAAAAGCCATCAACGTTGGTGCCTTCGTGCTCTCCACGACACCCTTTTCTTTTTGCCCCTAAACTCGAGCTAGTTCCATCGCGGTTTCACCCCAACCGCATCATCTTCTCCTACTCTGGTGACCGTGCTGCCGTTGCACCGGTGCCACCCCCGTACCAACCATGCTGCACTAGCACCATGTCCGCGCTGCGTGTCTCCCATGTTATTGCCACTTGGGCGCTGATCGGATCTACGGGCTGACATGGCAGCCACATTGGCCATGCCGTGTCAGTAGTCTGGCATGCCCCATTAGCCCTAGTGGCCAAATGGTTCACCACATCAATGTGGCCTGCCGTGTCATCCAAAGCCTCCTCGGTTCACCTGGTCCTCATGCACCGAGCCTGTGGTGCTAGGGGCCTACCTATCAGCCAATCAAATGGTCCCACGTGGCAAGCACTGCTTACCCTCTCTCCTTTTTCTATTTTTTCTAATTTTCTGATCCGAAAAACTTCTAGGAGCCCATTCTCCTCCATTTGAGCTCTGATTTCAGTGACTCAAATTTCTAAATTCATCTAAATTTAAGATCTAACTTTCAGTACCATTATTTTTAATTTTCAATCTGTACCATTATTTTTAATTTTCAATCTTTTTTATTTATTTATTTATTATTGTTTCACATGTAGATGACATCGTCAAAACTTAACCAAATCATCAGTCAGAGGTAGAACCAGCAGGAGGCAATGAAGGCAAGTCTTCCTTGACCATGTTGATCATAAATTTATAAAATACTTTGCTTACTTTTATACAATGTACTTTAAATATAGTTTTAAGGTCTAGTTAAATTCTAGAATTGTTATATCCTCATTGGCATTAATCATATCGAACCATTGTCACCGTTGATGATACTAGCTATTTTATTTGATGATAACTAGTAGAGTAGCATGGGACAGTAGGATTGCTTAGTCTAACTTAAATGTTTCGATATTACGCTATTATGGGAATCATTTCAAGTAATGTTTAAACTCATTTGTGAAGTTATAGCAATTAGTATTGCTGCTGTTATTTAAATGAAATAAAGTGAAAAAGTGGTTTAGACTGGGACGGATGAATGTTTGGCAGGTGCAAGAAGCATGAGACCTTGTAAAGTGGATGTTCCGCCCTAGTCAATTAATGACTGAAGTGTGTGTTACCATGGACCGAGCGCTACCGTACAATCGCAAGTCTATATGGGTATGACCTGGCTAGTTAATTTGTGAGTTTTGTTATTGGCTTAGCCAGTAGGTGGAATGTGGGTGTTAGATGGGGATAGGTTTTTTCCACAAGGCGCAAAAGGGGGCTTCTGACTGGGTGGATAGAACCCTTCAGCGATGAAACCTTAGCGGGCGAGGTTAATAGCGGGGTTGTACGTTGTAAAGGCCTTATCACGATCTCTCTGTCAACACACCAAAAGAAGTGTGTTAATTGCGTGGCAATAGGAGATGATCATATCTTGTGGGTAAAACTATACACATTCTGCAGAGTTAAAACTACTTAAATAGCCGTACTCATGGTCAAGGATGGGCGAGGTATGCTTCCACATTGTAGAATTTTTATGGTTTTGTTTTAAATAAAAATGATGGCTTGCGAATTCATGAGTGGATAGAACTTTCGGGTTGTGGTTTGGCGGTTGGAGCCAATTAGGTGGTTGGAACATGCTTTAGTTGTCATATCATGTTTAATTATTACAACTATATATGGTCAAATGATGATTTGTGAAATTGCTAGTCAAATTTTAAGTTAAACATTGCTTTATACTAAATGAGTCATACTAAGCCTTCATTTATTTAGCGTTGCATATAATTATCATGGATTATGTTTCCAAGACTTATGGAGTACATTTTGTACTCACATTTGCAGCATACCAAACTTTCCACAGAGGAGTGCACAGAAAAGTTCTTTACTTGTGGTTACGACGAAGGCGATCCAGATTACCAGGACGCATACCCCAGTCGATTGCCTATTAGGCAAATGGATGGGCTTATCCTGCTGCTGTTTATTTTGTTTTTGTTGATACTTTATTGAACTCAAGCCATAAGGCTGTTTATTTTGTAATAGTTGGTCATAAGTCCCATACCTTTTGTTTAAGTATTAATATTTGATTCATGATGTGGGTATGTTATCATTGTTGTTTTCACCGTGTGTGCTAGTTTTTTCTGAACTAGAACGGTTGTTTATAGAGGGTTCGGATTTAGAAATCCGGTCTCAACATCTACTATAAGTGATGGACATTTGCACTTAAAGCTACACTTCAAATTTTAGCAATGTATTGTAATGGTGAAAATTCTTGTTGTCACTTCTATTCTAGATTAATCATAAGCCACATGGGAAGCAAAACGAGCCAAGAGGCCAAGAAAGATGATGGTGTTTACTAACAAAATGTCCGAGGCCAAGAAAGATGATGGTGTTTACTAACAAAGTGTCCTAGAGCAAAATTCTATCAAAACATTGAAATGATAAATAGAACAGTGAAAAGAAATGATATCTCAACACAAATCAAGCCACGTGGGAAGTAAAACGAGCTAAGTGGCCAAGAAAGATGATGGTGTTTACTAACAAAATATCCTAGAGCAAAATTCTATCCAAACATTAAAATGATAAATAGAATAGCGAAAAGAAATGATATCTCAACTCAAATCAAAATTAAGAGACTTTTAAAATGTGGAAGGTATACATGCTCTTCGATTATCTATCATAAGTAGGGGTGCTTTCACACATGCCTCAAGTGAATCACCAATATTTGGAAATTTCCAACAGAAGGAATGACCGAATCCTCATGTCATGCATGCATACAACTTAGCTAGTTAAATTTTAGTTCCTATCATGTTTCTTGAAATTGTACTCAACTACAGAACAATTAGGGAACTACTAATCTAATCTAATCAGCACCACTTAGTTCTACAATTGATAGAAGCTAGCTAAAAAACGAACTACTCCAAATCATGCGTGAGATTTCAACTACTATACCAACTTTTAAGTATGCATTGAAACTTGCTATTTGAAGATTATTATGGGATCGGAATATGTATGTTTTTTTTCTACTAGTAGTTGGGTTCATGCATCACCTAATCCAATCATACAAATTGTCTTCCTTGGGCACATTTGTTTTGCTAATCATTGACAGGAAAATAGTAGGTGAGGGCTAAAAAAGGGCTTAATAGGCACAACATAAACTAGTCATGTACTTCCATCTTCCAAGTGTAAACATGAAAGGGACGTCTGTTCTAATTCCAGCTCCTCTTCACCCTTAAAAAAGGTTGTATGCTTTGTTGTTGGTGAAATGGTGATAACTAACAAGGGATCATAGTAGGATAGCACTTGCAGGCCAAATTTATATGGTTCTTTGTGGGCATATGATGTGGAATTACACAATAATGATACTCGATTTTTTTAAGCACCAACTTTTAGTTTGAGCACAGCTGTACAGGGCCTCCAAAATGTTTGAGATGGTCCTAATGAGCAATTAGATCACCAGAACGAGTGAGGAATGGGGAACTAGAATAGAATCATCCAATTGCTTCATTACTTGGAATGAAAGTTGGCTATACCATAATATATACACGGCTAGCTAAATCCCAAGTGAACAAATCTGAATTTTTGTACAAACTCTTGAGATTTCCATAAGCAATTTATTTGAGATCTCAAGTGACTAGATCTGAAATTTTGTACCCTAAAAATCTCAAACTGATCAGGTTGGAGTGAGGAGAGGTGAGGCCTAGATGATCTGGTTGGAGAGAGGAGAGGTGAGGACTAGCAATTTTGTAGCTAGATGATCTGGTTAGAGGGAGGAGAGGTGAGGCCGATGAAGTCACCGAGGTGTCTTCTGAGTTGTTGTTGAAGAGAAGCTGGCAAGATGTTGGGTTCACGCCGCCATCACCACCGCTCTCAACATCGAACCGCCGTCGCCGCCTCTCCCAAGATGAACCTGGTGATTGGAGAGAGGTGAGGCAAGATAGCTGCTGATTGGATTAAAATCAAATAGAGGGATGATGTAGGGGAGCTTGCCGTCGCGCTCGTTGTCATCGCTGATGAATGTTGCAACCACAGTTGCCGTTGCTACCGCGTCGAGATCGCCGTCATTGTCTAGGGAGTCATCTTCTAGGGTTCCTCGTAACTCGCCAGCAAGAGCTTTGCGATATCTGCCGGGAAAAAAAGTCACCTCCTCACCCTAGTGTTTTTTTTCCAACTGCAAAGGCCCAAATCGGGAGTAAATTTATTGGATTATAGGCCCACCCAAGCAGCATTTCAGAGTCAGGCCTAGAAAAATTCATAGGCCAGTATATTACACTTGTTTTAGGTCTAAATCCAGGCAACATATCCGGTGCAACCCCCCTCCGTGAAACCACCGTGCAACTGAACTAAAAAAAGTTTTAAAAAATTCTGAAAAAAATCATGGATGTACATCTCAACTTACCCCACCTACATATAAAATTTCATGATCAAATTCATCCTATACTAGCAGTTACAAAAAAAACAAACAGCAAAAATGAATAGTGATGAACAGTAAAAATCACTGTTCATGCTGAATTTGTCTTTTTGTAACTGCTAGTATAGGATGAATTTGATCATGAAATTTTATATGTAGGTGGGGTAAGTTGAGATGTACATCCATGATTTTTTTCAGAATTTTTTGAAACTTTTTTTAGTTCAGTTGTACGGTGGTTTTATCGAGAGGGGTGATTGCACAGGATATTTTTCCCTAAATCCAGCCTTCCAAGCAGGGTGCGTCGCCCTACCGCGTGTGCCGTCGGCTAGTTTATTCTTTGATTGCTGGCCTTTAGGGGATTGAACCACCGTGGCACAATGGGTGGCCAGGATAGCCAGTTTTGTGAACCCTTGGCGATATTGCCTCGTTACATGCCAAACTTCAGTATCCTCTACATCTTGCGATTGGCTATCGCAATATTTGTAGCACCAAGAAAAATTAATAAATAGCGTGGAAAGCTAACCTTAATATTATGCATAAAACCTAGGTAACTGTCAACGATTCGGGAATCGGTCCTTCGCCGAGTTTACTTGTTGAATGAGAGATCAACCTAAGACCTCCTTTTTCGCGGGGTGTGTAGCGTCTGAGGGCCTGCCGAACTATGTATAATGAGGAGGTCGGGACAATCACAGCGAGCAGGGGGAGGCTATTTTGATCTGGTTCGGGCCTCTCGCTGGGGAGATAACAACCATACGTCCAGTGATTGCATTAACTTCTTGAGGGCGTGTTACAATATGCTTGCTCGGGGGGCCCTGGGAGGTTCTAAGGACTATCCTCCAGACCACCAGCAACGAGCTCTATGTGTGAGGAATGCAGGGAATGAAGTCGAACTAACCAACTTGACCAACCCTGAGCCCTTCGTGCGAGAAGGTATTTATAGGGGATTACAAGCGATACAACATTTATTACAGGGGGCGCGTCACTGTTCCGGACGTGGGTAGCGTTGTTTCCTTGTCTCCTGCCGGGCACAGCGCGACGTGGGTACAGTGGGCGTAGATCGCGGGCGCGCAGCCCGTGGGCGTGCAGTCTCTCGAGCCGCCGCGCAATTAATGCCACGTCGTCTTCGTGGACTGCGCCCGGCTTTTGGGCGAAGCCCGAGGTCCCTTCGGTTGACTCGGTCGTCTGGTCGCGGGCTCCCGAGCAGGCACGCTCGGGGGCGAGCTTGATGGAGGACGGAGGGTCGGCCCGGAGGTCGAGCGACCCGAAGATCTTTCTCGGGGACGACGTCCGAGCATGGGCATGCTCGGAGGCCGCCGGGATACAATGATCGGCTATCGTGAATATCCAATCCCCGACAGTAACATATAAGTTAGATTAAGCAATTACCTTAATGATAGGAGAAAGCTAGCATAGGTATCATTTAAGTTAGATTAACCAATAGTGCTCGAATGCTCATGATTAATTATACCAATATTGATGTTTTAAAAATATTTTTCAATTAACATGATATTTTTCCACGGAATTTAACGTAGTGTTTGGAGCATATAGCATTTGCATAAATTCTATGGCAAAAAAGAAAAAAAAATACTCAACCACTCTCACGACATGTATTATGTTTTTCCGTAAAGGTTAACAACCTTGTGTTCTATGACCTAAGGCCCTGCTTGATTTCCCGGAGTTGAACTATTCCTCGTGAAATTCTTGTGTTCTAATGGGCGCGTAATTTTTTTTAGCAAGGATGGAGAATATGCATGAAACTTTAAAATAATTATAAAAAAAAGAATTTAAATAGCCGATTGTCATGTGTCCGTATAATAATTGGAATGATCACGTTTTACATCTCTTTTAAAATAGCTTGCCAATTTGCCGACTCGGCCACTAGGGCCCGGTTTGGTTCAAAGGTAAAATGTAGATGGGATAGGACCATCTACCCTAATAGGGATAAAATAATCTAAGTTCATATTTCGTTAAAGGAACGAGAGATAGATAACATGAACTAAATTTTTGTTTGATTGGAGAAATGAGAGTTAGATAATGGATGTGATAAGAGTTCAAATTTAGTTAGTAGGATGAAAGATGGATAGGCTCATTCAGCTAAATTCATAAGATGGTATCTAGCATCTATAAGGAATATTCCTAAGAGTTCGCTGCTCTTATCCACCTATCCATCCAACCAAATGAGATGGATGAAAAAAGAATAGATAAAATCATCCCATCCACCCTTTACTTTTGAACCAAACATGCCTAGCTGATTTGCCAGTGCCAAAACAAGTCATTTTTAAAGTGAAATTGATAAAGTACACTACCTAATTTTACCTTTTTTGGTACGAAAATCATAGTCTTGGACTAACTGGGCTAAGCCGGCCCAGATATATTAGCCGAGTAGTCAGTCCATCGTAGCAAGTGCCTTCCTAAAGCCCAAGTAGGGTTACAGAACGCAAATTAGAGGCGGACCCTCCCGGCAGCCGAGGCGTCGGCGGTGACGGCGAGGAAGCCGGTATGGGCGTGTTCGGCGGCGACAGCTGGGCTCGTGACGCACAGCAGCGGAAGCGCCGCCTCGACGACCTCATGCTCCCTGCCTTGTCCTCTTCCTCCCTGTTTGCGTCCGGTTCCTTCAAGAGGCTCTCCAACGGCAAGTTCGCCTGCCTCGTCTGCCCCGTCCTCAACACCCCGCTCATGCTCTCCGTAACCAAGCACCCATCCCCTAAGCAGGGATTTTAAAACCGTTTTTTTGACTATCAGTAAAAACTGTTTTTGCGAAAGTCGGTAAAAATCGAGCGAAAATCGGTTGAAATCGAAGAAGTTTGAATTCAAAATTTTTAAATCTGGTGGTCGAACAACAGCAAAAAAACAAAAATAGATCCATTTTGGCTGATTTTCGATCGTTTTCTTCAGTTTTCGATCGATTTTTTCGATTTTCAACACCAAAAAAATTGAAATAAATCTGAAAAAAATTCAAAAATTTGAAAAAAATTACAAAAAGTCCCAATTAATCGATGAAACACCTCAGAGAAATTTAAACAATTTTTGAAATCATTTATTGCTTCTAAAATATCCAAAACATCCATTAATGAAAATGAATAAAGACACAGTCATATTTTTATAAAATTTTAAAAGATTTATTATATTATGAAATTTTAATGTAACCATAGCTACTAACAAAGGATTGTACTTAAATTTTCAGAAATATTAGACTCATGCCCATATAAAATAAAAAATAGAAGAGTATATATATAATGATAGTAGTACTTTCAGAATTTTTAAAAAATACACATATCTAATCATTATCTAAAAATTTTACAACATCATTATAATTACGTTAGAGCATAATACAAAAAGTTTAAAAATATTAGACTTCATTTTGTGCCCCTAGAAAATAAAAAACTGAAAAGCATATATTTTGTCAGTATCACTATCGGAATTTTTAAAAATACACAGATTTGATAATCATCTGAAAATTTTATAGCATCATTATTATTGCCTTTGGACCTCACAGAAAAATTTTCAAAAAATCTTAACACTTTTTGCTAATTTTTTTTCAATTTTTTTTTAAATTTGCATTTGAACTTTAAGGTTTACCGAGCGGTTTTAAAATGCTAATTGGCTCGAAACGGTCAGACCGGTTTTCGACGGTTTTGTAAACCCCGTCCTTAAGTCCCAGTTTCTCCTTTACTTAAGCCTATAGGTAATTAAAATTATCTGATGGATAGTGATAGCTTGTGGTTCATGATACCGTCTTTTCAACCGATGCGTTATTGGCTCGTGGGTTGCGCTAATCAGTCATTGTGTGGCCTGCATTACTAATTTACCAAGATTTTGGTGATCGAATCACGACATTTGTCGCTTCAACTGTTGAGGAGTGTGGATTGATTTGAGACTTCAGTGGACGTATGCCACTAGTGACCTCCCATGTGTATAATATGAAATATATGTTTCAATGAAAAGGATAAGCACTGCGAAAGTGTTCTGTCGTGTGCGATTTGAAGCTATTCCGTCATATTGAAATTCTTTGCCACAGTCGTTATCGCTTTTAGGTTAGCTTCTAGGATAATCCCACCCTCAAGGGACCATGTAAAATCTTGTCGATGAAGCTGTTTTGTGGAAGTTCCTGAATTGTCGTGGATATGCATTGGAAAAACATGCTACGTGAACCATCGGTGCATTTTTGCGTGTCACTTTTGTGTTGGTCAGTTATTTTCGTCCTAAAAGTATCTAGTCATTTGGTCATATCTATGGAGCACACTACGTAGTTTCTTTTTCAATGAAAGGAAGTCCTTTGGTGTAAAAAGCTCTGTATAGTGCATTGTGCTTGGATTTATTGTTGAGTGCTTCTTTAGGAAGTATATTTGGTGATCCTGCCCTTTTGATAGAAAGATCACAACAGTGAAATGCGGAGAAAAGATGAGAATTTTTTTATCCTGGGTCTGACGTACCAGATCGAGGCAGATGTTCAATTGGAACTTTGGTCTCGCTTGTGTGCTGATGGTAGGATTTTGACAGGGATTGAAAAATCATGAGAAACCTGGGACCAGTTCTTTATTATGCACGTCTTTTGTGATTCATCTTGTTGAACACTGTGAGCTGTGACCACGCGATTCTTCGATTGTTATTGCATTTGAATGAACAGATGCATAATAAAGGCTCACGGCACATTGCAGCAGAATCTAGGTTGAGGGAGGAAGAATTATGAAGGCAGCTAGAGATAAGCAAGAGACTGGCTCTTTCTTCTGAAGCTTCCTTTTTCAAATTCTGGTAATCCACATCCTGGTGTTAGGCCTAGTGACATGAGAGAAAGAGCTGTTAGTTGAGCAGGCTCGAAGGGCTGTTCAGAAGCACAATCAAGCAGATTCAATTATTGCAGTGCCAACAAGGAATCTCATTATCTTAAGAGGACGGGAAATGCTCTGTTCCGTGATTCACATGTTTCATCTTCTGGTGTTCCAATGGAAAAATGGACTGGAAATACTAGGTCATGTGAATCTAACAATTGTAAAGAAGAGCCCTTTACTGGAGATCAAACTCCAAGCAAGGCGCTTTCAGAGTGGCAAGCAAATCTCCAAAAATGCCAGGAGCAAGAACTCAGGTTCACTGCTTCTGGCT
Organism: Guadua angustifolia; assembly: GCA_036346375.1. Lineage (NCBI taxonomy): Eukaryota > Viridiplantae > Streptophyta > Magnoliopsida > Poales > Poaceae > Guadua > Guadua angustifolia. Next base: position 32,344,237 of record CM070514.1, on the reverse strand, counting down.
GGAAACAAGACTGCAATGGAAGATGGTACAGAGATGAAAATGTTAGTATTTTTGGTCTGGTGTTTTCTTTTGTTAAGTTACTGTTAGAAGACAGCATATGCAAGATTGATGCTTTTGCTGTTATAGTGCTCTATATTGCTAAGGCACAATTTAAGTCGAAGTGAGGGATGCCTACTATTAAGGCCTTGTTTGTTTAGGTTTAGACTTTTGACTTATAGTTTAAAGTCAGTTTTTTGACTTAAACAGTTTAAAAGTTAATGACTTTTGTAAATGATAGAGATGGATAATTTTATCTAATTTTAGTATTATTAGTCTAAAACCAACCATAAATAAGCCAAAAAAACTTTTCTCTAGTGACTTTTAGCTCTTAGTTATATGAAGGCTTATAGCTTTTCAAAAGCCCGGATAAAAAACTACTTGTTTGTTTAATCTTTAGTTTTTTAGCTTTTAAACTAGTGAAAAACCCAAACAAACAGAACCTAAGCTAGTTTACACTCAAAGGCTAAAGCCTCATAGTGTACATCAGTAGATCACACTTTCATGGCAGAGAGAGAAAGTGGCATCAATAGATGTAATACATATATTTTTTGTACTGGGGCCCACAGAAAATAGCTTCTTTCGCGCTCTTTATAATTCAATTTTATACCAGCATTTGTATTCTACACATTTTTCGACCATCCTATCTATTAAGCATCCTTTGCTGGATGACAGGTTGAATTTGACTCGGATGAAGATGATCCTAACTTCTGTCAGTTAGTGCTTTAAGAAGACATTCTGGATGCACCATTCTAATTGCTCGACCTGAAATTTCAAATTGTTGTTTCAATGCCAGATGAAAATCAATCAATCCCCTCAAAGATTTTTACACATCTATGGTATCAATCAGCCTGATTTGCTGGTTAATTGTAATGCAATTATAATGTCTAACAGATTCAATGCGAGATTCACAGTTGTGCCAGCGCTGTTCTACTGGCATGGTGTTAAAAAAAATGTAATATATGTGTGCCTACTGAACTGAATATTTTTATTTTTGAACGACCAAAACGTTTGATACTCGCGAAACAAAGTATCTGCTTACAATTTTAGGATCAGAAAATTTTCAAAGATGTCCATGTCTGGACCTGCTGTCAGCCTAAGTAAAGATACAGCTGATGGACATGGTTACCTTTCTTGGTTTTTGGTGCTTGTTTCAAAGACGTCCTTGTCAGGTGACCGGGCTTACTATTTGCTTTGGCATCCTGCTGTCATTGGTTGTGTTACCCAACAAACACTATCATGAAACTTTCATCATATAATTCACGTAGCAAAGAAAGAGAAGCAAAACCGAACATTTGCTGTACTTGCTACTTGCAAAACCAGTTGATTTCTAAAACGGTGTCAATGTCAAACCAACTTCATCTACCAAGCCCGAATTGCATGCGAGTTAAGTAATATCCGATAAATTAGTTTCTTTGTTCTTCCATTCAACAGCCAGGCTACGGATATCAAATTCATTTTATGGTCAACACCGACCTGGTTCAAAGAAGTCGGTGAAGATCACACACTCACATCTTATTAAGTTTGATCGTATTATCACAAATGACAACTCACAACACCTTATTTATCCTTGAGAATAGCTGTATGTTTTTGTTTCTTATGTTCTTCTTGACAAGCTCAAGGAGATAATGTTAAAGAAAGGAGGGATAATATTAGTGCGTGAACGCTTCGACCGAGGAAAGAAACAGAGCAGCTGCAGGGAATGAGTAGTGACAGTGTGGCATAGGGTTTCAACCCTAGCCCCCTCAGCCGCCACCGCCTCCTGGCCGGATCGTCGCCGCCCGGGTCTACGCCTTCAGGCCACGCCATCGTGGATCGGAGCCGCGCCTCCTCGCCGGTTGGGCTGGCCTCCACGCCGAGAGGCCGCGCCTTCGGCCGAGCGACCACCCCGGATGGATGCGATGCTTGCGCGTCGAGTGGCCACGCCGCCGGCCGAGTGGATGTGCCGGGAGGAAGCTACGCCATCGCCGTGCCCTTGGGCTGCGTCTCCACCGAGCGGAGAGAGGGCACGGCATCGGGGTGCCGGGCCGCCGCGCTGTGAGGCCGCACCGTTGCTGAGATGAGGGACTACTCTCTAGGTGACTACTGTTCGCTTCAGCGTCTTCATCTCTTACTAGCGTTGTTCATACATTTCTTTTGACCTATGTCATCTTAGCATCGATTCGCGGATTCTCTTTCTTAGGCGACGCAACTCATTTTTTAGATGCACTCTATGGACTTGATGATCGTGTGCCTATTGGCTAACTCGCGAATCTGTCATCGTAGAATCGAACATTTAAAAATTGTTTGTCTGGCCTTAAGAAGGTGGCCGTTGCGATTGGCTAAGATTAAGTGGTATGGCGGCACTAGCTCGGAATGAGGGTGGTTGCATCACTGGGATCTCCGGTACTTCGACTTCAGGGAGAAATCTCTAGGTCTGACCTTTGTTGGTTGTGCCTGGCAATGGCCTTGTTGAAGGCATTGTTTTGTAGTATGAGGATTTACTCTCCGAGGTGAAAACTTTTGGTCTGGCCTTCACTGGTTGGATCATGGCAATGGCGGTGCGTGTGCGTATCGAGTCCTTCTTGGAGGCGTTGTCATTAGAGAGCTTTTATCGCGGTCCAAGTGTTGCTATGATGGTGGATAGCTTTGAAGACAATATTGTGTGATGTAGTTTTGCCGAGACGGTTCCTTTGTCTTTTCTTGTGTGTGTGTATGTGCGTTTGGCTGTTTACACCCTAACTGTGTAGAGGCCGGGAGTTTTCTTAGTATAATTGTATCACCTTGATGTAATTTACTAAGATTAATAAAAGCTTCCTTTATCGAAAAAATGTTTACATCTTATTTAGCTGGAACGTGTTACTCCTGAACCTTAATTCTAAACCACGTTTTCGGCCTGCTTTTATGGTTTTCAAACTTGCACTCCTTTTCGGTTGAACTTAGTCTCTTAAGAAGACATTTTTCTGATGATGAAAACACAAATACTTTGAAAACATCAATACATTTTTTTATAGTAGATAAAAAGGACGAATTTTGAAATGTTTGCACATAAACATGGCTGTTGTTTGTTAACACTACCAACAATTGATATGACACATGCTGTTCATGTGACTTGTTGCTGTTGTTACCAAAAACGTGGTTGTAAGTCGCGGTACAGGATTCAGGTTCACAGTTTGTCAACTTTTCTTCTAATTTTTACTGTGAACAAGAACCTCATATCCTAAACAGTTTCAGGTTTGATGAATCCAGTTTACGATTCGTGAGGGTTTACGGCGAATCTGGTAGCCATTTTGCACCTTAGAATTTTTCAAGTGCATGACACTGCTCGAATGATACAAGCAATTTGTTTCTCGTATCCTTGCATTCCAGACTTCAAGGTTCCTTCTCCTTCTTTACATTAACTGTTCAATATTCTAAACTCAAAAGTAAGATCGAGGTGCATGCGTCGTTAGTTTCCTAATACCAATATCAATTATCTGTAATGTTTACTTTCTAGATCAGATTTGACCTCTGTATCCAAGACGTGTAGGCAATCGGCAAGCACATAGGATAAAATTGAAACAATTTAATAGTCTTTTTTTAGATTCTTCTCCATTCTATTCTCCCATATTGGTTCATTCAAAACTAGAATAAGCACATTTCCATGCTTTGTAGCATTTCCTCAATTTCTTGATGGGAATATTACTCCCCCGTCCAAGTTTTTAAGGCTTATTTTTGAAATGATCTTGTCTATAAATATAAGGCATATTTTATATTCCAATGCAAAATTAGTGTGATATTCCTTATATACCATAATAAATATCTATCTTTACCTCATATTCTCTATATGCATGATTGAATATAGTGCTTAGTGATAATAATTAAGGGTAGTTTAGTCATTTTTAATGCTTTCTTGGTCTAAGTGCTAAGAAGAAATATGCCTTAGGGCATGTACAATAAGACTACCTTAGCTTATTCTTAGTATGTCCACGTCAGCTTTGTCCTATGTGGAAGAGTGAGAAAAGAGGAGAGAGAAGAGAGCTGACTCTTATTTAGTAGTAAGCATTGCACGAGAGTATAGGTAGATTAGTTATGTACAAGAAAGAAGAGATAATTAATGCACGACATCTAGAGTCAATTTTTAGAGATAGCTATTGTATAATCTGGCTTTAGCGCTTACTCTAGATGACATAGATAGGAGATAGAATAAACAGCTGGCTTTGTTATTGTACTTGCCCTTATAAACTTGAATGGAGAGAGTATATGCTTTGTAATTTTATCCTAAACGAGATCTGTACACCACTTTTAAAATATATACATGTTGTAGTTGACTCAGCACGGGTTTCTTGTACAACTAAGAGCAGTTTTTTTTTTAAAAAAATAGATTTTTTTTGGTAATCCAGGTTGCAAGGACGTAATGATTTAACTACGTACCGAGGTGATATATCAGGATGAGTTGGCTTTTGTCCCTTAGTCTGTCCCGTACTAACCCATGCTGTTGAGCTAGTCTGTCTCCGTACTAACCCCTGCTGTCGAGCCAATCTTGTTGCGTCCGTTCAGTTGTTTCAGACTTGGTCATATAACAAGTCTATATAACAAATGTCATGCTGGTTCCTTCAGCACATTATGTTCTTCTTCACTTTTGCATAGCTTGAATTATATATCTTATCAAACTCCAAAATGGAAAGCACTAGCTCTGCACAAGCTGCACGCCGGAATACCCTGGACAAGGCCAAGCTAGTCACCGTCCTGAGCATCGACGGCGGCGGCGTCAGAGGAATCATCCCGGCCAACATCCTCGCCTTCCTCGAAGCAGAGCTCCAGGTAAGAGAGAGATCAGTTCATCTACCATTTTCATGCAGTGCACTTGTATACTGCATATATCCTACCGTGAACACTGCCATCGTGTACTTTCTTTGCTTCGTCACCAACAAACAAGATTACCATGTTTCGTATTGTAGTACATGTCAGGTGCTCATAACTCGTGAACTCTTGCGTTGTCGCCGTGTAGAAATGGGACGGGCCGGATGCTAGGATTGCGGACTACTTCGACGTCGTCGCCGGCACGAGCACGGGCGGCCTCCTGACGGTGATGCTCACAGCTCCAGATAAAGACGGGCGGCCACTGTTCGCTGCCAAGGAGTTGGCGCAGTTCTACATCGACCGGTCGCCCAAAATCTTCCGGCAAAAGTAATTAACCACGCATGCATGGCAAACCGTACTGTCATCATATATAATTAAGACTAGCTTTTTTCACTATTCAGAAGAAACGTTTACCCAGGACCAGAAAGAAACATGCTGAAACATTGCTGAAAGTCTGAAACTTGCAGCAGCATCAGTTCATTACTTTGTATTGATATGCATACGGTGATTATTTTAAGGATGAATCAATTGCTTCCGTTTTGCAGGAAGTACTGGATCTTGTCTAAGATCGCCGGCACGTTCAGGAGGGTGAGTGGGCCCAAGTACGACGGCAAATACCTCCGTTGGCTGCTCCGTCGGTACCTCGGCGAGACGAGTTTGGACAAGACGATAACCAATGTGGTCATCCCGACCTTCGACATCGCGTACATGCAACCAACCATTTTCTCGAGCTTTGAGGTAGCACGTCGTCCTCCGGTGTACTGTGCTAGTGTGCTCTTCGCACATGCATGCACCGTTTCGTCCAACCAATCAGTGAACAGTTAACTACAATGCCACCAATAATAGTGCAACATTAATTGTCTCGCTTCATGGATATTGCACTAAGGATTATTTCGAATTATATATTCACAAGTTGCCTATTTATTTTTGTTAAATGTAATTAAGTTGATTTTCATGATCGATCATTAGATTATTATATTGTTAGAGACGGATAAGTGCAAGATTCTGATTTTGATCCAATGATTAAAAAATTTGACTTAAAAGAAATCAATCACCTTAGGAAAAGATAGCCCCTGTTGTATTTCGCTCGTATCTGATTGCCCGTCACAGAAATAAAGTGTAGAAGTTTTATGGAAGTGGGTTTTTACTTCTTAAGGGACATCTCATATCTCATCCGCCGTCCAATTTGTTATCTTTTACTTTGAGATCCGTGCATCTATATTTTGGGATAGAGAATACAGTAGGGGACAAAATGGCTGTGAAACTCAAAACAAAATGAACGGCGGAAAAGATAGGAGGACGTCATGTAGGAGGTAAAAAACTGTTCCCGATATTTTATGAACGGTTGGTGTCGCGCAGGAAACTTTTATTTGATAAAGATAGCTCTTCTGTTCACGTGTGTGTACTTAGATTTTTCCAAAATAGTATTCTCTAGTCTTTGTAGCGTCAGTTTATGGGAAAACCAAAGAGAGGTGCTGATGGGTTACTTACCAACAACCTACCACTATACTAATGCTGAAATGCCAACAACTGCTTATAGTTTCATATAGTCAGATCAACATCATTGCTAACTCCTGTCAATCATGGTAAATATTGTTGTAATTAACGCTATTCATGGTTTCTAATCAACTCCATGCATGTGCATGTGCATGCATAAACCTGGTAATGATGATTAGTTGAAGCACCGGCCGTCGATGAACGCTCTCCTGTCGGACATCTCGATCGGCACCTCCGCCGCGCCGACGTTCTTCCCGGCGCACTACTTCGAGACCAAAGACGAGAAAGGCGAGACGAGGGCCTTCAACCTCGTCGACGGCGGCCTCGCCGCCAACAACCCCGTAAGCGCCTCGCCGCCGCATGCGTGCACCATCGCACAGCACACAACTTACAAATTAATCTCAACGCTTCGTACGTGCGTTGTGTGCAGACGCTGTGCGCGATGAGCCAGGTGTCTGAGGACATCATCCTGGAGAAAGACGTCTGCCCGGTGAAGCCGATGGAGTACGACAAGTTCATGGTCATCTCCATCGGCTGCGGGTCGAACCGGGACGTGAAGTACAGCGCCAAGGACGCCGCCAAGTGGGGCATCTTCGACTGGCTCATCAAGGACGGCTCCGCTCCCATCGTCGACATGTTCAACTCCGCCAGCGCCGACATGGTCGACATCCACCTCTGCGTCCTCTTCCGCGCCCTGCGCTCGGGCCAAAACTACCTGCGCATCCAGGTCTATATATATACCTACCTATATATGCGCCCGAACACCGAAGGAAAGCCGTACAGATCATAAAACAGTAACGAAACCTGTTGAGGTTCCATTGTTTATGTGATTTGGGAATTTAACCGGCGATTATTTTCCGTGTAAATGCAGTATGATCAATTGAGCGGAAGCGAGGGCTCAATCGACGACAGCTCGAAGGAGAACATGGATAAGCTGGTGCAGATCGGGAACGAGCTTCTCAAGAAGAACGTCAGCCGGGTGAACCTGGAGACCGGCCGGTACGAGGAGGTGCCCGGCGTGGGCACCAATGCGGAGCAGCTCGCCAAGTTCGCAAAGCGTCTCTCCGACGAGCGACGCCGGCGCGCGCAAGAATGAGCTTTCAAACTAGCAATCAAAATTAAGTTTGTGACAGTACTTGAACTAGTCTACAAATCGAATTGGTCTTCATCGAGTGGAGGGTTGTTAGTTTGATGCATGTTTTCACTTCTATTTTCTTCATGTCCTGATCATACAGTACTTGTAATAAGTCAATAAACAAACGCTGTTTGATTACACTTGTGCAAAAGTTCCGAAAGAACGTGTTACATGCTGTTTTGCCACGTCGTGCTGGTGCATGCATGTACTTATCGCATTCGCCAGTAAACGACGAACTGACACATGCATAGTCATATACTTTGCCCACAAGAAACCTCAATCAAGGTACTACGAAAAATATATAAGCTTGAGATAATGTTTGAGCTGTATTGGTTTAAACTGCAGTCTGAGAACGCTATCCTAATTAACACAGCCAATTTCATATTCAGCTGTCGTGTCTCTGTATCTTGTAAAGGCACGCATCCATAAACTAATGTTGCGAGTTAGTTGCCCAAATGGCAATTATACATATCTGAAAAAACTACATCACGAACTACTTGTTAACCCGTAGAATCTGATTATCATACTCATGGTGATCATCATCCTTCGTACTAATTAATACGTTCATGCCGTTGATTATGTGTTAGTACTAGCTAGTTGCAATCGTTGATCCTGTCTAAAGCTCATTCATGGAAAGAACTATCTCAACGAAAAGGTACGTATAAGGTGGTGTAACTTAGAAATTGTGATAGAGAAGTCAAAGGTGTTCTGTGAAGTAATAAAAAAGAAACTAGTAGAAATCGATCGATTTAGAGAACAGCTTGAATAATCTTCTTGGTTTAAGTGAAACCGTGAAGGTGAACGTAAAAGCGAGGTACACAGCCATCTCATATTCTGTTTTGATCTAATCCTCAATCTTTTCTAACAGCCTGTTATCTCCTAGGTGTTGTGAACGAGAACGGGTAGGCTACTTTAGCATAAATTTAAAATTTTTAACCAAAAAACCACTGCAAGTTATATATCACAGAATTACCACTAGATTTGCAGACCGTAATGGAAGTAGAATTGATATAACTCATTGGTGTGATTGTAGTCATATTAGCCTCGCGCATCCTTCAATAGCTTCTAGTGACTATCACATGTTGCGGATTGTCCTAGTGTTGAAGCCTCATAGCAATGCTTTCAAGATATCCACACATACAGGGCAGGAATACCACGTGCCAGAGTGTTAGCGCCAGCTGCACGGTTTTGAGCGAAGGAGGTGTGGCGGCTATGATTTTAGGATTATGAATTCCTATGGTGTCTCATGACCCTAAAGCCACCACCCGTCCACCCCCTCCCTTTATATATATGCCCCTAATAAATCTCTTCTTTAGCGGCCCATTAAGAATTTAAAACCCATCAGAATTTAGATCACCATCCGAATTAATTAAGTCCTAACCCTTTAAGCGTGTGACCTTATAGGTTCACGTATACTTGGATATAGTTCGAGTACTCTAACTCGACCATTAATCGGTAGTGGTCCCTAACAGGACGTACCGACTCCTGAGTATATGTAAAGATCATATTGGACAAACCTTAACAATGCTTAATTATATGCATTTTCCTTTGCCTCATGATATCGGTCAAACTCAAGGCAAGTATGTGCCATCCTTTTTTAGTTAGCTCGACCATTATTTCTCAATTATGTGACTCGAAATCCCTAACTACGGTTAACTCTTTAATCGTGAGTAGCATGGCTATGCATTTTCGGAATCCGATCACTCGAGAGCACTAGAGATATATCTCCCATTGTATGGAGGGGCAGATCCTATCTTGATTGACCATGCCTCGTAGCATACTTCATGACAAACCTGAAAACCACCTTTATAACTACCCAGTTATGGAGTAGCGTTTGGTAACCCCTAAGTAAGTTATTACATATTTAGAGTATATGCGTCAATCTCAAGTCTAAGGATATAGTATACACATTGTATATGAGACCAACTGATGACAAGTAAGATTACAATGTTCTCGCAGTGTCTCAAGGTGGATCGATCCAACTCCTTGTTCTCAAATATGTGTCCATATTATTGATTTGATATCTCCATATTCATGACCTATGAAACATAGTCATCAACCAATACATATGTTAGTCTATTCATATGTGTCCTCATATATTTATCGATTAAGGATCGCTTTAGAATAACCATCACAAAGTCATATATACAGTTTCACAAATAAGTCACATACTTGCTAATAAATAATATTGTGTTATTCAAGGACAAGATAAATAAATCATGAACATAAGGAGATATAATCATCTCTATGATTGTCTTTAGGACATATGTCCAACATGTTGATCTTGGAATCTATATTTGTCAAAAACCAGTGAGATTTAAGGTGTCTCCTTCGCTTTGAGGATGAAAAAAAATCCTACAATAATATTCTACAAAACAAAAATTCTAGAAAATTTCTTATTAATCGAGAGAAAAAGAAATGATCTACACCACTTATTTTGGTAAGGTCAGATTATAACATTGCAAATTAATCACATATTGGAGATGTACAATAAATACACTATATGCATTTTTAACAATAGCTTGAGAGTTGTATGACAAAGACAATTATATCGTAGCATCTAGCCATGTAATTGCATGGGTAATTCCACTAGTTTAATTCTAAGGATTGAACTATTTGGCTGCTACCTAGAATAGTAATTATAGATTCAACTCCAATACCAAAAGTTAAGATATACAAACTGCGGATAATTCTTTATCTTACCCTGTGAATTGTGTGGGATGGATCCTCCCAACCTTTCACGATTGGACTCTGCTTGACGCTCATAAGCTCTGCCGGTCTTGGGTGCTCCCAAATCCAACCCCCTCTTCTCCGCCATCGTCTTCTCCATGGTCACCGCACTCCTCACCGCTACCTCCATGCTTTCCACACCTTCACACCACCCTCTACCCCTTCTCGGAGTGATCGACTCTGATGTTGATGTCAAAAGGGAAAAATTTCTGCTGTGTCAAAAATATGACGAAGGATTGATCGGCTCAAACACACGAGAATGCCGGGTTCAATTTGGTTTGTGGCGTGCCAACCAATTCAATTCTGCAATCGGTAAGATAGATGAAAAATACACTCAAAGCAGATTTAATGTGATAATCGGCAAAAATCTAAATGGCTACCACAAGCCAATTAAATCAAAGGTGACGATAAGTCTAAATAGCCGATTAGGGCTGATTAGATAGTAAAAGGTACATTTTTTTTGAAAAAGGTGATGCGCAACAAGATCGGAGAAAACCAAACCTAGCGTAATCAGGGAAGATCAACAATCGGAGGTGTGCAACTTTATTGATCAAAATCGGATTATAAGGGAGATTCTAATTTACAGAGCTTCTCCTCTTGACAGAAAAGTAAATAAAAAGTAGATGCGAGTCGTTTGATTGGTTGGGTTATTTCTTTTGCTTGCCCTTAATCCCTTTTTATAGTACATCGGCCGATTGTATTTTTCTCCAATATGTTACCAACCATAACCAGTATCGACCTCTGTATAGATATAATTCCATATTTGAATCAATATCAATCATAATTCTACCTTTAACTTAACTTTTTCTTTTTTAACCGATATCGGCCAGAAATATACTTTTTATTCTTAGCCTGCCAAATTCCGGTGCTAACAACGTCTAATTCCAGAGGACACCCAAACAGAAACATTACAATTGGATTTGGCCTGAATCAAATTCAGTTCCTATTTAAGATAGTAATTGGAATCCAATTTTAGGAATCAATTTTAATTCTTGGGAGCCAATGTTATGGAAATCAATATCGAATCTCTATATATTAGACGTCTTGATTTTAACGTTGGCAACAATAGTTGAAAGTGATAGTGCCAACCGGTGGTTAGGCCCATCTGGTGTAGCCCTCTGTCAATGCATGGCTTATGTAACATTCCATTTTTGAGTTTCTTGTGCTCGAATTTCAAAATCCGAACCCATCGCAATTTATTTGAATTAATTACAGCTTAATTTGAATTTTCAAAATAAAAAAGGATTTAATATGATTAATTCAAACTTCAAATTAATTATTTCTTATTTTTATTGGGTTCCTTGTGCTTCATTTGATTTTTCTGTATTTTTGGGGATTTTTTCAAATTTATTTGCTATTTATTTGGATTTATTGAAGTTCTTTGGATTTTCTGGTATTTTAATTAAATCAGAAATCATTTTAAATCGTATTTCCTCTCCGTGTGGGCCGAAACCACTGTTTCTTCCGTCGGCCCATTACTGTGCTCCGGCCCAGCCACCGATTCGGTAGAAACCCTAATCCTATCTCGCATCTCCACCGTTGATCGCCGATCCAACGGCCCAACTCAGCGCCGCCACACAGTAACTAAACCCTAACCCTACCGTTCCTCTCTCTCCACCGTCCGATCCAGATCCATCGGTTCCCGTCACGCCACGTAGCCGCTCAAGCGCCGCCGCCCGTGCTAACCCTAGCGCAGACCAACCTCGCTTTCCGCGCCCATTCCCGCAACCCTAGGCTATTTAAGCCCACTCCGACTTCCGTGCCGTGTTCGCCGCTCCGCGCCGCCCCTTTTCCCCCACGTCTCACCTTCTGGAACGCCTCCGTGCGGCTGTGCGACCTCGCCGGAGTTAACCGCTTCGCCCGAAGACTTCCGCCGTTGATTTCTCCGCCACCGGTGAGTCTCCGCCACCCTTCCTTGTGCCGTTGAACTCACTTTGTCGTGCTCTTTCCATTTCACTCACACCCGTACGCTAATCGTCACTCTTTCGCCGTCTTGGGTGTTGTCTTCCTCAGCCCCGGTGCGTGAGCGCCGCCCCTCGCCGTCGACCCCCTCCGATAGATCTGTGCCGTCCGATCAAGCCTCAATGACCAAGATTACGCCACGTATCCCGGTATGCAGTCTCCTCTCACCGTAACCCTAATCCTCTCCGCGTGTCCGCCGCGTGGATGCCGTGTCACCGCCACCTCGGATCTGTTCCCCGCGTGGCATCCCCGTCAGCGACACCGTGTCGCCGTATCGCCTAGTCTAGCCTCGTCAGCCGCCACCTGGCGCCACGTGTGCGCCACGTCGCCGCCCCGTCAGCCCTAGATCTGCGTGGTGCCACGTGTAAGCCACGCGTTAGCCACGTTGTCGCCATGTCAGCCGAAAACCCAGCGTGTTAGCCACGTGTATGCCACGTCGGTGCCACGTCGCTTGTGCGCTACTCGCTGAACCTAGTCCACCGTGAGCCGAGTCGCTGACATGTGGGTCCCGGTTGTCAGCCGCATGATTTTATTTTCTTTTTCTGTGATTTACTCCGAAAATCCGAACCCAACCAATCCCAGCCCGACACATGTCACTTTTATTCTTTTTCCTGATTTTCTCTCCCGTGAGACTTCCGAGAGCCCGTTCTCCTCCGTTCGAACTTCGATTCGAACGATTCAAATTTTTAAATTCATCTAAAATTAAGATCTATCTGTTGGTGTATTTATTTTGAATTTTTGGATTTTATTTATTTTTGTTTTATTTATTTTTGTCTCGTTTTGCGTGTTTCGCGTGTAGACGACGCAATGGTTGAGCGAGCGAGCATCCAAGCGGAGTAGTAGCAGAGGAGAGGTTGAAGGGAAGTCTTCCTTGACCATATTGAACCCAAGTTTATGAAATGCTATTTTGTTGTTAAATTATTGCACGCTCATTATTTGCGTACCGTACTTTAATGTCATTTTAAATGCTTAGATAAATGCCAAATTGTTATACCCACATTGATGTTCATTTTGACAACCATTGACACCCTAGGAAAATTAATTACTGTTAATAATAATCATTTTTGTATTATGGGACGGTAGAAAATGCTTAGCCATGCTTAATCACGTCGGTACCATACCATTATGGAAATGCTTTCATATTTGATTCAAATTGAATTGTGAAAATATGGCAATTGGTGTTGCCGGTATTAATTTAAAGAATAAAAGTGAAAAATGATTTAGACCGGGGCGGATGGTTGTATGGCGGGTGCGGGATGCACAAAATTTTGGAATGTGATTGTTCCGCCCTAGTCAATTAAGGACCGGTCGTGTGTTACCTTGGGCCATGCTATACAGTACAACCACATGTCTATTATGGGTACGACCTAGCTAAGTAATTTGCATGTATCGTTATTTGACTTCGCCATTGGGTTGTGCGGTTTGCCGGGAGGGTACTTGCAAGGCGCAAGAGGGGGCTTCTGTACTGGGTGGGATGCCCTAACAGCGGTGAAACCTTAGCGGGCGGAGTCGGTAGCGGTATTATGCATTGTAAAGGCCTTGTCATGATCTCTCTGCCGGCACACCAAAGGAAGTGTGTCAATAGCTTGGCAAAAGGGGTTGATCATGTCGTGTGGGTAAAGTGTACAATCTCTGCAGAGGCAAAACTTCTTGAGTAGCCGTGCCCATGGACAAGGGCAAGCGTGGAACGCTTTCACATAGTAGATTTTCTGGTTTTGGTTTTAAATGGAAAATGATGGATTTGGTTTAAAATGAAAATGTGGTTGGTAATCCGTGAGTGGTTGGAGCTCCCGGATTTTAGTTTGGCGGCTAGAGCCAACCAGGTAGTTGGAACCTGGAAAACTGTTATACTTCAAAATTTAATTAATTATGCTATTTACATTTTGTTAAATGCTGCTTTATGAAATTATTACTTGTATTTAAATTTCAATTTCGCTTTATGCAAATGAACCCTATATGCTTCCTTTGTTCAAGCCTTGTATTTAGTTATTTGCATTAAGTTTCCAAGACTTGCTGAGTATGTTGCATACTCACCTCGCTTTCATTCTGGGTGCTTATTCCATAAAGCAGATGAGGAGATCAGAGCATGCAATCCTCCGTTCGACATTTGTGGTGAAGACTTTGAAGAGGAGGACTACCCGGACTACTAGGGAGCGTACCCCAGTCGGTTGCCTGTGGGCACATTGACTGGCTCTTTTTGTTACTACATTTTCCGCTGCTACTTACTCACTTAAGCCGTAAGGCTCGATTCTTGTAATAATGTGATGATGATGTTTACACTCTTTTGCTTTATTGCTGTTAATTACTTTATGATATGTCTGTGTTATCATCACTGTATGAGCTGTGTGTGCTAGCTGTTCCTGGACTAGCACGGTTGAAACACAGAGGGGTCGGATTTGGTAATCCGGGTCCCCACAGAGGAGGTATCAGAGCCATGTCGACTGTAGGTCGCAACCCTAGTTAGAATGGTCGTTAGAATTTCAAAAAAAATTTTCTAAATCAAACCAACAAACTGGTAATTAATAGATTGTCTCCTCTCACCTTATTCTTAGGTTTCTATTTCTTCCCTTTGCTGAAACATTATTTTGAGAGTTAAATTTGATCTTATCCCCTGAAATTTCTCTAAGTCTTCGGTCGACTGCAAGATCGATGGAAGGATTGCTAGAAGGATCAAGTTGACGGAAGATCGCTCAAAAGGACCCCTATGAAGAATAAGTTATTAGTGCCCATATTTTCCCTTTCTTTCATTTAGTAGCCGGAGTTTATTTGGAATTCTATTGTTTGCTTGCTGGGTGTGTTGTACGCTTGCCCAGGCATGGTGTTGCAGCCACCTTGCGTTGGAGTTTTGTTGCTTGTTTTGGCTACCTCCTTATTCTCCGTATCTTTTGCTGTTTCCCTCTCGTCTTGTGCTTTTCCCTCTTGTCTTTTGCTAACCTTTCTTTGGCCGTTTCTTCAGATGGAAAGTCAAGGGAGTGGTCGCAGAGGCAGAGGCAGGGGCAGAGGCCGTGGGCGTGGTCGTGGCCTGGCAGTGCCACAAGAGCAGCAGAGTTCCTCAGAGCAGCAAGGTCAGTCTGAGGAGGAGTTGCCACCGCCGCCGCCGTTTCAGCCTCAGATGGCCGATATGTAGCAAATGATGGCGATGCAGCTTCAGCTACTGCAGGCCTTGGCTCAGAACATGGTGAACAATCAACCGCCAGCATCAGCCCCAGCGCTAGTGTTTCAGCCGCAGTCAAAGCTTGGGGAGTTCATGAGGACCCGACCGCCTACCTTCTTAGGTGCAGGAGAGCCTTTGGAGGCGGACGATTGGCTCAGAGATGTGGAGAAGAAGCTTCAGCTGGCCCAGTGTGATGATCGCGAGAAGGTGCTCTACGCCAGCCATCAGTTGAAGGGCATAGCTGCCACCTGGTGGGACAACTTCTGTGCAGCCCATCAGAATGCTCAGGCGATCACATGGGAAGAGTTTACTGAGGCCTTCCGGACTGCTCATGTACCTGCTGGAATCATTGAGATGAAGAAGAGAGAGTTCCGGAAGCTGCGTCAGGGGAATCAGAGTGTGTTAGAGTATCTCAATCAGTTCACCCAGCTGTCGAGATATGCACCTGAGGATGTGGCCACTGATAGTGCTAAGATTTGGAGGTTCATGGAGGGTCTGGACCCCGACATCAAAGTTCAGCTAGTTGCATTTGATTTCCCCAACTTTCAGCACATGGTGAACAAGGCCCTAGTGTAGGAGGATGCTCAGCACCAGCAGCGAGAGTCACGCAAGAGGAAGATGGCTTTCCAGGCTCAGCAGGGTGCGAGTGGATCTCGTCAGCGTTTTCCACTGCAGTGAGTTAGCAGGACGCTTGTCCCAGGAGCACCCCGCACACCTTCCTCTGGACCTCACCCAGTTGCTCAGGGACCGCAGCATGTTGCCAGCGCTCAGCCGCAGAAGGGGAACACAAATGCTGCAGGAGTTCAGTGCTTCCATTGCCACCAGTTGGGTCACTATGCGGAATTTGTCCTCGAAGCGTCCACCAATGACGCTTGATATTTTCGGCTTGGGAGCAGCTCACCAAGACTCAGCTCGAGGATCGGGGCGTGGAGTGCCTCACACCCCCAGGACTCAGCAGTCGTTTGGGAGAGGACGTGTCAACCACGTGACTGCAGAGGAGGCTTAGGATGCACCAGATGTGGTATTGGGTACGTTCCTTGTCAATTCAATTCCTGCCACGGTGTTGTTCGATTCTGGAGCATCGCATTCTTTTATCTCCAAGTGTTTCGTTGAGCAATTTGGTTTGGAGTCTTTTCCTCTCAAGAGCCCTATGATAGTGCAATCTCCGAGCAAAGAAATGACAACAAATTTGGTGTGCCCAGGCGCCGCCATAGAAATCAATGGAGTAAAATTCCTAGCGAATCTCATCCTCTTGGATTCAAAGGGAATAGATGTCATCCTAGGGATGGACTGGTTAGTCAAGTTCAAAGGTCAAATTGATTGCGGCCGAAGAGCCATCACTCTCACCAATGCAGAAGGCACTCAAGTGGAGTGTATGTCCGATAAGTCCTCAAGTAGAAAGTGCACATTGAATCGGCTGGAAGAAATCACTTTAGAAAATGTGCCTGTGGTGAGTGAATACCCAGATGTGTTTCCGGAGGAGTTGCCAGGCATGCCGCCTGATCGGGACATTGAGTTCACCATAGAACTAGTCCCCGGCACAGCTCCTATCTCCAAGAGACCCTACCGCATGCCAGCCAATGAACTCGCCGAGATGAAGAAGCAAATTGAAGAGCTACAAGAGAAGGGATTTGTCCGTCCGAGTTCGTCGCCTTGGGGAGCGCCAGTTCTCTTTGTGAAGAAGAAGGACAGCAGCCTGCG
The DNA here is from genome assembly GCA_036346375.1 of Guadua angustifolia. Taxonomy (NCBI): domain Eukaryota; kingdom Viridiplantae; phylum Streptophyta; class Magnoliopsida; order Poales; family Poaceae; genus Guadua; species Guadua angustifolia. The sequence continues at coordinate 32,327,201 of CM070514.1, read as the reverse complement.
GATGTGCGTCGACTACAGAGCTCTAAATGAGGTCACCATCAAAAACAAGTATCCCTTGCCCAGGATCGACGATCTGTTTGATCAGTTGAAGGGAGCTTGCATCTTCTCCAAGATCAATTTGCGATCTGGCTATCATCAGCTGAAGATAAGGCCGCAGGACATCCCGAAGACAGCCTTTGCCACTCGGTATGGGTTGTATGAGTTCACAGTCATGTCCTTTGGTCTGACCAATGCTCCAGCATACTTCATGAACTTGATGAACAAAGTGTTCATGGATTATCTGGATAAGTTCGTGGTGGTGTTTATAGATGATATCCTTATATATTCTCGAGATGAGACTGAGCATGAAGGACATCTGAAGATGGTCTTAGAGAAGCTCAGAAGTCACCAACTGTATGCCAAGTTCAGCAAGTGTGAGTTCTGGTTGACAGAAGTTGCATTCTTGGGTCACATCATTTCTGCTGGAGGTGTCTCAATTGACCCAGAAAAAGTGAAAGGAGTGCTTGATTGGAGGCAGCCCAAGTCAGTGCCAGATATCAGAAGTTTCCTTGGCCTGGCGGGTTACTACCGGAGGTTCATTGAAGGATTCTCGAAGATTGACAGACCGCTCACCCAGCTGCTGAAGAAGGAGAAGAAATTTGAATGGACTGAAGCTTGCGAGCAGAGCTTTCAGGAATTGAAGAAGAGATTGACTACAGCCCCAGTGCTCGTCTGTCCGGACATTCAGAAAGGCTTTGAGATTTATTGTGATGCTTCGAGGCATGGTCTGGGTTGTGTGCTGATGCAGGAAGGCAAGGTAGTCGCATACGCCTCGCGGCAATTGCGACCACATGAGGAGAATTATCCAACCCATGACTTGGAATTGGCTGCTGTTGTGCATGCATTGAAGCTATGGAGGCATTATCTTATTGGGAATCGGTGCGAGATCTTCACAGACCACAAGAGTCTAAAATACATCTTCACTCAAGCAGATCTCAACTTGAGGCAAAGAAGATGGTTGGAGCTGATAAAGGACTATGATGCAAGCATACATTACCATCCTGGTAAGGCGAATGTGGTTGCCGATGCTCTGAGCCGAAAGAGCTACTGCAACAATTTGATGGTTTAGGAAGGTCAGCCTGCTCTTCATGAGGAGTTTCAGCGTCTGAATATGGGGTTGGTGGAAGAAGGATCTATTGCTGCTTTGGAAGTTCAACCAACTCTGGTGGACCAAATCAAGAAATTGCAGAAGTCAGATATGGAAGCTGCTAGAATCAAGGAAAGGATCAAGGAAGGTAAAGCTCTAGGATTCTCAGAGGATGAGGAAGGAACAGTGTGGCTTGGGAAGAGTATCTATGTGCCGAATCAGAAAGAGCTCAAGCAGTTGATGCTGAAGGAAGCGCATGAGTCAGCGTACTCGATACACCCAGGAAACACCAAGATGTATCATGATCTTCGAGGTGTGTATTGGTGGCCTAGGATGAGAAAGGAAATTGCAGAATATATAGCCATGTGCGATGTATGCCAGCGAGTCAAAGCTGAACATCAGAGGCCAGCGGGTTTGTTGCAGCCATTGAAGGTACCTGAATGGAAGTGGGAAGAAGTTGGGATGGACTTCATTACAGGACTTCCGAGGACCAGGTCAGGCTATGACTCGATTTGGGTTGTCGTGGATCGACTGACGAAAGTTGCACATTTCATCCCTGTGAAGACAACCTATGGGGGATATAAGCTTGCAGAGCTGTATATATCTCGGATTGTGTGTATGCATGGTGTGACCAAGAAGATTATTTCGGATCGGGGCACCCAATTCACATCTAGATTCTGGCAAAAGTTACAAGAAGCATTAGGCACCAATCTGAACTTGATCTGACTTATCATCCTCGAACAGATGGATGGTGGCGGGTGAACCAGATTCTGGAGGATATGTTGAGAGCTTGTGCACTGTCCAATGCAGCCAGTTGGGATCAGAGTTTGCCATATGCGGAGTTCTCCTACAACAACAGTTATCAGGCCAGCTTGCAGATGTCGCCGTTTGAAGCTCTTTATGGAAGGAAGTGCAGGACACCTCTCTGTTGGCATGAGACAAGAGATCGCCAAGTCTTCAGACCGGATATTCTGCAGAAAGCTGAGGAACAAGTGAAGATGATTCAGGAAAGGTTGAGGACAGCGCAGTCCAGGCAGAAGAGATATACTGATAATCGCAGAAGAGAGTTGACCTTTGCTCCTGGTGACTATGTGTACCTGAAGGTCTCCCCACTCAAAGGTATGCGTCGATTCCGAGTTCGTGGCAAGTTGGCACCGAGATTCATTGGACCTTTCCCAATTCTAGCTAGAAGTGGGGAAGTGGCGTATCAGTTGGAGTTGCCACCTCAGCTGTCGAATGTGCATAATGTGTTTGATGTGTCACAGCTGAGGAAGTGCCTCAGAGTGCTAGATAGTCAGATGCAGTTGGAAAATGTTGAGCTGCATGAAGATCTGACCTATCCTGAGTATCCAATCAGAATTCTGGATGAAGCTGAGCGCAGGACAAGGAACAAGGCGATCAAGTTTTTCAAGGTGTAGTGGAGCAACCATCCAGAAGAAGAAGCCACCTGGGAGCGCGAAGAGGATCTTCGAACGGAGTACCTCAGCCTTTTTCCCTGGTTAGTTCCAAATCTCGGGGTCGAGATTTTCTGTTAGGGGGGAGGTTTGTAACATTCCATTTTTGAGTTTCTTGTGCTCGAATTTCAAAATCCGAACCCATCGCAATTTATTTGAATTAATTACAGCTTAATTTGAATTTTCAAAATCAAAAAGGATTTAATATGATTAATTCAGACTTCAAATTAATTATTTCTTATTTTTATTGGGTTCCTTGTGCTTCATTTGATTTTTCTATATTTTTGGGGATTTTTCTGAATTTATTTGCTATTTATTTGGATTTATTGAAGTTCTTGGATTTTCTGGTATTTTAATTAAATCGGAAATCATTTTAAATCGTATTTCCTCTCCGTGTGGGCCGAAACCACTGTTTCTTCCGTCGGCCCATTACTGTGCTCCGGCCCAGCCACCGATTCGGTAGAAACCCTAATCCTATCTCGCATCTCCACCGTTGATCGCCAATCCAACGGCCCAACTCAGCGCCGCCACACAGTAACTAAACCCTAACCCTACCGTTCCTCTCTCTCACTTTGTCGATCCAGATCCATCGGTTCCGTCGCGCCATGTAGCCGCTCAAGCGCCCGCCCGTGCTAACCCTAGCGCAGACCAACCTCGCTTTCCGCGCCCATTCCCGCAACCCTAGGCTATTTAAGCCCACTCCGACTTCCGTGCTGTGTTCGCCGCTCCGCGCCGCCCCTTTTCCCCCACGTCTCACCTTCTAGAATGCCTCCGTGCGGCTGTGCGACCTCGCCGGAGTTAACCGCTTGGCCCAAAGACTTCCGCCGTTGATTTCTCCGCCGCCGGTGAGTCTCCGCCACCCTTCCTGGTGCCGTTGAACTCACTTTGTCACGCTCTTTCCATTTCACTCACACCCGTACGCTAATTGTCACTCTTTCGCCGTCTTGGGTGTTGTCTTCCTCAGCCCCGGTGCGTTTAATGAAGGCCCCAAAGGATCTGCTGCGCGTTCCAGGGCGGGCCCGGGGGCTACTGTCAGCGTATTTTGCGCTGGGGTACCCTCTCCGACGCACAAAAGTGGCCCGCGTGGTGTTCGGGCGGCGGTGGGCGAGGCGCACGCCGCTTTGGCGCCCGGCCGCGTGGCGGCTTTGGCGGCGGGTGGCGAAGCATGCCGCGCCGGCCGCCGTGCCACCACGTGGCGTTCGGGCGCGCAGTGGCGAGGACGCGCCGCCGCCGGCGCCCCCACGTGGCGGCTCGGCAGCGGTGGGCGAGCACACCCGCCGGCCAGTGCCGCCCACGTGGCGTTCAGCGGCGAGGGCGACGCTTGTTCGCCCGGCGCCCGGCCCATGTGGTGGCTGGCGGCGGGGCGCGGCACGCCCGCCGCCACGCGTGCGCCCACGTGGCGTTCGGGCGGCAATGGCGAGACGCCGCCGCCGGCGCCCAGCCTGCGCGCGGCTTTGGCGGCAGGTGGCGAAGCACGCCCGGCCAGTGCCGCCCACGTGGCGTTCGGGCGGCAGTGGCGAGGCGCCTGCTCGCCCGGCGCCCGGCCACGTGGCGGCTCGGCGGCGGGTGGCGAAACGCGCCCCCGGCAGTGCCGCCCACGTGGCGTTCGGGCGAACAGGTGGGCGAGGACGCCCTGCTTGCCCCGCCACAAGGCAAAAAGTTGGGGCGGGGTGGCTTCACCTCAAAGTCTCTTTCCCATATCGTACTATGCCAGAGGCAGGCCTGTTGTGTCAGGTCCCTTGACTGTGAGGAATTCTGCTACAAGCCCATTCCTCTGGCGCCTCTCACCTACCCGTCGCAAAGGGGTCACATCCCGAGCGGACCGGGCGAAGCCATGCATCGGCATTTAATGAGGCTGGAGGAACGGGACAGCACGGGAAGGAGTAATAAATGTATGAAGATCAGCATGATGACCCCCCTTTTACCTACTCACGTTGGCCTGGCCTATATAAGGGCCCTCTAGTGCATGGGGAAAGGAGGTGATCGAAAGAGGAGAAGAGGAGATCAATCGGAGAGCCTAAGGAAGAACTTGTAACCTGAGAGCTCTGTACTAGCTTCAAACACTCTATAAAAGATCTAGCAGGAAGTAAGGCTATTACCCTAGGTGAGGGGGCCTGAACCTGGGTAAAAATCTGCATGTCATCTTAGTTCATAGGCCCCGGAATCCTTCGTGTGGGAGTCGCTAGGGTTTTCACCCGTTAGGGTTTACCATCCGCAAAGACGCCCTCCTACTGAACCAAACCCGGTCTGTAGACTCGGGCCTGTCAGGCGGAATACGCCGACACTTATTTTACAATTAACTTTGGCGTTTGAATTTTGAATGGCTAAGTTGTTTTTCCCAATTATTTTGATTTGTATTTGTATTGTAGCACGACCCTTTCTTTATATTTGTTGACACATATCAAGAGAATCTAACTTGACACTCAATTCAAACCGTAGACTATATTGATACACCAAATTGATGGCTAAGTTTTTTTCCCATCTAGTGCAAGAATTTCTAGATTTTTTCTCAAAATAATCAAGGTGGTAATTTAACGGACGACCATGTTTAAAGCTTCACTTTCGGACTCATCTGGAGCTGTAGCATCTATGTGCATCACGTTCATCTTTTTTTTTTCGTTTCGATTCCAGCTGTGTGCATGCATGCAATCCTTCTTTTTTTTGGTAGTTTCCTACTCGGCTTGCACAATTGCATCCAGCTGTGTGCATGCATGCAATCCTTCTTTTTTTTTGGTAGTTTCACACTTGGCTTGCATGCTTTCTGTTGTTTTTGTTTATTCTCCTACTCTGCTTTGGTAGCAATTTTCATTGCATGTCACCAATCTAAGTCGTATACATAATCACTAAAGGAAATTGGACGATCAAGATTTTGTCTTTTTCTCTAATTAACGTAGTAATTTCTAGCCTTTTCTTTTCTCCGATTAATTTGGGAATTTCTAGCCTTTTTCTCTCCTAGGATTAACGTGGGGGCTTCTAGGAGGGTGGTAGTAATTGCATCTGCTGTTCTATAGTAAAATGTATTTGCGATTTACTACCGCATTGATAGCAATCAGTACGGTGTGCTTTTTCTCCGACCGGAGCGCAGGATAGGTATTCTATGGGCCTGTTTGGCAGAGCTCCAGCTCCCAACTCCACCCTGGATCTGGGTGGAGCACTGCCAAACACCCCAACTCCACAAAACAATGGAGCAGGCAACTCCGTGGAGCAGCAAGAGTTCCAGTACAGTTTTTTGGAGCAAGGAAAAAGGTGCTCCACAGATGGGTTTTTTCAGAGTAGACGTGGAGTTGGGGTGAAATTACCCACCTTTGCCACAGGGGTAATACCCCCTCCCGATCCCACCCGACCCGGCCTCTCCCCTTGCCGCTAGGGCTTGCGCTCCCCTCCCTTGCTGCCGCCCTCCTCGCACTGCGCTCAGCTGCCGCCCTGCGCTGTGCTCGGCGCCATGGCGGCGCTCCCCTCCCTTGCCGCCGCCCTCCTGCGCCTTCGCTCGGCCGCCGCCCCTCCTCGCTCTCCTCTCATCCCTTCCCTCACAACAGACCACCGCGCCCCTCCACCCTGCGCCTTCGCTCGGCCACCGCCCTCCTCGCGTCTCCTCCCGGTGAAAGCACCGGCGACACCCCTCCCAGCGCAGCCGTCGCCGCCCCTTCTCCCAGCAAAGCACCGGCGACCCTCCTCCCAGCTTGGCCGCCGCTGCCCCTTCTCCCAGCGAAGCGTCGGCGACCCTCCTCCCAACGCGGCCACTGCTGCCCCTCCTCGCGTCTCCCTCCACTCCTGCTGCCCCTCTCAGTGTGCCAAGGTGAATTCACTAATCCAGTAGATTAGAGACATTTTGACAAAGATGAACTTGAGATGAATGTTCCTTGTTTGTGTAGAACCAGATGAAAGTTGAGATGAATGAACTTGAGATGAACTTGAGAAAAATTTTGTAGGAATTCCATAGGACCAGATATGTTTGGCAATTGAACTGAACTAGTGTCCCTTTTTATTTTTTGAGATTCAAGCTCGCAGCTTAGGGATACACTTGCTTTGCCAGATCCATTTGATGGGTGATGTTGTATGTATTTTCTGGAGTTTGATGATTGTAATATCTCTTGGACGAAAATGTAGATTGATTCTAGATATATGTCCATTGATCATTGTCGCTTTAGCTACAAGTAAATTTTGCAAAGAGATTATGTAGTTCTTAGAGTTCAGCATGTGCACTGCTTGTATGTGGGTAGATTGAAATGGTGTGCCCAATTAGCTATCTTCATTCTTGGCAAAGGAGTAGAGCCTTGGAAATTTTAGAGAAGGCAAATGTCCATTCCATAAGTCTTTTCAAAAGCTCACTGTCATTCCACTTCACACCAAAGTACTATCAATTCCACTTGTACATCCAATGTGTGTTCATCTAGAATAGTTAAGTATTACAAGAATCAGATCCTCATTCTGTGGAAAGAAGAAAAGAAATTTGAGGTATAGGTCTTTCATTGTGAGTCCTAAGTGTTTTGTCTATGCCAACTGATAATATTTAGTGCATACAAAGAAAACCGATCAGGTAGCTAAGTCTTCCATTGTTGCTACTGAGAATGGTAACCACGACATAAGCCAGTAAATTGTCTCTATCATTGCCATATCCATGCGGCAAATGCAGCCTAGCACTAACTAAATTTGAGCCACTTCATGCAAATATATCTGACCAGTTCAATGAAACGACATTGTATTAAAATGACTTAACATGTCAAAGAAATGTTTGACAACAATATAATTACTTTTTTCAGAGCTCTTTTAGTGAAAAACAGAATGAAGAATGTTGTACCCAATGTTGCGGCATATATGCCCCGATGAAATGTACATGTTTAGATATGTATACATGGAAAAATGTTCATTGCATGCTTCTGGATAGAAAATAAAAATAAGGTCAAGAGGTGCTAAACAATTGTATTCAGTATTCCATTTACCACTCAAGCCTAAACTCTGAAACTGGAATATGTCCACTTGAAACTGATAATATTTTGCAATATGATGATAATCTGTCCAGATGGCTGTTGAGTGGAATGATTTGAACACTAGATTCATTTGTGAGTTGTTTGCTGAACAAGTGGAGATTGGAAACCGACCAAACACGCACTTGAACTCTGTTGGTTACACTAGAATTGTATAGGATTGAAACTAGATTGTAAAACTCCACTAGAAACTCTAGAAAGTTAGGTTAGGCAAGTAAAGGTTAATTTTTTAATTAAGCCTTTGTTTATAAGAATCCTAATTTACCTCCTCATGGGCATCCGATCCACTCCACGGCTGCCGATGAGTTTGATTCTAATTCTGTTAAGTATTATGGAATTACCTATGTTGATTCTGTAATCCACAATATTGTTGATGAAACCCATGTCCTTGTTGATTGTTTTGCTCCGGAATTGATGACACATCCGTGAACAACATAGTGTTGATTGGGTGAAGAACGAGGTTGGTGAAAGCCCCGCGCTCTAATTCAGCCTCCACCTCTCCCTTGTTGCCGTGCTGCAAAACCTGTCCTCCCACCAAAATTTTGCCCTCCATTACCACTCACCATGAGAGCATTATGTGGTGGTGAATACCTCACAACTTGAGAATACAAGCGATGATCATGAATTGGACTTACCCACGTAGATGATTTTGAACCCCAACCGAAGGGGACGAAATCCAATCCTGCTGAAACAAAGAAGAAACCCTAGCTCAAACAATTTTGATTCCACGCGGCCACCGCTATGCTCTACTGACATAAACAAACTACCTGATAAATGTTGTAGGTTAATTGCCAAATGTTAATGAGCCAATGGTGTATATCTGCACAAACTATGCCATCTAACCATCAAGGGAGGAACTAGGTAGGGTGCTGGATATGCATTGACATCCCCTAAAATCACAAAAAATAATTTGGGATCAATTCTTCTATTTGGCTACATTTCAATTACTTCATCAAAGTCTAGCGCATGACAGAGAGCCCACTACTCTAGCTAGTCCACTCTAGCCCAGTAGGCCAACAACACTAGCTCCATCCAATCTAGCTTCTTCACAATCCTAAATCCCTAATTGAGCTCCTCCCGTATCCCTCCTTCCACCATCCAATCGGCGGCACAGTAGGTTGGCACTCGACAACAGGGGTGCAGCAGGTGGCAGCGTGCGAAAGTAGGTGCGACAAAAGGCATGGTAGACTGACAGCACATGACACGCAGTAGATGAGGCACGTCATGATAGCGACATAGCAGAGGTAGTGTGGCACAATATGTCCTTGACTCCTCCAATTTAGTGATTCACTGATTTTGGATTTGTGGAATGATAAAATGTGGCATTATTTTTGATGTTATGAACCATTGCAAAAGACTATAAATTGCATATGTAAAATATGCACCACCATTGAAAATCTTCTAGTTCTATCAGTAATATTTATATAACTCAAAGAATCTGATTTTCATACTCAAGGTGACCATCATCCTTCATACTAATCAATACGTTCAGTGCTACTAGTATGCAATTAATGTTGAAAATATGGTTTTTCTCAAATTTCATAAAAGGGAAAAAAGGGGAGAAAAGGCCAACTAGGCTAGCCCGACCCATGAGATCAAGCCAACCCAGGCGATTGAGGCTAAGGCACCACCTCTTGTTGCCCTAGTCCCAGACTAAGCTAGCGAGTAGAGGGGGAGGCGAACGGGTTAGGGGGAAGGCGCTAACGGTGGCGGGGTGCGGTGCACTCAGTGGCTATTTCTCCTCTTCCTCTCCCCGATGCTCCTTTAAAGTGAGGTGGGATTTCCTCTTTGGGGTACACTGTAAAAATTCTCAACTTTTCCCCATTTGCTGATTTCTAATCCCCTCAAATCTGGTTGAAGCTTTTGCTTGGTTCTTGCTTTTTGGAAGTCCTCTTGTGGTTCTTGGCACTGATCTAATCTCATTTCACCCCGTGGATGTCGCTATCACACGTAACCTGAAGTTACTTGAAAAGGTGACTTAGGCCGGCTGCTTGAGGCTTTCTATGGAAGGCGAGGTGTGTGTGGTTCTCTCTGTTGCCAAGCTTGTGTGCCGACCTTGCTTGCTTAGTTGGTTGATCTGGCTCTGTGGCGGATTTGTACTTGGTTGTGTGTTGCTTTGGTGGAGTAGGTCCTTGAGATGTGCTATTCTTGTTCAACGTGGTCATCTCCCTTGGCCAGGGAATCGGTTTTGTGGCTCTGAGCAATATTGGTTGCATCTCGGCAATTCTTGGTGAATTGCCTCATTCGGTGGTTTGTGGCTCTGTATCTTTGAAACTCTTGCCGATGAGTCTGTGGCATTATAGCTGCAGTATTGTTTTCTGGAACATTATCTTTGACGAGCCTAGTTGGTTTTTCACTGACTGATAGTCAGTGTTTTGTGAGTATATTCAACCTTCTGTCATCTTGTTCCATACATTGTGCAAAGGATTGATTGTCTTGGAAACCTTGCATGTGGGGTGGCTATTGCTCTATCAGGATTGAATTGTAGTGAGATAATTTGTGACAATATAGTCAGTTTATTGAAATGATGATTCTTGTATAGTTAAATCCAATCAATTTATTATCCTCTTGTTCTCTGGTCAGTTATGTTCATATACCTTGTTTACTGTTTATAGCTTATTCTATTTTTGTTGCTACATTTAGTTTGTGCTAGACAGTCTAGTAAGCAAACATTTTCATACCTATACTGATAAATTGAACTTTTAGTACTGATTTCTTGGCTAGTCTGAAATCTTTTTGGTAAGTCTGTATAGAAAATAATGTCATAAATTAGTCTATGAACCTGTTCCTAGTAGCGATGATGTCTTTTAATTAATGCAGTCGAACATCTAAGAGCAATCTATATTCAACTTAAGCTTTTCTATGTAGTTGATAGTCACCATTAATTGCTCTTTGTTATATTCATGCTTAGACACTTGATGAGTTGTTTTGCTTTGATATTAGACAATATCATTGCTTAATATTAAAGTGATTAAACATTTACTAATACCACATTTATTCCAACAATTAATCCTCGGTCCTGTCTACAGTCATGATCAATACGATGCCGTGATGAACCAAGATATATATAAGTTGGCACCACGCGGAAAATGTGATCATATTCATAGAGAAGTTGAAGATGTTGAACGAAGTTTGAAAAACAGCAGGAATTGATCAGTAGTAGAAATATTTGGCTATGTTCGAGGACGATGCGTACCGTTCTCTTGTTTTGTCCTTCATCTTTAACACGGGATAAAAATGCGTATCAGGCATATATGACCACGTTTAATATGCCATCGATTCAGTGTCTATCTTGTCCAGGGTGAGCTTGTGACCATGGCAGTGGAAGTAGCAGAGAAAAGCTACGGCTAGGCGACCTGGCGAGTGCTGTACGCCGTTCGACAGGTCAGGTTTTTTTTTTTTCCGATCCGAGGCATGGCGACATAGCTTGGTCTAAAGTCTGATCCGGCACAAAGTGAGATGTACCGGATCAGCATGATACTATAGTATGGGTCATGCTAAGTCTGAGAACTGAGCACGATGGGTAGCATGGCATAGCATGACACTGTAGCACGGGTCGTATTAGGCCCGATGACCCAAGGTATAAGGAAAAAACCCAGTATGAAGATTACCGACTCACAAAGCATAATCGCCATAGACGCATCCAGTAATATGGACACCACCCCCGCCGTCGACAATTGAGAAAGACGGGCAAGAGGAGCCCGTCTCTTTCAATCTTCCTCTCTAGTCCGTTTCTCTCAATCTTTCTCACATGTCTCGCTCACTCATTTTCTTACCCATTTCCCTTTCTCTCACTCATATTCAACACATTCTCTTTGTTCTATGTAACTATTTAAAAATAAATAAATTTTAGTTCTTTTTTCTATAATATTTGCGTCTACTACCTCAACTTCATACGTCTCTAACTCCTTTTCTCTCGTTACAATAGTGCAAATAGGCCGTACTTAGACAAACACGGTTCAGACACGAAGCAAGTTAGATCCGTACCATGCTGACCCGGCCCTGCCCGGCCCGACGTTCACCTCTATTCGTCATTCACGTGGCGAATTTCGGTCGGTAGGCAAGCCAAGTGATTGGAACGATCTCCGGAAACTGTACGAGAAGAAAAATTAGAGGAAAGAACAATACTTCTTGTACAGACATTTAATTTCCCAGGGGAACCTCTGCCGGCTTCCGGCGAGCTGGAGGCTGCCAAGTGCGCCTCCTACATTAAAATGGTGTAAAACTAAATTACAAGTTCCTCTTTGGAACAAACTCCTAGTAATTTCGTAGAAATTGTCTAATTTTCACAGAAGTAACATCTTAAAAATTTCAAAATAATAAAAATGTAAAATTTAAAATTTGAAAATGAAATTAAACAAAAACTCTGAATTAGAATCAAGGGTATGATCTAAAATAATATCTTTCATCTCAATATCTTGAAATCAAACCTTAATAAAAGGATAAGCCACAATATCAAAATCCAAATTAAATAAAATATAGTTGAAACTAAAAATTTACCTCTAATTGTATTTACTAATGCTTCTTCTGAGTTTTCTGGATCTTCTTGTACTTTTCCTGGATTATCTTTATTTTGTTTCAATGGAGAAATCCTTTAATACACTTAAGTACTAAAGAAAAGAAAAGAATAAAAATCTGTAACAATAAAATAAATAAAAAATTTATCCAAGTTTAGGACACCTCCAGTGACTCTGTTATAAATTTAAAAACTCATATCAAACAATAAAATGTGAAAAGAAAAATATTCAATGAACCTTGACTAATAACAGTGACAGTTTCAGAATTTAATAAACATAATATTATATTATTTTGACTTAAAACTTTTATATATTCTCTAGATGGAGAAATAAATCAACATTAAAAATATTAGAAATTAATAACAAGGTTTATTATATTTAAAAATTCAATTCTGAAAAGCTAAAAATTCAAGAATCAGAATGTTATAATTTTTATAAAATAAATACAAAAGATATCTGATTGAAATTTTTACTGAAGGATCTTGTAGATAAAAGGAACTCATAAAAATAGTTTTAGAAAAGTTTGATAAGTTATAAACTCCCAAAAAATTTAAAAATAGAAAACTAAAATCTGTGCACCGTACCTTGTCATAATTTTTATAAATTATGTACAGAATATTTCATCTTGAATTTTCATAGTATGTAGAAAATTACTTAAATATCTCTCAAAAAAATTATCAAAATATTTCAGACATGATAGCTCACTGGTTCAGTGAACCATCTCCGATCTTGTTCACAGCAAATTCTCAAATTTGCGTCTCCCCTCACTGCCAGTGGGTCCCGATGTCTGGATGGTCCCATTTGCAAGCCACCCTTCTACTCATCTTCCTTCGCTCGATGGTGCCCCAAAGCAGAACCCGATCGTCCTGTATCCTGCGTCAGCCACTGTAGTCGGCATCACCTCTGCAACTTGCGTTGTCCGGCCACGACGGTCTTCACCACGCGTCCATCGCCTCTTCGTCTCTTGATGAGCAGCCCATACTCCTCCCTGTGCAGACGCCGAGAGCCTTCCTGCCGAATTCCCACCTTATGCCGGCTCATCTGTGCCCTCGCCGCCTATAAAAGCCGCTCCTGGGATCGCATGAGGAAGCACTTCACTTCCCCTCTCCTTTTTCATACTCCCCCTAGCTGAGACGCTCCAATTTGCCCCTATCCGCCATTGCCATGAACTCCAAAGTTCGGGCCAAAACATGAAATCCAGATGAAATGCTAAGTCAAAACCAAATTGCTTTAAACCATAGTGTTAGTAAACCGTACGTAACAATCAAAAGCCCTCAAAAACAATTAGGAATTGTCATCCAGAACTCGTCGCCCCATTCTGCCATTCTTCCCCGACCACGGCGCACGGTGGCAGAACTAGGGCTGTAAACAAGCCGAGCTCGAGTGAGCCTGGCCAGCCAGACTCGAGCTCGGTAGAAGTTCGAGCCGAGCTCGAGCGAGCCCGAGTTAGGGTTCGAGCTCGGAGCCAGGCTCGAGCTCGGCTCGGCCAAAGCTCGAATAAGCTCGAGCTCGGCTCGATGAAGCTCGAGAACAAGCAAACGCACACAAGCTCGTCACAGGCTCGATTAAGCTCGATAACAGACATCAGGCATACAAGTCCAAAGATCTGAGCAGTCAATTTAGTATTCTTAAGCATTTGCAATAGCAACTGCACAGGAATCTGTATGTACAACACACACCGATTAACGGAGAGGAAATCCTGAAGAAAAAACAGCTACTGGCAGCACTATGCACCATCCATATGTGAAATACTACACATGCGCATACCACTATCTACCAGTCATCTAACTAAACATAAGCACATGTATGGTATTTAGTTGCAGTGATACAACAGCCAACAATATTTAACTATTAATATTACCTGGTATAAGTACAAATAAACAAAGATAAACCCTTACATAAAACCACCATCTTAATAGGAAAATATTTTAAATAAGTAGCTAAAAATCATAAAAACTTAAAAATACATAATTTATTATTTTAAACATAATTCAACTATCATTACATGTAAATGTTATATACTTTTTCTAGAGACATGGTATCTAAGTATTATCAAACTTTTAGTGTGTTATGTGTTTGCTTCCATTTGTATCTTTGAGTAAGGATTACCTTTATTTTGTGTTTTGATCTACGTGTATGATGAACTCATCGTATGTGTGTGATAAACTAAGTCTTATGTAATTCTGTTTGCGATATGGTATCTAACTATTGTTTAAGTGAATAAAAATGCTTATATTTATTCAATTTTCAATAATATTTTGATCAAATCAACTAGTTATGTTTTTTCGTTGATTTTTTATCTACAATCTAAGGGGTTATCATGTTTAGATAAATATTCGAAACCGTATCCAATTCGAATCGTATTCGATCTGTATCTATATTCAACACTATCTCAGATCTCAGATCTGTTGGGAAAATTTTTGTTTTCTTTTGGAAATTTGGTTGTGCTCGTCTTGGGCGTGAGGGCAGCCCACTAGGGCAACGGAAGAGAGGAATAAGCGGAACTTAGTCTCCTCCTCGATTGCTTGGTTCTGGCGGCTCTATCACTGGCGCATGCTTGCACGGTCTTGAGAGGTGGCTAGATCCATGTGGATCGCCGAGTATCGAGAGGAGGATGAGCTCGTCTCGGCCGGCCGATGAGAGGTCTTCTCTTCCTATATACATTTGCCCTAGCACTCGGTCGAGGATCTGACAAGTAAGAATCATCTCTCAATCCTAGTTTTTTCCTTCGATATTCTTTGAGCACGGTTTGGGTTGTTGTGGGGATCATCAGATCATTGATCCAATTGACTAGAACACGATTTCTAGTCTGTCGCCCAACCTTTGGTTACGTGCTTGATTGATTGGAAGGCTTGGTCTCTGGGACCGATCCTTTGTGAGAGACTTTTGGTGTGGAGGTGTTGATCATGCAAGCATTGGTGAGTTCACCTTCGCAGTTGTAGTGCCACATCTGCGATTTGGGCATTGTATCTCCGAAGCGGCCTTCTTCCGTGTAGCGTCGGCGCTCTAGGTTTTCTGGGACAGCAATCTACATTGCGCCTTGCCCTTATCTTCGAATAGCTTTGAGTGCTATTCCTCGGTGAGTATCTTTGCAAGATTGCTCTCTATTCTGCTGCCTGTTGTTGCTCTGTGATGAAAGAACAATTAATCCTGTGATCTAGGCCTTGAATGGTAGACTTATATCTTTGAGAATTATTGATTCATTCACCATCTAGATTATATCCGGCTGTTTGCAAGCTTCTCGTCATTTGTTATTATTTTTCTGTCGGTATTCTTATTCTTGCTAGCCTCGGTTTGTACTTCTTGTCGACATATTGCTCCATTCATGCATGATTACTTGTCTCGATAGTTGTGATAATCAGATACATAGCTAGATTCACATTGTTTTATTAGTATCATTTGTTTACATGCTTCGGGTTTGTTTCTTGCCTCCTTGAACTGATTGATATATATATCTCTATGCGAACCATCTAGTTGATTCGGTTGGCATCTGCTTTATCTGCGATCTGAATATACTCTAATTTGAAGATAATCTAGTAAAAGTGTGATAAAACTGTCAATACTTTGTGCATATTAAGGTGGTAAGAATTCAAGGCCTAATTCACTGAATTAATTTGTTAACCGATCGTGATTGAGGTGAAGATTCTAATCTTCATTCAACCCTAAATCTGAGAGCACAAATTTATCAACCATCTTGGTTTGTAGACATGATTCATAGATCAATTGACATTAGTCTTATGAATTACTTCTTCTATTTGACTATGTCAATTATGTTTTCGTTGAATTATGCAATTTTCATTATACTGTTAATTGGAATAATCAATAGAATCTTGCTCTTATACTCGCATCTTTTCCAACAATCCAGAAAACCTAGAGTATCAATGGCTTCTGTGTCCTCGAGCGCATAATTAAGCCTAAAATTTTGATGGGGTGGCTTTAATATTTGGCGAGCTAGGGCGGCTCTGGTCGATCGAGCTCGGACTTTTCTGGGCCATCAGCGAAGAGATGCCTCCCCTTCCAGGGGAAGATGTGACCGACAAGGCCGAAATTGATCGCATGACTGCGAAAAGGGTCAGTTGGGAAAAGGCTAACACTTCAGTGTTAGCGCGCATCTTGGCCATCCTATCAAATAGGCTCTTTGATGTGTATGTGAACTTCACGGAGGCACGCAAGATTTGGGTAGAACTTAATGAGAAATATGCTGAGAGCGATAATGGGAACGAGTCTTTTATCACAGCTAAATATCTGAATTACCAAATGGTTGAAGGCAGATCTATCATGGAGCAAATCCATGAACTGCAGCTCCTCGTACGTGATCTAGGTCAGTACGAGTGTGTTCTGAGAGGATTTGGTGAATGTGATCCTAGCTAAGTTGCCTTCTTCTGGCGTGACTTTGTCATCGCCGTCATTTATCTGAAGAAGCGGCTAACGGTTGGTGAACTGGTGCCGCCATCAATGTCGAGGAGAAGTCAAAAATAGCTATGGAGAGATGAAGGCTCCTCTTCGAGGCTAATCTTGTTGAGCATAAGACCCAAAGCAAGAATATGAAGAAAATCAAGAAGCCATCTCCTATGAACAATATCAAGACTAAAGACATGAAAAAGAAGAAGAGCGGAGATTATGCATTTCGTTATGCGCGCACTCGCCATAAAGCCAATCGGTGCCATAACCAAGAGGAAAGGGCCAACTTGAACAACAAAAGGCGGCTAAGGCTCGGTGCATGTGGTACATTGCAGTAAACCGGAGATCCGGGCGAGCACTTCCACCGGTGGGTACGTACCTTTGGCCTTTATGGCGATTCATCTCTTGATTGGTGGATCGTCACAGTACTACAAGACACATATGCACCGATCGGACTTGTTTCTCCTCTTTTCGAGGTGCAAGTGGAACCGTTCTAATGGGGAACGGCGGCAGTTGCGTAAACGTGAGATAGGACAAGTAAGTCCGAGTTAACCTCGGGCAAGGCGCTTGTTCTTAGGGCGTCTTGTATATACTGCGATGACTCGCAATTTGTTGAGCGGGTCAATCTTTGTCGTCAAGGAATAAAATTAGTCTTTGAGTCCAATAAGGTCGTGTTGACCAAATTTGGTTTGTTCTTAGGAAAAGGCTATGATTGCGGAGGCATGTTCGCATCTCCACTCTTGATAATAATATAAGTGTATTTCGTCTTCATATTGTGATAATAATAATGACTTATGGCATTCTCGTCTTTGTCATGTTAATCATGAAGCTATTGAGCGTTTGAGCAAGATGGAGATTATTCCTAAATATAAGTATGAGAAAAATCACAAGTGTGAGGTGTGTGTTCAAGCTAAATGACCTCGGAAACCGTTTCATACGGTTGAGGCGAACCACCTCACCACTTGAATTAATCCATTCGATATTTGTGAAATGAATGGTATAATAACTAAAGGTGGTAAAAGATATTTCTTTACTCTCATAGATGATGCAACCAGATTTTGTTACATATATTTACTCAAAACTAAAGATGAAGCACTAGAATACTTTAAAATCTATAAGGCTGAAGTTGAAAATCAACTAGAAAAGACAATAAAGAGGTTAAGATCGCATAGGGAGGAGAATATATTCCTAAGGAATTCTCTCAATACTGTGAAGAAAGTGGTATAATACATGAGTTTACACCACCATACTCACCTCAATCCAATGGAGTGGCTGAAAGAAAGAACCGAACTATTTGTGACTTAGTGAATGCTTTGTTACAAAGTTCGGGTATGGCTAACTCATGGTGGGGTGAGGCTGCTCTCCTGATTAATTATGTCCTAAATAGGGTTGCACCTCACAATCGTGAGGTTACACCTTATGAAGGATGGAAAGGAGAAAACCTAACTTGTCATTTCTTGGGACTGGGGCTGTTTGGCCAAGGTACATGTACCTCTAGAAAAGAAAGCTCGGTCCAAAGTCGTGGATTGTGTCTTTATTGGGTATGCTCATCGAGCACGACTTATAGATTTCTAGTGGTCAAGTCCGAGGTTTCGAGACATTGCGATAAATCTTGTAATGGAGTCATGACGCGACATTCTTTGAGAATATCTTTCCTATGAGAGCAAAAGAAGATAGCACGCCTAATGGTTCTCATGAACACTCTATTCCTTCTAGCGTGGATGACACGGCTCGAGTGGAGTTGAGAAGGGTAAGAGGCAAAGGATGAAAAGTCCTTGGCGATAACTATGTCACCTATGTCGTGGATGATGAACCACGAAGTCTTCAGAGGCATATGCATCACCGGATCTGATCTTTCGAAGGAAGGCGATCCAAAGTGAGATGGATTCTATCATCTCCAATGGAACACAGGAGATAGCAGATCTTCGGTAGGTTTACAACCCGATGGGCTGCAAATGGATCTTTAAGAGGAAGCGTGGGCCGATGGTACTATTGAAAAGTACAAGGCCGATTGGTGGCTAAGGGCTTTACGCAAAAGGAGGCGAAGACTATTTTGACACTTACTCTCTGTGGCGGATTACCCACAATCCAAAGTGCTTTTGGCATTGGCGGCTTCATATAAACTCCATGTACATCAAATGGATGTAAAGACCACTTTCTTAAATGGAGATTTGGGCGAGAGATTTATATGCAACGACCAGATGGATTTGTGGTAAAAGGGCGGAAAAGCAGAGTGTGTCGATTGATTAAATCCTTATATGGTCTAAAACAAGCTCCCAAGCAATGGCATGAAAAATTCGATAATACAATGACTTGTTGGCTTTTGCGTAAACGGTTGCACAAGTGTGTGTACTATCGATTCAAAGGAGTGAAGGTGTCATTCTATGTTTATCGTAGATGATATACTATTGTTTGGAACCAATATGGATGTAATTAATCAAACAAAATCATTCCTCTCCCAGAACTTTGATATGAAAGATGCGGGTGAAGCCGATGTGATCCTAAACATTATAAAGGGTGAGAATGGGATTACATTGTCTCAATCCCATTATGTGGACAAAGTGCTTAATCGCTTTGGCTTTGTAGATTACAAGCGGTTGCCACACCCTATGATCCAAACACTAAGCTGAAAAAGAATTTGGGTCAAGGTAAAGACCAACTAAGATATTCACAGATTATTGGTTCCCTGATGTACTTAGCTAGTGCAACTAGGCCAGACATCTCATATCTTTGTATCTTGAGTTGAGTCGTTATACGTCCAACCCAGGAGATGATCATTGGATAGCACTAGATAGAGTCATTAAATATTTAAAGGGAACAATGAATCTGGGAATACATTACAATGTAGTCATCCTGCGATCTGGAAGAATTGATGATTCTAACTGGATCAGTGACTCAGATGACATGAAGGCTACAGTGGATATGTTTTCACTCTAGCGGGTGGGGCCGTGTCGTGGAGGTCTTCCAAGCAGACCATTCTTACGGTCCACCATGGAGGTGAGTTAGTAGCACTTGACTCGGAATTGAGAGGCGAGAATGGATTAGAGAACTCCTTTCGACCTACGGTCTTTGGAAAAACCAATTCGACTATCCATACCTCTGCGATAACCAAACCGTTTTGGTGAAGGTGAAGAGTAGTAAGGATAATATGAAGTCGTCAAGACACATAAAGAGACGATTGAAATCGCTAAGGCATGCCGAGAGGCGGGTGTTATTCTTTGTAGAATACATCCATCGAAGGAATTTGGCCGATCCTTTCACTAAAGGAATGGCGCGGAAAGTCATTCTTGCGACATCTAAGGAATGGGGCTCATACCCATTTGAGAGGATCACATCGGTAGTAACCTATCCTAGAAGAGCGGAGATCCCGTGAACTAGGCTCTAGGAAAACAAAGCTGTGTGATCTAAAGAGCACATCTAAGGGTCCCATTAGGCTGCATTGCTCTCTCATGTAAAAGCGAGGTTGAGCTATAAGCTCTTAATGAGTTCAATGCCTTTTGGCAATAGGAGTTGCCCTCAGGACTCCTTGGAGAACTCACCTATATGAGTATGATCGTGAGGTCACGATTAATGGAAGCTTAGGTATACTTCGGAAGATACTCATGAATAAAAGATATTGGGACATGAATAGGAAAGTCCTATCCGAGAGCTAAAACTAAAAGCTGCCTCGTCTGAGGATGTTACTTGTGTGAAGTTTCTCACACCAAGGCGTTGGATCAAGGCCTAAGTCCTCCATAAATCTGCGAGAGCAGAACACATGTATCTAGACTCTGTGTTCAAACCCGAAAGGTACACATTGTCAAACCCTTGTATCTAAAACAAGATCAGTTCTTCAAACATCAATTTTGGTGGGGATTGTTGGGAAAATTTGCTGTTTTTCTTTTGGGCTGGTTGTGCTCGTCTTGGGCCGTGAGGGCAGCCCACTAGGGCAGCCAGGAAGAGAGGAATAAGGCAGACTTAGTCTCCTCCTCAGTGCTTGGTTCTGGCGGCTCTATCCCTGGCGCATGCTTGCCTGGTCTTCAGGAGAGGCTGGCTAGATCCATGTGGATCGCCGAGTATCCAGGAGGAGGATGAGCTCGTCTCGCCGGCCGATGAGAGGTCTTCTCTTCCCTATATACATTTGCCCTAGCACTCCGTCCAGGATACAGCAAGTAAGAATCATCTCTCAATCCCTAGTTTTTCCACTGATATTCTTTGAGCACGGTTTGGGTTGTTGTGGGGATCATCCAGATCATTGATCCAATTGACTAGAACCTGATTTCTAGTCCTGTGCGCCCAACCTTTGGTTCTGTGCTTGATTGACTGGAAGGCTTGGTCTCTGGGACCGATCCTTTGTGAGAGACTTTTGGTGTGGAGGTGTTGATCCTGTGCAGCATTCTGGTGAGGTTCACCTTCGCAGTTGTAGTGCCACATCTGCGATTTGGGCATTGTATCTCCGGAAACTGGCCTTCTTCCCGTGGCACGTGCGGCGGCTCTAGGTTTTCTGGGACAGCAATCTACATTGCGCCTTGCCCTTATCTTCTGAATAGCTTTGAGTGCTATTCCTCAGTGAGTATCTTTGCAAGATTGCTCTCTATTCCTGCTGCCCTGTTGTTGCTCTGTGATGAAAGAACAATTAATCCTGTGATCTAGGCCTTGAATGGTAGACTTATATGCTGAGAATTATTGATTCATTCACCATCTAGATTATATCTGGCTGTTTGCAAGCTTCTGGCTGTTATTATTTTTCCTGTCAGTATTCTTATTCTTGCTAGCCTCTGGTTTGTACTTACTGTCAGCATATTGCTCCAGTTCATGCGCAGTTACTTGTCTCAGTAGTTGTGATAATCAGATACATAGCTAGATTCACATTGTTTTATTAGTATCATTTGTTTACATGCTTCTGGTTTGTTTACTGCCTCCTTGAACTGATTGATATATATATGCTGTCTGGAACCATCTAGTTGATTCGGTTGGCATCTGTTTAATACTGCTGATCTGAATATACTCTAATTTGAAGATAATCTAGTAAAAGTGTGATAAAACTGTCAATACTTTGTGCATATTAAGGTGGTAAGAATTCAAGGCCTAATTCACTGAATTAATTTGTTAACCGATGCGTGATTGAGGTGAAGATTCTAATCTTCATTCAACCCTAAATCTGAGAGCACAAATTTATCAACCATACTGGTTTGTAGACATGATTCATAGATCAATTGACATTAGTCTTATGAATTACTTCTTCTATTTGACTATGTCAATTATGTTTTCGTTGAATTATGCAATTTTCATTATACTGTTAATTGGAATAATCAATAGAATCTTGCTCTTATACTCGCATCTTTTCCAACAGTATCTGCATCTGAGAAAAAAATATGAAAACAAATATGATAGAGTTATTATCCGTCCGTGTCCGATCCGTTTTCACCCCTAGGCGTGGGCCAAACGGGCGGCTCGAATGGACAGCGTGGGCACATCTATTAGAAAATTTCAAGTGCGGCCACTGCTAGTTGCGTGCGCTACGTTTCCGACTAAAGTATCGTGCATATTTCCGCACGTGCGCGACCTTGACCTGATCTGATCGTGTGTGCGTAGTCAGGTCAGGTTCGCTGTATCCCATTTCCCTGCCCGCGTGTTTGGCCGGTTGATCACTTCAACGTTGGACTCGTGCGCGCGCACAGCGCACCGGCGCTTCCGTCCAATTCCTTGGAGCAGCGCAGTACATGTACGAGCCGTGCGCGATGCGATCATTTCGTAGTGATCGGTGCAACTCCGAGTTCTTTCTTCCAAGCCGGTGCAACTCGTAGTGAGCATCCGCATCAGCCTAGCTACATCACAAAGTGCACGAACTCCAACGCGGTCGAAAGCCAACAGCCAGAGTCGACAAACGAACCAAACAAGCTAGCCTTTTGCAAAAGAGGAAGGATCGCACGCCAGGTCTTTGTTTTTTGCAGCTCAAGGTACGTAGCTAGTTGATTAGAGCGTTTGAGGTCGTAGCAAGCCATGGCGCCCGTGCACGTCCCGGAGCTCAACAGCAACGGGTCCCTGACCGTGAACCAGGCGCCGCGGGCGGTGCTCAGCCGCGGCGTGTCGTCGCTTTTAACACCCAAGTCCCCGCCGCCGTCCTACGAGAACATCGTCACCGTGCTCAGCATCGACGGCGGCGGCGTCCGCGGCATCATCCCCGGCACCATCCTCGCCTTCCTCGAAGAGAAGCTCCAGGTGAGTTCCATGTACGCATGCATGCATGTATCTAGGCATGCTAGCTGTCCGGCCGTTCTGATGAAGTATTCTAATGGATATTGTTGGGGGTGTGTGTCTAACTGCCTATAGGAGCTAGATGGACCGGACGCGAGGATCTCAGACTACTTCGACGTGATCGCCGGGACAAGCACCGGAGGGCTGGTGACCGCCATGCTTACCGCGCCTAATGACAAGGGCCGCCCTCTCTTCGCCGCGAAGGACATCAACAACTTTTACCTCGAGCACTGCCCGAAGATTTTTCCTCCCGTCTGGTGAGGATTACACAACCTACTTATTACACTCCCTCCGGTCATAAAAGAATAATGTATTAAGTATATAAAGGCGAATTTTATAAACTTTGTCTATCGATGTCTTTATGAATATTTAGACACATGAAAATGATAGGTGTAGATTATTTTTGAAAAATAATTTTATTAATATACAATTTTATTATGTTTTATAATATATTACATTTATAAAATAGTGATCAAAAGTTGTGTTTTAGAAACCATATATCACCAAAAGTTTACTTGTTTGCGACCGGAGAGGGAGCAATGACTAATAAGCTTGTTGGCACAAAATTCAGGCCGGCATATAAGCATGACCTAGAAGAAACTGATTAACTTGTACATGCCATGCAGCAATATACGCTTGTTGATCAAGAGCTTGACGGGGCCAAAGTACGACGGCAAGTACCTCCACTCGATCGTGAAGAAGCTGCTCGGCGAGACGCGAGTCAGCCAGGCGCTCCAAAACATCGTCATCCCCACTTTCGACATCAAGCTCCTCCAGCCCACAATCTTCTCCAGATACGATGTACGTCCATGCAAACACGCGACTCGCTCACCGATATTAATTAACATTCTGCCTGCACCGCACTTGCGTGAGTTGAATGGAATATAATTCACATGTACAGGCCCAGAACGACGTCTCCAAGAACGCTCTTCTGTCGGACGTGTGCATCAGCACCTCAGCCGCGCCGACGTACCTCCCCGGGCACCGCTTCGAGACCAAGTACAAGGACGGCAAGACACGGGCCTTCAACCTCATCGACGGAGGCGTCGCCGCGAACAATCCGGTGAGTGACCACGTGTGCTAATTAACTGCTAAGAGCTACCAATGGATTTATTGGCTAGTGAGCAGGAAGGACACATCGCGATACACAAAATCGATCTTATACACGCAGTTGATACATTTCCAAACCTTCTTCCCATGTAAACGTAGTGTCTATATGCAGTGTATAGTAGCGCGCATACGTTATATGATGAACAAACTAGATTTATTACTTGTTAAACAATCGACTGAAGTCATTGCATTAGCTTGTTGGGCTTTCGCATTTGATCAACTCTTTGTGCAAATAGAATCGCATAGTTTTTTTTAGTTGTGATGCTTATGTGTACTCGTTTTGGATACTTTGACACAGACGCTGCTGGCGATGACACATGTAAGCAAGCAGATCCAGCTGGGCAACCAGGAATTTTTCCGGATCAAGCCGGCGGATCACTACGGCAGATTCATGATCCTGTCGCTGGGCACCGGCTCGGCCAAGATCGAGGAGAAGTTCGACGCCGCCGAGTGCAGCAAGTGGGGCATCTTCGGGTGGCTCTACAACAAGGGCGCCAAGCCGCTGATCGACAGCTTCAGCCAGGCCAGTGCCGACATCGTCGACATCCACGCCTCCGTGCTCTTCCAGGAGCTGCACTGCGAGGACAGATACCTCCGCATCCAGGACGACGAGCTCAACGGCAACACCGCGTCCGTCGACGTCTCCACGCCGGAGAACCTGAAACGGCTCGTGGACGTCGGCAAGGCGCTGCTGAAGAGGCAGGCATGCAAGGTGAACGTCGAGACAGGCAAGAACGAGCCCGACACGAACAAGGGCACCAACGAGGAGGAGCTAGTGCGTTTCGCCCAAATGCTGTCGGAACGCAAGGCCAGGTTCCAGAAGAAGGCCGACAAACAATAAACATGGATGGAATATATATGTCAACTAGTCCTTTTGTTTATTAAATGCCATACAAACAAGCTTGCATTCATTCATTTTTATATGCCATAATTATTTCGTTCTATGTACCGAATAAATTTTATCGCAATACCATATTACCTTTACGCAGAACACATGCGTATGTACGAGGTTTTCTATGTTACGATGTACTTAGGGCATGTACAATAAAGTTATCTCACCAAGTTTTTAGCATATACACATCATCTTGGATCTATGTGGAAAAGTGAGAAAAGAGGAAAGAAAAGAGAGTTGGCTTTTATTTAGTAGCCAGTTTTGCACGGGTGTATAGGTATATTATTTATGTACAAGAGAGAAAAGATAATTATTACGCAATATTTACAGACAACTTTTGAAGACAGTTATTGTATAAGCTGACTTTTAACCTACTGTTAGCTATCAGTGGGTTTTGCTATTGTACTTATCCTTAGGGCATGTACAATTAGATCACCTCAGCTGGCTCTCTTAGCCTGTACACGTTAGCTTTTGTCTATTTGGAAGAGTGAGAAAAGATAAGAGAGCTGGCTCTTATTTAGTAGCTAGTTTTGTACGAGAGTATAGGTAGATTATTTATATATAAGAGAAAAAAGATAGTTCTTACATAACATTTAGAGGCAACTTTTTAACATAGTTATTATACAAATTAGTTTTTAACTTATTATTAGCTAGCAGCACTACTACGGAAAGGG
Organism: Guadua angustifolia; assembly: GCA_036346375.1. Classification (NCBI taxonomy): domain Eukaryota; kingdom Viridiplantae; phylum Streptophyta; class Magnoliopsida; order Poales; family Poaceae; genus Guadua; species Guadua angustifolia. Next base: position 32,301,805 of record CM070514.1, on the reverse strand, counting down.
CATTTAGTACCGGTTCAAAACAGGCTTTAGTACCAGTTTTTGAACCGGTACAGGCTATTCGGGACTGATGCTCAAAGGCATCAGTCCCGATTCACTGCGCGTCTTCGATATCGATAGAGTATCAATACGTGGTTCACTGTCGGGAACCACGTGGACCTCATCGATCGACGGTTGGTATCTCCAACCCCGTCGAGGACCCTCATCGCACGGTTGGTTTCTCCAACCGTCTCGATGTTTTGTATATATATAGGTCTATTTCTCCGGTAGCTATTATATATATGTGTGTGTGTTAAATCACAACTAATTAAAAGCACGAGATAATCAATCGTGCACTTTGCACGATAATTAAATCACTTGAACATTCATTAACAAATTTAATTACATCTAATGTATTAAAATATGTACACATATTTGTTCTTACGCTCATCGTCTAATGTATCAATATATATGTACACAACTTTAATTACAACTTTAGTATTTTTTCCTTACATTCATCGGGATCTTTTACGCGCATCGCTCTTGCTAGCCGTAGATGTCTAAATACTGACGATTCTTGGTCCTTATCGAAGGGCACCACTGTTAAAATTTCGTTCGTGAAACTCTCCTTTTGGATTTACGACCTCATCATAAATAAAGCCGACAAGTTGTTCTTGAATTGCTCTCACTGCGTGCGGTGAGAGTTCGAACCTTGTTCCGCCAAATATTGAGGCACCTATCGTTAAGTCATTAACTAATCAATACTTGAATTTGTACAAGATATAAGAGTACCTATACATCATTAAAGCTAGTAATTATATTTACTCACCCCTTGTTGCCTTTTAGCATGCGGTCGGCACTCGGTTTGAGTGTGCATAAACTCGCATACATAGTAGCCGCATAAATTGTTACCGTGGCCACGAGTCAAGATCTGCGGTGGAAAAAGTTGAAAGCGTGAAATGGATGCAAGGAAATTAAGTTAACTAACTAAAAAGCTAGCATTATGATATCGTACCACGAGAGGCAATTGTAATGTCAAATTTCTCCTTGAATCATACGTTTTAGCACGGAACCGTGTGAATGCACTACACATGTGATTACGAATTGTACATGATTAGAATTTGTTTCAAATTGAAGGAAATAGAACTAGTACGATAATGAAAGGAACAAGAATTAATACCGGTTGAGTATGTCGATAAAGTTTTGATACTTTTCAATTGGTCACCTTTGCGAGTCCATAATTGTAATCGAGCTACGATCTAGCTCGATCATAAGAAGAATCCAGTGAAAACTATACATAGATGTGTCCATTTAACACCAAATGATGTGAGAAATGATATTACTAACCTTAGTTACCTTGGTTGCAAGTAAAATGACCAAAATTTTGAAATTTGGGCAGCACCTCCCTCTACATTCATAATCTTTCATCAATCATGGGAAAAGATCAAATTTTCTTCATAATTCAAGCAAAAAAGAGGTTCCATCCAAATGAAGTGAGGAATGATATTACTAACCTTAGTTACCTTGGTTGTGAGTAAAATGACCAAAATTTTGAAATTTTGGGCAGCACCTCCTCCCTTGAAGCTCTTGGCGAAGCTCCTTTGTTCTTTTCGCGGTGAAATGATCTGGTCTGCAGAGGCGGAGGAGAAGAAGTTTAAATTGGGACTCGATCTCGGTTGAAGGCACAAACGCATCTTGATGTAATCACATCGATGCGGTTTATATCACGAACCGGTACTATTTAGCTCCGCTAAAGTATGTCGGTTCAATACACTAACCGATCTTGATGTTATACCATCGATGCGGTTAGGTGTATTGAACCGTCATCGATCACCCCATGAGCCTATAGCCGTTGAGCAGGTGATCTAACTATCGGTCCGGTTAAATCTAACTTGAAATCTTGATGGACCGGTAGCAAATGTCGGTTCTGTAGTAGTGTGGATGTGTGTTTGTGAAATAAATGGTGTGAAATCTGATAGGATACACACAATTCCAGTGCAACCTAAACTCTCTTTGTGACATATCGAAGGGATCTGAAGGAATGCTCACATTTTGAAGAAAACCACAAATGAGGTAGAGTTGAGGGGAAATCTCCTTAAGCTAGGGCTTCAACTTTACCCTCTTAACACCCATCCTCGAAGATTCCACAATTTCTCACCCAAGTATTGGTTTCAACCATGGTATGTTGTGTTTTTTGGGGCAGTGGCTGTTTTTTGCCTCTAGAGCAACAATAAATGAGAGTTCAGCCTGAGGGTATATATAACCTAGTAGGGAACATCATAATTGGTTCTAACATAAGAACCGATTGTGATGTGCTGTGATGTTCTTAATGCTACATCACAATCAGTTCTAATATGAGAATCGATTGTGATGATTCTCTACCAATTATTTTACACCTCGCCGAATCATCTATCATAATCATTTTTTCATGAAAAGTTAGGAATCGACCCAAATGAAATAATAGTATTGTATCATTCTGTAGTGTTGTGTGTCACACCATGGCCAACGTATTTATCACCAACATGGTGGAAGAATCACTAATGTAGTTAGTTATCCTGTGCTGTCACAATTTGCACAGGATGTACTTCTTGTTTCGTGTACACTATCTTATGCGAAGCCACTTTTAGTTCAGTGGGGAGAATACTTAAGCCGAGGAGGTCGCCTCTCATGCACGAGATGGTTGAGGCAATTACATGTCTCAAAAAGCTGAGAGTGTGGATGAGAGGATATAACATCGAATGAGGATCTCGGAGATCATGGAGGTGTTCTTGACTCTTAATCTATTCAAAATTAATAAAATTTATTTTTCTTTTCAATATTTGTGTCTCCGCCTTAGCTCCATATGTCTCTAGCTCTTTTCCTTTCGCCATAATAGTGGACAATGCATTTGGGCCTAAGTTAGCATGATGCTGAAGCCGACCACGAATCGTAAATAGGTCGTGCTTGGGCTCGCCGGCACAACCACGACATGGCATTGGTGGATCGGTCGGACGTGGCGATATGGCCTGATTTAGGCATGCAACTTTGACGGACAAGAGTTGCATTCTAGTGTACGTTAGGCACGGTGAAAAAAATACAACTAAAAATTGCATTCTAGTGTAGGTTGTCTCTAACATACATTTTGGTGATAGGGCTGCGGAAGGATTATATGATAAAATGGTTAGACAAAAGTTTGTGTTGAGTGTATCTGAAGTTAATGCGAAGGATAAGTTTAGAGGCAATGCATTGTAGAGACCAGCTATGTTGTCTCTAGGCTGGTGTGGATGCTTAAGTTTGATGACTCGGGTCTCGAGGCCCGCGTGCAATCGATGGTCTCCTTGGGATCTTGTCAATGTGGACCGTGGTACTAACAAGCGCTGACACGTGGACACCTCATTCTTTGGATCGTGTGTGCCTTTTCCAAGACTCGAGTGTTTTGAGTTCTAAAATGAATTTATATATGGGTAGTATAATAGCAAAGCCGTTTCGCGATGGCTAATAGTAAGTTAAAAACTAATTTGTACAATGATTATCTTTAAAAGTTATGCAGTAAATTGATGGGTTGCTCCAAATGAGCCCTCCAACACTAATTTCAGCAATATATCTCATAGGGTATACAAATCTAAAATTAGTGAATCTATACAATTGTTTAATAAACTTGATTCACTAGAACTCAACAATGGACTATGAAAAGCTCTTGAATAGTAGGGACATGACACCAATTTGGACTAAAAGCAGTAGCCAAAGTTATTCACAACTAAGTTCCAGTTAGATCGGGGATATCACTGCGAACCAAGCCTCATAACGAGGAACTAATAACATGATAGCATGTCACATATCTGAAACAATAAAACCAAGTTGAAGTTTTAGACACAATGATCTACAGATCTTTGAATCACAGAGGAAATCACTAACTAACAGATTAATATTGCCTCATTTAATTGAATCATCATAGAAGCAAAGATAGGAGAATAAAATCGGTGCCTCGGATCAAGAAATACAACCTCTAGCTCGATGGCTAGTCCTCAAATTTCTCAATCGGTTCCTTTGAATCAACACCAATGAGATAAAGTAATGCCCTAAAAAGGATCTTCTTAATGAGCTTAATTACAAATGACATTACAAGTACTAATCAAAGGTAACAAAGGAAACAAAACCATATTCCGAGACAACCAAAATGTCTCAAACATCTCCATCACATTCATATGAAAAAGGTACTTCCCGAACCTAAATTCAACTCAATTAAATTTACAAAAAGCAATGGTAGATAGAACCGGCGGTCTGGAGAACATTAACTATGAACTTATGAAGTAGTGAGAACATCTACCAAAAATCGCCTTTGCATAGATACACCGACTCTTCCATGGTTCCATATATGAGACCACACGGTCCATACCAGCAAGCCACTAGATGTACTTCCCTTAGACATGTAGGATTAGAAGACCCATTTCTTATATATTTCCTAGTTGATTTCAGCACCATCTGTTAATTCTAGAATCGACAGCAAGCAGGAATGGACAGCACCATCTGTTAGTACTAGAATCGACAGCACAAACTCCCAGCACTTTCACTCTTGAGGATACCAACCAGGAATGTCGTTGCAACCCAAGCAAAATTTACTGAACAGAACAAAAAGCTAGATCCTACACTCACGACACCCAACCGCATATTATTTTATCAAGTGACAAGTGATCTCATCGGGTAAGGAGGCACAAACCCTAGGGTTGGCGAAGGCGGAGAACAGCGGGCGGAGGCAAGGCTTGAGGCGAGGGCGGCGGCGGGGGGTCGTCGGAGGCGAGGAAGCCAGCGGTGGGGTGGTTGGCGGCGTCCGATCGTCGGAGGTCTTTGCAAACAGCGGGAGGAGAAGAGATTGGGGAACAATGGCGAGTAGCAAAAATTAGGGAAGAGGAGGCGGGAGGATTTATAGGTACCTGTTGGGATGATGACTCACATCGATCCGGTTGAATCCACCAACCGGGGATGATGGGTCGACTTCATGACCTAAACACTATCGATTCGGTTGAATACACCAGCAGGGGCGATGTGAAATTTATAAAACTCAAAACAATTTAGCGCCCTTACTACTTGATAAGAAATCTTCCTCCCCTTGGCTAGCGCTTGGCGCTTAGTGCAGGCTCTCCCGATCCGTGAGGTCTCGGGTTCGAGCCCGCTCGTGCCCTATCCCTTCTTCTTTTTTTTCTTTTTTTTATTTAAGTAAATCTCTTGTTTAACTATTGTTTCATTAAATAATTTTTAAAATGCTTTTACCACTTTAGATTCATTTATCCTTTTTTTTTGGAGCAGGTTTTTTAAATGTCTTTGTTTAACTATTGTTTCATTAAATAATTTTTAAAAATGCTTTTACCACTTTAGATTCATTTAGCCTTTTTTTAAGATTTATTTTTTAAATCTCTTTGTTTAACTATTGTTTCATTAAATAAATTTTAAAAATACTTTTACCACTTTAGGTTCAATTAGCCTTTTTTTAAGATTTCTTTTTTTTTATTTCTTGTTTAACTATTGTTTCATTAAATAATTTTTAAAATGCTTTTACCACTTTAGGTTCAATTAGCCTTTTTTTAAGATTTCTTTTTTATTCTTTGTTTAACTATTGTTTCATTAAATAATTTTTAAAAATGCTTTTACCACTTTAGATTCATTTTGCCTTTTTTTTAAGATTTCTTTTTTAAATATCTTGTTTAACTATTGTTTCATTAAATAATTTTTAAAAATACTTTTACCACTTTAGGTTCAATTAGCCTTTTTTAAGATTGTAAGAAATAAAGTAATTTTTGTATTCTTATAATTCCATTGCAAATTGTCATCTTGTTATATTAGTGAGAGGGACTTTGAACAATATTGTTAGTCAAATATTAGTACAATTTGAATAGAAAATCTGAACAACAAAGAAAACCTCTAGAGGAATGAGAAACTAGTATGTTAGTAGTCTATTACACCAAAAGAAAGCAAAGCAATCCTTATTTGCTAACATACTTTGCTTTTACAAGTGATCCTTCATTATGATCATGGCGTCGTAGGGAGATTCCTCTGTATCATTGAGGACATTAATGTCTCGTCCCACCGTGAAAGGAGGCAGCTCGTGAGCCGATTATACTCTTCTTCGTCGTGGCGCCCTCAACTCCGACAATCCTTCTTTTACCGGAAGAACCACGTGGCGCCTTGGTCGATCACTCTTGCTAGTCTTCTCATACGCTTTTTCGGTTTGTTGTCCATGTCCATCACATAGAATACTGTGTCACATCATTAGCGAAACCCGAGCAGTTCGTCCCTATAGGCCACTTGCTTGAGGTCCACAGTTGTCATACCGTACTTATCGATATCCACGGTGTCGGTTTGACCCATTGGCACGAAACAGAGGGACTTTTAATGGCCCGTACTCAGCTCAGATCTCCTCTATGAAACCATAGTAGGTGTCCATCTTTCCATTTTGTCCAAGGCATCTATCTCGGACGCCCTTGTTTTGGTTGGTGCTCTTGCTATCACAGGTTGTCGTGTAAAATGTGTACCCATTTATCTCGTACCCTTGAAATGATTTCAATTTAAGCTTTGATTAATTAGAGAGAATACTTAATGGTTCATTTTTGATTTTAAACATACCAAAACTCAAATTTTGGGATGTTACAAGGATGTACTTGCGGTTTCGGTGTACACTATCTTGTCTGAAGCCACTTTTAGTTCAGTGGGGAGAATACTTAAGCCGAGGAGGTCGTCTCTCATGCCTGAGATGGTTGAGGCAATTACATGTCTCAAAAACTGAGAGTGTGCAGATGAGAGGATATAACATCAGACCGAGGATCTGGAGATCATGGAGGTGTTACTGACTCTGTATCTGTTCAAAAATTAATAAAATTTATTTTTTCTTTTCAATATTTGTGTCTACTGCCTTAGCTCCATATGTCTCTAGCTCTTTTTCCTTTCATCGCAATAGTGGACAATGGCTGGGCCTAAGTTAGCATGGTACGAAGCCGACACGAATCGCAAATAGGTCGTGCTTGGGCTCGCCGGCACAACACGGCATGGCATTGGTGGATCAGTCGGGCCGTGGCAGTATGGCACAGTTTAGGCATGCAACCTGACGGACAAGAGGTTGCATTCTAGTGTACGTTAGGCACGGTGAAAAAAAATACAACTAAAAATTGCATTCTAGTGTAGGTTGTCTCTAACATACATTTTGGTGATAGGACTGCGGAAGGATTATATGATAAAATGGTTAGACAAAAGTTTGTGTTGAGTGTATACAGGTTAATGCCGAAGGATAAGTTTAGAGGCAATGCATTGTAGAGACCAGCTATGTTGTCTCTAGCTGGTGTGGATGCTTAAGTTTGATGACTCAGGTCTCAGGCCTGCACGTGCAATCGATGGTCTCCTTGGGATCTTGTCAATGTGGACCGTGGGCGTACTAACAACTGACACGTGGACACCTCATTACTGGATCGTGTGTGCCTTTTCCAAGACTCCAGAGTGTTTTCGAGTTCCTAAAATGAATTTATATATGGGTAGTATAATAGCAAAGCCGTTCACTGATGGCTAATAGTAAGTTAAAAACTAATTTGTACAATGATTATCTTTAAAAGTTGTCTGTAAATTGATGGGTTGCTCCAAATGAGCCCTCCAACACTAATTTCAGCAATATATCTCATAGGGTATACAAATCTAAAATTAGTGAATCTATACAATTGTTTAATAAACTTGATTCACTAGAACTCAACAATGGACTATGAAAAGCTACTGAATAGTAGGACAGCACCAATTTGGACTAAAACAGAGTAGCCAAAGTTATTCACAACTAAGTTCCAGATTAGATCAGGGATATCACTGCGAACCAAGCCTCATAACGAGGAACTAATAACATGATAGCATGTCACATATCAGCAATGACAATAAAACCAAGTTGAAGTTTTAGACACAATGATCTAAGCAGTCTTTGAATCACAGAGGAAATCACTAACTAACAGATTAATATTGCCTCATTTAATTGAATCATCATAGAGCAGCAGTAGGAGAATAAAATCAGTGCCTCCAGATCAAGAAATACAACCTCTAGCTCGATGGCTAGTCCTCAAATTTCTCAATCGGTTCACTTGAATCAACACCAACAGATAAAGTAATGCCGACTAAAAGGATCTTCTTATGAGCTTAATTACAAATGACATTACAAGTACTAATCAAAGGTAACAAAGGAAACAAAACCATATTCCAGAGACAACCAAAATGTCTCAAACATCTCCATCACATTCATATGAAAAAGGTACTTCCCTGAACCTAAATTCAACTCAATTAAATTTACAAAACAATGGTAGATAGAACCGTGATGCGTAACATTAACTATGAACTTATGAAGTAGTGAGAACATCTACCAAAAATCGCCTTTGCATAGATACACCGACTCTTCCATGGTTCCATATATGAGACCACACGGTCCATACCAGCAAGCCACTAGATGTACTTCCCTTAGACATGTAGGATTAGAAGACCCATTTCTTATATATTTCCTAGTTGATTTCAGCACCATCTGTTAGTTCTAGAATCGACAGCAAGCAGGAATCGACAGCACCATCTGTTAGTACTAGAATCGACAAAGACAAACTCAAAGACTTTCACTCTTGAGGATACCAACCGGGAATGTCGTTGCAACCCAAGCAAAATTCTTGAAACAGAACAAAAGCTAGATCCTACACTCACGACACCCAACCGCATATTATTTTATCAAGTGACAAGTGATCTCATCGGGTAAGGAGGCACAAACCCTAGGGTTGGCGAAGGCCGGAGGGAACGATGGCGGAGGCAAGGCTTTGGAGGCGAGGACGGGCGGTGGGTCGCTTGAGGCGAGGAGGGCAGCGGTGGGGTCGTTAGCGGCCCCGGTCGTCGGAGGTCTTTGCAAACGAGCGGGAGGAGGAGGAGATTGGGGAACAATGGCGGGAGTAGCAAAAATTAGGGAAGAGGAGGCGACGGGAGGGATTTATAGGTACACCAACCGGGACTGATGACTCACATCAGTCCCGGTTGAATACACCAACCGGGCTCGATGGGTCGACTCTCATGACCCTAAACACTATCGATTCGGTTGAATACACCAACCGGGACTGATGTGAAGGGTTTATAAAACTCAAAACAATTTAGCGCCCTTACTACTTGATAAGAAATCTTCCTCCCTTGGCTAGCCGAGGCGCTTGAGTCTGAGCTCTCCCGATCCGTGAGGTCTCGGGTTCGAGCCCTGCTCGTGCCCTCTATCCCTTCTTCTTTTTTTCTTTTTTTTATTTCGTAAATCTACTGTTTAACTATTGTTTCATTAAATAATTTTTTAAAATGCTTTTACCACTTTAGATTCATTTATCCTTTTTTTTAGGAGCGGGTTTTTTAAATGTCTTTGTTTAACTATTGTTTCATTAAATAATTTTTAAAAATGCTTTTACCACTTTAGATTCATTTAGCCTTTTTTTAAGATTTATTTTTTAAATCTACTGTTTAACTATTGTTTCATTAAATAAATTTTAAAATACTTTTACCACTTTAGGTTCAATTAGCCTTTTTTTAAGATTTCTTTTTTTTATTCTTTGTTTAACTATTGTTTCATTAAATAATTTTTAAAAATGCTTTTACCACTTTAGGTTCAATTAGCCTTTTTTAAGATTTCTTTTTTATTTACTGTTTAACTATTGTTTCATTAAATAATTTTTAAAAATGCTTTTACCACTTTAGATTCATTTTGCCTTTTTTTAAGATTTCTTTTTTAAATCTCTTTGTTTAACTATTGTTTCATTAAATAATTTTAAAAATACTTTTACCACTTTAGGTTCAATTAGCCTTTTTTTAAGATTGTAAGAAATAAAGTAATTTTTGTATTCTTATAATTCCATTGCAAATTGTCATCTTGTTATATTAGTACAGAGGGACTTTGAACAATATTGTTAGTCAAATATTAGTACAATTTGAATAGAAAATACGGAGCAACAGGAAAACCTCTAGAGGAATGAGAAACTAGTATGTTAGTAGTCTATTACACCAAAAGAAAGCAAAGCAATCCTTATTTGCTAACATACTTTGCTTTTACAAGTGATCCTTCATTATGATCGCGGCGTACGTAGGGAGATTCCTCTGTATCATTCAGGACATTAATGTCTACGTCCACCATGAAAGGAGGCAGCTCGGCGAACTGATTATACTCTTCTTCGTCCGTGACGCCCTCAACTCCGACAATCCTTTTTTTACCTGGAAGAACCACGTGGCGCCTTGGCTGATCACTACTGCTAGTCTTCTCTTCGCTTTTTCGGTTTGTTGTCCATGTCCATCACATAGAATACATGTGTCACATCATTAGCGAAACACGAGCGGTTCGTCCCTATAGGCCACTTGCTTGGGGTCCACAGTTGTCATACCGTACTTATCGATATCCACGGTATGCCGGTTTGACCCATTGGCACCAAAGCAGAGGGACTTTTAATGGCCCGTACTCCACTCCAGATCTCCTCTATGAAACCATAGTAGGTGTCCATCTTTCCATTTTGTCCAAGGCATCTATACGGACGCCCTTGTTTTGGTTGGTGCTCTTGCTATCACGGGTTGTCGTGTAAAATGTGTACCCATTTATCTCGTACCCTTGAAATGATATGATTGTTGTGGGCGGTCCTCGAGCCAAGAGTTTCAATTGTTCATCGCCTCATGCCTTGCCCAACAGCTTGCTTTTGTAACCAATCGAAATGATCCATGTGCTCCATCGCGATCCACTTATCGACTTCTCTGGGTATTGGGCGCGTAGACTCATCTCGTGATCATAGATATACTGAGCCACTCACGCTTGCTTGTTTCAATACCGTGAAATGTGCTTGTTTAAATGCAAGTAGATCGTCGCTATAGGATTCTTTTCTCCCTAAAGTCCCTTTTCCCATAGCCTCCCCTCATAGCGTGATACAGGACGTAATCGGATTCAGATCATCAATGTAACTAACACAAAACTCGATCACCTCCTCTGTCTCGACACCTGCATAATGCTGACTTCAGGCGAGACCGATTCTGAACATACTTCTTTAGGATACCCATGTACCTCTCGAAGGGAACATATTGTGGAGGAACACAGTGCGAGAATTTCTATCTCTTTAACAATGTGGACCATGAGATGGACCATAATATCAAAGAAGGATGGAGGGAAGATCATCTCAAGGCTAACGGACTATTGACCATGTCATCATGCAGATTAGATACTTTATTCGCTCGATGACCTTCTGCGACACCGCGTTGAAGAACGAACACGCCTTTATGATTGTCCTCGTACCCTCTGGCGGAATACCTCGCACCGCCATCGAGCAAGCTGTGTCATCAACACATGACAATCATGGGATTTTATGTGTACGATTTTATTCTCTTTCATGTTTATGAGTCTCCTTATGTTCGAGGAGTATCCAGAAGGGATTTTCACACTGTTCAAGAACTTAATCATGTTTTTTTTCTCTTCCTTGCTCAGAGTGTAGCTTGTGGGGTGGAGGTAATGTTGTCCTTTCTCTCTCTTTTCCGGATGTAGGTCGTTCCTGAGTCCCAATAGCTGTAGGTCCTTTCGTGCTTGAAGTGTATCTTTTGACTTACCGTACATATCTAGAAAACCTAGCAGGTTCACGCAGACATTCTTCGTGATATGCATGAAATCTAGTGAGTGGCGGACCTCTAAGTCTTTCCAGTAAGGTAAGTCCCAAAATATTGACTTCTTCTTCCAAATGGCCTTCGTGTGACCTTATTCAGCTGGGACAGGTTTGCTACCAGGACCTTTTCCAAATACTACTTTCAGATCCTTTACCAAACAAAATACAAGTGTCCCACTGCGATGCATGGGCTTCTTACGTTTCTCTTCTGTCCCATCAAAATTCTCACCCTTCCTCTGTAACGGGTCCTTCATATGGAGGAACCTACGGTGGCCCATGTACACAACCTTTCGAGAGTTTTTTAGGTACTTGCTGTCAGTATCCTCTAAGCAGTGGATGCAGGTTTTATATCCTTTGATAGATAGGCCCGATAGGTTACCAAGTGCAGGCCAGTCGTTGATGGTTACAAATAGCAATGCACGTAGAGTGAAGTGCTCTCTTTTGTACTCATCCCATACACGTACACCATCGTTTCACAGTGTTAACAGATCTTCAACCAATGGTTTGAGGTACACATCAATGTCATTTCCAGGTTGCTTCGGGCCTTGGATAAGCAATGGCATCATAATGTACTTCCGCTTCATACACAGCCAAGGAGGAAGGTTGTAGATACATAGAGTCACGGGCCAAGTGCTGTGACTGCTGCTCATATCGCTGAACGGGTTCATCCCATCCGTACTCAACCCAAACCTTATGTTCCTTGCATCCTTAGCAAAGTCCGGGTATGTTCTATCGACTTTCCTCCACTGGGAGCCATCAGCAAGGTGCCTTAGCCTTCCGTCGTCCTTACGGTCTTCCTTGTGCCAACGCATCATCTGGGCATGCGCTTTGTTCGCAAATAAACGCTTCAATCGGAGGATTACAGGGAAATACCACACCACCTTAGCAGGAGGTCTCTTCTTCTTACACTGTACTTAGAGAAAGTGTCGACGGCCATGAGCAAGTACTTGCAACCCCTTCGACCGCGGGGGAAAGGTCCGAGGATGTCGGCCCCCCAGGTCGAGAATGGCCATGAGAGCGGGATAGTTTGGAGCGCGTACACCGGCTGATGTGCCTTGCGGGCATGGAACTGGCATGCCCGACAAGTCGCCACGAGCGCCTGAGCGTCGGCTAAGGCCGTCGTCCAATAATATCCCAGCTGGAAGGCTTTGCTTACGAGCGTCCGGAAGGACGAGTGAGCTCCGCACACTCCCTCATGGATATCTCTGAGAAGGAAATTGCCCTCTTCTCGAGATATGCATTTGGAGAGAACTCCAAGTGCCCCTTTGCGGTATAAGGCGCCTTCGACCAGCTTGTACGGAGAGGACCGCCTTATAAGCCGGGAACGCTCGGCTTCTTCCTCTGGCAGTGTCCCATGGGCAAGGTACTGAACGAATGGCGTCATCCAGTCTGCACCATGCTCGAGGAGGGAGACGTTACCACACGTCTCCGATGCCTCCTCTATAGAGGGAATGGAGGGCTTGTACAGATGCTCAACGAGCGCCCCCATTGGGGCGGGCAACTGAGGGGGTGCCTCCTCTACAGAGGGAATGGAGGGCTTGTGCAGATGCTCGACAAGCGCCCCCGGTGGGGCGGGCATCTGCGAGGAATCAACCTTAGAAAGATGATCGGCCAGGGAATTGTCCTTCCTGTGGATGTAGAGTACTTCAAAATTTCTAAAGTACCGCTCCATCTTCCTCACTTCAACCAAGTAAAGCGCCATTGAGTGATCGGAACACTGATACTCCTTGTTAACTTGGTTGACAACCAACTGCAAATCACCCTTCACAGTTAGTCGCTGGACTCCGAGCGCCTTGCACGCTCGTAGCCCGGCCAGGAGGCTTTCATACTCCGCCGCGTTGTTGGTCGCGGCGAAGTGCAATTGAACGACGTACTGGAGCTGGTCCTCTTGAGGGGACACTAGTATGACACTAGCCCCCGAGCGCTCGAAAGCTCGGGACCCGTCGAAGTACATGGTCTAGCGGCCATCTTCAGGTCCATCGGTCTTGGCAGCGTGTGGCACAGTGTTCGTCCATTCCGTTACGAAGTCCGCCAAGACCTGGGACTTGATCGCCGTGCGAGCCGAGAAGTGGACATCGAACTTGGCGAGCTCCATAGCCCACTTTGCTATCCGGCCGCCGGCGTCTTGATTTCTTAGGATCTCCCTAAGTGGAAAGTTGGTCGGAATGACGACCTTGTGAGCTTGAAAGTAGTGGCGTAGCTTCCTCGAAGCTACGAGCAGCGAGTACAACAGCTTCTGGACCTTAGGGTACCACTCCTTCGGTCCATGTAAGACCTCGCTGACGTAGTATATTGGTCGCTGCGCCCCATCTCGCTCGACCGCCAACACCACGCTCACGCCCTGGGGGGTTGCCGCGAGATACAGCAGAAGCGCCTCCCCCGACCTCGGTGTGGCTAAGATTGGAGGGCTGGACAGATACCGCTTCAGCCCCTCGAAGGAGCGGTTAGCTTCTTCCGTCCAAGCGAAACCCTCGTGCCTGCGGAGCGCCTTGAAGAAAGGCAGCCCGCACTCGCCCGACCGGGAAATGAAGCGACTCAAAGCCGCCATGCGCCCGGTCAAGGCCTAGACCACCTTTACGCAGCTCGGAGGCCGCATTCTCTCGATGGCTTCGATTTGTTCTAGGTTCGCTCCGATGCCCTGTGGCCCGATTAGATAGCCGAGCACCTTGCCCGCTTTCACCCTAAAGACACATTTCTCTGGATTAAGCTTTATTCGGTGCCTATTGAGATTACAAAATGTCTCCTCGAGGTCGGATACATGACCCGAGGTGAGCTTGCTTTTTACCACGATGTCATCTACATACACCTCCAGGTTCCGGCCAATCTGATCCGAGAATGTCTTCTGCATTAGGCGTTGGAAGGTCGCCCCGGCATTCCGCAGATCGAAAGACATGGTCGTGTAGTAGAACGTGTCGAACGGTGTGATGAAGGAGGTCTTCTCTTCATCCCTGGGGGATAAGCTGATCTGATGATAGCCCGAATAGGCATCCAAAAAGCTCATCACCTGGGACTTTGCCGTCGCGTCGACCAGCTGGTCTATGCGCGGTAGCAGAAAGTTGTCTTTCGGGCAGACGGCGTTCAGGCCAGTGTGGTCGACACACATGCGCCACTTGCCACCTTTCTTCTTGACAATGACCGGGTTCGCCAGCCACTCCGAATGCTTGATTTCTCGGATGAAACCGGCCTTGAGAAGCTTGTCGAGTTCATCCCGGATGATTGCTTGTGTTCTCCGGGGAAAAACGCCCGAGCTTCTGGTGCACATGTTTTTTGTCAGGCCGAACAGCTAGCCTGTGCTCGATTACCTCCCTTGGGACTCCGGGCATGTCGAACGGTTCCCAGGTGAGCACGTTCGCGCTCTTCCAGAGGAAGGTAATGAGCTAGAGTTCCTATTTGGGATCTAAGGAAGATCCCAAATGCAAAACCTTGGTCGGGTCCGCATCACTTAGCGGAATCGCCTTGGTTCCTCCTTCGGGCTGGAGGGCAACTCTGGGCCGGGAGTGCATTGGCTCTTGGTCGGGGCCACATTGAGGTAGCTGCCCGACCATGTCGAGCGACTTCTCAGCGTAGTTCAGGGCCGCCCTGTGGTCCCCTCTGATGACCGGGGACATTCAGACACTGATAAGCATGGTGCGTGGTAGCCATGAACTTGGAGAGGGCCGGCCTGCCGAGGATGGCATTGTAGGCCGACTTGAAGTCGATGACCTCGAAATTGATCATCTCGGTCCGGAAGTTGTTGAGGCTCCCGAACGTCACGGGCAAGACGATCTGGCCGAGAGGCTTGATCGAGGTGCCCGGGACGATCCCAAAGAACGGGACAGCTATGCTTCTGATCTTGGACCGAGGAACTTGCATCTCGTCCATGACCGTAGCGGATATGAGATCCAGGGAGCTCCCGCCGTCGATGAGGACCCGCGCTACCTTAGCATTGCTGATGGTCGGGCTCACGACCAACGGGAGCTTCTGAGGCTTGGTCATTCCAAGGAGACAATCATCCTTGGAGAAAGTAATCGGCAGCTCGGACCACTTGAGCTGCTGCACGGGGGGCTTGCCCTAGGCGATGTGACACACCTCCCGTGCTGCCTCCTTTAGGTCCCTGCGGGACTTGTACGCCGAGGAGCCCCTGAATATGACAGCTATGTGGTTATGGGGCTCCTGGTACCCCATGTCATCGTCCTTGTCAGCGGGACCCTTGCCCTTATCGCTCTCCCCTTTCCCCAGGAGAGTGGGCATGGGACCTTTGACTGTTGTAGAACTTCTCCAGGCGGAACGCCCAGGTTCGACAATTGTGAAGGTCGTGCCCGTACGCCTGGTGGAGCGGGCAATAGTGGTCATCCGAAGGAGCACTCCTTCCCTCGCGACCCTGGTCGCTGCGGCCTTGGTCGTTGCGCCGCGGGGGTGGCCGACCCCTCTAGCCCTCGGGCTGCCGGGCTGGAGGAGCCCGCGGCGGTTGATGCTCGACGGCAGCCACCATGCTCGGCGCGTGCGACCTCTTCTTTTTCTTGATCTTCTTCTCCACGGAGCCCGAGTGCTTTTTGCTCGAGGAGCCCTCCAGGCCCGGTTGAGGCGGCAGCTTGCCCTCATCCAGCATCTTCTTCCATTGGACCGCCTCATCGGCGTTCGCATAGCGGTCGGCCATACGGAATAGCTTGTTGGCTGAAAGGTCGGGATGGATCTCCAAGTCTTGCGTGAAGCGAACGTCACGGACCCCAAATTTGAAGGCCCGGACGACCGCCTCATCCGAGATGCTCGGAATGGAGCTCCTCACCTTGATGAACCTCTGGACGAAATCCTGCAAGGATTCTTTCTCGGTCTGGATCAACCGCTCGAGGTCGCACTCTTTGCCCGGGCGAGTGTAGCAACTTTGGAAGTTTGCCCAGAGAGCCTTGCAGAGCTGCCTCCATGAGCGGATGACCCTTCCTTCTAATTGAAAAGCCACATCCTGGCAGAACCATCAAGGACCGTGGGGAGGTAGTTGGCCATGCCCCTCGTCCCCCCGGCCGCTAGAATGGCGGTGGAGTAAATCGAAAGGAACTCGTCTAGGTTCTGAGTTCCGTTGAACCGCTCGATGTAGCCGGGCTTGAACTTGCTCGGCCACGAGACCTCATGGAGGGACACCGAAAAGGCCCGACACCCGAAGGCCGGGCTGCCTTGACGACCCCTCCGGGTGCGGCGATCATGACGACCAGCGTCACGATGGCCACTTACGCGTGGGGTGAGGCGAGAGAATACATCTCCATACCGGCGCGACGAGGGCGGCCCCGAAGTGGAACACTCGGTAAGCTCGTAAGCGACGAGGCGTGCCCTCGGGCCCGCGAGGCCATCCGGGAACTGCTCCGAACGTCCTCACAGCACCAATCATGCATCCCGCGGCCCTCCCGAGTAGAACTTCAGGAGGCGCTGTGTCGGGAGCGTATAGAGGAATGGCGCTTATGGTCCCGGGAAACACTCCGGGGCCTCTCTCCGCCAGGGGACCCTAGAAGCCCCATGTCGGCGGCGATCTTTTCTAGATTCTCAGCCACGACTGCCCCCATGGTCGCCAGTCCGCTGACCGAGAAATTTTGAAAATACGGCGACGACGACGTCGCCATGGCCCTTGACGCTCGGCACTGGGAGCGGCTAAGGCGACTTGGGGGACGATTGTGCACATGCTCCAGAGAGCGATGCTCGCTGGGATCTCCGCGAGCCAGGTCTCCAGCTCTAGTGTCCGCCTCTCCACGGGTTTGGCAGTGGACAGTCGCCAGGGTCTTGCCCAGGGACGATTCTGGACGAATCTCGACTTCGCCGCGCTGATGGCGACGAGAGGTCTCTGGAGACTCAACCTCGTGAATCTCTTCTCTTCCCGCCATGTTGATGCTGCGGGAGCACCAGAACCGCGAGGGCGACACCGTGGTGCTACCATGGGACGTGGTCCCCCGGCTGGGCTTGGGACGGTCAGGAACGCCCGGACCGTCGCGGAGACCGCCAGGTTTCTCCTCACTAGTGAGGGCATCGTGCTGCAAGCGGAGGAAAAGCTCTCGCACTGCAGCTACCGGGGAAAGACTCCCGGATTCGGTGTGGCCCTCCAGATCAGCCACACCCGCCACGCCTTCGCTGGTGTAGTACATGTCATCGTCCTCCACGTCATCGAAGACGCAGAGGTCTTGATTATCTTGAGAATTCGGCATCCTCAGGGATTCTCCGTGAAAGGACTCAGTCGATCCCCACGGACGGCGCCAGCTATCGACAATTGGGGAACCGGTCCCCCGCCGAGCTTACTTGTTGAATGAGGGATCAACCTAAGGCCCCTTTCCCGCGGAGGGTATAGCGTCCAAGAGCCTGCCGAGCTGAGAGTCTAGATGGTCGGGATCATACAACAAATGAGGGATTCTTTTTTAGCCTGGTTCGGGCCTCTCGCGGGGGAGATAATAACCCTACGTCCAGCTATTGCACTAGTTTTCAAGGATGAACTACAAGGGGCTTGCTCAGGGGCACTGGGAGGTTATAAGAATGAGCTCCTGACCACCAGCAAGAACTGCTTCTTAAGAGGAGAACTAGGAAGAGTCGAACCTCGATTATTACATGTGACGGGGTATTTATAGGCGGTTACAGTGTTACAGCATTTATTACAGAAATGATGCACCGCTACTGCTCCCGGACATGGGTGAACTTTTGCCTTGCTTTTCGCCATACCGCTACGTGGGCATAGGGGGCCCAGATCGTGGCCGCACGGTCCTTCTAGCCGCCGAGTGATTAATGCCACATCGTCTTCGTGGACCGCGCCCGGCTTTTTGCTATTCCCGAGGTCTCTTCATCGGGCTCGGTCGTTGGTCGCATACCCCCCAGCAGGCATGCTCGGGGACGAGCTTGACTGAGGGCGGGGTAGGTCCGGAGGTCGGGCCTACCCGAGGATCTTCCTTGGGGACACCGTCCAAGGGCGAGCTTGGTCGACAGCTGCCTAGCTGCGAGATACAATGGTCGTCATAGGGAACACCCAATCCCCGACAGTTCTATTCCCGTATCACTGAAGTAAGTACTACATACTTTACCCTTCAATTACTTGTACACATTTAAATTGTATATGAACTTATTTTTTTTTGCACTGTATACCATTTAATAAGTAACCATTGGATTCTACTCGTGATCACTCTGAGTGAAAACAAAGTCTACACTTTTAACTCAATCGAGATGAAACCGATGGCCTACGCGATCAGGTCTGTTTTATAGAAGTAAGTACATTCCTCTAACTTAACACTTTCTATATTTAACTACATTCATTTTTTACCTCAGTGGCATTTTTGCAATGTATATAGGGCTTTGTTGTCTTACGTTGCTGAAGGAGGTGACACGGTGACAAATGAGGTGACCAACTGGAGTGAAAGCGCTTATGATACGAGTGCCTAACATAGAAGTGATTTTTTCTAACATCTATTTTTTGTCTTTTAATTTGATTTTCTTTGTTCACAGTGTCATCAACAGGGGTACGATGACCTGTATGGATTTTACAGCATGCATCACATGCCGACTCTGGCCAGCGGTGCACACATTTTCTCTAAGGTATATGTACATGTATATAATACATTTAGTATTTTACATACAAATTTTAAAACTTAAATTAATACACTCATTTCTATTGTGCAGAAGATCGATATCCCCATCAAGGGCTTATAAAACAAAGATTTCCAAATATTATGAGATCACATATGCCAGTGGTATTGAACAAAAGTTCTAACGAAGTGCGGTAGGTTTAGAGACTCGACAAGCTCGTACTAGTCCATATGTAAACAATACTATATCGTGTGAATGTAATATATGTATTGACTGTTAAGTATGTTTGTATTCTATATTGTGAACGAATGTAATATGTGTATTGTAAAATGTTTGTGTTCTATACATATTGTGAATGTGATATGTATACTATATGTAATCTGTGTTGTTTTCAAAAGGATGTACAAAACTAATACCAGCACCCAACATTCATCACAATCTGTTTTGAGCAAGAACCAATTGTGATGACCATCAAGCATTATCGAGCGAAAATTGATTGTGATAGAATCTCCTCATTACTGTCTAATGTCTTTGTATTACCACAAAAATAGAATGTGATGACGAAAAAGAACTGATTGTAATGTACATTCCTGTACTAGTGACGGGCATGGACGTGGCGGGGTGTAGCGCGGACACGGGAGCGATGCGACGAGGCTTGAGCCGTGGTGCGGCAGTAGGTAGCCCTTCACCTCGTCTCCCCCACCTCCCTGCCACGGGCCACCATGCCCTGCTGCGGGCCCGTGATAGGTCCATCGTGCCGGTACATGCCGAGACGTGCCTCCATGTTCTCCACGTATGTCTTGTGCCGGCACGAGCATGGCCCAAATTGGCGTGCCAAGCCGTACCACCCACCGTGCCCAGTTCTTGAGCCCGGTATGGCTCAAGCAACCGTGTCGTGCTAGTACAGCCCATCCGTCTTCGTGCTGGGCTGTGCCCGTCGTGCCACGGACCGGCTCAAAAAAACCCAGCCCAATAGCCATCCCTAGTCCAACCTATCTCTTGCATTTGAGACACGGCTTAATTAATGCTTTATTCCCCTCTCTACTCTGCTTCACCAAAATTTCCAGACAATAGTAGATGCATGCCCTAAGGATAATGCCTAATTTCTTGTATATTATGCCATATCATTTGCATTGTATTAACTAACCAATTGTCTATGGAATCATGCATCTAGATACAACAACTCTTATGCCATTTTTTTTAATAGTGAGAACATTTTTTTTAGCACAAAAAAGTGAGACTAATTGACTAGCTTGTATAGATTAATTATCACAATCTACATAAATAAATCCTAGAAATTTATTTAGCTGGGTTACATGGTAAAATCCTAGAAATTTGTAGTAAAATCCACATAAATAAATCATGCAACACATGGTTGATGAAAATAAAACTCTAGCAGTTAGCAGGAAAACTGATGTGGCACAATAGCTGAGCTATGCATCACGTTATAGCTAGTGCGCAAAGAGAAATTTAAAATTTTCTGTTTAGGCATTTATATGTCTCTGAAGCATCATAAGTGAAACCATGTTATGACTCTCCGCCGCCTAGACTAGATTCGATAATCAGCAGCAAAAGTCAAAACTATCTCTTGCAAGTTGCATGTCAAGAAAATCAAAATGTTATATGCGACGTTTACTGTTTTGCTGTACAAGTATATAGAGAAAAATGTTTCGATCACATGTGCCAAGTAATTGGAAACAGAGTGAGTATATTCTCTTATATAATATATAATATTAAATTATCACAAACAGAGTTCTACAACGATCTATTTTCAAAAAATTATATATATATATATATATAGACACACATACATACACACGCCCTTCTCCGCTAATAAGACCAACTCCTTCAACACGTTCTAAAACAGGTGTTACATATTTAATTTACCGAGTGATTTTTGGATTAGAGACTATCACTGCCGACCAATCACTGTTGGTTCTAATATCCGGCAGAGATACCAATTTGAAACCGGTAGTGATATAGTGTTTTGTAGTAGTGCGCTGCGGTTCGAGATTAAAAACTTGTCGATAAACCGGTCTAATCTAAAAAAATTTGGAAAATTTAATACGATGTAAACCGCTCGAAAACCGTTAAAAATTACTCAAAAATTGGCTTTAAGGAACATTCAATTGATCGCTTGATTTTTGGTGAAAACCGAACGGTTGAAAACCAACCAGTTTTCAATTTTTTTGTAAATTTTTTGATTTCTTAGCCGTTCGGTTTCTAATGATTTTTGAGTGGTTTTTTTACAATTTTTGAATTTCGAATTTTAGATGATTTTTTAAAAAACAGTTTTGAACACGAAAGCCGTGGGGCCTGGGCCTGGCCTGGCTCATGAAAGAGCATATATATGTTAGCACTTGTTGAATTAGGCAATTAGCATTTATCTTTGAATTAGCACTTGTTCAATTAGCATTTATTGAATTAGCACTTATCGTGATTGAATTAGCACTTATTTTATCAAGCATTTCTGATTGAAAAGGTTTTCTGCAATAAAATTATCAAGACAGATTTTGTAATAAGATAAGTACGACGAATGATCTCATGATTTGTTATATTGAGCGAGATGTGTTTGCAAAGATAGACATAGAAGATATTTTATAGCATTTTGAACATAAGGACTCGTAAATATCAACTATCGCCTCTTGTAAAATAATAAGTGACGTTCTTTAAATACTTGCAAGTTACAAGTGTTACATATTGTACTTACTATATATTAAACTTTGAATATCAATCATTAGTTGAAGTTTACTCTATTCTTGGGCCACCTCCTTTAGAAATTTCTGGCTCCGCCACTGTTTGTGAACACTAGCGATGACCCTTTTACTGGTCGGAAGCTACTATCTTCCCACGAAACCCTCGAAAAAGGAAAATCTTCCCTCGGCGACTAACTCACGGCACGGGCTTTCCATGCATTTTCGTGGAGGAGAAATTTATATCCGCTCATATGGCGAAAAACGATCGAACCATCTATACGTACGTCTATACTGACTGCTACCAACCCAGAAACCAACAATGCGTACATACGTGCATATCCGGCACTGCTCGCCACGCAGGCTAGCTCTACGGTCAAAGTAAACGAAAGTAGAATAAATAAATTCACAGGCCATGCCCAGACGAAAGTAAACATTTTTGCTGGCTCCACGAGGCGAGACCGGGTTTGCGCAGTGCCCGCCCGCGTGTTTGTCTGCTTCAATTCGACTTCTGACTCGCACTCATCGACCGGTACTTTGTCTGCTTCAATTCGACTTCTGACTCGCACTCATAGACCGGCACGCTGGATGCTTCCGATGCTCTGGGAGCACGACCTTTTCCTAACGATCGATGGAAGCCGCGCGTATAAATTACGGTGCACATGCACATCAACGGAGCCACATCACAAATTGAGTGCATGCGATAGCGAGGCGGAAAGCCAAAGACAAGCAAAACGGACAGGTTTCTTGTTGTAAAGCGAAAGAATCTCCCCAGTTTTTTTCTTCAGAAGCGCTAGCTGGTGCAGTGCTCTCTGAGGTCACAGCCATGGCGCCCATGCAAGTACCGGAGCAGAGCAACCGGTCCCTGACCCTGAACCCGGTGCAGCGGGCGCTCAGCCGCGGAGTATCGTCTCTGTCGACGCCCAAGTCCCCGCCGCCGTCGTACGGGAGCACCGTCACCGTGCTGAGCATCGACGGTGGCGGCGTCCGCGGCATCATTCCCGGCACCATCCTTGCCTTCCTCGAAGAGAAGCTCCAGGTGAGTTTCCTTCTGCTTGCATGCGTGCATCTATGCATTTCTGATAAACCAATAGATTCTAATAGATCGTCGTTTGTATGTGTGTTTGTAGGAGATTGATGGGCCGGAGATGAGGCTGGCGGACTACTTCGACGTGATCGCAGGGACGAGCACCGGAGGGCTGGTGACCGCGATGCTCACGGCCCCCAACGCCGAGGGCCGCCCGCTCTTCGCCGCCAAGGACATCAACGAGTTCTACCTCGAGCACTGCCCAAAGATCTTCCCACCTGTCAGGTAACGATTACATGACTTGCTCGTGCAAATCAAAAAGCAAACTCCGGCGAGTTTGTGTCAGCATCACCTCAATCAAAGTCAGCACGATCGACTATATATGTACCGTATATTTTTTGTGTTGTGCAGCAAAGGGCTTATGGGCTTGTTGAAGAGCACGACGGGACCCAAATACAACGGCCAGCACCTTCACTCGGTCGTGAAGGAGCTGCTCGGCGACACGCGGGTCGATCAGACGCTCAAAAACGTCGTCATCCCCACCTTCGACATCAAGCTCCTCCAGCCCACAATTTTCTCAACCTACGACGTATGTGAAAAATGAAATGTAAATACACCGGCTATGAAATGTTTCATCCTACTTATGACCATGAAATTTTTACAGGCCCGTAAGGATATCTCCAAGAACGCTCTCCTTTCGGACGTGTGCATCAGCACGTCCGCTGCGCCGACCTACCTCCCCGGCCACCACTTCGAGACCAAGGACAAAGACGGCAAGCCCCGCGCCTTCAATCTCATCGACGGAGGCGTCGCCGCAAACAATCCGGTAAGCGTATAGTCAGAACAATCTGAAATCTAAACTTATCGCACAGAATTGACCTTTCGAGACACTCATGTACTGTATGCCATATCTGACAACTCGACACATACAGACGCTGCTGGCGATGACCCACGTAAGCAAGCAGATCCTACTGGGCAACCAGGACTTCTTCCCGATCAAGCCGGCTGACTATGGAAAGTTCATGATCCTGTCGCTGGGCACCGGCTCGGCCAAGATCGAGGAGAGGTTCGACGCTGCCGAGTGCAGCAAGTGGGGCATCCTCGGGTGGCTCTACAACAAAGGCGCCACACCGCTGATCGACAGCTTCAGCCAGGCCAGCGCCGACCTCGTCGACATCCACGCCTCCGTACTCTTCCAGGCACTGCACTCCGAGAAGCGCTACCTGCGCATCCAGGACGACGGGCTCAAGGGTGACACGGCCTCCGTCGACGTGTCCACGCCGGAGAACTTGAATCGGCTCGTCGACGTCGGCAAGGCGCTGCTGAAGAGGCAGGTGTGCAAGGTGAACGTCGAGACCGGCAAGAACGAGCCTGACATGAAAAGGGGCACCAACGGCGAGGAGCTGATCCATTTCGCCAAGATGATGTCGGAGGAGCGCAAGGCCAGGATCCAGCAGGAGGGCAACAAACAGTAAACATGGATGGGATATGTACAATGTATGTCAAGTACTCATTGTGTAGTAAATGCCAGCCAGACAAGCTTGTATTCGACCATTTTAGATCAATGTCCGTGCGTTGCTACGAAAAATAAAATTAGTAATGAAATATAAATGTCAAGTAATAAAAGAAAATTATGCTATAAAATCAAATATCTATTTCTCCTGATTATAAAAGTTTTTATAATTTTTTCTCCAGTATGAATTAAAACCAAATATATTGTACGTAGCAATATATATTACCAATCTCAAAAATCAATCAATCATTTTTATCTCTTTTTGCAATTTTTATTACCAGCTCGCGTTTCTCTTCCTCTTACCAAGCCCGCAGTGCGCGCTTTTTGGCGCCGTCGACCTCGTCTTCCTCGTCGTCTCGCTTGTCCTCTTGTCATCCACCGCCTTCGCAGGGGCGACACGGGGGCTTCTCACCGAGCACGAGGCGCTGCTACCGAAGCCACCGCCATTCCGGACCACCGGCCGTTACGCGATTGAGCTCGGGGCGTCCGTCGTTTTCGCCACGGCGTCCGCCGTCCTCCTTGCGCTCTCGTTCTTCCTTATGTCGAGCACGCCATGGTGCGCTGTGAAGTCCGCCTTCCTTGCCGCCCACTTTATCGCGCACGCTATGGCCACGTGGTCAATCGCCTTAGAGAAAGGGGCCACCGCCGCCATCCAGCCTTTGCACCTCCGCATCTTCTGGATTGCCACCGTCCTCGGCGCAGCGCTCTTCTTTGTTTTGGCGGTAGTCCGCTGCGCTGACGGTTCGCTGCTCTTTTTAGATGACCCTCTCACCTTTGCCGGCCTACTCGTCCCCATGCCTCTGGCATACCTAGCCATCATTAGCTTCACCGGCCATGACGCCGGAGCCCATGAAGGTGAACCAGAAAACACCAGCGCCGAGGCACCCGCCACACCGTGCGCCATCGCGTCATTCCTCTCTCTCACGACATTCAGCTAGATCAACCCGTTTATCTCCAAGGGATATACCAATGACTCTCTCACCACCGACAACGTCCCACCGATATCACCGGGCAACCGCGCCGAAGCATCGTACGCTTTGTTCACGTCCAACTGGCTGGCGTTAGGGTCACGGCACCCGGTAGGCGTCATGTTTTGGCTGTCCTTCTGGCCGCAGTTACTACTGACCGCGGCGCTCGGCCTCATGTGCCTTGCGGTCATGTACGTCGGTCCGTCACTTATTGATCAATTCATCGAGTTCATTCGCCGCGGCGGCACGACATGAGAGATATTGAATGAATTCTCTTGATTGATTCTGTGAAAACTGTATAGTATATATAGAGTACAAAAGGAATGATTGGCCGACTATTAATTACCAGCAATAATCAGGGATTTTGCTATAATAATCAGCTATATTTAGAGAGATATGGCTGGCTGTAAATCAGGAAAGAATAATTAGCTATAATAACTGGTCATTATTAGAGATATGGGGAAGGGGCTAAAAAGAACGGAGTGCTGCCACGAACTATAAATTTATATTAGTAGAAATTATTTTTTATGTATCAATATAAAATTTTAAAAGTTATCCATGGCCAATGTTTTAAAAGTTCAACCTCATATATTCCAAAATAACATATATCTCGTGATTGGAGAGATTAACTTGTATGGAGTAGAAGGCGTCACTTTTCTAGCCCCATAGCAATGTATATATATTTTTAAATCTAGCCCTTTATGAACATAAATACAAAAATAGCCTTACTCCTGACCTCGAAAGCGTCGAAAGGTGATATGTGTCACCTTCTACGCTCCTATGCCACCTGCTTTGGTATGGGAGTGTGGAAGGTAACACGTGTCACCTTTCAACGATTTCGTGATATCAGAAATTGGGTTATTTTTACATTTAAATTTGTAAGAAAACCAAATTTACTAAAATATCACACCCTAGACTACAAAAACCATCATTTCAACTA
This sequence comes from Guadua angustifolia, assembly GCA_036346375.1. Classification (NCBI taxonomy): domain Eukaryota; kingdom Viridiplantae; phylum Streptophyta; class Magnoliopsida; order Poales; family Poaceae; genus Guadua; species Guadua angustifolia. The sequence continues at coordinate 32,275,534 of CM070514.1, read as the reverse complement.
GTATTGCTCTTGAAACACAGATAGCACACACACGAGACAATAATGAGATGTCCCACCCACATTGAAAATTTTCCGGGTATCATCTTTTGGGCGCATAGACATGAGTTTATCTAACTTGTGCATCCGCAAAAACAGTAGCTGTCGAGCACGGAATTGACGAGTTAATTAAAGAAGGGAGTGCACGTTTGAGAGAACAAATACATGTCATTCTAAAATTTTAAGATGATCATTTACCATTTTTCTTGTAAGATGATTATTTACCATTTTTTCTTGTATACCCTTCTTTTTTAGCTATTTCTAATATCATTTAATACCAATAGAGTAAGACACATCATCTAAAAAATAATAATTGATCTAATAAAGAGAGGTAATATAGTCTTTTGTACATATGTCTAGGTGGAAGTGTAATATCTTCGAATGAAGAACGAGAAAGTACTAAAGATGAATGGGTCAACATTCCACACGTTTGTATGTAATTTATTGCATCTTACTTATGCCCATGAAATTTGTGCAGGCCCAAAAGGAAGTCTCACTACTGTAGAAATGGCCGCAGACAATTCAAAAATGTTATCACAGACGATTTTCCGAACCATTTGTAAGCATGTTTAGTAATAATATGGCGCTCATAGACAGTTATTGATATAAACCGTTTGTGATAATAGGCTATCACAGACAGTTTGTATCAATAACTGTATGTGATAATAGGCTGTGTTTTGTGAGTATATTCAACCTTCTGTCATCTTGTTCCACACATTGTGCAAAGGATTGATTGTCTTGGAAACCTTGCATGTGAGGTGGCTATTGCTCTATCAGGATTAAGCTGTAGTGAGACAATTTGTGACAATATAGTTGGTTTATTGAAATTATGATTCTTGTATAGTTAAATCCATCAATTTATTATCCTCTTGTTCTCTGGTCAGTTATGTTCATGTGCTTTGTTTACTGTTTATAGCTGATCTATTTCTGTTGTTACATTTAGTTTGTGCTAGACAGACCACTAAGCAAACATTTTCATACCTATACTGATAAATTGAACTTTTAGTACTGATTTCTTGACTAGTCTGAAATCTTTTTGGTAAGTCTGCATAGAAAATAATATCACAAATTAGTCTAAGATCCTGTTTCTAGTAGTGATGATGTCTTTTAATTAAGGCAGCCGGATATTTGAGAGCAATCTATATTCAACTTAAGCTTTTCTATGTAGTTGATAGTCACCATTAATTGCTCTTTGTTATATTCATGCTTAGACACTTGATGAGTTGTTTCGCTTTGATATTTGAATCGATCCCTATTTTTACACAGAATGCAAAAATGAAAATCTCATGTGCTTACAGTACTAGTCCCTGAATCAGTAGCTAATACGCACATTTACAACAATTAGAATCACAACCATACATTAAATTAATTAAGCGGAAACTAATAAACACATAAATCTTACAACTCAGAGAATATAGCCGCAAAAGAAGCAAGGCCTTGTAGTGTGCCCATCCATCCCGCAGGCAACTGACGAGGCATAAATCCCTAGAAAGATCGCTTCAATGAAGATCCCGTATTCTGCGACGAAAACAAACTTTCGAAGCTTCGCTAACTTATCCACATAAAAACAACAAATTAAGCAAGGGTGAGTACTTTCGTACTCCGCTAGACTTAAGGTGGTATTTGCAAATGCATAAATGCAGGCCAAGTCAAAGGAGGCTACTACAGTTAATTTGCATGAAGCGAAATTGAATTTGTAAATCAAGTTATTTGCAAACGGAATTTACAAGAGCAAGTTGATTGATAACAAATAAGCAAAGCATAAGTAACACTCACAGTCCTCCATGACGTGAGAGACGAATCATCCAAATCCTGAAATCCATCAATGTTGGCCCTTTGACATGAAACAACAGTTGCTAAAACAAGCTCAAACCAAAGCCCATTTTCAGAAAATACCAAAGTCTAGCATTGGAATGACTTCACCAAGTGCCCATGACCGCGGGCGCGGCTAATCGATTAGATTTATACTCTGCAGAGATGTACAACTTTACCCACAAGTCATGACCTTTTCTTTTTGCCGCATGTTTCACGCACTTTTAGCGTGTGGCCAGAATGTTCATGACGAAAACCTTTACATTACAGGTTAACCGCTTTTGACCGGACGTTAACCCATACTATAGTAAGAGAACTCAGAGCATAGAAATGTTGGAACTCCCCATAGCATGGCGTACACCGTTGCATTGGTAAGTAGAAACCCCTATAAGCAGACCCAGAAGGGAATGCCCGTGCTAGCTCCCGCCTTCCATAAATGCAAAGTTAAACCAGGAAACTTAATTGGTTTAAGTCTGCCCCATCCCAACACTTATGGTTTGCACGGATTTCTTGGATCAATAGCGTCCCATTGCTCAGTCCTTAAACAGACACAGGCGATACTTCACCCTACACTACGTGCATTTCCCTTTGCACATCCGGCTATTGCCAATAATCTCCCGCGTCAAAACCATATTTTTATTTTGGGTTTTTAATCAAAATACCAGCAACCAACAGTGTCATTTCCAATCATTTTCAGGAAATAATTTTGATCTGATCATTCACATTGCTGATTCTAAAGCATGGCTAAGCATGGATAATATGTAAGCGCATATACCCATGATGACATTAAGTAATGCCTATCCTTAATCTAGGGTTATCAAGGTTCACATGTCCATAATTATAAAAGAAGGTTAATGAGACAACAGGTATAACTACCAGTACCACAAAATATCAAATTTATAGAAAGTAAACGCATGCATAAATTGGTTTAGCAAAACAAAAATTAAATTAAATTCAAGGATCAATATGATCAAAGGGGTGCTTGCCTTGCTTAATCCTTGTTTACGACAAAGACGGAATCGAAGATGACGAAAGTGATGACGGAATCAACAACGTCGGGTTCTACACGCCACTTAACAAGTAAAAGCAATAAGAAGCAAATAATAAACTTCAAATAGGGCAAAAAGAAAATAGATAGCAAAACAAATAAAACTTTTCACAAGGAACAGGGGTTGCTCTTTATGAATTTATAAATTTTATTTTATGAATTCAAGATGCAAAAATTGTTTGGATTAATAGAATTAACCATTAGTTGCAAGGTTCATTGATTTACTATTCACCATATGCTTCTCGCAACCTTATTGCTTACGGGTTTTGCTCTATTAGGATTCAGATTCAAAGCAAGATGAAATAAGAATATTTTTTTAGATTCTTGTAGATTATATCCTAAAGATCATTTCTAAGCTATTCTTTACAAAATTTGGATCTAGACGAGCTGTTTTACGGGCTAATGAAAAGGCTTAAATGATCACATTAGTTTATGAATGAATAGCGCTTATTCTTTGATTGATTTTGTTCAGAATTAGCTTTACGCTGGTTAGACCTATTGGTTTAGGCTACTGGTATCATTTCTATGGTATTTGAGAAGGTTCTGGTGATACAAACTTTCTAATTATTGATTTTTCATTTATACTCAAAGTTCATTCATTCATATTACGGTCTTTAGAAAAGTGAATGCTTAGGGTTATTAAGCTAACAAGATTAATATGCAAATCATGGTGAAGTGAGATTATCTTTTCATAATAGGGTAGTCTATACTTTGGAGAGCACTACTAAGCTAATTTCATTAGTTCTAGGGTTTAGACAAGACATTATATTCATCGTTGAAACAGCTTATATGGCATTATAAAGTTTACAAAATCGGCGAGGTGAAACGCAAGGTTAACCCTTAAGGGTTTTGAATTAGCTGGATCTCTTTGATAAAAAAGTTGTAACTAACATGTTTTTATAGAATATGATAGTCCATATACCAAATATTGTTTCTATGCTGATCTTTCCAAAATTTGCATTTAGATGAGTTATTTTATCTACTGTTGAAATAGTATAAATGATCACAATGTTAATGTTAAGTCGAGTCTGATTCCGCTTTAAGTTGCGATTACTTTATACATGATCTATTATTCATTTTTTTGGTAGTAGCATGGTAAAATACTAGGAAAGTTTTAAAGATGGTTTTGCATTATTTTGTTACAAATCGTGATAGATTTCATATTTATTTGTTGTTGCAAGTTGCATTTCATTTTACTAAAAGATTGCAAAACAAATAATTTAAACATAGATCAAAAGTTAAATATTTTTGCATATATGAGCTTCTCATAATTCCAGAAGCACATTCAAATTTATTTTATGATTTTAGGACTTATATTTCCCATGTGTGCAATAAGATCCATAATAGTGTTTATCATCATTTTTTTAGCTTTCATAATTATTCTATGACCTATAAATTAAATGTTTTTGTATATTTAGATTCTTCCTGATTTTATATGAATTTAAAAATTTGTTTCATTGAATTTGGATTAAGTATGCAAAAGATATAGATATTTTATTATTTAAACGATTTGAAATTATATTGAGAAAATGAAATACGTCTTCTCGACTGGGTGGTGCCTTTACCTATTGCGCTGAAGTTCCTCCTGTGGCACTGACATGTGGGGTCCGCCGGGCAGGGAGACAAAGCAGAGGAAGAAGTAGGGCTCGTCGGCACTGGCGCTCCGGCGAAGTTCCGGTGGAGGAGAGGACACGGGGAGGACCATCTCGACGAGACACAGCCGGTGACGGTACTAATTCGGCCGGAGACAGCTCGAGGCGAGCTACCACTGAGCTCGAGCGGTGGCTATGGCGGTAGTTACCTGGAGGGGATGAATTGGTACGAATGAGCTCGAATGGGTAAGGATTCAAGCATCTAGAGGTCATGGAGATTCCATTTTTGTACCTCTCTTGAGAGGAGGATGATCGAGGAGACGTGCCGATGGGCGGCCGGAGTTGGAGAAGAAGGCTCACGGTGGCGGCGACATTTCACATGAGGGAGCTCAAATGTTTTTGAGGGCTTTTGATCAGTAGTGCTTGGTGATGTTCTAGCTCAATGGAATTTGGAAATGAATGATTGAATCACAAGAATTTCGAGCTGGCTTTGAGCTTCAGTGGTTCGGCCCTGATGGAAGAGGAGTGAGCTCCGGGCGTGCTAGGACAAGAAGAGGGAGTAGAGGAGGGTGAAAATGAGAGCGGTCTTGTCGGGACCCGAATATGCAAATTCGGACCCTCTGTGTGTACTGCACTAGTCCAGGATCACACTAGTGCACACAGGCTCAACATCAGTGAATATCACAATCATACATAGCGGAAATAAGATAAAAGATATTATATATTAAATATTACCAGTTGAATGACCTTATGGTCAACTTTCTTAACAATACCTCACAAGGTGAACAACAAATTGAACTGCAGCGGAAATGAAGACGTAGATAACCCCTCAGTATACCACAGGCATCTGACAAGGCTCGCACCCTAAACATTCCTCCCTTCATGGTTCACCTTCTTCAGCTCTGATGATGTTTTGTAGGCAAGGGTGAGTACATAAAGCACTCAACAAGTTGTGCATAAGATGCAATTCTAACGTAACTATATGCAAGGATTATTCCAAAGGAATGGCTAAGTGGTTCATTTGCAACTAAGCAGCATTTAAAAACAAGTACAGTATATAGATTGAAAAGACAGTAAAAACAAATAACAGTAATAGATAGATTCAGCATTTCTCACGTAAACCAAGTTTCCAGTCCTAGGTCAAGATTCAACTTTCCATGGCAACCTGCCATCCATCCCAAGTTTTATTTCACAAAAGTCTAATCCCTTGACTGTAATCCCCGAGCATTGCCCAATACTGTGAGCACGGCTATCCAAATAGTTTGTACACTCTGCAGAGGTTATGCACTTTACCCACACGATATGATAATCTCTTTTGTGCCAAGCTATTAGCACATTTCCTTTGGTGTGCCGGCAGAGAATCATGACAAAGCCTTTACAATGCTCCATCTTAACTCAGTAGTACCCGCTAAGGTTTCAACACTGAAGGGACGAACTGTCCCAGCAGGGCCCCCCTCTTGCGCCATCTGGGTTCATTAAAAAGGGTGAACCACACCACCACGATAGTACCAAAGCTAAGACATTGCAAATTAGTCAGCTAGGCTGCCCCATAACAGACATGTGGTTGCATGATAGACTCAGGTCAAAGGCTCGCAAGGTGTCCTTATGGTTTGATCAAAGCAAGACATACACATACCCTCTGCCCATCGGGCCCACCCTGGCATCCTGCCCTTGCCACTTGCTCCGATCTAAAATCATAACCATCCCAGTTGATTACCAAGCACCATGTGCCATCAACAATTCAATATCGTTGCGTGACATCCGTTGCCACCACAACTCAATCTCATCGTGTGACCACACATGATACACAAATTCAGAACATTGTTCCATATTCCATTAGTCAAGATTATTTATCAAAAATTCATGTACATGTGATGACGTGGCATGGCTAAGCATTCTAGTCCGATCTAACCATCCATGTTGATTTCATTATTAACCAACTATAGTAACCAACCTAAGGTGACAATGAAGCATGGCATACAAATAACAAGGTAGGGTATAATCCAATGGGTATGTTAGCTAATCCCAAATTTATGTTGAAAACATTTATACACATAAAATAACATGCAATAAGGTAAAGCAAAATAGCAATTTTTCCTAACATGGGTTCAACATGATCAAAGCACAACTTGCCTTGCTTAAGTTCTTGATCTTGCTCCGAAGATTGCTCTTGTATTGATAATTCCTTCTCCGAAACCTCGCTCAACTCAACGTCTACGCGAATCGAGAAGAAATAGCAAATAAACATCAAAACCAAAGATCAAATGAACTCAAAAATTCAAACCAAAGCTACCATTAGAAATATCTCAATTTTACAAATTTTTAGGAATTTGAATCACCTCAATCGGAGTTCGTATGCAAAAGTTATAGCATTTAGAAGTTTGAAAATGATTTAAATTGAATTTCTAGTTTTACTAGTATTATTTTTCTACTGGAAATTGGATTTATGACGTGGCCGCACCAGAACCCAACACATGGACCAATCAGATTCAACCACGTATGCTTGGGTCCATGGACTAGGTCCACGGCCTCATTGGTCCACTGTGGTTTCCTCCCACTGACATGCGGGGTCCACGCCGGCTGACTCAGCAGCCGACTCAACGCACACGCAGTGCCGCACCCGCGCCACGCAAGCGACATCACGGCCTCCCTGTCCACGTGTCCGACACGTGGCGGTGAAGTATCAAGCCACGTCTACTGGTGGCGTGCGCGGCCCTAGGGTCACCGGCGACGAGCGGACGACACCTCATCAGACTCACCTTGACGTCGCCTATCGAATGACGCGAACGGTTTTCTGATTTGAGCTTCGATTTGACGGCGGCGCGATCCTCTTCTCCTGCGGCGACGGCCTTCGCGACGATCTCCTCCCCCGGCGGTGCTCCGGTGAAACTTCGGTGCGCACGAGATGCGCCTGGATGTGGCGATTACGCTGGCCCGGCTGGGAACTCGAGATGTCGACCAACGGCGGCGAATCAGTGCGAAAAAGTTTGCGCGGCTACGTGTGGGATATGTATGTCCGGGGCCCACCAATCCTCCAAGGCTCACCCAAGCGAACTTGGATCATGTCGATTGGATAAAATCAAGGTTACTTGGGCCAAGCAAAGCGTGAAGAATCGAGGATAGGCCTTAGTTAAAGAAGCCGAGTCGTATTGGGTAGGGATAATTGTAATCCAAACCGATACGGGCTCGGGATAGAAACCCCTACTTTGTATCCGAGTAGGACTCAATATTATAACCGCCCTTTCTATTATATAAAGGGAGGGACGGGCATCTCAAACACGTAACAAGGCAGAACATCTCATCGGCAATCGGCTAGCCACATATAATTCCGAGAGCAGGACTAGGGTATTATCTCCACCGTGAGAGCCTAACTCAGATACATCGGGTGTTCTTGTGCTACCATCGAAGTTTGGGTCCAGCATGTAGCCCCCTTTTCATTATTAGCCGGTAATAAACGTCGACACTACGGAATAACTCCGATTGCGGCTATTTGGCCGAGCTTCACGTGCTAGGGCTTGGAATTTCTACGGCTTGAGGGATTGCGCACCCGGTGCTCCCCTTTTATAGCGAGCGGTGGCCGGATATAGCAAGTTTTGGTGCGGTGTCCATGGCGGCTTACCAGACGAGCTCTCGGAGTCCAGCTTGGAGACGGCCTGGAGACGACGAACGGATGGGCGACACATGGAGGATCGAACGGTCTATCTACACGCACGCGTTAGGGTTTCTGAAACGGTATGGGCTAATAATGGCCGTTCGATGAAGATCTAACGATTGCTAGTAGCTAAAGTTTCATTAATTGACGTGGCTGGATACAAGCCCTTAGATCAAGATCCGACGGTGTGCGATGATCCTTCCGGCTGGCGCTGGCATTCGAACAGTGCTGGGCTTCGGCCCAGTACTGTTCACACTGGTTTTTTCCGGTTTTTCCAATTTAAATAATTTGAGAAATTCATTTGATTTATTTAAGGCAATAAAAATACTCTAAAAATTCCAAGAAAAATCTCAAAAATACTTTGAGACATTATGGACTTAAATAAAATATTTTTGGTAAAACTTTATTTTAAACTTTTCTTTTTATAATTATTTCTTGACAAATGACAATATATTTTAGAGATAATTGCTTATTTGCCACTGAAAGTTGGCCGGTTCCCCAAACTGCCATCGCGAAGATTGTCTTCCTCCATTGCCATCCGATCTCAAATTGCCTTCCCAAAATGCCACCGCGATCCATTTGGTACGTGAATCGACTGCTTCTTTGGCACGCGAAAAGACCGAGTTGCCCTGTGTGCTAACTTGACGGCGAAATGAATTCAAAACATTTAAAAGCCTAGAAATATTTTATTTAAATTCTAAATAACCCAAGGAACCACTCCAAAAATTTCATAAATTTTTGAATTTATTTAGTGCTTCTAAAAAATCAAAATTTAGATTCTTTCATTTAGATAGAATCGCTAAACGATTTTTCCAGAAAATCACAGAGCTTCTCATGCTCTCAAATTTTTACAGAAATGTTAGTACTCTCTTAAGATCATCTCCAAAAATTTTCATAAAATTATAAGCACATTTGATAGATTTAAATTAGGCAATTCTTTCATTAAGACAGAATCACTGAACGATTTTTCCAAAAATCACAGAGTTGCTCATGCTCTCAAATTTTTACAGAAATGTTAGTACTCTCTTAAGATCATCTCCAAAATTTTCATAAAATTCTAAGCACATTTGATAGATTTAAATAGGGCAGCACACTCAAAAGGAGGGCAATTTGGTCTTTTCGCGTGTCAACTAATCTGGCCGGTTCACGACCAAATGGGCGGTGGCATTTTGGGAAGGCAATTTGAGATCGGATGGTAATGGAGGGAAGACAATCTTCGCGATGGCATTTTGGGGAACCGCCAACTTTCAAGGGCAAATAAGCGATTTACTCTATATTTTAATTTGAAATATTTCAAATAAATCTCAAAAATCCAAATAAATCCAAAAAATTCACAAAAATCATAATTTGCAATAAAATAATATTAAATAATTAAAATTCAAAATTTTGGGATGTTACAAACCTCCCCCCTTAACGGAATCTCGACCCCGAGATTTAGGGCTAACTAGAGAATAGATTAGGGAATTCCGCCTTCAGATCTTCCTTTCACTCCCAGGTTGCTTCATTTTCTGAGTGATTACCCCATTGGACTCTACAGAAGCGAATAGACTTTTTTCCTGGTCCTACATTCCATTACATCCAGAATCTTAATAGGTTGCTCTTTATAAGTCAGATCTTCCTGCAACTCGATAGCTTCTAACGGCGTCTGCTCTGCTGGCACTCTGAGACATCTCTTAAGCTGAAACACATGGAACACATCATGGACTCCTGCTAAAGACTGTGGCAACTCCTACTGATAGGCAACCTCTTCTTGATGACTCAGGATTTTGAATGGTCCGACAAACCTAGGTACAAGCTTTCCTTTGACATGGAACCTTTTTACACCCTTAAGGGATGACTCTAGGATACGCAAAATCATTGGGTTCATAGCTCAAATCATGGCAGTGATAGCTAGCGTAGCTTTTCCGCCTTGACTGCTCTGCTTTCGTCATTTCCCTAATCATGGTAACTTGTTCTTCAGCCTCTCTGAGCATCTTAGATCCAGACACTGAACTCTCCTCCCGTTTCATTCCAATTTAATGGGGTACAACAGGCACGACCATATAAGGCTTCAATTTGGTGACATTTCCAACAAGTCCTAGTAGTTATTGTTATAACTGAGCTCTGCATATGACAAGCGTTTATCCCAAAACATGGCGTAAGCTAATACACAAGTTCTCAAGATTTCTTCTGGAGTCTGATTAACTCTTTCTGTTTGACTATCTGTCTCAATCTGTCACAATCTTCTTGGTCACTTCATGCAGTCACTAAATCCTGACCTATATAGATCTACCAAACGACCTTTTGAATACGTAGTTTTCGGCGGTATGATATGGGCAATTCGGTTAATCAATCAATAACGATTCCTCCGAAATCGTATCCTTTATGATCAATTCACACCAGGGATCCTTTTAATGATTTGTCTCCCATTTCCACTTAGGGATCTATAAGGATTGCAACGTCCCAATAGGTTACCAATGCATTACCTTTATTCTCTGACACACCTCACATCGAGTATCCTATCCAATAGCTTCGTTCTCCATTTTAGACCACCAATACTTTTTCTTTAGATCTCATTACATCTTGGCACTTTTCGGATGAATCGAATACCTAGAATCATGGGTTTTCTCAATTATCATTTGCTTAGGATCTTCCTATCCAGCACATTGGTTCGGTCCTAAATCCTTATGGTATCCTAATCGCTCAAAATTCTGCCTCTTAGCTAAGCTTTCTTCTTTCTTTGACTTGATTTTGTATCTTCTCTTCCTTCGAACTTCCTGTTATTTGATCTTTTAATGTTGGTTTTACTTCCGAGGCAGTTATGAAACTTTGTCGAACAATCCTTGATTTCGACCTCTCGAATTCTTTGCATAACCCTTGTTAACTGCTAATTAACAACATATTCGCATTGCGGTCTCATAACTCAAGCGTCGACCACCGCATTGGTCTTACCCGAATTTCCCATAGGTTCTGACACTAGAATCTTTGATTATTTCCAACCATTTTCTTCATTCCATATTAAGATCTGACCGAGTAAATATATAATTTAGACTCTTATGATTCACATCTATTTTCGTTGAAATAATGATTCCATATTTCCAAATCGTGCACTACGATAGCTAACTCCAAGTCATACATAGAGTAATTCTCCTCATGCTGTCTCAATTGCCTTATCGCATGGCAACAACCTTGTCATTTTACGTCGATTTACCTCCCAGATCAAATTAACCTAGAAGTAACACCATATATGTTGAAACTGCTCCACATAGTTGGTAATTCTAACACAGGTGTTGATATTAACCGCTTCTTCAACTTCCGAAAACTCTTTTCCCATCTTGGCGTCCATGCAACCTTTTCTCTTCAACAATCGCATAAGAGGTCTAGCTGTTGTTGAAAACCGTTCTATGAACCAACGATAATATCTTGCCATTCCTAGAACTTTGGATCTAAGTAACGATCTTTGGTTGCTTTCAATGTAACACAACTTCTACCTTACTTGACTTGACATCAACTCCTTTAGCAGTCCTTACATGACCAAAGATTTCGACCTTTTTCTTCTAGGGATCACACTTGTTAAACTTAGCGTATGACTGCTGCTCTCGCAAAAACTCATCTCCAGGTTTTGCATGTTTTCCGCTTGTCTTAAAGTATACAAGAATGTCATCTATAAGGTGACCTCGAATTTATCCAAATAATCCGAAAACGCTTTAGTCATCTTATCCTTGCGGTATGCGGGGCATCGGTTAATCCAGGAGATATAGCCAAAACTTATACCGTTCATATCGCGTAGAGAACGCAATCCTAGAAACATCCTTCACATGACTCCTCAACTAATGATAGCCTAAGCGAAGCTTTATCCTAAAGAAATTCCAACTCTCTTCTTAACTGTCCGAGCACGTTGTCGATCTGGATATTGGATATTTGTTTTCGATCTTTTTCTTCATTTAGAGCATTATTCAGGGCACTTTTCCGATCTTCCATTTTCCTTTTTGATAAACACAAGCCCTTATGGTGACACACTAAGTTTTCTCAAAACTCTTCCTATTAATTCCTCGATACGCTTTTTCACTTTTCACTAATTCCTTAGTAGACTTTTGACATATTTTTTTTCTATATTCAAGATTTTAAATCGATATACTCTTCACCCAAAAAGCCTTATGTTTGAGCATCTAAATAATTTCAAAAATAACCTAAATATCCAACACAATATGATTTGCCTGGAACTCTACCCACTCAATAAGCACTGAACTCTCAACATCCTGGTCAAATCTAGCACAACTGAGCACTTACTGATAATAACAAATCCTCTGATTAACAAGATCAGGCTGGGTACCACTAAACTAGCCACTCTTTTACATGCATCATCTTCAGATAAATCCTTAACACCAGATTACTCTTAGAGAGACATCTAACTCATCATTTTATATTATTGCTCTTCATTCCAATACTCCGTATACCCATGTATCAACCATTTCTGCTTTCTCTCTTTCGATAAGGAAACCTTTACATGGAATTCATCACTAATCTCTTTAGTTTACAAATAGGGTTACGACATTGCACTAGGTAAACTCATGGCTCCTGACTTCCTTGATTTAGCATTGGCGCTGGGGCTTCGACAGAGACGGAGTTGAAATTGACTTGAGCCAACGCGATTGCTTTCCTTTGAGGGCATTTATCTCTACTATATAAAATGGGAGTTTCTTCATACGTCATTTCATCAAAATTACCACTTCGCCATCGCTAATACTCTTAAATATTTCGCTAATACTATTAAATGAGCCGCCACCCGTGTGCATCCAAAGGACACAAGAAACGAAAAGTTCAGCGTGTGCCGCTATCCATGAGCCGCCATGTTGAACTTTTGAATTAACCAATGCCATAATAAGCGCAAAGAAACAAACGTTCATTGCATGAAGGACGCAAGAAACAAACGTCCGTCAAACGTCATCGTAACGTAAACGTCTGCCGGCGCTTTCATTTACTGAGCTTTCATTTACGATCTATAAGCTTTACATACGGTCTATTATACGGTCTATAAGCTTTACATACGGTCCGCCGGCCGCTTTATCGCTCGCCTCCACATCTTCCATATATACGGATTCCAACAGTTGTCTTCCATACATACGGTCTTCCATCCCACGGCTTCCATCCACGCCTCTTCCATACCGCACTCTCTTCCATACATGTTAGTAGTCTTTGGTTCTTCCCACGTCATGGTTAGTTCTACCCATGTTTCCTATTATTGCAGAATTCGAACGCTTGCTTTCTTCCATATCGCACCTCTCTTCCATACATGTGCAATGCAAGGGTAAAACCAATCAAGGTTAGTAGTGCTGGTTCAATTTCGCAATAAATTTGATGTTTCTTATGCTTAGTAGTGCTGGTTCTTATTATGCAGGATAATCAATAAATTTGATCTGAACGCAATGCAAGGGTGAAACTAATCAAGGTTAGTAGTGTTGGTTCTTATGCTTCATGGTTGGTTCTTACCCATGTTTCCTATTATTATGCTTAGTAGTGCTGGTTGTTATGTTTCATGTGTTTCTTATGCTTAGTAGTCTTTGGTAAAATGTAAGCAAGTGAGAGCAACATGACCTTGAACCTGTTGAAGTCATTGAGCGATGATCTCCTCTTCTTGCCCCACGAGCTGTTCTCCCACTTGTTCTTCACATCTTCAAAAGGATAACACGCATTCAAATAAGTGGTTTATGATAATCACAAGAGAAGGTGCGGTAAAAAGACCATGGCAATTGATGAGACTTTAGATGCCCTACCACGTAAATGCTATGGAAATGTGATATAACTTAACCTTCATGAGCAAGGCCATATCACAAGCATCTTTTGTTTAAAAGAGCAATCTGTGAAAGTATTGTAGGACTCACCGTGTTAAACATTAATAGTACCGGCCTAACTAACTAATTTCGGAAGTAGTAGGAAGAAAACCAAGTCTAAAACCAACAGAATACCACTCAAGAATCAACCAACCACACAAGTGCAGGAGTCGTTGATAAAAACACAAGGCAAGTGATGCACCATAGATATGTTGTTTAGATAAACAACAAAAATGCGTAATAACTTGTCTTGACAGCTAAAGGATTTATTTGCCACATTTCAACCAAGCATGTGATAGAAGTGTCCAACATGGGGACCGAAAGCCGCTGCAAATCATGAGTATATATATTTATGATTTTGTTAAAGAAATTATGCAAATAAAAATAGCGGATGCATTTGCCTTACCAATGTAATGCTAAAACCAAATGCAGCAGATTTCGTAAATATTATGGCCAACTAAGCTGTAAAAGGAACCCCCAACAATCTCCATCGAGTGACCCAAGAGAGAATTCTTAATTCTCGCTTCCCATTATATTTTCGCCATTACCTAATAGTTCAAAAGATATACATAATTTGTGAAGAAAGAATGCAGAAACTTCCGAAGGAGACATCATGTAAAACAAAAGAATGAAAATTTCTCAAATACAACCGATGCTTCTATATAGTTCAGAAATAAATGGCAAGATTAAAAATAATAGCAAATAACCGTAAATCGGACATCATTAAGATATATCATGGGTCATGGCATCTGCATCGCCATGCGGTCCTTTTAAGACAACAAATACTTACTCAAACACGCACACTACTTTCCAACAAATCATAAGAGTGCATCAAAGAACAATTACAAAGCTACTTCAGAGATAGGTTATTTTCCTTTCTTAACACCGAGATAGGTTATGTTACTTGATTGAGCAAAAGACATTTTGTGACCTTGAACCTGCTGGAAGTCATTGAGCGATGATCTCCTCTTCTTGCCGCACGAAATGTTCTCCCACTTGTTCTTCACATGCTTAGTAATAAGCCGCTTTTTCAAATGAGGTGATATGCGAGGTATTGGGAAGTGATATCAAATTGGACAACTTATGTTTACATCTCTCGTCCTAAATTAAATCACTAATATTTTGATGGCTCTCTATTTCTCCGAGTCACGCTCTCTACATCTCTCTATGTCGTTCCCGACGGCGACGCCACTGCATCAACCACCCGCCACCACCAAAGATCAACCCAAGCGCCAAATCGGTGAATCACCCTGTTACCTGGCTTTCCCAACCCAATCGCGGTCACTTAGTGATGCTTGCTTACCCCGAGGGAGATGGGGTGGGAATCGGCCACCGAGAGTCTGGGAGTTAGTCGAGGCCGACCTTGATCTCGCTCGGAGATGCACTTGGTGTGCCCGAATCGAGGTCGAACCGAATGCGCGCCCGGCAGCGAGGCCAAGAAGAGGACGGTCGAGGAGAAGCACGGACGGGGCAGCCATCTGGGGCAAGCGATCCGGCGCGCCCGGTCATCATGGCCGGAGATCGGAGAGGAAGGCGGCGGCGGCAAGGTCGGCTCCACGGGCGATCTTATCAAGGCCAGCGTCATCATCCGGCCGCGTCCTCGCCCGCTTCCGCGTCGACGGCGCCGGAGATGAGACACCGGCGCCGGAGATGAGTCGCCGGTCGGACTCGGCGGCAAGCGAAGGGCACGGAGCGCGGAGTCGCCGAGTCGCATGAGGCGTCAGCAGTGGCTAGGGTTTGGATCTGTGGAGCGTGGAGGAATGAGGATGCGAATGGATTAGGGATTTAGGGTTCGTAGGGTTGTTTTGGAAAGTTGGGAATGGGATGGGCCTGGTAGGATGCTTGAATGGTGGGCCAGTGGCCGATTGGTTTGGGACATCACGGAAAATATTTTTGTTTTTTCCGCGTTTTTGATATCTTGTTTCATTTTGTACTTTTTTATCTTGTTTCATTGTGATGCTTATTTTTCACACTATTTAATAGAAGGAATGGAACTCAATTTGCAAATGTTAACCGAGTATCATTGATTGATCGCAATTTGTTATCTCGAGTGTGAGGTTTGTCATTGAGTTGACAAATTAGTGAGATTATATTTATGCTAACATCTGAGTATGTACAATTTCCTATCAGATTGAGTTTCGCAATGACCATCAATAAAGCACAGGGTCAAACAATCCCACATGTTAGGGTCTACCTTCCTAATTCGGTTTTCTCCCATGGTCAACTCTATGTCGCCCTATCACGAGCAACCGCTAGAAGTAATCTTAAAATACTTGCTGCACCAGGAAATGATGGGAGCTTCAATTCGACCTGCACAGTAACCAAGAATATAGTCTACAAAGAAGTCCTCACCTCGTAGATGTGTTTTGTAATGATATGCTACATCACTTTGTTGTTTTTATTTATGTTATATTTGATACAAAACAATCTAATATTTTTTGTGATCATATTTACGACAAAACAATGGAGAATATCGATATGTTGTATGTTATATTTGACAAAGGTATTATTTGCACATCATATTTTTTCTTGTTTCATGTTATCGTAATAGCAGGACAGCCGTTCAAAATATGGATACCGTTGCAACGCACGGGCACTATACTTGGATTGGCAAAATGTTCAGGTTTGTGGCAAATATAGCAGAGTCTAGGGTGAACTTTCTTTCTTGAGCATTCAATGATTGGAAGAGTATCTTTATCTAGACGCCTTTTCTTCAATTGGTTTTCTCGGCAAATTTCTCTTGCAACTTCACCGCTCACTCTTGGTGTTATATACCGAACTGAGGTAACTTCTGGTATATCCACGGTTGTAGGAAATATTTGTCTTCTCTGTGGACATCGATTAGCATAATGACCTTTTCGGTGACAGTTGTAGCACTCAATGCTGCTCTTCCTGTGATTCATTACTTCCTGATTCGCAACACATCCCCTAGTAAAACGATCTTCTTCACCATGCAAGAGACCTACTGTGGGTGATGGACACTCATTGCTTTCCTGATTGGGGTTAACAGGTTCAGGAGGGTGCATTTTTAATTCTCCAAGCGACGTTTCCTGTGCAACTAACTTTCCCCTTCTTATTGATAATTCTTGAGCAACTAGGGTCGTGAGATTCTTCCGCTGACGTTGGATCACAGAAGAATTAACGGATCCGAGGGACACCGAGGTGGGCAATGGTCTCGTCCTTCACAAAGGTAACATGTGATGTCGCTCATAGGACATTCTACAGGAGAATGGTTTCCTTCACAACTGGAGCAATTGATCGCATGCTCGTCAGCGGTATGTCCTATTTCTCCACAGCGAATGCACGCACGATCTTCTAAATTGTTTGGTTGACTGTGCTTCATAGAGCAATGTCTAGATTTTGAACAAGGTGCAGGGGTAGCGTTCCTGAAAACGTTGGCGGATGAGTCCTTATGAATTCTTAACTCAAAGACAGGAACACTAATAACAGATTCGAGACGCTTATCGACATCACTTGATTGGTCATATTTCGTGACTTGCTTCGTCATTGCTTGCATCAATCGAGTCCAGCGGTTAAAACCCTTTGAAACTTTGTGTATCTATCTCAGAGGAGTTGCTGAAAAGTGATCCATCTTTAGAGTTTCCATCGAGCTGATTTCCACTTCCACTAGCTCCATTCTTTGCCACTTTTCTCAATCATCTCGCTTGATTACCTTATGGGGGTTAGGTGAGAGAGAAAATAGCATAGGTAAGAAGTAGAGATCTTAATACAGAGAAGATAGGTTTAACCCAATAACTTAAGCAATCAATATTAATAACTTGATATGGTTGCTTATATGAGCCTAAAAGCTCTGCAACACATACTGCACACTCAGCAATCAAGAAGAACCAATTCAACCTAAGCACACAAAACTACCGTCTGCATGGGCGACACTCCTATTTTAGGAACGCGACTCCCACACATGAGTCTCAACTGGCTACTTGAAGTATTGAGTCTTCTAGCTCTTGATATACTTCATTGATCCGCTCTTCCATGAGCTTGACGATTCCTTCCTTCATGATCACTATGGTAGCAGTAGGCACTCGATGTCTCTCCTAAAGTGTGGTATATCGTTTTCTACTCAAGGTAACTCAGGTAAGATTTTAGTTCCATCAGTAGAGGTAAGAGAAAGGAATTTCAGCAAGGGAAAAGAAGAAATTTTGGGTAAGGACAGAAATAGAAGAGTGAGATAAGTCAAGAACACATTATTCTTCTAGGTTAGGTCTTTTATTTTAGAAAATAATTTTGAAGGACCTATAGAGACGACCAACTATCTAGGGTCAAGACCTACAATCAAGATGGCTCGATACCACCTCTGTCGGGACCCGAATATGCAAATCCGACCTCTGTGTGTCTTGCACTAGTCCAGGATCACGCTAGTGCACATAGGCTCAACATCAGTGAATATCACAATCATACATAGCGGAAATAAGATAAAATACATTATATATTAAATATTACCAGTTGAATGACCTTATGGTCAACTTTCTTAACAATACCTCACAAGGCTGAACAACAAATTGAACTGCAGCGGAAATGAAGACGTAGATAACCCATCAAGATACCGGGTATCCGACAAGGCTCGCACCCTAAACATTCCTCCTTCATGGTTCACCTTCTTGACACACGATGATGTTTTGTAGGCAAGGGTGAGTACATAAAGCACTCAACAAGTTGTGCATAAGATGCAATTCTACCGTAACTATATGCAAGGCTTATTCCAAAGGAATGGCTAAGTGGTTCATTTGCAACTACAAAGATTTAAAAACAAGTACAAGATATAGATTGAAAAGACAAGAAAACAAATAAATGAATAGATAGATTCAGCATTTCTCACGTAAACCAAGTTTCCAGTCCTAGGTCAAGATTCAACTTTCCATGGCAACCTGCCATCCATCCCAAGTTTTATTTCACAAAAGTCTAATCCCTTGACTGTAATCCCTGAGCATTGCCCAATACCGTGAGCACGGCTATCCAAATAGTTTGTACACTCTGCAGAGGTTATGCACTTTACCCACACGACATGATAATCTCTTTTGTGCCAAGCTATTAGCACACTTCCTTTGGTGTGCCGGCAGAGAATCATGACAAAGCCTTTACAATACTCCATCTTAACTCAGTACTACCCGCTAAGGTTTCAACACTCGAAGGACGACTGTCCAAATAGGCCCCCTCTTGCGCCATCTGGGTTCATTAAAAAGGGTGAACCACACCACCACGATAGTACCAAAGCTAAGACATTGCAAATTAGTCAACTAGGCTGACCCATAACAGACATGTGGTTGCATGATAGACTCAGGTCAAAGGCTGCTTAAGGTGTCCTTATGGTTTGATCAAAGCAAGACATACACATACCCTCCGCCCATCGGGCCCACCTCGCATCCCGCCTTGCCACTTGTTCGATCTAAAATCATAACCACCCAGCTTGATTACCAAGCACCACGTGCCATCAACAATTCAATATCGCTGCGTGACATCCGTTGCCACCACAACTCAATCTCATCGTGTGACCACACATGATACACAAATTCGTAACATTGTTCCATATTCCATTAGTCAAGATTATTTATCAAAATTCATGTACATGTGATGACGTGGCATGGCTAAGCATTCTAGTCCGATCTAACCATCCATGTTGATTTCATTATTAACCAACTATAGTAACCAACCTAAGGTGACAATGAAGCATGGCATACAAATAACAAGGTAGGGTATAATCCAATGGGTATGTTAGCTAATCCCAAATTTATGTTGAAAACATTTATACACATAAAATAACATGCAATAAGGTAAAGCAAAATAGCAATTTTTCCTAACATGGGTTCAACATGATCAAAGCACAACTTGCCTTGCTTAAGTTCTTGATCTTGCTCCGAAGATTGCTCTTGTATTGATAATTCCTTCTCCGAAACCTCGCTCAACTCAACGTCTACGCGAATCGAGAAGAAATAGCAAATAAACACCAAAACCAAAGATCAAATAAACTCAAAAATTCAAACCAAAGCTACCATTAGAAATATCTCAATTTTACAAATTTTTAGGAATTTGAATCACCTCAATCGGAGTTCGTATGCAAAAGTTATAGCATTTAGAAGTTTGAAAATGATTTAAATTGAATTTCTAGTTTTACTAGTATTATTTTTCTACTGGAAATTGGATTTATGACGTGGCCGCACCAGAACCCAACACATGGACCAATCAGATTCAACCACGTATGCTCGGGTCCATGGACTAGGTCCACGCCTCATTGGTCCATCGTGGTTTCCTCCCATCGACATGCGGGTCCACGCCAACGACTCAAAGAACCAACTCAACGACACGCAGCGTCGCACCCGCTACCACGCAGTTTACATCACGCCTCCCGTCCACGTGTCCGACACGCGTGGCGGCGAATATCAAGCCACGCTCATCGGTGGCGGCGCGCCCTAGGGTCACCGGCGACGAGCGGACGACACCTCATCAGACTCACCTTGACGTCGCCTATCGAATGACGCGAACGGTTTTCTGATTTGAGCTTCGATTTGACGGCGGCGCGATCCTCTTCTCCTGCGGCGATGGCCTTCACGACGATCTCCTCCCCCGGCGGTGCTCCGGTGAAACTTCGGTACGCACGAGATGCGCCTGGATGTGGCGACATACCGTCTTACCGGAGAACTCGAGATGTCGAACAACGGCGGCGAATCAGTGCGAAAAAGTTTGCGGCGAAGCTACGGGAATAACTCCGATTGTGGCGGCTGCGCTGAGCTTCACGTGCTAGGGCTTGGAATTTCTACGGCTTGAGGGATTGCGCACCCGGTGCTCCCCTTTTTATAGCAGACGGTGGCCGGATATAGCAAGTTTTGGTGCGGTGTCCATGGCGGCCACGGCACGAGCTCCTGGAGTCCAGCTCGGAGACGGCCTGGAGACGACGAACGGATGGGCGACACGCGGAGGATCGAACGGTCAATCTACACGCACGCGTTAGGGTTTCCGAAACGGTATGGGCTAATAATGGCCGTTCGATGAAGATCTAACGATTGCTAGTAGCTAAAGTTTCATTAATTGACGTGGCTGGATACTAGCCCTTAGATCAAGATCCGACGGTGTGTGATGATCCTTCCGCCGGCGCGTGGCGTTCAACAAAGGTTGGCTTCGCCCAAGATCGTTTACACCGTGTTTTTCCGGTTTTCCAATTTAAATAATTTGAGAAATTCATTTGATTTATTTAAGGCAATAAAAATACTCTAAAAATTCCAAGAAAAATCTCAAAAATACTTTGAGACATTCTGGACTTAAATAAAATATTTTTGGTAAAACTTTATTTTAAACTTTTCTTTTTATAATTATTTCTTCACAAATGACAATATATTTTAATTTGAAATATTTCAAATAAATCTCAAAAATCCAAATAAATCCAGAAAATTTACAAAAATCATAATTTGCAATAAAATAATATTAAATAATTAAAATTCAAAATTTTGGGATGTTACAGGTCTCAAGGCTAGTCATCGGGTGCTATTAGTCATGAGAAGAGGTAAGCTCGCCGCATTTGAGCCTCGGTCTCAGATAAGCTTTGCTACGGTGAGTCCATCGCTGCACTGACGGAGGCATGGTCACTGAAGCTTTGCGAGGTGCATCGTGGTCAAGAGCATGACGCAGATGACGGTGATGTGACGACCAGAGAGGCGATGCAATCAACTAAGCTCGCCTAGCTATGCACGGATTTGGGAGAGTTCTGCTCGGTCGGTTAAACAGAGAAGAGTGGATTTGGGGAACAACGGCTAGAGGAAGAAGATGACAAGGGAGTGAGGCTGCCAGGTGGGCGGGTCGAGAGTGGGACCCGCTAGAAGTGAAGGAAACAGTGATGCGGCCAAAATCAGAATGGTCAACCTACCGAGCACCTTTGGCTTCAATGGATCGGTTTCTCTTCACAAGAATTAATGAAAATTTTTCATGCGTGATGATTTGCCGTTATCTGCTTATCGTAAAAATTTCAGTCCAAAATACTACTCAAACAATTATTAAAACTTCGACAAACGTCTTTCGCACAAGATCTAGTTTTCTGTTTTTGAATTATCAGACAATTTAAATATTTTCAAAACTTTTTAAAATTTTTATATGAGTTAGTATTGGTCAATTTATACTCCAGTAAAAGTTTTAGATTTAAATATTTTTTATTTAATTTATTAAAATTCTGACATTCATATCCTTAAAATTTTAATCTCTCTGCTTTTGAATTTTTAAATAGCTCAAAATAATTTATTAATTTCTGTAATTTTTACTATAGACTAATTTATCGCTCTTAAATGTACTGTAAAATTTTTAGCTTGAGACAAGGCACGATTATTCCTATTATTCTTTTATTACTTGTAAACATTTTTCCAATGAAACAAAAATCCAGAAAAATCCAAAAATTCAGGAAATGCGGAAAAGCATCAATAAATATAATTTAATTATGAAAATTCAACTTCTTACTTTATTTTAAATTTTGAGGCTGTTACAAATCTACCCCCCTTACAAAAATCTCAACCCCGAGATTTGCTGGATCTAAAGCTGCCGGAAAGGACCGCCAAAACCATAACAAGACCAAGCCGGCCTTCCAGCCATGACTGAAGGTCATGCAAACCTTGAAGGCAGAATGCTAAGGACTGGATTAGGCATTAAGAGAACAGATGATGTTACGCATTGTATTTAAATCTTGTAAAACGCTGGCGTGAAAGAGGCGCCGATGGCAAACGAATTTAGATCAGGGGAATTTAGGAATTTTGTTTTTTGGAACCGGCACAAGGGCATTCACATCAAAGGGCCGGCTGGCAAACCAGGGGTTCCGCGATCAGCAGGGATCCGTGCCTATCACGGGCCCCGGTTCCAAGTTCAGAGGTTCCGCCGCGACAAACCACCCGCTACTCTCAGCGGAACCGCCCGCTTAAGTCGGCAGGCGTCGAAGATGCAGGAAGTCCTAGGGCGAGGCCAGAGGCATCGGAGGAAGAGGCAGAAAGGTAAGCGAAAGCACCACCGAAACAAAGGGAAACTTGAAAGGTAAGAACCACGGTTTATAACCGACAAAAAGTTATAAAAACTATACCCATTTGGATATCAAAACAAGACCGGATACTATAAATAAACCAATTAATTTTTAGTCAAACGAAAAAGACAGACCAATTTAAAGGTTTTTTTAGCAATTTGAAGAAATAAGATTTTTATGTACTTTAAGTAAAGTGTTTTGTTAAGAAAATAGAATTAAAAATATATTTATTTTACATTTTTAGATGTTTATTATATTAAGAATTTTTAATTATACCTTGCTTAAATAGTATAATTTACTACATACTTAGAAATTATTAAGGAATTAAGCTTAGAAGAATGTTATATAAGACTTAGCCAGATTAGTATTTTTTAACAAGGAAAAAAAGTGAAACATAAGCTATAATTCTTTCGTTATAGAAACAAAGTAAAGAAAGATCTATTTGACTTAAGTTAATTGGTATATTACAAAATAGTTTTTAAACTTTCAAATTTGATTTACATTAGTTTTAATTATTTAAAATAAAAAATATGCCCAAGAAATGTGACTTCTTTTAACCAGAATTCACACTTCTCAAATTTGGCATAGAGTTTATGCTCACGAAGCTTTCCAAGCACCAAATGCAAATGCTGAGTATGCTCTTCTTCGGTCTTGGAATAAATGAAAATGTCATCAATAAATACCACTACGAACTAATCCAAATACTCCATAAAAACCTTGTTCATAAGGCACATGAAACTGGCAGGAGCATTTGTAAGTCCGAAAGACATTACGGTATATTCAAATAACCCGTAACGAGTGGTAAAAGCAGTCTTAGGAATATCCTCAGGTTTAATTTTCAATTGATAATACCCATGTCTCAGATCAATCTTAGAAAATACCTGAGCACCATTCAATTGATCAAAGAGATCATCAATACGAGGAAGTGGGTACTTATTCTTGATTGTGACTTCATTTAAAGCACGATAATCTATGCACATGCCTAGACCACCATCCTTCTTAGGAACAAACAGTACTGGACTGCCCCACGGAGAAGATCTAGGGCGAATGAATCCCTTGTTCAGTTGATCTTTGAGTTGTTTCTTCAATTCAACCAACTCATCTGAAGGCAAGCGGTAAGGACGCTTAGCCATGGGTGCTGTTCCAAGGGCAAGATTAATAACAAATTCCATATCCCGGTCTGGAGGCATTCCTGGTAGTTCATCTGGAAATACATCAGGATATTCACATACCACCGGAACTTGATTCAATTGTGTGGCCAAAGCAAAACAAAGTGATAGTTGTTGAGTTGGAGTGTCACTAATGGAGGAAAATTGCACTTGGATCCCATTTGGACTAATAAGGGATATAGATCGGTTAGCACAATCTATACAACCTTTGTGTTTGGATGTCCTGAAGATTCAATAACAATAAGATCAGCATGAAATAGTACTCCATTTATTTCAATGCAGATTTCTGAACAGAGTCTTGAGGTTTGCATGGTTGCTCCAGGGGAATGGATTATCATTTTTGTAGGAAGTAGTTCGACTTGTAGTTCATGCTACTTGATAAACTTCTTGGATATAAAGGAATGTGATGCACCAGAATTAAATAACACTAATGTAGGTATAGAATGAACAAGAAATGTACCTAGTACCACATCAGGTGCATTATGAGCTTCTTCTACTGTTACATGATGTAAACGACCACAATTACTATCTTGTTTTGGAGTAAAAGGTGGCTCCAAGATTTGCGGACTTCCAGACTCCTGTTGAGGTGAAGGAACTGAAGACTGTTGAGGATGAGATGCTTGCACATGGTATTGTTGAAATTGAGAAGTTTGATCTTGGAATTCTTGGAATTGGAATGTAGATTGCCGAACATTAGATAGTTGCTGCTTTGTGGGACGATCATTTGCTGATTGCCATACTATCCTTTTGCGCTTGCGGCTTTCCCTCACTGCTTGCATACAGTACTCCACTCGGATAGCTTTATCAACTAAGGTTTGGAAATCATGAATATCATCAGCGACTAGCGTCCATTTGATTTCTTTGTTTAAGTGTTCTCTGAAATGCTCAATTCTTCGAGCTTCATCTGATACTTCAGAAATAGCATAACGAGATAGGTAATTGAAGCGGTGTAGATATTCCATCACTGATAAGTCTTCTTGCTTCAATTCCATAAATTCTTGTCTTTTAATTTCAATGATGCTTGCAGGAATGTGAGTTTGGCGAAAGGCTTCCTTAAATGCTACCCAAGATAAATTTTGGCCTTCGGGAAGCATCGCCTGATGGTTTTCCCACCAGATTGCTGCAACTCCTTGCAGCTGATGTGAAGCATAGAGGACTTTCTCATGGTCACTGCACTGCGCAATAACCAGTTTGCTCTCAATGGAATGGAGCCAATCATCAACGTTGAGAGGTTCTGCTGATGAGGAGAAAGTCGGCGGTTGAGTTTTCAGGAACTCTTCTAACTTGGAGTAATGCGGTGCACCAACATTTCCATCCCTAACTTCGCTAAGTTGGGCATTATTTTGCACTACTTGTTGGAGTAGGAGTGCATCAACTTGATGTCCATGCTCAATCACCGCCGGGATTTGAGCCAAAGCTGAGGATTCGGGTGATTGATCTTCAGGAATAGCTTCACTTGGATTTTGAAAAGGTAGAGGTGATTCATGATGAACATTGCGTCGAGATGCAGATGCCCTAGTAGCTAGATGTTGCGGACTCGCCTCATTCCCCAAAAGCTTTCTTAAGGATTTTGTTTTAGGCATCCTGCAACGATGACCAAGAAGAGATAGCTTGATTAAATGAGCATCTATTTGGTTACAAGGCAACGTTTTGTTCTTTAAAACCTTTTTAATTAATTTTTCTTTCTGATTAAAGGTTGTCACATTGTGAAATTTTAACTGCTGTCAAACATTCACGAGTGCATCCCGAATAGCAATACGAAAAGCCTTCAAGCAAAGCACATAGAATGAACATAAACTAATATAAAGGGTTCTAAATAACTTAGCCTAACATATTCTTATTCGGCACATCAATACAAGTTTTCATGGAGCAACATTCGTCTCTTCGAGATTGTTGACGTAGAAATCAGAGCTTCCATTCGCCCAGGATTGTTTTAAGGAAAGAGGAATTTTATTTACAAAACAAAATGAATATAGGGATAAGAAGAGGGTCTTAAGAATGAAAAAGAATAGCAAAGCCTACATTTTGAAGACATACTAGCTTCAGAAAATATATGATTTTGAATTAGTTTATCCTGATGCTAACGACCATTCTATCTAGGGTTTATCCTACGGTCAGTATGGCTCTGATACCAACCGAAATGACCCCCATTTTTACACAGAATGCAAAAATGGAAATCTCATGTGCTTACAGTACTAGTCCCTGGATCAGTAGCTAGTACGCACATTTACAACAATTGAAACCACAACCATACATTAAATTAATTAAGCGGAAATTAATAAACACATAAATCTTACAACTCAGAGAATATAGCAGCAAAAGAAGCAAGGCCTTGTAGTGTGCCCATCCATCCCGTAGGCAACTGACGAGGCATAAATCCCTAGAAAAGATCGCTTCAATGAAGATCCCGTATCCTACGATGAAAACAAACTTTCGAAGCTTTGCTAACTTGTCCTCCTAAAAACAACAAATTAAGCAAGGGTGAGTACTTTCGTACTCCGCAAGACTTAAGGTGGTATTTGCAAATGCATAAATGCAGGCCAAGTCAAAGGAGGCTACTACAGTTAATTTGCATAAAGCGAAATTGAATTTGTAAATCAAGTTATTTGCAAACGGAATTTACAAGAGCAAGTTGATTGATAACAAATAAGCAAAGCATAAGTAACACTCACAGTCCTCCATGACGTGAGCGATGAATCATCCAAATCCTGAAATCCATCAATGTCGGCCCTTTGACATGAAACAACAGTTGCTAAAACAAGCTCAAACAAAAGTCCATTTTCAGAAAATACCAAAGTTTAGCATTGGAATGACTTCACCAAGTGCCCATGACCGCAGGCGCGGCTAATCGATTAGATTTATACTCTGCAGAGATGTACAACTTTACCCACAAGTCATGACATTTTCTTTTTGCCGCATGTTTCACGCACTTTTAGCGTGTGGCCAGAATGTTCATGACGAAAACCTTTACATTACAGGTTAACCGACCACCGACGGGCGTTAACTCATACTATGGTAAGAGAACTCAGAGCATAGAAATATTGGAACTCCCCATAGCATGGCGTATGCCGTTGCATTGGTAATTAGAAACCCCTACAAGCAGATCCAGAAGGGAATGCCCGTGCTAGCTCCCGCCTTCCATAAATGCAAAGTTAAACCAGGTAACTTAATTGGTTTAAGGCTACCCCATCCCAACACTTGCGGTTTGCACGGATTTCTTGGATCAATAGCGTCCTATTGCTCGGTCCTTAAACAGACACGGGCGATACTTCACCCTACACTACGTGCAATTCCCTTTGCACATCCGGCTATTGCGAATAATCTCCCGCGTCAAAACCATAGTTTTATTTTGGGTTTTTAATCAAAATACCAGCAACCAACAATGTCATTTCCAATCATTTTCAGGAAACAATTTTGATCTAATCATTCACATTGCTGATTCTAAAGTATGGCTAAGCATGGATAATATGTAAGCGCATATACCCATGATGACATTAAGTAATGCCTATCCTTAATCTAGGGTTATCAAGGTTCACATGTCCATAATTATCAAAGAAGGTTAATGTGACAACAGGTATAGCTACCAGTACCACAAAATAGCAAATTTACAGAAAGTAAATGCATGCATAAATTGGTTTAGCAAAATAAAAAGAAAATTAAATTCTGGGATCAATATGATCAAAGGGGTGCTTGCCTTGCTTAATCCTTGTTTACGACAAAGACGGAATCGAAGATGACGAAGGCGATGACGGAATCAACAACGTCGGGTTCTACACGCCACTTAACAAGTAAAAGCAATAAGAAGCAAATAATAAACTTAAAATAAGGCAAAAAGAAAATGGATAGCAAAACAAATAAAACTTTTCACATGGAACAGGGGTTGCTCTTTATGAATTTATAAATTTTATTTTATGAATTCAAGATGCAAAAATTGTTTGGATTAATAGAATTAACCATTAGTTGCAAGGTTCATTGATTTACTATTCACCATATGCTTCTCGCAATCTTATTGCTTACGGGTTTTGCTCTATTAGGATTCAGATTCAAAGCAAGATGAAATAAGAATATTTTTTTAGATTCTTGTAGATTATATCCTAAAGATCATTTCTAAGCTATTCTTTACAAAATTTGGATCTAGACGAGCTGTTTTACGGGCTAATGAAAAGGCTTAAATGATCACATTAGTTTATGAATGAATAGCGCTTATTCTTTGATTGATTTTGTTCAGAATTAGCTTCTGTTGGTTAGACCTATTGGTTTAGACTACTGGTATCATTTCTATGGTATTTGAGAAGGTTCTGGTGATACAAACTTCGTAATTATTGATTTTTCATTTATACTTAAAGTTCATTCATTCATATTACGGTCTTCAGAAATGTGAATACTTAGGGTTTTTAAGCTTACAAGATTAATATGCAAATCATGGTGAAGTGAGATTATTTTTCATAATAGGGTAGTCTATACTTTGGAGAGCACTACTAAGCTAATTTCATAAGTTCTAGGGTTTATACGAGACATTATATTCATCGTTGAAACAACTTATATGGCATTATAAAGTTTAGAAAATCGGCGAGGTGAAACGCAAGGTTAACCCTTAAGGGTTTTGAATTAGCTGGATCTCATTGATAAACAAGTTGTAACTAACATGTTTTTATAGAATATGATAGTCCATATACCAAATATTGTTTCTATGCTGATCTTTCTAAAATTTGCATTTAGATGAGTTATTTTATCTACTGTTGAAATAGTATAAATGATCACAATGTTAATGTTAAGTCGAGTCTGATTCCGCTTTAAGTTGCGACTACATTATACATGATCTTTTATTCATTTTTCTAGTATTAGCATGGTAAAATCCTAGAAATGTTTTAAAGTTGGTTTTGCTTTATTTTGTTACCAATCACGATAGATTTCATATTTATTTATTGTTGCAAGTTGCATTTCATTTTACTAAAAGATTGCAAAACAAATAATTTAAACATAGATCAAAAGTTAAATATTTTTGCATATCTGAGCTTCTCATAATTCCAGAAGCACATTCAAATTTATTTTATGATTTTAGGAGTTATATTTTCCATGTGTGCAATAAGGTCCATAATAGTGTTTATCATCATTTTTTTAGCTTTCATAATTATTCTATGACTCAGAAATTTAATATTTTTGTATATTTAGATTCTTCCTGATTTATATGAATTTAAAAATTTGTTTCATTGAATTTGGATTAAGTATGCAAAAGATATAGACATTTGATTATTTAACCGATTTGAAATTATATTGAGAAAATGAAATACGTCTTCTCGACTGGGTGGCGCCTTTACCTATTGCACTGAAGTTCCTCCTGTGGCACTGACATGTGGGGTCCGCCGGGCAGGGAGACAAAGCAGAGGATGAAGTAGGGCTCGTCGGCACTGACGCTCCGGCGAAGTTCCGGTGGAGGAGAGGACACGGTGAGGACCATCTCGACGAGACACAACCGGTGACGGTACCGATTCGGCCGGAGACAGCTCGAGGCAAGCTACCACCGAGCCTGAGCGGCGGCCATGGCGGTAGTTACTGGAGGGGATGAATCGGTACGAATGAGCTCGAATGGGTAAGGATTCAAGCATCTAGAGGTCATGGAGATTCCATTTTTGTACCTCTCTTGAGCGGAGGATGACCGAGGAGATGTGCCGATGGGCGGTCGGAGTTGGAGAAGAAGGCTCACGGCGGCGGCGACATTTCGCATGAGGGAGCTCAAATGTTTTTGAGGGCTTTTGATCAGTAGTGCTTGGTGATGTTCTAGCTCAATGGAATTTGGAAATGAATGATTGGATCACAAGAATTTCGAGCTGGCTTTGAGCTTCAGTGGTTCGGCCATGACGGAAGAGGAGTGAGTCCCGGGCGTGCTAGGACAAGAAGAGGGAGTAGAGGAGGGTGAAAATGAGAGCGGTCTCAAGGCGAGTACTGGGTGCTATTAGCCACAGAAAGAGGTAAGCCTAGGCCAGACGAGCTCGGTCTCAGATAAGCTCTCGGCGAGGTGAGTCCACTGCTGCACAGACGGAGGCATGGTCAGCTGAAGCTTCGCACGAGGTGCATCGTGGCTGAAGCAGGGCGACGCAGACACTGGTGATGCGACGACTCGAAGAGGCGATGCACTGAACTGAGCTCGGTCTAGCTACGCACGGATTCGGGAGAGTTCTACTCGGTCGGTTAAATAGAGAAGAGTGGCTTCAGGGCACAACGGCTAGAGGAAGAAGACGACAAGGGAGTGAGGCTACCAGGTGGGCCGGGTCAGAGAGTGGGACTCGCCTGGAAGTGAAGGAAACAGGTGATGCGAAGCCAAAATCAGGAACGGTCAACCGGCTGAGCACCTTTGGCTTCAATGGATCGGTTTCTCTTCGTGTCAAGAATTAATGAAAATTTTTCTGCATGATGATTTGCCAGTTATCTGCTTACTGTAAAAATTTCAGTCCAAAATACTACTCAAACAATTATTAAAACTTCTGACAAGACGTGCTGCACAGTATCTAGTTTTCTGTTTTTGAATTATTAGACAATTTAATATTTTCAAAACTTTTTGAAACTTTTTATATGAGTTACTCTTGGTCAAGTTATACTCCAGTAAAAGTTTTAGATTTAAATATTTTGTATTTAATTTATTAAAATTCTGACATTCATATCCTTAAAATTTTAATCTCTCTGTTTTTGAAATTTCAAATAGCCCAAAATAATTTATTAATTTCTGTAATTTTTACTATAGACTAATTTATCGCTCTTAAATGTACTGTAAAATTTTCAGCTTGAGACAAGGCACGATTATTCCTATTATTCTTTTATTACTTGTAAATATTTTTCCAATGAAGCAAAAATCCAGAAAAATCCAAAAATTCAGGAAATTCAGAAAAGCATCAATAAATATAATTTAATTCTGAAATTTTAACTTCTTACTTTATTTTAAATTTTGAGGCTGTTACAATATTAGACAATATCATTGCTTAGAATTAAAGTGATTAAACATTTGCTAATACCACATTTATTCCAACAATTAATCCTAGGTCCTGTCTACAGTCATGATCAATACGATGCCGTAATGAAGAACCAAGATATATATAAGTTGGCACCACGCGGAAAATGTGATCATATTCATAGAGAAGTTAATGATGTTGAACGAAGTTTGAAAAACAGCAGGAATTGATCAATAGTAGAAATATTTGGATATGTTCGAGGACGATGCGTACCGTTCTCTTGTTTTGTCCATCATCTTTAACACGGGACAAAGATGGCGTTTCAGGCATATATGGCCACGTTTAATATGCCATCGATTCAGCGTCTATCTTGTCCAGGAATATGATAGTATACCGATCAAACTAAGCCATTCACGCCCGCGCAATTTAATATCACTGCGCGTGCGTGGCCATTAGCATCGCTCCACTTATGCCAGTCTACTTCAATTCAGGGCGAGCTTGTGACCATGGCAGTGGAAGTAGCAGAGAAAAGCTACGGCTGAGTGCTGTACGAAGCTCGGTCCAAAGCCCGATCCGACATGAAGTGGGTCGTACTGGACCGGTATGATATTGTAGCATGGGCGATACTGGGCCTGAGAACCGGGCACGATGGGCTCGTCCCTCTCAATCTCTTAGCTCTCTCTTCCCCGTCTCTTTCAATCTCCCTCTCTGGTCCGTTTTTCTCAATCTCTCTCATCTGTCTCGCTCACTCTCTTTCTCATCCATTGCCCTCTCTTTCATCCATGTTCAACACATCCCCTCATTATATATAACTGTTTAAGATTAAATAAATTTTAGTTCTTTTTCCTATAATATTTGCGTCCACTACCTCAACTCCATGCGTCTCTAACTTCTTTTCTCTCATTGCAATAGTACAAATGGATCGGATCTGGATCAGCATGATTTAGACACAATGCAAGATAGATCTGTGCCGGGTTGGACCCGGCCTGGCCCGGTACGACATCCGCCTCTATTCGACATTCACGTGGCGAATTTCGGCCGGAAGGCAAGCCAAAAGTGATTGGAACGATCTCCGGAAACTGTACGAGAAGAAAAATTAGAGGAAAGAACAATACTTCTTGTACAGACATTTAATTTCCCAGGGGAACCACTGCCGGCTTCCGGCGAGCTGGAGGCTGCCAACTGCCAAGTGCTCCTCCTGTAATTTTTTTTTGAAAGTGCAGCAAGAGAGTTGCTGTAAACTTTATTAAGAAAGAAAGGAAAGGAGTTTTTGATCCTGTTTTTTAGGGAAAAATCGGGCTCGTGAAAAAACCTTACAACCAACTACCCGCCACTAAACAAATAGCATCGATACCACTGGAGAGAAAAAAATAGAACTCACCCACTAGAAAAATACGGCTACAATGGGACCATTCGATACCACTGGAAAGAAAAAATACAATGGGACCATTCGGTATGTCCGGAAGCTAAGATGGCGAAGCAAAATCACGGGTGAGCACCGCATCCTTAATCGTTGTGGCCACTTGCTCAGGTGTTCTGAACGTCCCTTGAAAAATGCGTTGATTTCTCTCTAACCAAAGGTTCCACTAAAAGTAAACGATAAGACCGTCAAACTCCCGTCTCCTATCTTTATCATATTGGGTTCTCATCCTTCTCCACCACTTGTATATTGATCCGCTATGGCTCAGGTTCCGACACCGCTCCAATTTCCCCATCGTAAGAGAAAACCCCATACCTTTCTAGCGAAAGAGCAATCTTTGCAGAGATGACTTGGTGTTTCCGGCGATGCATCAAAAAGGCAACAGGTGGCATTACATGGCCACCCATTCTTGAGCATGTTATCCGCTGTTAAAATTTTGTTGTGGATCAGTGTCCATGCAAAGAATCGACATTTAGGTTCAGCTTTCGCCTTCCATATCGGGCAGAGCTTCATCTTACAGTAAACATTGTGGAATTACACCATATATGCACTCCTTGTTGTGTATTGACCATCAGCTGTCCAACGCCAGGTTATTTGATCTTCACTGTTTTCATCCCTATTGGTTCGACGTATTGCTTCAAAAAGCGCTACAAACTCCCTGATTTCTTTTTCTGAGTTCACCGGTGTGCAGAACCAAATCCAATAGTTGTTTTTCAAGACCGGTGGACAGAGATGTGCGCCTCCTGCATTAAAATGGTGTAAAACTAAATTACAAGTTCCTCTTTGGAACATACTCCTAGTAATGTCGTAGAAATTGTCAAATTGTCACAGAAATATTAAAAAATTTCTCATTCGAAATAGACGTTAACAAACAGTACAATTAGTAGATGAACGGTAAGGATAATGGCTACTATATCACGTCGATCAGGCCATATCCCTGGAATTCTAGGGTATGTACGACGAAGCGTTCGCCAGTCGCCACACGTTCTGGCTTATAGTGCACAACTGCATAAAGAGAAGCATGAAAATTGTACAAATCTTAAAGCAAAAAAAGTGGTAAGTAATCACCATCCTCTTTTTATTTATGCTCTAATATTTATATAACTGTCAAAAAAAAAAGTATAGAAGCACCTCTCATAAAAATTTCTATCTATCCAAGGTTCCGTTTAGGACAGCTTCTATATAGTTTTTGCTTAAAAAGAAAAGCAGCCTCTCCACAATTAGAATTAGCCCTTCTATATAGAATCAAAAGCTGAGTGACAACTGATACTCGTATAATCCAGAATCTGGCCCAAAAGAGACCTAAACATGGTGTGTGACACTCTCTTGTACTACTTGCCAGCCGGTTGCTTGAGCAGTGAGCTAAGCTAGCACCTAGTCATGCTTGTTGTTGGTCATGCACTCATACTTTACTTGATTTGGTCCATGGAAGTTTTCCTCAAGTGGTTGGAAACATGGGCATCTGAAACAACTCGTATCTCGTCTCCGTTCTCCCATAAGGAAGCTAATTTCTTCCTCGACGACGACACATGAGCTTTCCACTCATTTTCGTGCAGGAGAAATATTTCTTACACGCTTTGCTACGTGCGTATACACAGATCCATCTGGACCCGTGTACCGACGACTACTGACAAACGAAACAACGATGCATACCCCTCGTCGGCAAGCACGTATCCAGCAGTCGCCACCTCTGATCAGGCTCTACGGCCTAGTTGCCGGAGGCGGAACTAGGCTCCGGATATGTTTCGGCACCTTCAAAATTTTGAGAACATAAGCTACTGTCAGGCGAGTGATACGGGTGCGCCAGGCTGGCCAGGCAAGCGGCAGTCAGGTGTCGTAGCGGCTCAGGTGGGTGGCAGTGACAATTGGCTCTAGCGAACGGCAACACAAGTGGCAATGAGAGGGTGGGGCGAGCAGTGCGACAGGTGGCGCGGCAGGCAACATGGGGGCGGGGCTAGCAGTATGGCAGGTCGCAAGTGGCTCGGGTAGGCTGCGGTGCAGGCAGACGGGCGGCACGGCAGGCAACGTGCGGGCCATGCGAGCAATAGGTAGCACGGCTCGGGCAAGCGGCAAGCGGTGGTGCGGTTGGCGGCTCATGTGGGCGGCAACACAGCAAGCGACAGGCGGCTCGGGTGGGCGGTGGCGGTGGGCAGTGGCATGGCATGGGTAGGGATGAAAATAGATCAGATAGTTTCCGATCGATCCGGATATTTTCGGATACGGATTCTACCGGATCGGATATTTGTCAGATAGTATCGGATCGGATATGGATACGGATTTTTCTTGTCGAATGCAGATACGGATTTGGTAGAATCTGGATATTGATGGGTCGGATATCTGGATATACATGTGGGCTGTACCAAGACTACTCTTTTGGTCCAAAAGGGTTTCTTAATTTGAGAATTATTTTCTAATTTAATTAATCCATAAATCAAGTTTCAACTATTAAAATTAGCAAACCAACTCAAAAAATTACGAATTTTTTTTACAAAGTTCTAGAAATGATATAACATTTAAAAAATTATTTTCAGTATTTTATCAGATTTTCAATTTTCTCAAATATTCAAACACTCCTATTCTTAATAGAAAGATATTTTAAATAAATAGCTAAAATGCATAAAACTCATAAATACATAATTTATTATTTTAAACATAATTCAACAAAGAATATAAATCTTAGATCATTACACATAAGTGGTATATACTTTTTCTAGAGATATAATTTCTAAGTATTATCAAACTTTTAGTGTACTGTTATGTGTTTGCTTCCATTTGTATCTCTGAGCAAGGATTATCTTCATTTTGTGTTTTGATCTACATGTATGACGAACTAATCATATATGTGTGATAAACTAATTAAGTCTTATGTATTTTTGTTTACGTTATGGTATCTAACTATTGTCTAAGTGAATGAAAATGCTTATATTTATTCAATTTTCAATAATATTTTGATCAAATCAACTAGTTATGTGTTTTCGTTGATTTTATGTACAATTTAAGAAGTTATCATGTTCTGATAAATATTCGAAACCGTATCCAATTCGATTCATAACCGTATCCAATTCGATTCGTATTTGATCGATCTGTATCTGTATTCGACATTATCCATATTTGTATTCGTATCCGGACTATCCGTATCTATATCTGCATCTGAGAAAAAATATGAAAACAAATATAGTAGAGTTATTATCCGTCCGTATCCGATCCGTTTTCACCCCTAGACGTGGGCCAAACGGGCGGCTCGAACGGACGGTGTGGGCACATCTATTAGAAAATTTCAAGTGCCGCCGCTGCTAGTTGCGTGCGCTACGTTTCCGACTAAAGTATCGTGCATAACGGGACCTTGACCTGATCGATCTGATCGTGTGTGCGTAGTCAGGTCAGGTTCGCTGTATCCCATTTCCCTGCCCGCGTGTTTGGCCGGTTGATCACTTCAACGTTGGACTCGGGCGCGCGCACAGCGCACAGCGCACCGGCGCTTCCGTCCAATTCCTTGGAGCAGCGCAGTACGAGCCGTGCGCGATGCGACCATTTCGTAGTGATCGGTGCAACTCCGAGTTCTTTCTTTCAAGCCGGCACTATAAATAAGAGCGCATCCGCATCAGCGTAGCCACATCACAAAGTGCACGAACTCCAACGCGGTCGAAAGCCAACGGCCAGAGTCGACAAACGAACCAAACAAGCTAGCCTTTTGCAAAACAGGAAGGATCGCACGCAGGTCTTTGTTTTTAGCAGCTCAAGGTACGTAGCTAGTTGATTAGAGCGTTTGAGGTCGTAGCAAGCCATGGCGCCCGTGCACGTCCCGGAGCTCAACAGCAACGGGTCCCTGACCGTGAACCAGGCGCCGCGGGCGGTGCTCAGCCGCGGCGTGTCGCCGCTTTCGACGCCCAAGTCCCCGCCGCCGTCCTACGAGAACATCGTCACCGTGCTCAGCATCGACGGCGGCGGCGTCCGTGGCATCATCCCCGGCACCATCCTCGCCTTCCTCGAAGAGAAGCTCCAGGTGAGTTCCATGTACGCATGCATGTATCTAGGCATGCTAGCTGTCCGTTCTGATGAAGTATTCTAATGGATATTGTTGGGGGGTGTCTAACTGCCTATAGGAGCTAGATGGACCGGACGCGAGGATCTCAGACTACTTCGACGTGATCGCCGGGACAAGCACCGGAGGGCTGGTGACCGCCATGCTTACCGCGCCTAATGACAAGGGCCGCCCTCTATTCGCCGCCAAGGACATCAACGAGTTTTACCTCGAGCACTGCCCGAAGATTTTTCCTCCCGTCTGGTGAGGATTACACAACCTACTTATTACACTCCCTCCGGTCATAAAAGAATAATGTATTAAGTATATAAAGGCGAATTTTATAAACTTTGTCTATCGATGTCTTTATGAATATTTAGACACATGAAAATGATAGGTGTAGATTATTTTTGAAAAATAATTTTATTAATATACAATTTTATTATGTTTTATAATATATTACATTTAAAAAATAGTGATCAAAAGTTGTATTTTAGAGACCATATATCACCAAAAGTTTACTTGTTTGCGACCGGAGGGAGCAATGACTAATAAGCTTGTTGGCACAAAATTCAGGCCGGCATATAAGCATAACCTAGAAGAAACTGATTAACTTGTACATGCCGTGCAGCAACGGACCTATAGGCTTGTTCAAGAGCATGACGGGGCCAAAGTACGACGGCAAGTACCTCCACTCGATCGTGAAGAAGCTGCTCGGCGAGACGCGAGTCAGCCAAGCGCTCCAAAACATCGTCATCCCCACTTTCGACATCAAGCTCCTCCAGCCCACAATCTTCTCCAGATACGATGTCCGTGCAAACACTCGACTCGCTCACCGATATTAGCGTTCTGCCTGCACCGCACTTGCGTGAGTTGAATGGAATATAATTCACATGTGCAGGCCCAGAACGACGTCTCCAAGAACGCTCTTCTGTCGGACGTGTGCATCAGCACCTCAGCCGCGCCGACTTACCTCCCCGGGCACCGCTTCGAGACCAAGTACAAGGACGGCAAGCCACGGGCCTTCAACCTCATCGACGGAGGCGTCGCCGCGAACAATCCGGTGAGTGACCACGTGTGCTAATTAACTGCTAAGAGCTACCAATGGATTTATTGGCTAGTGAGCAGGAAGGACACATCGCGATGCACAAAATCGATCTTAGACACGCAGTTGATACATTTCCAAACCTCCTTCGCATATAAAGATAGTGTCTATATGCAGTGTATAGTAGCGCGCATACGTTATATGATGAACAAACTGGATTTATTACTTGTTAATAGAACCGCATTGTTTTTTTGAGTTGTGATGCTTTTGTGTACTCGTTTTGGATACTTTGACACAGACGCTGCTGGCGATGACACATGTAAGCAAGCAGATCCAGCTGGGCAACCAGGAATTTTTCCCGATCAAGCCGGCGGACTACGGCAAGTTCATGATCCTATCGCTGGGCACCGGCTCGGCCAAGATCGAGGAGAAGTTCGACGCCGCCGAGTGCAGCAAGTGGGGCATCCTCGGGTGGCTCTACAACAAGGGCGCCACGCCGCTGATCGATAGCTTCAGCCAGGCCAGTGCCGACATCGTCGACATCCACGCCTCCGTGCTCTTCCAGGCGCTGCACTGCGAGAAGAGCTACCTCCGCATCCAGGACGACGAGCTCAAGGGCAACACCGCGTCCGTCGACGTCTCCACGCCGGAGAACCTGAAACGGCTCGTCGACGTCGGCAAGGCGCTGCTGAAGAGGCAGGCATGCAAGGTGAACGTCGAGACAGGCAAGAACGAGACCGACACGAACAAGGGCACTAACGAGGAGGAGCTAGAGCATTTCGCCAGAATGCTGTCAAAGGAACGCAAGGCCAGGTTCCAGAAGAAGGCCGACAAACAATAAACATGGATGGAATATATATGTCAACCACTCCATTTGTTTATTAAATGCCAGACAAAGTACAAGCTTGCATTCATTCATTTTTATATGCCATAATTATTTCATTGTATGTACCGAATAAATTTTATCGCAATACCATGTTACCTATACACAAAACACATGTGTACAAGGTTTTCTACGTTACGACACACTTAGAGCATGTATAATAAGATCATCTCAGCTGACTCTTAATTTGTACACGTCAGTTTTGGTCTATATAGAAAAATGAGAAAGAGAAAAGAGAAGAGAGTTGGCTCTTATTTAGTAGCCAGTTTTGCACGGGAGTATAAGTATATTATTTATGTACAAGAAAGAAAAAATAGTTATTACACAATATTTAGAGATAACTTTTAAAGACAGTTATTGTAGAACCTGGCTTTTAGCTTACTATTAGCTAGCAATGGGTTTTGTTAGTGTACTTACCCTTAGGGCATATACAATAAAGTCACCTCAGCTGACTCTTAGCCTATACACTTCAGCTTTGGTTTATGTGGAAGAGCAAGAAAAGAGCAGAAAGAAGAGAGCTGGCTTATATTTAGTTGCCAGCTTTGTACGGAAGTATAGATAGATTATTTATGTACAAGAGAGAAAAGATAGTTGTTGCATAACATTTACAGACAACTTTTAGAGATAATCATTGTACAAATTAGTTTTTAACTTACTATTAACCAGCAGTAACCGGCTTTGCTATTATACCTACCTTTAGAGCATCTCCAATGGTACTTGCTATAAAAAATATCCATATCATCTATAGATAGTACATAGACAACCTCTCCAATAGATTAGCTATAGCATTGTCTATAAAATTAAATATTGGCCCACATGATAATAGATAATAAGTGTCTTAAGCATGGCTATACATTAGTAGTCGGTCTATATCTCTCTCCTCATTTTCTCTCTTCCACCGAAACAAAATGCTGAGATAGAACCATTGTAGCTAGCTGAATTGGCACTATTGGAGATGCTCTTATATAAATTCATTTTGGGAACTCGAGA
The DNA here is from genome assembly GCA_036346375.1 of Guadua angustifolia. NCBI lineage: Eukaryota > Viridiplantae > Streptophyta > Magnoliopsida > Poales > Poaceae > Guadua > Guadua angustifolia. The sequence continues at coordinate 32,236,108 of CM070514.1, read as the reverse complement.
ACACTCTGGAGTCTGGAAAAGGCACACATGATCCAGTAATGAGGTGTCCACGTGTCAGTTGTTAGTACGCCCACGGTCCACATTGACAAGATCCCAAGGAGACCATCGATTGGACGTGCAGGCCTGAGACCTGAGTCATCAAACTTAAGCATCCACACCATCTGGAGACAACATAGATGGTCTCTACAATGCATTGCCTCTAAACTTATCCTTCGGCATTAACCTGTATACACTCGACACAAACTTTTGTCTAACCATTTTATCATATATCCTTCCACAGTCCTATCACCAAAATGTATGTTAGAGACAACCTACACTAGAATGCAATTTTTAGTTGTATTTTTTTCACCGTGCCTAAACGTACACTAGAATGCAACCTCTTATCCGTCAGGTTGTGTGTCTAAACTGTACCATACCGCCACGGCCCGACTTATCCACCAATGCCATGCTGTGTTGTGCCGGCAAGCCCAAGCACAACCCATTTGCAATTCGTATCGGCTTCGTACCATACTAACTTAGGCCCAGCTATTGTCCACTATTGCGATGAAAGGAAAAAGAGCCAGAGACATACGGAGCTAAGGCAGTGGACACAAATATTGAGGAGAAAAAGTAAATTTTATTAATTTTTGAACAGATACAGAGTTACTGCCTCATTAAAAACCTTACACCCCAATGTGGGGTACCTTTAGTAAGGAAAAGAGTACAATATACTCGAGGTTGAGGTAGTCAAAGTCAGCTAACACCTCCATGATCTCTGGATCCTCGGTCTGATGTTGTATCCTCTCATCTGCACACTCTCAGTTTTTGAGACATGTAATTGCCTCAACCATCTCAGGCGTGAGAGGCGACCTCCTCGGCTTAAGTATTCTCCCCACTGAACTAAAAGTAGCTTCAGACGAGACAGTGTACACCGGAACCACAAGTACATCCTGTGCAAATTGCGACAGCACAGGATAACTACATTAGTGATTCTTCCACCATGTTGGTGATAAATACGTTGGCCATGGTGTGACACACACCACTACCGAATGATACAATACTATCACTTCATTTGGGTCGGTTCCCAATTTTTCATGAAAAATAATTATGATAGATGATTGATGTAGCATTAAGAACATCATAGCACATGATCACAATCGGTTCTCATATTAGAACCAATTATGATGTGCCCTACTAGGTTATATATACCCTTAGTCTGAACTCTCATCTATTGTTGTTCGAGAGGCAAAAAACCGCCATTGCCCCAAAAAAACACAACATACTCTTCAAGGATGGGTGTTAAGAGGGTAAAGTTGAAGCCCCAGCTTGAGGAGATTTCCCCTCAACTCTACTTCATTTGTGGTTTTCTTCAAAATATGAGCATTCCTTCAGATCCCTTCGATATGTCACAAGGAGAGTTTAGGTTGCACTGGAATTACGTGTATCCTATCAGATTTCACACTTTTTATTTCACAAACACACATCCATTTATCTTCTTTTTAGTACTCCCGTGTTAATATAGAATTATTGTTGCTGTAACATGATGAATTTTAGAGTTTATGTTACGTAACCTACGTCTTCTGTTTGAGTGCTTATTTATAAATATGCTGAAATATACTTGGAAGTGTGTTTTTGGACAGTTCGAGGATGTATTTGGAAAACAACGAAGAGGTGCAGCCGAAATTTTCTCTGTAATTGTACAATATCTTAGAAATTTACCCGAACCACATATCCTTAAATGGGATTAGGACCTAATCTAATTAGAGATTTGGAGTCATCGTTGGTATGTATTTAATTAGTCAATATAGAGATGTTTCTTTAAAATCATCCTAAGGGTGATCTGTTAATTTATTTGATTCATTGTCATGTCTATATAATATCTGTGAATTGCTTTTATCTCATGTGAAACATATGATTTATGTCAAATATATGAATTGCTTTCTCTCATTAAGTCTAGGTTTGATATGTATGTGTGTGTGTATTCAAAATGTCGCATAGAGAGAGCATCGGCTCATCGCTAGATAAAATAGAAGGTAATGCTGAGGGGCCGAGTAAGGTGACAAATGTGGATGGGCTGAGTAAGGTGAGAAAGGTCGAGGACTGAATAAAGGGGGATATAGGGAGAACACCATAGGTTCTCCACTTTGATGCCACAAGGGTTTACACGGGTTCTCCCAAGTATAATGGGCGCTACCAATCTTTTCTCGACCAATTGGTGAGGGAGAGAGTGCCGATCACAGTTAAGGACTAGAGGAAGGAAGTCAGCACTGAGCAGAAGAATCAGCTGTGGGACGAAGCTAAAGAGAAATGGATTATACTAGAGAAATATGAAAACAATACGAGGTAGTACACCTTAAAGAGAATGGTATCTTTGAGATACTTTCAGAGTTATCAGGCATAATCAGTACGTGTTGAAAGATCGTACTCCCTTCGAGAGTTATCTATTTGTAACTTCCGATATTTGGGAGGAGTTCACAAAGATCAAGAGTACACCCAAGACGGAGGAGCTGAGAGAGAAGAACATCGCTATCCAGAGGCAGAACACACATGCGCACCACCTCTGTTCCTTCAGCTATGAAGGGAAGAAGGCAGAATGGGCACGACTAGCCGAAAAGTATGCGAACTCCAGAGCAGCGATGCCTTATTGCCACATATGTGAGGAGTGGGCACGCGACTGGGTATTGCGAGGACAAAGAAAACCTCTAACGTCGGCTTGTAGTTCCAAACCCCGTGATTGCGTGGATCGTCTCCACCATTGTAAGACATCTAACTTAATACATTGCAATTGACCTTTCTTGTTGTATTTTAGAATTAATTTATACTAGCTTCTTGCAGGAGGAGGTAAGCCAGCAGAAAGAGTAGATGGCCTTTTGGAACCAAAGGTCAAAGGACATCCTATCTTCGATGATCGGAAAGCCTGACCATATGGGCCGTGTGCTTGTTGCAAGTGTAGGACATACAAAGAGGTCCTTCTTCCAAGAGGACGCTACCAGTGCCAGATCAAGATCATGGGAGGTAAATGAGAAGCGCCTCAAGGACACATTGAGGGAGGAGTTAAGGGAGGAGTAGAAGGAGGAGATGATGGCACGTGAGGAGCACCTGAGGACCAAGATGATGGCGATGATCACCGAAGTAAGTACTACATATTTTACCCTTCAATTACTTGTACACACTTAAACTGTATATGAACTCATTTTTTTTGCACTATATACCATTTAATAAGCAACCATTGGATTCTACTCGTGATCGCTCTGAGTGAAAACAAAGTCTACACTTTTAACTCAATTGAGAAGAAACCGATGGCCTACGTGATCAAGTCTGTTTTATAGAAGTAAGTACATTCCTCTAACCTAACACATTATGTATTTAACTACGTTCATTTTTTACCTTGGTGGCATTTTTTCAATGTATGTGGGGCTTTCTTGTCTTACGTTGCTGAAGGAGGTGATACGGTGACAAACGAGGTGACCAGCTGGAGTGAAAGCGCTTATGATACAAGTGCCTAACATAGAATTATTTTTTTCTAACATCTATTCTTCGTCTTTTAATTTGATTTTCTTTGTTCACAGTGTCATCAACAGGGGTGCAATGACCTGTATGGATTTTACAACATGCATCACATGTCGACTTTGGCCGGCGGTGCACACATTTTCCCTAAGGTATATGTACATGTATAATACATTTAGTCTTTTACATACAAATTTTAAAACTTAAATTAATACACTCATTTCTATTGTGCAGAAGATCGATATCCCCATCAAGAGCTTATAAAACAAATATTTTCAAATATTATGAGATCACATATACCAGTGGTATTGAACAAAAGTTCTAACGGAGTACGGTAGGTTTAGAGATCCGACAAGCTCGTACTAGTCCATATGTAAATAATACTATATCGTGTGAATGTAATATGTGTATTGACTGTTAAGTATGTTTGTATTCTATATTGTGAACGAATGTAATATGTATATTGTAAAATGTTTGTGTTCTATACATATTGTGATTGTGATATGTATACTATATGTAATCTGTGCTGTTTTCAAAAGGATGTACAAAACTAATACCAGCACCCAACATTCATCACAATCTGTTCTGAGTAAGAACCGATTGTGATGACCATCAAGCATTATCGAGCAAAAATCGATTGTGATAGAATCTCCTCATTACTGTCTAATGTCTTTGTATCACCATAGAAATAGAATGTGATGACGAAAAAGAACCGATTGTGATGTACATTCTTGTACTAGTGACGGGCATGGCGGCAAGGCGTGAGCCGTGATGCGGCAGTAGGTACCCCTTCACCTCCTCTCCCTCACCTCCCTGCCACGGGCAACCATGCCCTGCTGCGGGCCTGCGATAGGTCCATCGCGCCGGTACATGCCTAGACGTGCCTCCGTGTTCTCCACGTATGTGTTGTGCCGGCATGAGTATGGCCCAAATTGGTGTGCCAAGCCGTACCGCTCATCGTGTCCAGTTCTTGAGCCCAGCGTGGCTCAGGCAACCGTGTCGTGCTAGCACAGCCCATCCGTCTTCGTGCTGGGTCGTGCCCGCCGTGCCACGGTGTAACATCCCCAAAATTCAATAAAGTAAAAATAAATATTTTAAATTTGAAAATATTTATTTCTGAGTTTCTTGGCATCATTGGTTTTTATTTGGATTTCCTTTGGAGTTTTGCATTGCATGAAAAATCAAATAAAGAGAATTAAAGAATGAAAAAGAGAAAAAGGCAAAAATGAAAAAGGTAAAAATTTAGAAAAATGGCCATGAGAACCCTGATCATTCAATTACATCATTTTAGCCAGCAATTGAAATTCTATGCATAGAATAATGAAGAGATAAAATGGAAAGACAACATTTAAATCAAAATAATGTATTGTCAGAATTTTTATAAAATCCTGGAGCAATATCTTGAGCTGGAAATTTTACATAAGAACAAATAGCTCCAAATAATTTGAAAAACAAAGTATCAAAAATTTATAAAAATATTTGAATTGTCTGATAATTCAAAATGCAGAATTTGAAATCCTGTGCATTGTACAGTATCAGAATTTTAGTAAATAATCTACCAATTATTTCGATCTAAACTTTTTACTGGAGATCATCTACTTCCAGAAGAGACTACACAAAAAGTATGAAAAATTGCTGACAAGGATTAGCAGGCGAAATTAATGCAAGTTCAATGCCTTTGCCCGAGTCCATCCTTAAGCTGAATTCTTGCCTCTCCTTCTCCTCCACGCCTTGCGGGTCCCAGATTGCAGCCACTTCTTTTCTCCGGCATTTTCTGTCGGTGCCGGCAAGCCTCGGGTCCCCACGCCAGACCCTCAACCAGACACATTGCTCCTTGGAAAACCAACTTTGGTAGTGCTCCACTTCCTCCTCCACTACTTCTCTGTCCTCCTCAAGCGGTATGAACGCCGTAGAACGATTCGCCATTTCCATCCTGCTGCCGATGCCTCCTGAAGCTCATTGTGCAGAGGCAAGAAGCGATCCCATGCCAACTTCTTCGGTGGAGCAAGTGTAGAGCTCAGCCATTCCACTGAACCAAAGCAAGCTCAACCATGGCTTTCTTCTTGTCTTCACTTTGGGAGGCAGGCTCTGTTCCCCTCCATTCTTTGCGCAAGTAAGAAAGGGGTGAGGTAGAAGATCAAGCCAACTAGTAAGCCATTCTCGATTCCTCGCAGACGAAGCGTCTCTGAGTATCCTTGAACCCATCTAGCTCTGAGTTTGAGTTCTTTCTCACCGATCGGCCGTCGCCACGCGCCCTTCTTCCCGTGGGATCGCCACCGTGGGCGAAGCTCCTCGGAGATTCTTCTGCCAGTAAACCGCAAAAATAGACTCCCGGTATCCACCGATGCTATTAGTGCCACCGATTCAAGCTCTCATGCCCTTGTTTGCTTCCTCCACCGTCGCCATTGAGCTGCGCCCAAGCTCATTGCTTGCGCGCCTGCTCCTCCTCACCTGAATCGACTTCACCCCGGACTCCTTGCCGTCTTTGAAGCTTCCCATCTTGGTCGAATCACGGAGGATCGCCGAGTACCCTCGCCGGTCAGCCCTAGAAGCTCCCCTGCTCTGTGTCTTTGCCGATCGGGCCCCTCGGTCAGAGGCACAAGGAAGTCGATGTAATGGTAAAAGGCACTTTCTCGGTTGTAAAGCGTACTCGATTATTCGATCAATTTCTGGCGAAGCCCATGTAACCATTAATAGCTTGTGCATTCTTAGTTAGAAGCCGTGAAAAGAATTTATATAATCATCTAAAATCGGGATGAATCTAAATATACAAAAAGATTTAATGTTTGGAGTACAGGACTATTATTCAGATTAAACATTGACTATGGTGTTAATATGGTTGTTAATGAGATTTTGTGTATAATAAACCATGAAATGATGAAATCAATATTCACGAGATGTTAGGATCAGAATGTATTTAGATATACCAAAATACTTAATTGTAGAGTCACAAAACAATTAGTGAAATTAAATTTAGGAATAAACCTTATTAGGGATGTTGTTGTATTTGAAGAAATGTAATTCCAAAAATCATTACCTAAAGTCATATGTGTCACGGGATCATAATAAGCTCAAACATGTATAGATGCTCAATTGATTGGATTAAGTTTATCTTGTTTGCTTTGCCATCTTTAATGAACCCTATTATGGCTTTTAGCAAGATCATAGCTTAATGGCTCACAAAATGATAATGTAATCTGCAATAAGTTCCTAAAAGCAGAAGGATCGTGTATGTGAAAATATTTAAGATAAGGTTGGAATTTCATTCTTTTAATGAAAGGAGATGTTAGTTATAACCATAAGTAAATAGTTAATCTATTACAATTAAAGTTAAAATAATGCCAAACCAGCTTTAAAACAATTCTAGGATGATACTCTGCTAATACCTGAAAAATGAATCAAGAATCATGTATATTGTAGTTGCAACCACGATATCAAGTTGGCGATTTAAGGTTTTCAAATATGATCATTTAGACTATTTCAACAATAGATAAAATAACTCATCCAAATACTAAAATCAGTAAAATTAGTTTAGTAACATTGTACAAAGTTTATACTACCATATTCTGTAAAAAGAATCTGATTTCATTAAGGTTTGCATATTAATCTTATTAGTTTAAAACCCTTAAGTGTTAACCCTTAGTTTCACTTTCCTGCCGATTCCGAATAGTGTAACTTTACAATGCCATTTAAGCCTTTTCAACAATGATTATAATGTATCAGCTAAAGCCAAAAATTTATGGAATCAGCTTAGGATTGTTATACAAAGTATAAATCATCTTAGTATGAAGAAATAACCATACTTCATCATGTTTTGCATATTACTCTTAATAGCTGAACAACCTTAAGTAATCACATTACTTTGGACCTTAATCTTGAATGAATAAACTTTAGGAAAGAATGAAGAAATATGTATATTAGTTATTTTATCACCAGAACCTTCTCAAAAATGATGGAAATGCTAGCAGTAGCCTAAATCAGTAAATTTATCTTGCGTAAAGCTAATTCTAAGCGAAATCAATTAAGGATAAAGAATTAATCACTCATGACCTTATATGATCATTTAAGACTTTTCATTAACTCGCAAAGCAACTCATCTAAACCTGAAATTAGTAAAGAATAGTCTAGAATTGATCTCTAAGTTATGATCCGCAGCAATCTAAGAAAATATCCTTAATTCATCTTGCTTTGAATCTAAATCCTCATCGAGCAAAACCTGTAAGTAATAAAGTTGCGAAACTCATATCATGAATAACAAATCAATACACCTTGCAACTAATGATTAATTCTATTAATCCAATCAATCTTTGCATCTTGAATTTGTAAAATAAGATTAATAAATTCATAAAGAGCAATCCTTACTTCGTGTGAAGAGTTTTAATTATTCTTTCTATTTATGTTCTTTCGCTCTTATTGAAGTTTATTGTTTTGCGTTATTTTTCGTTGTTCGACGAGTAGACCGATGTCTCTAGCCGTCTTTAAATGCGTCGCCGCATAATCCTCGTCTTCGTCAGAAGCGTCTATTAAGCAAGGCAAGCTTCCTTTGACCATATTGCTCCCAATATTTTATATTCCTTTTGTGCATCAAATTGTTTTATGCATGCGTTTACTTTATGTAAATTGCTATCTTGTGGTTTGGTATTTATACCTGTTGTCTCGTGATCCTCCTTTGATACTTATGACATGTGAACCTTGATAACCGTAGATTGAGAATAGGCATTACTTAATGTCATCGTGGGTGTATGCGTTCATATTATTCATGCTTAGCCATGCTTTAGAATAAATGATGTACATGATCAACTCAATAATTGTTTCGGGAAACATTGAAAATGTCACTGTTGGTGGTGGGTACTTTGATTAAAAACCCAAAAAGAAAACTATGCTTTGATGCGGGCAATTATTGGCAATAGCGGTTGTGCGAAAGGAATAGCACGTAGTGTAGGGTGAAGTGTCGCCGTGTCACAACTAAGGACCGAGCAATGGGACGCTATTGATCCGAGATTTCCGTGCAACCACGAGGGCTATTTATGGGGTAGCCTTAGCCTATTAAGTTATTTAGATGTGGCTTTGTTCATTGGTAGGCGGGAGCTAGCACAAGCATTCCCGTTTGGTGCCTTGGACGGGTCCCCAAGCATTCCCGTTTGATGCTGCTTGGGTGGGGTTTCCACCCATGCAGCGGTGTGCATACTGCCGTGTTTAGAAACGTTGTGTTGTGTGTGAAAGTGGATCCACGGCTTGGGTGTGTGTTTCTAGTTCTACGGCGGGGGTTAACGTCCCGGGCTGGATCAAAGCCATGTCTAGGTAATGGAACAGCTATGTATGATCGCCTGGCAGACACAATGTCCTATTGGAGGCGTGTGTGATCTTGCAAAAAGGTGGGTCATTCCTTGTGGGTAAAGTTGTACACCTCTGCAGAGTTTAAATCTAATTAATTAGCCGCGCTCGCGGTCATGAGCACTCGGTGAAGTCATTCCAATGTTAGCTTTGATTTTCAAAAAGGGTTATTTTATAAGTTAGCTTACCCCACAGATGACCCAATGCTATACCCTGTGTGGGCAAGTATTGGAATCAGCTGTTGTGCCCTGTGTGGACAAAGAACTGGATATATGCCACGCGATGGCAAGGTTTGATTAAATCGCTCACGTCATGGAGGACGGTGAGTGTTATTTATGCTTTACTTATTTGTTATCAATTAAATCTTGCTTTTATAAATTCCGTTTGCAAATAACTTGATTTACAAATGCAAATTCGCTTTATGCAAATGAACTGTATTAGCCTTTCCTTTGAAATGGCCTGCATGTATGATAGGTTTTGCTCAAGTCTTGCTGAGTATGTAAAATACTCACCCTTGCCTAATTATATTGTAGGTGTGTGCTAGCGAGCTTCGAGTCTCTTTTCGTCGCAGGTTGCGGGATTCTTTTGAACCGATCTTTTCTAAGGAGTTATGCCTGGTCAGTTGCCTGCGGGGTTGGATGGGCAAACCGCAAGTTATAGCTTCTTTTGCTGCTTTATTTTCTGACTTGTAATAATTATTTATATTATCGTTTCCGCTTAATTATTGTTTTGTATGGTTGTGATTTCCAATTGTTGTAAACATGTGAGTGCTAGCTATTGATCCAGGGAATAGCACAGTAATCACATGGAGGTTCCTGTTCATCAGAACGGGGTCTCACACACGGATCAGCTCAAAAAAAACCCAGCCCGATACCCATCTCTAGCCCAACCTATATCTTGCATTTGAGACACGGCTTAATTAATGCTTTATTCCCCTCTCTACTCTCACCACTATGGAACATGTGATTACTGCCGGGTCCACATCGGCATCACTGCCGGATGTGGACCCGGCACAACCTAAGTGGCAGTGATAGTCGAGGACTATCACTGTCGGATGTAAACCGGCAGTGATAATCACTATCACTGCCGGTTTATACTTAAGAACCGGCAGTGCGGTTCATACTTTCCAACCGGCAGTGATAATATGTTATCACTGCCGGTTATTAGTTAGAACCGGCAGTGATAACTAACTATCACTGCCACATTTTCAATAATATCCGGCAGTGATAAGTAACTATCAGTGTCCAATTGTTATCAATATCAAGATCGATAACTACTATCAACGCCCTTTTTCTTGTTAACCGCGTTGATAGCTCGTGTCCTATTTTGATATCCAAATGGCGTTGATGGGTTTTTAAACCTTTTGCATATATATTTTTGTAGTATATGTTGTAGCATGTATATATATTATACAATAGATGTATTACATGCGGTATCGTTGTGCACAATAATCTTGAAGCATCACTAAAGTGTAATTGAAATACATTGAAGCATCATAATATTTAATTATTACATTGTTCATTCACTTTTGAAGCATTAAATTGTTCATTCAGAATTATTGCCATGGAGAAATGGTCGTAAAATTAAGCCCTTCGTGTGGAGAATTTCTCGAATTATGAACCCACTATCTGCTCTTGAAGGGCATCAATTTAGGTGGTCGAAAGCAGTTCTTTGGTGCCTTACGATTGTGTATTTGTCATGGGAGAAATTGAAGCATTAATTAGTGTCATCGTCTTTATAAAGAAAAGTACGGGTCAACATGTAATGATCGATATACCAGCTGGCCGTTGTAGTCCGTATTGTCAGTGATGAACGCGTGGATATGTGTCATTGCGTAGTATCCACATAAATTGTTCCCTTGGGGTTGTTTCAGGCATGGAAAATCGGTGTGTATTCTGAAATTTTTCACGTATGGACGATGCCGTTTGCTCTTCTTGCAGTATTGTTTGTACACCCTGTTCATGGTTTTGAGTAGTCATTAAAATTAATTAGGTGCAATGGGATGGAAGATTATTAGAGCAATAATGCAACGACCGAGTTACCTGGTTAGCAAGTCTATTAAGTCTTGGTATTCGCCTGTCGGTTTCCTCATTGAGTCCAAGACAGTGATGTTGCTTTCGTCTAACATGAAGACAAGGACGATCCAGTGAAAGCTGCAGAAGCCAATTAGTCGTCACATTGTGTTGCGCATCAAATATGAGACACTAGTAGGCAGGAAAACACGTACTGAAAGTTGTAGGGTAACGAGACGTAGTCCTTGTGTTGTAGCTTTAGCGGCCTTGAGTACGTACACCTCAACATCATTTATTGTTTTGGATCTTCAATAAGTTTGCGATTGACCATGCGGGTCCAGAATCCTATCTTTTCATTGTTGTCCGCCCTAAGTGTCTTTGTCTCCATTCTCGAAAAAAAAGTCGGACCCTATGTTTAAGAGTGCGTGAATATACTGACATGAATTATACAAGAAACTTACGAGTCCATATTCTTAATATAGACACGCCCGAGAGCGTCTCGTTGGTACATCGATATAGTTCCACATGTTCAACCCGTAAAGAGTCGTCATTGTTGTGAAAGTCCATATCTTTGTATCGACGGGAAAGCACCGTTTTGTGTCTTTTGGATATCTGCGGTACCATTCATGTAGACGCCAGTAATTGTGTGGTCGGTTTGACCTCCTTATTTGGATCAAAGAAAGCTTCCCGTTAACGAATGGCCACTTTACAGTGCTGCTGCCCTTGACACCACTTTGGCTTCAAAGAAGCAATTTGCTTTACCACCATCTCCTTTAGATTTCTTCCTAGAGATGCGTTAGTAGTCCGATAGTTGGCTAGGTTGAGGAGCTTGATTATCGTCTGTCTGTTTAACCTTCGCTAAGTCCAGAAGAAATCCCGTTAAGCGAGTTCGATTTCAATCTTAGCGGTGGTGGCGTCTTCTTGAAGTGCTCTTCTACATGGGCGCCTACTTCTTTTTTTGTTTCTTCGTCGGTCATTTCATATGGTCGTTTCTTGCTAAGAGTTTTGGCTAGCTTCACAGATGACGAACTTTTCCCCCCTGACCGTGTAGAATGTACAGATCGCGGTGCTCTTTGGCTGTCTTGTGGCGCTGGAGCAGGAGGAGTTTTCTTGGGTGACGGCGGAGGAGGACTTTTCTGGGTGGCGCCTGGAGCGGGAGAAGGAGCTTTCTTCGATGACGCCGGAGGAGGAGGAGGACTGTTCCTAGATGGAGACTCCGCCTCGTCATCGTTGTTAACATCATCGTCGTTGTCATCTTCTGAGGCAAACTTTATATACCGCTTGCGCCACGCGATGAATGTGCCTATGCTTTGTCCAAGACTTTGCCCCTCCTCGCCCGCGATCTCAACCTCTACTTTGCGGTATCTGTCAACCACGCTGTCAACTGCAACTCTGGCGTATCCCCGAGGAATTGGGCGGTTATGCAATATCTGCCCCTCGTTGCATGGCCAAGCCACCCCTTCAGCCACCTTGATGGTAATGTTCGCTACGGGCAGGTGCAGACTGCAGCGTGTCGGCTCTATGATTTTGTCCACAGGAAAACTACACGCTGAGTCCTCTTCAGGAGGGTTAGCGGATGCTTGGCTGCTTTTGAGAACCCCGGCGGGACTTACGTCATGTGACTGATGACCTACGTCATGTGACTGACGTTCGCTCAGGACCTTTGTTACCATTTCTCGCATCACTTTCATCTGTTCTTCAAATTCGACTTCCCTTCTATGCATCCGGTCTTCTATTTCTCGTACACGTTCATTCAACTGTTCTTGTCTGGATTTCTTTGGTCGCTTGTACATATAGGCATCCTCTGGGAATGCTGCTTTCCACGGCACCAAGCCAACCCCTCTGGTGCGACCAGGGTGCTCCCTATTACCCAAGGCGCGTGTTAGCTCGTCGTCCTCCCTTCTTGGCAGGAAGGAGCCCTGAATAGCTTCGGAGTGGGCATCCGCGATCTTCCTCGAGATTTCCTCGTCTTTCTCGCTTCTGAAGCTTAAGCGACCATCATCCGACGAGTAGCTCCCGCATAGCGGCTAGTGCTTCGATCTTGGGGCCATGTGAGGCGTCCGATAACAACTCCATCAAGTGCTATTTGTTCTTCCGTGCATCCCACTTGGGTACTTTCTTCACGTAGCCACCGGTGCCTAGCACATGGGGGTAAATGTTCTTGTCCGAATTTGCCTTGTTCCGCTGGCTGATAGCCTGGGCTTCATCAGATATCTTATATTGCTTGAATTCATCCCAAAATTGCTGTAACCTCGGGAATCTATTAAAATCCGCGTTTGATCCTTCTTGGCGTACTCCTTATTCAGCTTTGTCTTCCAGTTCTTCCATGCAGTTCCCATAACGCTTAGTGCATGTTTCCTGGCAATCTCCAACTGATCTTCGAGGAACTGAAACTTCGCTGTCAACTCTGTCCACAATGTTTCCTTGATGTCATCGGAACATCGACGGAGAATCGCTACCGACGTGTCCATGATCTGTACATGATGGGCACATTGTCTCTAGCCAGGACCCGCATCTTTGTCCGATATGGCCCAAGCAATGGCGCTGGTATAGCGATTCTCGACTTCACTAAGCTCAACTATCACCTTCGTTCACTGTGCACATCTTCTTTGGGACCTCGTCCGCGCCTTCTTCGGTGCACTAGATGTCTGACCTGCATTTTGATTGTTTCATTAGTCGTTTGGCTCTGCTCTAATTTCATCGGGAAGCATATCCTACGATATAATCCTAGTAAAGACTTACCTCATGTACATTTGTTGCCTCGACTTGTTCCAGGTTGAGGAACTCTGTCGGGCTTCGCTCTGGGCTTTGGTCCATGGGCTTAGCGCCATCCGGCACTTGTCCATTGTGAGAGGCCATGTGTGGCAAGTTTTCTAGAATTTTAAATTAACAAAATCACGAGATGAATCTTCGCATATATATCAATGTTGTGCATATATAAGGCGTAATCACCATTTTGTCATACGTTAGATAATCTTTATAGCGATACATATATATTAATAGTGTAAATTTCAAAATCTTAATCGCATGGATCGATTCTCTGACAACCTACTTTCGTGACAGAGAGGAGGCGGTAACAAAGAACATATACAATTTCACATATACTTACACATGATACATATCTGATTGACAATTCACATATACTTATACATATCACATATACTTACACATGATACATATCTGATTGACAATTCACATATACTTATACATATCACATATACTTACACATGATACATATACAATTGACAATTCACATATATACTTATTTGCTCAATAAAAAATAATGAATCATTCTTATTCCACACTAATATGATTTTCAAAAAATGAAATAAGGTTATAAATCCACAACTAGAATGTTAGTAGTCTATTACACCAAAAGAAAGCGAGCAATCGGTTCCTTGTCAACCAAGCCGTCACCTCGTGGCCTTCTTCACCCATTTATGTCGTATGCTCTCTGGCAGCCATGCTTTTGCAGTCTTTGGTCAAATCGAACAGGACCTTCTCAGCGGCGGCTTTTGATGCGCCGATGGACTCTACGGCGACAGCGTATCGTTGTGTTGCCGCCGTTCTTGACCCATCGGCGACATCAAATGCCGCTTGCTAGAAAGGTTACATACGATTATTTCATTTATTGCCGAGAGAGCATCATGATAAATGTGAAAAATGAAGAAATTGATGATTATTATTATTGAACAAATAACAATAATATTCTAAAGAATATATGAGTTGGACCCCTGTCTCTTGGTAATTGCGCTTTCTTGATGAATTTGTGACAACCTTACCTTATTGAAAATAAACAATATTTCAATACTTTATGAGACAAGAGAGTAATTAATTGAGGCGAGTGCTAATATATATCTAATGAATCGGGATAATGGAAATAAGCATGAAACTAGAATACACATTTCCACACAAATTCAATACAAGCATATAGTTATCCTCACATAAGTAAAATATCTAAACAAGACCGATCGATTACTTAAGATACTCACATACATAAGATTAAACCTTGAACACATACACATACATATCCAATTACCGAGCAAGGTGTAAAAATATTCAAACAAAATTTCCTCACATAAAGACAACATTATGTCATTCATATGGAGGTAATTATATACGATTACTCTCAGTTATTGGGTTTGAATGAAGATTAGAACCTTCATCTCATCACGGATGTGCAAAACAATTAATTGAGTAAATAAGGCCTTAAATCATCACGAGCAATAGCATCGGCCAACCCTAGAATCATCACGAGCAACATCACGAGCAATAACGCCGAGAACCCAAGAATCATCGATTGTCAATGCATGTTAGTCTACCAACTTAAGGCCTTATTTACAGAACAATTGTCAATATCGCCGAGAACCTAGAATCATCACGAGCAATAGCATCGGCCAACCCTAGAATCATCACGAGCAACATCACGAGCAATAACGCCGAGAACCTAGAATCATCACGGAGCGGTAGCATCGGCCAGCCCTAGAATCATCACGGGGCAACATCACGAGCAACATCACGAGCACTAACGCCGAGAACCTAGCATCATCACGGCTTACCGTGGCGGGAGAATCATTTGGAGGAAGGAGGCACGCGCGCGAGGATGGCTGGGGAGGCGTCGCCCGCCGAGGAGAGCACGCCGAAGGCGTCGCCGCATGGAGAAGCGCCGCCGCCGGAGGAAACACCGGAGGGCGTCGCCGCCGGAGGGCGGCGTGGGGAGAGTCGGCAATGACTAGGGCGCGAAGAACTCAAACAAATTGCGAAATGGCTAAGTGCGGAAATGGCTAAGTCGGAGTGAAATGTATATATGGGAGGATTATTAATGCGGTTCAAAGATGTGAACGGCGGTGATATATTATCTCTGCGGCTTATTATAGACCGGCGGTGATAGTGAAACATCACTTGCCGGTTCATAAATGACCGTGATAATATTACATATCGCTTCTTAGGGTCATAAGCGCCGGCACTAAAAAAAATTATTACCGGTTCATTTTAATGAGCCGATGTATTTTGATCTTGCGGCGTATATTTCCGGCGATAAATATGCGATCATTATAACCGGCGATGATATTGTAATAGTAGGGGCGTGATGTTCTATTGTAGTCGCGTGATATATAGCTATTCTTGCGGTTGCGAGACTATGGCGTGCTTGATGTGTTTTATTAGTGTCATTCTCGTTTGTCAGCAAACGCGATGTTCCTTATCTTTGTGCGAAGTGGCAAGGACTTCTTGCCACGGCGGGAAAATTGGCACACTTCTTGCGCTGACAGGAAAAGTGGCACACTGTTTTATCCCAACCAAATACAAACATTGGAATTTCGTTAGCCCAACCAAATAAGAGCTATTTAGGGCTCATACAAATTGCTAATTTATTTGTAAAAAACCCCAAATATAAACATTGGAATTTTCCTTTTTGTTTTATTTAAAATTTGGTTAATTAGGAATAATCAATAAAAACTTGCTCTTACTATGTCATCTTCATCCATTGGACATTTCTTGTTTTTGATTGACTATAATAATCAATACTCCATAAATTTCAAATTGAAGCATGTCCCATTACAAAATGTTTATATCAAAAATTAAAGCTTGACCTTCATACAAAATAAAGCATATCCTTGATTACACAACTAAGTTACAATCGGCCTTCGTTATGATCATGGCGTATGTATGTAGCTTCCTCTATGTCTTCCATGAGACCTAGGTCGATGTTCTCACCGAAAGGAGGAAGCTCATCAAGCTGGTTATAGTCTTCCTCGTCGACTACATTCTCAACTCCCACAATCCTTCTTTTGATTGAAGAACCATGTGGCGTTCCTTGTCATTTGGATCCTCACAAAGAAAATTTGTGTATACGGCATTAGCAAGTACAAATGGTTCTTCTCTGTATCAAGCGTGTTTGAAGTCCACGGTAGTGATACGTGCTTGTCGATGTTCACGCCCTAGGTAGCGACCCACTTGGCACGAAAGAGGGACCTTCAAAGGCCCATAGTCAAGCTCCCAAATCTCTTCTATGAATCCGTAAATGCGTCGCATATTGCCATTCTTGTCATAAGCATCTATCACGGACCCATTGTTTTGGTTGGTGCTCTTGTTATCTTGTGCTCTCGTATAAAATGTGTACCCATTTATGTCG
The DNA here is from genome assembly GCA_036346375.1 of Guadua angustifolia. Classification (NCBI taxonomy): domain Eukaryota; kingdom Viridiplantae; phylum Streptophyta; class Magnoliopsida; order Poales; family Poaceae; genus Guadua; species Guadua angustifolia. Next base: position 32,219,143 of record CM070514.1, on the reverse strand, counting down.
TATCCTTCAAATGTCAAAATTGTATATGATGGTCCCTTAGCGGTGTTCTCAATTGGCGCACTCTGTTTGCGTATGCATCATGTATCTAAGCAACCAATCTCCAAAGTTATCTCTGTGCTCTCTCATGATCCAAACCTCGGACTTACATGGGTTTTGTCTTTGGCTTTTCTTATCCGTTTTCATAGGCCCAGATTTAATTTGGAAAGGAAATCCAATGCCTTGAGGGGACCTGTTTTTATTAGGAAATAAACAAGTGTAAACGGGTGTTCCCAAACGTACAATATCATCTACATTTTGTTCAATTTCATTAATTGACATGTAATATTATTGATAAAATCTTCCCTTTTGGGAAAAAATTTTTCCCTTTTAAAAATAATTTTTTTGGGAAAAAAAGGGGCCCCAAAACCATTCCGGGTTTTTTAAGGGGTTTAGTGGGGTCAAATTAATTTTTTTAAAAAAATTTTTAGGAAAAAGAAATTTGGGGAAAAAAATTTCCTAAAAAAAAATTTACCCTTTAGAATTTTTTAAATTATTTTTGTTTAAAATTTTTAAAATTTTTTCCTTAAACCCATTTAAAACAAATTTATTTTTTGGAACCCGGAATTTAAAATTTTAAAAAACCAATCCCTTTTAAATTTTTTAAAATTTTAAATTTAACCTAACAATTGAATTTAATTTTTTTTTAAATTTGGGTTTTTTTAAAATTTTTTTTTTTTTTGAAAAATTTTGGGAAAAGGGTTTTAAGTAAAATTATTTTTAAAAAAAAATTTTTTAAAAATTTTTTTTTTTTTTGTTTCAATTCTAAAATGGAAACTAATTTTAAAAAAATTTTGGGGGGGAAAATTTTAATTAAAAATAAAAGGGTTTTAAAAATTTTATTATTTAACTTTTAAGGAAACCCAAACTTTTAAATTTTTAAATTTATAATTTAAAAATTGGAAGAAACTTGGGGGAAAAAAATTTTATGAAAAAATTTAAAAATTTTTTTTTATTTTTTTGTAATTGTGGGATTAAATTTTTTAAAATTTTTTCCGGGGTAATAAAATAAAAGGGGAAAGGAGAAAAAACAAAACCCAAATTTTTGGGAAAGAAAAGGGATGGAAACACATGGCCCATTTGGGAAGCCCCTTTTTAATTCTAATTTAAAAAGGGGGGAAAAACCTTTTTCACAATTTTGGGGAATGCCCAAAGGATAAAAACCCCCCCAAAAACCCGGGGGGCCCGAACAAAGGAAAGGTTTCTGGAAAGGGCCCCTTCCCTTTTTGGGGAGGATTTGGTTTTGGGGAACCCAAAATCTGGGGGGACCCGGCCCGGGGAAGTTTTAAGAAGAATTTGGGGGGGCCAAAACGGCACCCAAAACCCAAAAAAAAATTTTTAAATTTTTTAAACCCAAATGGTTGGTTCCTTTTTTAAAAAAAAAGAAAAAAAAAAAAAAAAAAAGGTAAAAAAAACCCTCCCCCTTTTATTCAATTTTTTTGGGCCCTTTTTTTTGGGGTTTTGGGAAAAAAAACCCTTTACAAAAACTTAAATCCCATTATAAAATCGTAACCCAATATTACTTTCTTAAACTACATTACATATCCATACACGTTAAATTACACCTCTGCTCTACCTCACTTAAACTCTACATTACACATATACCAGTCATTCTTGATCATATAAGCATCATAAGTGAAACCATGTTATGACTATCCGCCGCCTAGACTAGTTTCGATAATCAGCAGCAAAAGTCAAAACTATCTCTTGCAAGTTGCATATCAAGAAAATCAAAATGTTATGATATGCGACATTTACTGTTTTGCTGTACAAGTATATAGAGAAAAATGTTTCGGTCATATGTGCCGAGTAATTGGAAACGGAATGAGTATATTCTTTTATATAATATATAATATTAAATTACCACAAATAGAGTTCTACAACGATCTATTTTCAAAAAATAATATATATATATACACACATATACATACACACGCACGCCCTTCTCCGCTAATAAGATCAACTCCTTCAACACGTTCTAAAACAGGTGCTGCATATTTAATTTACCGAGTGATTTTTGGATTAGAGACTATCACTGCCGATCAATCACTGTCGGTTCCAATATCCGCAGAGATGCCAATTTGGAACCGGCAGCGATATGGTATTTTGTAGTAGTGCGCTGCGGTTCGAGATTAAAAACCTGTCGATAAACCAGTCTAATTAAAAAAAATTGAAAAAATTTATACGTTGTAAACCGTATAAATTGGAAAAAATTGGAAAAATTTATCTTCCCAGGGCACCCTCGAAAAAGGAAAATCTTCCCTCGGCGACTAACTCGCGGCACGAGCTTTCCATGCATTTTCGTGGAGGAGAAATTTATAACCGCTCATCTGGCCGAAAACATATATACGTCCATCTATACTGACTGCTACCAACCCAGAAACCAACAATGCGTACATACGTGCATATCCGGCACTGCTCGCCACGCAGGCTAGCTCTACGGTCAAAGTAAACGAAAGTAGAATAAATAAATTTTTGCTGGCTCCGCGCGAGTCCGCGACCACGACCGGGTTTGCGCAGTGCCCGCCCGCGTGTTTGTCTGCTTCAATTCAACTTCTGGCTCGCACTCATCGACCGGCACTTTGTCTGCTTCAATTGAACTTCTGACTCGCACTCATCGACCGGCACTTTGTCTGCTTCAATTCGACTTCTGACTCGCACTCATCGACCGGCACGCTGGATGCTTCCGATGCTCTGGGAGCACGACCTTTTCCTAACGATCGATTGAAGCCGCGCGTATAAATTACGGTGCACATGCACATTAACGGAACCACATCACAAATTGAGTGCGATAGCGAGGCGGAAAGCCAAAGACAAGCAAAACGGACAGGTTTCTTGTTGTAAAGCCAAGGAATCTCCCCAGTTTTTTTCTTCAGAAGCGAGAGCCGGTGCAGTGCTCTCTGAGGTCATAGCCATGGCGCCCATGCAAGTACCGGAGCAGAGCAACGGGTCCCTGACCCTGAACCCGGTGCAGCGGGCGCTCAGCCGCGGAGTATCGTCGCTGTCGACGCCCAAGTCCCCGCCGCCGTCGTACGGGAGCACCGTCACCGTGCTGAGCATCGACGGTGGCGGCGTCCGCGGCATCATTCCCGGCACCATCCTCGCCTTCCTCGAAGAGAAGCTCCAGGTGAGTTTCCTTCTGCTTGCATGCGTGCATCTATGCATTTCTGATAAACCAATAGATTCTAATAGATCGTCGTTTGTATGTGTGTTTGTAGGAGATTGATGGGCCGGAGATGAGGCTGGCGGACTACTTCGACGTGATCGCAGGGACGAGCACCGGAGGGCTGGTGACCGCGATGCTCACGGCCCCCAACGCCGAGGGCCGCCCGCTCTTCGCCGCCAAGGACATCAACGAGTTCTACCTCAAGCACTGCCCAAAGATCTTCCCACCCGTCAGGTAACGATTACATGACTTGCTCGTGCAAATCAAAAAGCAAACTCCGGGGAGTTTGTGTCAGCATCACCTCGATCAAAGTCAGCACGATCGACTATATATGTTCGTATATTGTGTTGTGCAGCAAAGGGCTTATGGGCTTGTTGAAGAGCACGACGGGACCCAAATACGACGGCCAGCACCTTCACTCGGTCGTGAAGGAGCTGCTCGGCGACACGCGGGTCGATCAGACGCTCAAAAACGTCGTCATCCCCACCTTCGACATCAAGCTCCTCCAGCCCACAATTTTCTCAACCTACGACGTATGTGAAAAATGAAATGTAAATACACCGGCTATGAAATGTTTCATCCTACTTATGACCATGAAATTTTTACAGGCCCGTAAGGATGTCTCCAAGAACGCTCTCCTTTCGGACGTGTGCATCAGCACGTCCGCTGCGCCGACCTACCTCCCCGGCCACCACTTCGAGACCAAGGACAAAGACGGCAAGCCCCGGGCCTTCAACCTCATCGACGGAGGCGTCGCCGCAAACAATCCGGTAAGCGTATAGTCAGAACAATCTGCAATATGGACTGAAATTACTTGTCAAACAAAACAAAAGTCGTCACATCATCAATTAGCTTGTTGGACATGTTAATCTAAACTTATCGCACAGAATTGATCTTTCGAGACACTCATGTACTCTATGCCATATCTGACAACTCGACACATACAGACGCTGCTGGCGATGACCCACGTAAGCAAGCAGATCCTAATGGGCAACCAGGACTTCTTCCCGATCAAGCCGGCTGACTATGGAAAGTTCATGATCCTGTCGCTGGGCACCGGCTCGGCCAAGATCGAGGAGAAGTTCGACGCCGCCGAGTGCAGCAAGTGGGGCATCCTCGGGTGGCTCTACAACAAAGGCGCCACGCCGCTGATCGACAGCTTCAGCCAGGCCAGCGCCGACCTCGTCGACATCCACGCCTCCGTACTCTTCCAGGCGCTTCACTCCGAGAAGCGCTACCTGCGCATCCAGGACGACGAGCTCAAGGGTGACACGGCCTCTGTCGACATGTCCACGCCAGAGAACTTGAATCGGCTCGTCGACGTCGGCAAGGCGCTGCTGAAGAGGCAGGTGTGCAAGGTGAACGTCGAGACCGGCAAGAACGAGCCCGACATGAAAAGGGGCACCAACGGCGAGGAGCTGATCCATTTCGCCAAGATGCTGTCGGAGGAGCGCAAGGCCAGGATCCAGCAGGAGGGCAACAAACAGTAAACTTGGATGGGATATGTACAATGTATGTCAAGTACTCATTGTGTAGTAAATGCCAGCCAGACAAGCTTGTATTCGATCATTTTAATATGCCTTAATTATTTTTTATGTATCAATATAAAATTTTAGAAGTTATCCATAGCCAATGCTTTAAAAGTTCAACCTCATATATTCCAAAATAACATATATCTCGTGATTGGAGAGATTAACTTGTACGGAGTAGAAGACGTCACTTTTTAGCCCCATAGCAATGTATATATATTTTTAAATCTGGCCCTTTATGAACATAAATATGAAAATAGCCCTACCTCTGACCTCGGAAGCGCCGAAAGATGATGCGTGTCACCTTCTGCGCTCCTATACCACCTGCTGTGGTATGAGAGTGCAGAAGGTAACACGTGTCACTTTTCGGCGCTTTTGTGATAAAAAATTAAGTTAATTTTACAATTACATTTGTAAGAAAACCAAATTTACTAAAATATCACACCCTAGACTACAAAAACCATCATTTCAACTAGTATTGCACTTGAAACACAGATAGCGCACACACACTAGACAATAATGAGATGTCCCGCCCACGTTGAAAATTTTCCGGGTATCATCTTTTGGGCGCATAGACATGAGTTTATCTAACTTGTGCATCCGCAAAAACAGTAACTGTCGAGCACGGAATTGACGAGTTAATTAAAGAAGGGAGTGCACGTTTGAGAGAACAAATACATGTCATTCTAAAATTTTAAGATGATCATTTACCATTTTTCTTGTAAGATGATTATTTACCATTTTTTCTTGTATACCCTTCTCTTTTAGTTATTTCTTATATCATTTAATACCAATAGAGTAAGACACATCATCTAAAAAACAATAATTGATCTAATAAAGAGAGGTAAAATAGTCTTTTATACATATGTCTAGGCGGAAGTGTAATATCTTCCAATGAAGAACGAGAAAGTACCAAAGAGGAATGGGTCAACATTCCACACGTTTTGTATGTAATTTATTGCATAATATATAATCATTAACATACCTATACCCGCAAGAATTGGAGGCAAACCGGAGCTCCACCTGTCACTTGCGCATTTTGCGAAAAAAACCCCTCCGTTTATTCGCAATTACGGATAGGTCCTTCGTGATTTTTTGTGAGACAAAGATATTTTCTTTTCTTCGCGTTTAGGTCTCTGGCGCGGTATTTTACTAAAAGCCTCCCGTTAGGTTCAAATCGCGAACAAACCATTTTCTAATTTTTCAGATAGCTAATGTGTCCAAAAAATAACAAAAATGTGTCCCCGGTTCTACGCTCGTGTCCTTTCTCCGCTTTTTCCTAAAAATGTTTTCGCCACCAAAAAATCCGAAAAAATGTTTTCACACCCAAAAACCCTAAAAATGTTTTCGTCACAAAAAAGCATAGATTCGTCAAGGTTTATAGCAACTCATGGATTTACCAACGGTCATGACCGCGAAGTTTTTTTAAAAATGTAGATTCGTCTCAAGATTTATCAAGATTTATAGTGATCTATAGATTCGCCGACGGGTCCTAACGACCCATTTTTTAGCAAACGAAAAACAAAAAAACAAAAAACGGAAAAAACAGATTCATCAAGGTTTATGTATTATTACTCGGTGAACGCTGGAGTATTAGACTCGACAAAAGAAAGTTGTCGCTCTAATAATTTTTCGCTTTTTTTCCTCTAGGCTATTTTTTCACCGGTGGGTGGTTTTTGTAAAATAAGAAATTATTATTTTTTCGAGCACATGCTATCGAATTCAACCTGCAAGAGTCAGAAGCGCTTATCCAAATTAGTATCTACCCTATTAAAGCCGAGAGAATTGCGCCTCCTCAAATTTCATCCACGTGGCGCCTCGCTGCTTTATGAAAAAGTCCTCCGCTTTTGAAATTACGGATAGGTCCTCGTAATTTTCTCGTGAGACGAAAAAAAAATTTTCTTCGCTTAGGTCCTTGGCGCGGTATTTTTACAAAAAGTCTCCGTTAGTTCCAAATCGCGAACAAGCCCTTTTCTTATTTTTTCAGATAGCGAGCGTGTCCAAAAAATAACAAATAGGTCCTCGCTTACGTCGGGTCCTTTCTCCGCTTTTTCCCGGGAAAATGTTTTCAAGACCGAAAAACCGAAAAAATTTTTCACGCCAAAAAACGGAAAATGTTTTCATCGCAAAAAACACAGATTTGTCATCTCGATAATTTTTCGCTTTTTTCCTCTAGACTATTTTTCACCGGTGGGTGGTTTTATGGAAAAAGATACGCCCACCTTTCTCCGCTTTTTCCCGAAAAATGTTTTCGTCACGAAAAACCCGAAAAAATGTTTTCGCCACCCAAAAAAACGGAAAAATGTTTTCGCCGCAAGAAAAACACCTATTTGTCATCTCTAATAATTTTTCGCCGTTGTTAGGCTCAACAAAAGAATGTTGCCATCTCTAATAATTTTTCGTCCTTTTTTCTCTAGACTATTTTTCACCGTGAGTGGTTTTGTAACATGTGTTATTACTCATGGACGCCAGAGAGCGTTAGGCCCAACATAAGAAGGTTGTCATCTCTAATAATTTTCCTCGCTTTTTCCTCTAGACTATTTTTTACCGTGGGTAGTTTTATAAAACAAAAAAATACATTCAGTTCTTCTAGCGGTGATTTTACAAAAAACCTATAGTTTCAGATATTCGTCCCGTCCTTCAAATTTTATTTTTTCGAGGGTCAGATACATGACTCAAGAATACAGTACAAGATATCCGCTTAGTATCAACCCTATTACACGCTGGAGATTTCGCTCACCAGACGCCCACGTGTCAAGCTACGCCCATTCATGAAAAAACTCCTCCGCTCCTTCAAATTACGATAGGTCCCTATAGATTACTTAATAGATCTTTCGTGATTTTTTGTGAGGGAAGATATTTTTCCTTCATCGCTTTGATCCTCTACCGCTTACTGAAAGAACCTCTGTTAAGTTCAAATCGCTAACAAGTCCTTTTCTAATTTTTCAGATAACTGATAGGTCCAAAACGTAACAAATGTGCCCTTGCTATTTACATCTAGGTCCATCCATGTGTCTGGCGTCGGGCGAGGCCCTCCGGAATCGCGCTTAGGTCTTTTTCGAAAATTGAAAATCGTTTAGGTCCTTTTTCTCTCGGTTATTTTACAAAAAAATCGAGTCCGTGTATATTCATGAAAGCAAAGTCCTCCGGCATGATGTGTCTAGAAACGAACAAATGTGCCCTTGCTCCTTACTCTAGGTCATTTCTCCGTTTTTCCCAGAAAAAATGTTTTCGCCACTAGAAATATGTGTGCATCTCTATCTCTAGACTTTTTTCTCAACTCGATTTTTCATCTCGATCTCTGATATTTTTTGAAACATGTATTATTATTCGGTGAACACGTAGAGTATTAGGCTCGACAAAGGAAGGTTGTCATATCTAATAATTTTTCACCCTTTTTCCTCTAGACTATTTTTCACTGGTAGGTGGTTTTGCGAAAATAAAAAATTACATCCAGGCCCTTCGATCGGTGGTTTTGCAAAAAGGGCCATATCGTTTCGTATATTCGCGTACGGGTCATCCGCCTTTATTTTTTCGTTTCCAAAAAAAAACCGTAGCTTGTGTATTAGGCTCGACAAAAGAAGGTTGTCATCTCTAATAATTTTTCGCCCTTTTTCCTCTAGACTATTTTTCACCGGTGAGTGATTTTGCGAAAATAAAAAATTACATCCAAGCCTTTCGATCGGTTGTTTTGCAAAAGGGCCTTATCGTTTTGTATATTCGCAGACGGGTCATTCGCCTTTTATTTTTTCGCTTCCAAAAAATCCCGTAGTTTGTGTATTCACGGTTGTCCTCCCAGAGGTAGTTTTGTAGAAACAAAAAAATACATCCAGGCCCTTCTACCGATAATTTTACAGAAAGAACCCTATAGTTTCATATATTCGCGTATGGGTCCTCCAACTTTATTTTCTCGAACGCATGCTATCGAAATTCAGCCAGCGCAACGTAGTGCGCAGATCAACCTAGTTATAATCCATCTATTATAGCCGAGAGAAATGGAGCCCAACCAGGGGCTCCACGTGTCGGCCCGCCATTTTGCGAAAAACCCCTCCAGTTTCTGTGAAATTACGAATAGGTCCTCGTAATTTTTCGTGAGTCAAAATATTTTTTCCTTTCGCTTAGGTCCTCGGCGCGGTATTTTATGGAAAAACCTCCGTTAGTTTCAAATCGCGAACAAGCCCTTTTCTAATTTTTTCAGATAGCTAACAGTCCAAAAAATAACAAACAAGTCCTCGCTTACATTCGTGTCCTTTCTCCGCTTTCCTCGAAAAATGTTTTCGCCATCGAAAAAAGCCGGAAAATGTTTCCGCCACCCAAAAAACGGAAAAATGTTTTCACACAAAAACACAGATTCCTCCTGCTTTTCCCGGAAAATGTTTTCGCTTATCGAAAAACCCGAAAACAATGTTTTCGCCACCCAAAAAAACGGAAAAATGTTTTACTAAAAAACGGAAAAATGTTTTCACAAAAAAACACGGATTCCTCCCGCTTTTCCCAGAAAAATGTTTTCGCCACCGAAAAACCCTAAAAATGGTTTCGACACCCAAAAACACCGAAAAAATGTTTTCCACAAAAAACACAGATTCCTCCAAATTTTTTTTTCCGTGCTCATGCTATCGAATTCATCACAGAACAGAGCGCCAGACATGTTCTAGTTATAACTTATCTATTAAAGCCGTGAAATCGGTAGCAGGAAGCCGCCCACGCCAAGAAAGCGCCACTTGTTGCTAGGACGATCTTCGAACGCATCGTTGTTTAGTGCTATGATTTTAACGACTTCCAATACTGTGTTTTGGCCCTTCAAGGCCGTCACTGGTTTTGTTTTCCCTACACGTGTGGCTCTTCTCGATAGTTCCTGCCTCGGTCGTGGCTCCAGTTCCCCTCGGCTTTGGCCGTTCTTGCTTTTCCCCGCTGTAGCCCTCCGTTCGTTCTGCCGCGCCGCAATGTCGCCGTGCATTCCTTCGATCGCGCCGCCCTTTCCGTCGATGGATTCGTGAGCGTGCGTCCGGCCGTTACGCCGCTTCTTCCCGCGCGTTCGCCCGGGCCTTGCGGCTCTTCTTCCCGCGCGACCGTCCGGGCTTCCCGCGTGACCGTGCGGCCCTTGTGGCGTTTCTTCCCGCCCTTGCGCCGGTTCTTCCTTACCGATCAGGCGGCGGGTTTTGTCGCCTTTTTGCCCAGCGATCGTAAGGCGCCAGACCGCCAGCATTTTGTCTTTGCTTTCTTTGGTCTTCCTGTGGACTGAGTGGACGGCTGCTCCAACTGTGTTTGCTTTGTTGATTCAGGCTGTGGATTCCGCTTTATGGTTAGCATTTCCACCCTTCCTTCTGTTCTTTATTATTTTCCAGGCTCTGTGCTGTGCTTCATGCTGTGATTGTTGTTCTCTGTATGTTCTAGGGTTTCCCTATTATACATAACTGACTATGCTGATCATGTCGTAATTTTTTGGGGAATAGCCTCTACCTGCTTAACGTATTTGTTATGTACGTTTATTGTGTTAGTTCTTCATACGCTGCTCTTTCTGTTTCTTGCTTTCGGATCAGGTTGAGCGCTTTCGTACGCAGGCCATCCTTTTTTGAACGATGTAGCATCCTACGTTGTGCCCATGTCTGAGTGCGAGCGTCTGCTAGGTCGGTGTTATTGCCTTCTGTTAGATTGTGTGCTCCCTTCAGCCTTGCTTGTTTGTTGTCACGTCGGAGTTTTTATACGTGGGCCTGTTCAGGGAAACGCCTCTACCCTGTTGTGCTGCCGGTTCTTGCCCGCCAGAATCGTGCCAAGAGACGTGCTGCTAATATTGCTAGGCGTTTCGCAAGACGAGGTTATTGCTATGTTCTTATGTTAGATTCTATCGATTCCTTTTCGTTGCTTATAGCTTTCCTCATTTTGTTGTTCTGTTTTGGGAATGTATTTGGATATTGCTGTCTTCTTTCATCGGCGCCTCCTAAAGGCTGCATCCCGTGCGCTCCTTCTGCTGCTACTCTATGTTCTTTGCCTAAGGAATATGTTGATTCGTTGAAAGGTATACTTACGTCTCGGCTTCTTCGGTTCCTTTCCCTGTTTTTTAGCCGTGGTTATGCTGCCCTGTACCATCTGTTCATTGTTTTCCGTGTTTATGCTGTAGCTGCTTATGAGCATAGATCGTATTATGGTGGCCCTGATTATGCTTGTGATAAGTGTTCTGCCGTGTTTTGGTATCAAGAAAGGGTGCGTGGTCAGAGTTCGCATGCGCAAAGACGTATCGTATATAACCTTTGTTGTCGTAGAGGGAAAATCTCATTGCCTCCCCATAGGCCGTTCCCTCCTCCATTGCGAGAGCTTATACGTTTCGATGGAGGCCCCCGATCCAATACTTTTATGCGCATGATAAGACAGTACAATTCTCTTTTTGCCTTTGCTTCCCTTGGGGTGAATATTGACACAAGCATTAATACTGGCGATGGCCCTTATGTTTTCCGTATTAATGGTGTTGTGCACCATCGTATCGGTTCTCTTTTGCCTGCCACTGGTCACCGGCCTGAGTTTGCGCAGCTATACATATATGACACAGCAAATGAGCTTCAGAATCGGTTGAACATTTGTGGATCAAACGACCCTACCGATGCCCTTCCTGATCCAGACATTGTTGCGGATATTATTTCTATGTTAGATCACTGCAATCCTATTGTACAGCAGTTCAGGCTCACACGTGATAGACTCCTGTCACCTGATGCTCCTGAGATAGCTATCAGGCTTATTGGACCGCAAAAGATAGACAGTGACCGTTATTGCCTTCCACAGGGCTCAGAATTAGCTGCTCTGTTGGTTGGAGGTATTTCTGTGGATGCTTGCAGATTTGATGTAGTGGTTCAGGCACATTCTGGAGAATTTAGACACATTTCGCCAGTCCACCCGAGTTTAATGGCCTTACAGTATCCTTTGCTCTTTCCTTATGGTGACAAGGGGTTTCATCTAGGCATAAAATTAAAGGAAGTTGACGATCAGCCTCTAGGGATACGTGAAGATGCATCCATGTTGGAATACTATCGCTATGAATGTCATTATCGCAAAAATGAGCCGAATCCATTTACTTGTTGTGGTAGGCTTTCTGATCAGATCAATGTTAATGCCTATTCGTGTATTGAGTCAAGTCGTCTATCCTTTCATTTTTTCAATCAAGATAAGCTTAGATCCGAAACTTATCAAGGCATATCAGATGCTATTTGTAAGGGAAATAATCTAGGAAAGGATATTGGCATCAAAACAATTTTGCCGGCAAGTTTTACTGGCGGCAAGAGATATATGATACAGAATTATCATGATTCCATGGCCATTTGTCGAGCATATGCCCCCCCCCAGTTATTCACCACTTTTACTTGCAACCCTAAATGGCCAGAGATAGCTGAGGCAATTGAGCCAGGCCAAAAACCACATGATAGAGCTGATATACTTACACGCGTTTACAAAATGAAATTAGATGAATTCATGGCTGACTTGAAAGATGGAACATCCTTTGGCCCTATACGTGCAGGTCTGTCTTATTATTGAGCCATCGTTTTGCCTTATTCACAGTTCTAATCTTTTTCTCACTTCAGATCCATCTCTCCCGTTTTACAGCTGTGCATACTGTTGAATTTCAAAAGAGAGGCCTGCCCCATGCTCATATCCTTGCATGGCTAGCTGTGCAAGATAGAGATCCTTCACCGTCTTTCATTGATAGTATAATTTCTGCTGAGCTACTTGACATAACGGTTGATCCATTAGCATATGCCCTTGTTCAAGAATTCATGATTCATGGTCCATGTGGTGACCTTAATCCTAAGTGCCCTTGCATGAAAGACGGCCGTTGTTCAAAGAGGTACCCAAAGTCTTTCCATTCTGAGACATCGCTTGACCATGATGGGTACCCTATTTATCGACGCCGAGATGATGGTAGGTTTGTGATTAAACATGGCGTCAAGCTTGACAATAGATGGGTGGTCCCTCATAATCTACGATTGCTAAAGAAATACCAGGCCCACATAAATGTCGAATGGTGTAATAAGACATACCTTGTGAAATACCTTTTTAAGTATATCACAAAGGGCCATGATCGTACACAATGTCTTTATACAGCATGTACCGACCCACCAAAGTTGTGTTGTCGTGTCAGGCCAAAAGTCGTGCTCACATCGATGAACATGCAGTTCCTAATCATAGTGATTGTGTGCTGCATGCTGGACAGAGAAGTGAACCTGGAGCATCTCATGGTACAATGTCTGTGAATTCTGATGGCAACACCCACAATAAAGATGAAGGTCTCGATGAAATTTCTGAGTACATTAAATCAAGATATTTATCTTCGTGTGAGTCAAATTGGAGAATATTTGGCTTTGATATCCATAGTAGAACGCCGGCAGTGGAAAGGTTATTTGTTCATATGCCAGGTATGCATGTGGTTACATATCATGAGGATTCTGACTTGAGTGCTATTGTGGAGGACCCTGATTCAAGTAAGACTATGCTAACAGAATGGTTTATTGCTAACCAAAGATCAATATCTGCTAGAGAACTAACATACTGCGAATTCCCAACAAAATGGACATGGCAGTCTGATAAAAAAATTTGGACTGAGAGAAAGAGAGGAACTAAAATTGGTAGGCTGCGCCACATCCACCCTTCTACTGGTGAGTCTTTTTATTTGAGGATGCTGCTAATGGTTGTTCGTGGTGCCAGATGTTACGACGATGTCCGAACATATGAAGGCATTTTACATAGCAACTATCATGAGGCGTGCAAGGCACGTGGTTTGATTGGTGATGACACCGAATGGATTGCCCTATTTGATGAGGGAGCTGTGTGGGCGACATCACATCAGTTGAGAAATCTTTTTATGGCAGTGCTGATCTACTGTGATGTCGGTGATGTCCGTGCTTTATTCAATAGATATTGGCGGTACATGGCTGACGATATTGCCTACACCATTCGTGCCTCTCTCCAAAATAAAAAATGCATGATTCCCGACATTGTGCTACAGAACAAGTTATTGAAACAGCTTGATATCTTGTTTTTGAATAATGGTTTGTCCATGTCATCGTATAATCTTCCGATCCCATCTGATAATTCAGACAATGTGCTTGGTGCTAGAATAATTCTTGAGGAACTATCTTATGACACAGCTAAGCTTTCTATCCAGGCTGATTCCATGTATGCCATGCTCAACAGTGACCAATCTTCTATATATAACACCGTAATGTTTCGAATATTACACAAAGAAAGATGTGTTTGTTTTATCTCAAGACATGGAGGAACAGGAAAGACATTCCTATGGAATGCCATTATTACAAAACTCAGATCGCAAGGCCAGATTGTATTGGCTGTGGCATCGTCTGGAGTTGCCGCATTATTGTTACCAGGTGGCCGCACTGCCCATTCTAGGTTTCGTATACCGCTGACTATTCATGACAGAAGTATGTGCAATATACGAAGAGGGACTGTTCTCGGGGAATTAGTAAGGAAATCTGCTCTTATTCTATGGGATGAGGCTCCTATGACACACCGGTTGTGCTTCGAAGCTTTTGATCGCACTCTTCGTGACATACTCTCTCTTGATAATCCAATTAATGCTGACAAACCTTTCGGTGGTAAACCAATTTTATTCGGTGGTGATTTTAGGCAGATATTACTTGTTATCGAGGGTGGCACACGAGCGGATATAGTAGCGGCTTCCCTTCCAAAATCTCCGCTTTGGAAATTTATAGATGTTATGCATCTAACTGTAAACATGCGCCTGATTAATCCTGCTTTATCCTTGGAGGAAAAAAACAAGATGCAGGAATTTGCCCAGTGGATTACTGATATAGGAGAAGGCCGTGTGCCACCATGTAACCAACCAGGAAGCTCGGACCAATCATGGATTCGAATTCCAGATGATCTTTTGCTGAAACCAGGACCAGATAAAGTAGCATCGATCATCGCACAGATATGATGATTTCGAAAAGAATTATGTCAACCCTATTTATTTGGCTCAACGTATATTATATGTCCCGTCAATTTCGCTGCTGATGAAATGAACAATGTTATGCTTGCTAAGGTCCCTACAGATGTCAAAGATTATTTGAGTTATGACAAGATTGCCAATCCAAACGAGCAACCGGCAGATATTGATATTTTATATCCACCAGAGTTTCTCCATTCAATCGTCATAAACAACTTTACTCAACATAGACTCTCTCTAAAAATTGGTACCCCTGTTGTGCTGCTTAGAAATATAAACCAAGCTCTTGGCTTATGTAATGGTACACGGCTTATATTAATTAGGCTTGGTAATTGAATTCTAGAAGCCAGAATCATGACCGGAACGCATATCGGTGAAATGGTATGTATACCAAGAATTATTCTTAATGGAACAAGCCCAAAATGGCCATTTACTTTGCAGCGCCGACAATTCCCAATCAGACTTTGCTATGCGATGACGATAAACAAGTGCCAAGGTCAAACATTGAGCAAAGTGGGTGTCTATTTAAGGAATCCGATTTTACGCATGGTCAATTTTATGTTGCTGTTTCTAGAGTAACGTCAAAGGAAGGATTGACAATACTGATAGAAAAAGAAGATGGAACTACTGATTCAATAACAAAAAACATAGTTTATCATGAGATCCTTTCGTTTGTCTAATTACCATTGTGTTTCCCCAGTTTGGCCACCCTGCGCCACCGTGTTAGACGCTCCTTTTGGTCTGTGCTTATCTCTTTAGCTCACTCTATTGTTTATTCGTTACTAGCTTTTGTACATGATTGCTCCACACCTGCCTTCCCTCTTCTGTATATCTTCCTTCTGTCATTATGCTTACTGTAGTAATTGTTACTGCTCTAAACACCCTTTCACCATATTAAGCTTCTTGCATATATTCCCATGTCTGACCTACATTATCCATACTTATTACCCTATCAGCTCTTATGTTTGTCCCTTCACATAGCAAGCATGCTGCTTCAAAAAACTCACACTTTTTGTTATTATATATGCAGATGGACTACGCTTTGCTGAAAGACATCAACCAAGAATCGCATCGCTGGCGTGTACGTGTCAAGGCCACCCGTTTTTCTGAATATACTATTGAGGATAAGCCAGGCAAAGTATTACGACTTGACTTCGTTTTGCTTGATGAACAGGTTGAAACAAAAGTATCTTTTCTTTTGTTGATTCTTTCGGCGACTTACGAAACCTACTCTTACAGTATTCTAATATTGATTAAAGGGTACTATGATTGAAGCTCAAATACCAGAACGCCATTTGTCGCTGTTTGCTCCACTCCTAACAGAAGATTCGTTATACTACATAGAGTACTTCGAGGTTACCAATGCTCGAACAAATTATCGACCTGTCAGTAGCACTATCATGGCTAGATTCACTGCTCATACCAAAATCAAGGAAATTGCTCTTATTCCACAAGGGTTCCCCACATATGCATGCAACATTGTTTCATTCCAGATCCTCAGAAGTAGACTGGATGACAACCAGCTATTATCAGGTCTTGTTTACCATTTCATATAGAACAAAAAATCTGTCTACTTAGTATATTCTTTGTACTAATAATTACCTCAACACAGATACTATAGGCCTTGTTACCACTATCTCACACATAAAGACAGTCATTGTCAAAGGTGCTGCGAAGCCAATCCGAAATATTCTAATAACAAATGGCAGGTATATCCGTACTAACATATATTACCTTTGTGGCTTATAAACAATAAACAGCTCTATATACAGTCATAGAACATACATACACAGTTCTCGCATTTACCACTTAAAGGATTGTGTTACAGGTTTTCTTTTGTTGCCATAGTAACTGTATATTCGCTTGATAATATTTGTGCATAACAGAGAAAACGCTGAGGTCACATTATGGGGACCACATGCGATTCAATTTGATGCTGACGGTATCCAACATGAATCAGAGCGAAGTCCAGTTGTTCTTCTGTTGCTTGGGCTCATGGTTAGACTACGTAACGGTAAATGCTCGTGCATTTCTTCTTTTTTACCCCTCCATTCAAAACTACTTTCCACGTTTTTCCTGATAAAACACTACCTCTTCCCAATCTACAGGTCAACTCTCTTTACAAGGAAGCACTGTTTGCAAATGGTACACAAACGCTACCCTCCCGGAGGTAGCTGCTTTACAAAACAGGTACACTACTCAAGCAATTCCAAATGTATTGCTGACATGAATAAATCTTCGATCCTCCAAATAGATTATACATGAACTTATAGAAAAAATCATCCTGTCCTCCCGAATACAATAGCAGATGCTTCTACATTTCTAGGGCAAAATCAATGTATTACTTCCTGATCTACTTGTTTACATCCATATCATCTGTGCCCTCCCAGATATTAGACCTTTTACCAAAAAAGAACATCAGTGCTGTATCTTCTACAGACAACTATTGTGTTTACCAATGTAACCCTCTTGGTTACTATTACCGTCTGTCGATACATCCAACTTGCGGATCATTGATTTACACTACGTTATAATAATTTTTAAGAACCTCTACTGCTTCATTCTACAGGTACTTCCATACACACAAATGCAGAAAAACAAAGGCATTGAACAAACTTCTTTTGTGTTTTATAGGAATTTCACAGTACAACTGACTATCTTATTGTCTTGATCAGTTGTTTTGTCTTTCAATGAACACAGTTTAGAGATCATCTAAATCAATTAGACTCCGCTTTAACAACGATGGCTTCCACCTTACTTGTCTTCTCCCACACCGTTAAACCATTCTACTATAATATTCTGTTTATCCATATATACCGATACTCATATTACTGCGTTATCACTGGTCACTTACTTTGTCTTTACATTATCTACCAATACCACAGCGTTCCAGGAATACCATATCGGATTACATGGACTGGTCAACCGTCTATGGAGAAACAGGCTATTTCTACCATTGTCCCCCAGATCTACAACCTTAACCCACATGATGTTCTGGTATATCCACTTTTTGTCTACTTTCCTTTGTATTTCATTCAGGTTAACTGCCTCACATCTATACACAACGCTACAGAACCAAAAGCATAAAAAATCACAGCTTCAACAAAGACAGCTATCTTTTAGTTCTACAAGATCCATAAAGTAATAACCAGCTCATTAAAGTAATAACCAACTCATGGTTTTTGCAGCGAAACATTTTTCTTTGGCAAATTAATCGTTAGGTACACTGTATAGTTCTTCATTTCATTGTGCGATAGTAAAAACGTATAGCCACCAGAACCAACTTTTTTCCCTGATTTATCGCTGTGTTTCATCTGTATCACTTACACCGCAGTACACTGTCCAATTAAATGTCGTACACAGTACAAAGACGATAGTACATCTGCATCTTACCAATGTCTGTTTATGTGCTTAGGGAAACAACTATATTATCGACATTGCTATAAAAAACCTTGCTCCACAGCAGCCATGGTGGTACCTAGCATGTGCTATCTGCAAGAAAACCGTAATTTCTCAAGGAGAATCTTACAAATGTCCTAGATGTGGAATAACAACTGCTGATACACGGTATGTTCTTATCAACCACCTACATCTATTTCACATTCTGCAATATACCGATCACACATAGATAAACAATACCCATGTTCATTGCAACAGGTACAGACTCACTGTTCATGGTGTCTCACCAGATGAGATAAACGACCCAGATCCCAAGATAGCAGAGTTCATTTTCTTCGCAGAAAAAGCCGAACAATTAATTGGTTCTCCAGTGCTTTCTCTTGTCACAGCTGCTGAAGATCTTGAAGGCTTCGTCCCACCACAAATAACAAGGCTCTATGGTAGACAATATAGTTTGAAAGTATCTGTCACAAGAAGAGCTCTACAATGGACAAAAATATCATACCAAGTTGACTCTATCCTGGCTCTCCTTTGTTCACCGGACTCCGCTTCTACTGACAAACAAACTCAAGATGAGATTCCAGCTATTTTACCTAATGTTGAACTTACGCCACAAAACACTGCAGCAATTCACTTCGAGCAACATGGGCAACTACCTAGCTCTGGAGAAAATATACGCTTGGACAGCCCTCAAACCAACACAGCGACTCCACCTGCATCAATTCATGTACTTCCACAGGTACCTACCACAAACAACATTTACCCTCAATCCTTACTGAATAATGCTGATATTCTTACCTACACATGTATAGCTTGTTCCAACAGATATAAAATGCCTGCAGCTTCACTTTACAGGCCATATTTACAGATAATTCTCACATAATCCATACTGGATAATACTGACCTACACGATCGGTGTTACTTAATAACTCGCTTCCACGACTTTCAGATCTTACCGGAACCAGATCCCGAACTGCAAGAACCACTACAGGCTGATCATACTGATCAACTTCCTCCCGAAGATAGCAAAAGGTTATGTTTATATAATTAATTATGTGTGTACACTGAAACAGTGACATCACATTTCCTTTTTCCTACTGTTTCCAACATTGCTGAAAGAAAACCTTCAGCCAGAAAGAGGCTGTTCCTGGACACACAAAGCACTTCACGTCAAAAAAGGTGCTCACATAGTCAACATTATCCCCAGTTAGTTCTATTTTCGTTTTCCATTTCCCATACCAATTCATTAAGTCATATTCTCCTTGCAACAAAACAGGGCTTAAAAAAAGACCACATGCTGTCGCGCCTCCGTCAACACCAGCTGCTATCCTCACCGTATTTTGTATACCGATTGTACAATATATATGTCCATACACGCCGCAACTAGAACTCAATGCTTGACGTATTTTGCCAGTTACTATGCTTCTAGGTATCCAATACTACTTGCTGTGTCTCTTATCCTTCTATTCACACAAGACAATGCCCGTAATCCTTTTCTTCCACAATCACTATTCTCCTTGCTGTGTGTGTATACATACACATATAGATATGTATGCATGTGCATTTCGCTGGTATAACACTTAACGAACGACTCCAACAATCCGCTTGCATACCTTCAGCCCTACGCAGTGTTCTGCAGTTATCATTCCTGCCCTGAAGCTCTAACCGAAACCCATAATCTATCATTATTTATCCTGACAATCCACAGCTGACCAAATAGTATTCTAAGACAAAAACATTTCACACAGAGATCAACAATCTTTATCTCAAATTTTCGCCTGACATCTAATCAGGATTTCCTGTTTGCTGATTATAAAATCTCATTGCCCTGGCTAGACAATACTGTTACTAGATGAGATCAAGTTTTCTAAGCTAATAAGCCTTATCCCAGCTTTGATGCATGTCGATACCTCAACATTCTTTGTGATAATCGTCGATATTTGATTTATAATGTTCTGATTTCTTTATTGTGATTACTACAGCTCGAAAGTATGAATAATACATGTGCTAACCGAAGTGGAAGAAACCAGAATGTCTTCTCTCAACTGTTGACAGCATTAAAGTAAGATTGTAAAACTGATCGCCCTTTTTTCTTCGACCTACCAATTAAAATAAGAACAAGTGACTAACAATACCCAACAACGACTAATATCAACAGCATGTACAGTACAATAGCTCTGAAAAGGATATCTGATTTGTTAACCTTAAAGCTATTAGATCGTCTCCATCTCTATTCGTTGATGTGATCCGAGACCTTCCCAGACCTCCCGAAGTATATTCTTGCTATGTTGCTTTTTTTCCACACCTACATCTGTTCCTATCTGCATATATATATATATACACACACACACGTATATTTCTTTAGGAAATACATATTACCTATCATATTTCTACCTTTGCGATATTTATAAGACACCCACACTGAATTACAAATCACAAGCAACTCTTTCTACCGGTTATTTTCCAAAAAAACCATAGTACGATTCTTTTGGCTCAAGATACTTAAACAAATTTGAAATCACACCCATCAACCAACTATTTTCTAGAAATAACCCGTACTTTTTAAAATTCAACACAAACGCTGGTTCTTTCAGCCCAAACGACTTAAAAAAAATGGAATCCCGACTAGGCCATTCCACTGGCTATTTTGAAAAAGAAATACCGTGATTCTGCAAATTCCGTTTACAGAAAACACAAACCAAATTCTTTTCATCTTTCTTTCTATTTCGACTCCATCCAAGGCACGACGTGCATTTTTTTGCCAAAAAAACCTAGAGAATTCCGAAATTATGAATAGATCCTTACACCAGTTATTTCGTCAAAAGAATTACATTACGCAAATTCATCAGTGCCTCCTGCCCAACAAATTTTAAAAAAACACCACCGAAATAAATAGAATCCCATTTTTTCTAAACAAATTTCAGTCAAATTTTCCCACCGGGCGCGCAGTCGCGCGCTATTCTACCTAGTCATTACATTACCTATATGCGCAGGAATCGCCGAGCCCTCAGCCCATCCACGCGTCACCTTGTGCACTTTATAAAACCCTCCGCTTTCTTCAAATCACGGATAGGTCCTCGTAATTTTTCGTGAGACGAAAAAAATTTCCCCTTCGCTTGGGTCCTCGGCGCGGCATTTTTCCGTAAAAGCCTCCCGTTAGTTTCAATCGCGAACAAGCCCTTTTCTAATTTTTTCAGATAGCTAATGTGTCCAAAAAATAACATCCGGTCCTCGCTTTACGCTCGTGTTCTTTCTCCGCTTTTCCGGAAAAATGTTTTCGCCACCAGAAAAACCCGAAAAAAATTTTTTCGCCACCCAAAAAACCCGAAAAAAATGTTTTCGTCACAAAAAAAACCCAGATTCATCGAAGTTTTATAGCAACTTATATATTTGCCAACAGATCAGAATCATGATTTTTTAGAAAATGTAGATTCGTCCGCAGATTTATAGCGATTCGTGGATTCGACGGTGGTCCTAACGACCTATTTTTTTAGCAAACGCAACAAAAAACCGAAAAATATTTTCTACACCCAAAAAAATGGAAACAATGTTTTCGTCCCACAGATTCGCTGGTGAGTCCTAACGACCCATTTTTTTAACAAACGCAACAAAAAAACTCTGATAATTTTTCCCCCTTTTCCCCTGGATGCAACAAAAAAAACCGGAAAAAATATTTTCGACACCCAAAAAAATGGAAACAATGTTTTCGCCCCATGATTCGCCTGGTCCTAACGACCTATTTTTTTAACAAACGCAACAAAAAAACGAAAAAAATGTTTTCAAAGACAAAAAAACGAAAACAATGTTTTCATCACCAAAAAAACACGGATTCATCGAAAGTTTGTATCAACTTACGGTGAACACATAGAGTATTAGACTCGATAAAAGAATGTTGTCATCTCTGATAATTTTTCCCCCTTTTTCCCCTGGACTATTTTTGACCGGTTGGTGGTTTTGCGAAAATAAAAAGTTTATTTTTCCGAGCGCATGCTATCGAAATTTAACCGGCGCAGCGTAGCGCGCTTTTCTACCTAGTTATATATTAAAGCTAAAGAGATTGACGCTCATTCGACCTGGCCACATCACCCAAATTTTCACCGCCGTCCGTCTCTTTCGTCGGTGCCAATCCACTGTCCATGTGTCCCTAAGGGCCGACCCGTAAAGCGCCACCAAATCCGCCGCCGAGGGGCCCCGTGCCGCCATCACCCTCAGCCATTTCCCCTCACCCGCGCCGACCTGCTTGCCTCGCATGCTCTGCCGGTCCTTCTTTTTCCAAGGCGTCGTTCTTTCCGGTGCGCCTCCCTTCTCTTGTGTGTCTCGCCGGTGTGTTCCTCCGGTCCGGCCCTTCCTTCCTCGCGTGCTTCGCTTGTTAGGTACGCACTGTTCTTCTTCTTCGGTGATGCCATGCCTTCCCGTGCGCTAGTCATCGCCTCCAGCGCTTCGTCGGCGTGAGGCCTTCTTGCCCAGTCGTCCTTTGCCCGTTTCGTCTTGGTGGTCTGTTGTTCCCCATCTGTTTCATGTCGGCAAGACATCGTTCCCCGATCAGTTCCTTCTGATTTATCGGTCCCTCCCGATTTCCCCTTTGTGTTGGTTGCTCAGTCCATATCGATTAGACCTGTTAGCCTTCTGATTCCTTGTGATTTCTCAGTTCGTCTTGATCGTCTTGTGTCGTGCTTACTCAATCCTTGCAGATTAATCTTGATCCGTCGTTGATTCTTAATCTTCCGGTGCGGTCCTCCTTGCCTCCCTTTCTTGCTCCTCGCACTTGGCGTCCGTCCATCAGACCTCCCAATCGCATGCCACCCCCAATCCTCCCTGATTGCCTGCCACCCCCGATTCTCGCAACTTTGCCTCTCTGACCCTACCGCCATGTTGGAAGGTGTTCGTTACTAATAGGACATGTTGGTGGAATTGTGAGTATCTTTGCTCTTTCCTACGACTTGTTTAGGATTTATGGATTGCATGGGAAGTAACCTCATATCCATCTGTTTACCTTTTTGATCACATAGTCCCACTTGGTGTATATACTAAATAATATTTTCTGTATTATTCTTAGCCACTCTCTAAATTACAACTAGATGCTTAGAAACCTTGATGACTTTGTTCAGGTTACATCAAACATATAAACCATAATACAAGGTAGATTCTTAATAAATTGTGCCCTTGATGCTTTCTATAACCTGGAAATGCAGGCTGTTTCCCTGTGCCCTTTTGTTGTTGTTTGCGCTTTACTTCTATATGTCGGCTCTTACCAGGTTGGTGCTTTACTTCCGTTGCCGCTCGCACTTTGTGGTCCTTTGTTGGAGATCTTGACCTCTACCTTGATTGCTTCTGCCAATCAAACATGTAAGGAATCAGCTCAGCCATCCCATTTAGCCTTTCATTTGATAGATTGTCTTACATCTTACCTCGCAAATAGAAGTGCTGATACTGCAAATGTTTACATGCAGGGGGTTCCTTCCTGTCCAGCCGTGCGTCGGGCTCAGGAGGGCATGGGCTGGACCTACAGGCTATGATGGCCAAGGCTAGACCTACAGCCTATGTTTTGTGTAAACTCCTGTTACCATTACATCAAAAGTCTTGATATTGTTTAAAACTTCTACTATACCTTTTACAGTTTCTTATTTTATTGATCGCGACTTTGTTGTTATCTAATTGCAATGTATGATTGCCACTTTCCTGAGTTCTTCACTAATTTCAATCCATATGGATTGATCACTTCATTAGGTATAGATATTCTTAAATGGATAAAATGGACAACGATTCTATGTTGTGTGAGGGGGAGCATGGATCAAGAAACGTAAGAAAAACCCAATAAGAGATGGTGGCCGGTTCATCAACTACAATGCCATCTGTATTGCTTACTTCAAGGTTGCAGCTTTTCTATTAGGAAATTTCTTTTCACGTCTCTATTTGCTTGGTTTGGGTTTTGAGGTGGCCAACAACTTTACATAGAAATAGTAAGATTGATCTTGTATTTCTAAAATGGTATTTTTCTGATATAATGTATGGTTTTTTGCATTTCAGTTTTTTTGGCTCATATAATCCTTCTATGTTGTTGCACACTACATATTATTGGGTGTGCTTTTCTGAGCAACCCTTAACTGAGATAACTATACGATCTACATTTATTTATAGCTCATCGTTTTATTCCTGACACCTAACCCTTTTTTCTTCTTATGTCTTTGATGAAGTTTGGCAAATTTCTTTGTCCTTTTATTTGCACAGCTAATGACATCAGTTTTATGTTCCTTATATGTCTTACATGACGCTTGCAACATGCCCTGTCTTTCCTTTGGTACCATGCTATCCTTAAAAATATAGATTAACCTATGCTTTACCTAGATACCATATAGGCATTGGTGCTGAGTTACATTTCTTTATTTCATAATGCAGTTTTTGGGGCAAATATATATATATGGATCAAGGGAACCAACTGATGCTAATTGGAATGAGTTTGACATCAAATTTCACTTACAATCTGCTGGCTTCTCAGGTGATTCGTGTACCATTCACTGTCCTCTCCAATATATTCTATAGCCTCTTCTTTGCAAGTAAACAAAAGCGGATGAATCATGTTGATCCAAATGGTTGTTTTGAATTGAGGAAACAAAAAACTTTTTTTCCTTGTTTTCTTATAGTGGTTCAAGTCTACATGCTTATTTCTTGCATGTATTTGTGATTTACAGGACTATTACATAATACGCCAATAACTTTTCAAACAAGAAAGCTAAACATATAGATTGCTAGATGGCCCATTAATTGAAATGATTGATATGGATTTCTAGGAAATACGTGTGTTCAGTATCAACACCAGTATCTCCAACATGAGAATTGAAGCGTACAACTGCCTTCGCCTGTTAGTAATATTCTAGGTATTTGTATGTTTATCCTTCTTTTAGGCTCTACAATTGTTTGATTAACATGTGTTATTCTAGGAACTGTATATTCCTATTGGAAAATATTTTTTTACAAAAGAAATTATTTGTATTTAATTTTCTGGAACAGTTTGCGACAATATTGAATTATTTGATGCAATACGAAACTAGGAAAAGTATTTCCTTCAACAGTTTGATATGATCCAGAGTCATGATAGATATTTAAGATTTGCAGTAAGTGATTAAGGTATAGAAAAAAAAGAATTGTAGGCCTTTGATGCCCATGTTTTCCGTGTAATCTGCATACTTTTTTTTAAAAAAAATTATGTTTATTAGGCCCTTCCACCACTCGGCCCATGTTTAATCAATGTTAATTACCGATATATAATGCGTGTCCATATGTATGTCAATAGCAACTCTGTGTGGAGTGTGGACTATGACTTGCTAATCCTCCTATATTTGTGGTTACCAACAAAACACACCCAGCAACCACCTTACTGTTTATACTTTATTGGTAGCCTCAAGTCATATGGCGCAGCGTAGCGCGCAACCCACCCTAGTATCTCTTATAGCTGGGAGAATCCAAGAGCAACCACGCCGCCACATCATCGGTTTTGCTGAAAACTCCCCGTAAATCGAAAATTACGAACGGGTCCTTCTACAGGTTATTTTGCAAAAAAAATGCCCCGTAGTCCAGTTCTTTCTGCCCGAGAGATTTAAAGAATTTTAAAATCGTAAACAGGTCCTTCCACTGATTATTTTGCGAAAAGAACCCTGTAGTTCCACAAAATTCGATGCGGTCATCGGTTCTTTCGGTCCAGAAGATTTTAAAAAAATTGGGATCACGAGCAGGTCTTTCAGCCGCTTATTTTGCAAAAAAAAATGGTTCTTTCGACCCGGACGATTTAAAAAAAATAGATCGTAAATAGGTCCTTCCACCCAAGACGCTGTCACCGGTTCTTTCGGTCCTAAGATTTTAAAAAATTGGGATCACGAAAGTGTCTTTCAAATTAGGTTATTTTGCAAAAAGCCGTTTTTTCAATTCAAAGATTTTAAAAAAATTAGAATGTAAATAGGTCCTTCCACCGGTTATTTTGAAAAAAAAGACCCGTAGTTCCGCAAATTCAGTTTACAAAAAACTCAGACCAAATTTTTTCTCGCGTTCAGCGTTTATAGTATTGCGTTTGGGTAGTCCCAACCCATGGTTTCCATGAGCAGTGTCCAGAGGAGAGAGAGAGAACAATAAACCAATACATAGTTTCCCAACCTATGGTTTCCATAAGCAGTGTCTAGAGGAGAGAGAAAGCAATAAACCAATGCATGCACCACAAACACAGTTTGATCAGCGCGCAGAAACGTCCAACCTCGATTTTGCTCGTTTCTTGCGTCTTGATACCCGCGCCGACCTAGTTTCTTGCATGAGACACGGGTTTTTTGTTTTTCCTTCTCTCTCTTCCTTAATTCCTATGCCACATCAGATTTTTGCTTAGTTGGCAGCGTAATTAATTCTATGGACACCAGCTAAGGTGAAGGGTTGGGACTACCCTTACTTCATAAGCGCAGCTAACGCCAACGGCGCGGCGTAGCGCGCTATTATACCTAGTCTTACTTATGCCCATGAAATTTGTGCAGGCCCAAAAGGAAGTCTCACTACTGTAGCAATGGCCATCGCAGACAATTCAAAAATGTTATCACAGACGATTTTCCGAACCATTTGTAAGCATGTTTAGTAATAATATGACGCTCATAAACAGTTATTGATATAAACCGTCTTTGATAATAGGCTATCACAGACAGTTTGTATCAATAACTGTATGTGATAATAGGCTGTGTTTTGTGAGTATATTCAACCTTCTGTCATCTTGTTCCATACATTGTGCAAAGCATTGATTGTCTTGGAAACCTTGCATGTGAGGTGGCTATTGCTCTATCATGATTAAGCTGTAGTGAGACAATTTGTGACAATATAGTCGGTTTATTGAAATTATGATTCTTGTATAGTTAAATGCATCAATTTATTATCCTCTTGTTCTCTTGTCAGTTATGTTCCTATGCCTTGTTTACTGTTTATAGCTTATTCTATTTCTGTTGTTACATTTAGTTTGTGCTAGACAGACCAGTAAGCAAACATTTTCATACCTATACTGATAAATTGAACTTTTAGTACTGATTTCTTGGCTAGTCTGAAATCTTTTT
Source organism: Guadua angustifolia (assembly GCA_036346375.1). Classification (NCBI taxonomy): domain Eukaryota; kingdom Viridiplantae; phylum Streptophyta; class Magnoliopsida; order Poales; family Poaceae; genus Guadua; species Guadua angustifolia. The sequence continues at coordinate 32,191,990 of CM070514.1, read as the reverse complement.
GGTAAGTCTGCATAGAAAATATAGTCTATGATCCTGTTTCTAGTAGTGATGATGTCTTTTAATTAAGGCAGCTGGATATTTGAGAGCAATCTATATTCAACTTAGGGCAGTCCCAACCTAAGTCACAATGTTCCCGGTTCGTCCGGGTCGAGGAACGGGTACACGGGACGTGGATCGATGTCTTCCATGTTCCCGGTTCGAGTAGAGGTATATCTCTTCGGAACGCTTGGTACGAGATGTGGAACGTGTACCAATTATTTTTGGAACGATAATCTGGGACGACCTGTCCAATTTAACAAACAGTAATTATTATCACCTTTTTCTTTACTATTTTCCCCAGCCCACCACCGCCCACCTCCCCCTCTCTCTCTCGCTGCCCACCTAACCGCCCAAAGATCCTCCCCATCTCTCTCACGCCGGCCCAGCCTCCCTCACTCCCTCTCTCTCTCTCTCTCGTCTCGCTGCCCAGTCGAGCAAGCAGCCAAGCACCCAGTGCCTCGTCCATTCGCCGTCGCCTCCAGCGGTCCAGCCTCCTCCCTCTGTTTCTCTCCTCCACCATCCAGGGCGATAACGTGGAGGCGGATCTCCGCCTAACCCCACGCCAACCAGATCCGCCTCCACGCCATCGACGACTCCGTGCGGGCGATGGAAGTGGCGGCGACGAAGCTGGAGGCGATGGAAGTGGCGGCGACAGAGGTGGAGGCGAGTTAGGCGACGGGATCTTACCGGATCTAGTCGCCGGCGGTGGAGGCGGACGGGCAGAGCTCCTTCGTCGTCGTCTCCTCTCCACGCGCGGGTGATGGAAGTGGCGGCTACGCCGTGATAAGCATGGTACGCCTTCATACCTCTCCGTGTTCCTCTTCGTGTTCCGGCTGGCATTGGGACGACGTCCCAGCTTCCGTCCCAGGCGTCGACCCAGCGATCCATCCATATCGAACCCGTCCCTCGATTGGGGACGACGACCCCGGGACACGGAACGCCGCATCGTTCCCCGTTCCGTGTGACTTAGGTCCCAACCCTCCACCTCAGTTGGTATCCATAGAATTAATTACGTTGCCAACTAAGCAAAAATCTGATGTGGCATAGGAATTAAGGAAGGGAGAAAAAAAACAAAGAAACCGTGTCTCATGCAAGAAACTGGGTCGGCGCGGGTACCAAGACGCAAGAAACGAGCAAAATCGGGGTTGGACGTTTCTGCGCGCTTACTAAGCTGTGTTTGTGGTGCATGCATTGGTTTATTGCTCTCTCTCTCCTCTAGACATTGCTCATGGAAACCATGGATTGGGAAACTATACATTGGTTTATTGCTTTCTCTCTCCTCTAGACACTGCTCATGGAAACCATGGGTTGGAACTGCCCTTAGGGCATGTACAACGGCTTTAATTACTTCGTCTACAAGCTGCCAAGTCATCCCTCTAATCCTACGTGGACGCAATTAATTGTGGAGAGATAGGGCAGCTGTCGTCTCACGAAACGACGGGGCTGGCTCGTGCTCCCAGTTCATATCGCCGGCCTCCTCTCCGTTGTAGCACCTGTTGCGAGGCAACGCCAACGACGCCGGATCAAGTGTGGGGCGCGGGAAAAGAGCGGATGGCGGGTAAATCCTGGAGACTCCCGCGCCAATTTCTCCTCCAGAAGCGCCATTTTCTTCTACCCTCCCTTTGTGTCTCCCTCAACAATTCGCACCATGGATCCGCGCGGCGCGGGAGGAAGAAGAGCGCGGCGCGCTTTTGTTTTTGATGCGCAACGGCACAAGAGTCGCTTTCAAAGGCGGCAATGCACGAAGTAGATCGGCGCGACGGTGACGGTAAGGTATGGCGCGGCGATGGCAATGGAGCGGATGGTCGCCGGAGATGCGGCAGCAGCAGCGGCAGCGGCGGACATTTTACGAAGCGTATGGGAAGAAAGACGGCGGCCGAGGCGCGCCATGGGGGGGAAGGCGCGCTAGGCCACCAACAGACTGGCAAATGGCGGTGGCCCTCGAGAAGAACGGAACAGCGGGCGTATCGCGACGCTGCGGCGGCGTTCTCGACGGAGGATGGTGGCCGAGGCCGGTGCGGTGGCCGGTCCTTCCTGCTCGACTTCTGCGGATGGGCGCGATCGATCGCGCCATCGCCGAGGAGGTCGCGATGGGGTGGATCGACGAGTGCGGGGCGTGCTTCTTCCCGGCTCCGAACTGCCGGAGGAAACGGAAGAGGGAAGATCCCGAGGGGCAGGATCATGAGGAGGAAGGGGCGTTGTCGGGTGTGCACCTCTCACCGCCGCAGTGTCCATATGCTAGGTGAGCTCCGAATCCGGTTTGAACTCTTGGTTTTGAATTGATCGATGACAAGCATGCATATAGTTTAGCAAAATTCATCAAAACACATGATGCAATTGGCGAATAGTTTCAATTTGCATCGATAGCACCGTATGAATCTCGAGCAAAATTCTTGTTCTATATAACCTTTCGGTTTCTAAGTCATGAAACTGTGATATATTCTTGTAGCTAAGCTTCTGATTTATATCCATAGGCGTTGCCACACCAATCTTTAACAAATTTCTATTTCTTTTAGCCTTTTGGTTTCTAAATCATGTAAAGCTGATCAAATACTGTAGCTAAGCTGACGATTTACATATCGAGAGGCACGAAGTAACTTCTGTCACTGTTAGCATTTTTATCAGTTCAATACTTTGGTTTGGCAATGGGTTTCTGAAGGGGAAGAACATGAACAAAACAAAAGCATGAACCAATAGCAAACTAGTGATGAAATATGTTGGCAATGCCCAGTTAAGAAGTTCATCAGAAAGCTAACGAGTTCATGCACTTGTCTTTTGATCATTGCGATGATGGCCAAGGCAGATGAGAGCGGCGAGGCGCACATCGTGCTGTGCCGGGTGCTGATGGGCCGGCCGGAGGTCGTCCCAGCCGGGTCCTCCCAGTTCCACCCCAGCAGCGATTTATCACGACAGCGCCGTCGACAACACACCTAATCCACGGTGGTACATTGTGTGGAGCACGGACATGAACGCGAGGATCCTCCCAGAGTACGTGGTCAGCTTTAAGTGCCCCAACCTGTAGCAGATGCAAGGTTAGTCAGTGTCCTGTCTGAATTGCTGCAATTGTTTCCAGTTACTTGAATGGCATGCCATTGTTCAATGGAAAATTTGGTTTTCAGGATCATCGGGAGCGTACTCGGAGTTGAAGAAGCCTTCACCGGTGTCTCGTGACATGTTTCCGACGCTTCTAGCGGAGATCCAATGGTTCGTGCCATCGTCCAGGCTACAGACGTTGCAGAGGACTTACTTTAGATTCAAGGTAAATTAGTGCCTGCTGCCTAGTGGTGCCTTCAAGCATTTTGTTTAGATGGCCGATCAGCACAACTACATTTGATTGACCAAACTGTGTCTAATTCTTAGTTACTTCTCTCACATTTCATTGACAAATTATTTCTGAGCGTTGGCTCTAAAATCCAGTTGCAAGCTAACTACTGCCTACTGGTATTATGAGCACAGCATCAGTCTGCATTTTCAACAACAGTACTCGATTCTTTTTTGTGCTGCAGAAAGGGCAGATGAAGAAGGATGAATTCATCCGGTTCTTGCGCTATTTCATCGGCGACAGAGTGTTGATCGCCGTGGCCAAGAAGCTCCGAGGATACTCCCGCCTGGTTTTGCTGTGCATGGAGGCATGTGTACTGTGATGAATATTTAAAATCACTAACCAGCTAGAATTACATTGTTGTTTGTATTTTTTTCCTGATGCATTCTTATACATTAACTTGATTTTGTGAAAAACTTAACTTGATATTATGGCTTACAACTTTCTCGGCTAGTCTGAATCCTGACACTTAACTTTGAGAATTTTAGGAGATGTGCTACAAATTTTATAAACCTGCACTTTCTCTAACCTGTACTAAACCTAAAAGAACAGATTGGACACAGGGTTACCTTGTGTAAAGAACAGAAAAAATAGATACCTGATAGTGCTTAACCATGTGTAAAAGAACAGAAAAAAAATAGAAACCTGCTAGGTGTGAAACTACTTGCTTTTGAAAACCTGATCTGAAATGCTACATGAAGAAAATCCGCTCTTGCTGTATTAGGAATTGAAAGTAAGTCAACTCCTTCCTGTTATTTAGGCTAGCTACTTTGCTGATTATTTACAGATTATTTCCTGGTATAAATATATATTATATTTATGCTCTTATAAGAAATTCATGTGCATTATTTGAGTACCCACCATGTATTCTCTTAAACAAGCAACAAAATGGCTACAAAGATCATATGTATATTTCATCACCATGGAGTAATAAAGGCTTTACATGAAATAAATAGTATACAAACAGCCTAATAGACAAGCCACTGTATGAGTTGTCTCTTCTGCTGTCTGTGTGCGATCTTCAAAGCTCTTGCAGACGGCAGCCATCTGAACCATTGTACATGCCCTTAAGCTTATCTATGTAGTTGATAGTCACCATTAATTGCTCTTTGTTATATTCATGCTTAGACACTTGATGAGTTGTTTAGCTTTGATATTAGACAATATCATTGCTTAGAATTAAAGTGATTAAACATTTGCTAATACCACATTTATTCCAACAATTAATCCTAGGTCCTGTCTATAGTCATGATCAATACGATGCAGTGATCGATGAAGAACCAAGATATATATAAGTTGGCACCACGCGGAAAATGTGATCATATTCATAGAGAAGTTAAAGATGTTGAACGAAGTTTGAAAAACAGCAGGAATTGATCAATAGTAGAAATATTTGGATATGTTCGAGGACGATGCGTACCGTTCTCTTGTTTTGTCCTTTATCTTTAACAGGGGACAAAGATGCGTATCAGGCATATATGACCACGTTTAATACGCAATATATCCGGTGCAATTAAAGTTTTGGTGTAACCATCGTGCATCCTTACTAAAAAAGTTTCAAAAAATTCTGAAAAAAAATCATGGATGTACATCTCAGCTTACCCTATCTACATATAAAATTTCATGATCAAATTCATTCTATACTAGAAGTTACAAAAAAGACAAATTTGGGGTACATTTGAACTATTCAAGTTTGTCAAAAATTTATCTTTTTTATTACTCTTAACATAGGACGAATTTGATCATGAAATTTTATATGTAGATGGGGTAAGTTGAGATGTACATCCATGATTGTTTTCAGAACTTTTTGAAACTTTTTTTAGTAGGGGTGCACAGTGGTTACACCAAAACTTTAATTGCATTGGATATATTCCCCATTTAATATGCCATCGATTCAGCGTCTATCTTGTCCAGTAATATGATAGTATACCGATCAAACTAAGCGATTGATAGTATGGTTTGCCGATGCCGACCGAGCGATTAGCACGTCTGTGCAATTTATAGGCTGTTTGGTTGTCTGGTTCTACGTGGTTAGACTCGCGAGAGCTAGAGAACCAGTGTTTGGTTGCTCGTTGTATCGCGTGAGCCTGCACTCACGCATGCAAGATGGCTGTTTGGTTGCCTGCGCACGGTGCGGAGCCAGACCAGCACGATGCACAAAGCATTCGCAGCCAGACTCGTGGGAAACGAGCTTCATAACTGTTTCTCCAGAGCTAGGTTGGAGCGGTGCAGACATCCGCAGCTAGCCTCGTACGAGACAGCAACCAAACAGACCCTTAATACCACTGCGTGTGCATGGCCATTAGCATCGCTCCACTTATGCCAGTCTACTTCAATTTAGGGTGAGCTTGTGATCATGGCAGTGGAAGTAGCAGAGAAAAGCTACGGCTAGGCGACTTGGCAAGTGCTGTACCCCGTTCGACCCTTGTAACATCCCTATTTTTACATAGAATGCAAAAATGGAAATCTAATATGCTTGCAGTACTAGGCCCTGGATCAGTAGCTAGTACGTACATTTACAACAATTGGAATCACAACCATACAGCGTAATATTAAAGCGAAAACTAATATATAAAGAAATCTTACAACTCAGAGTATATGGAAGCAAAGTCTTGTAGTGTGCCCATCCAACCCACAAGCAATTGACAAGGTATAAATCCCTAGAAAGATCGCTTCAACAAAGGTCACGCATCCTATGACGAAAATAAATCTTCAAAACTTCGCTAACTTTAACCACCTAAAATAATAGATTAAGTAAGGGTCAGTACTTTTGTACTCAACAAGACTTAAGGTGGTATTTGCAAATGTATAAATAAAGGCCAAGTCAAAGGAGGCTACTACAGTTAATTTGCATAAAGCGAAATTGAATTTATAAATCAAGTTGTCATTTGCAAACGGAATTTGTAGGAGCAAATTTGATTGATAACAAATAAGTAAAGCATAAGTAATACTCACAGTCCTCCATGACGTGAGTGACGAATAATCCAAATTATGAAGTCCATCAATATCGGCCCTTTGAAATAAAGTAACAGTTGCAAAACGAATGAAACCAAGCCATTTTGAAAATAATAAAACATCTAACATTGGGATGACTTCACCAAGTGCCTATGACCGCGGACGCGACTAATCGATTAGATTTTACACTCTGCAGAGGTGTACAATTTTACCCACAAGGAATGACCAACCTTTTTGCTCAATACACTTTCTTAGGTGTGCCGGCAAGGAGATCATACATAGCTGTTACATTATCCAGACATGACTTTGAACCAGTCCGGGACGTTAACCCTCGCCATAGAAACAGAAACACACACCTAAGTCGTGGATCCACTTTCATCACACCCAACACAACATTTCTGAACATGGCAGGGCAAACACCGTTGCATTGGTAAGTAGAAACCCCGTCAAGCAAACCAAACCGGAATGCATGTGCTAGCTCCCGCCTTCTGGAGTGCAAAGCTATATCTGAATAACTTAATAGGCTAAGGCCGTCCTATACCGGACCTCGTGGTTGCACGGAATTCTTGGATTACTAGCGTCCCATTGCTCGGTCCTTAGTCTGACACGGGCGATACTTCACCCTACACTACGTGCAAATCCCTTTGCACATCCGACTATTGCCAATAATCACCCGTGTCAAAACTATAGTTTTATTTTGGGTTTTTAATAAAAATACCAACAACTAACAATGTCATTTGCAACCATTTTAAATTCCTAAGAAACCATTTTGATCTAATCATTTACATCATTGGTTCTAAGCATGGCTAAGAATGAATATGTAGGATCGAAATATACTAATGTAGCAATCAGAGGGGGGTGAATGATTGCGCGGAAGGTAAAATCAAATTTTTGGATTTTGTTTTTCTAACACAACCCAATTTAAACTCAAATTGCTTGGAGACCAGTTCACACAACCGGGAGACCAGTTCACGTAGTCGGGAGACCAATAGACTAGTCTGGGCGACCAGTAGACCAGTCGGGTGACCAGTAGAGCAGTCTGGACAACCAGTAAAGTAGTTGGGAAACCAGTAGAGCAGTCTGGGTGACCAGGCAAGCAGTCGAGCGACCAGGCGAGCAGTTTGGGCGAGCAGACTGACACACGTTCACTAAAATAGTAGGTCCTGAAGATCCAACTATTAGATCGATATGAAATTTTAACTGTAGAAACTACATTGAATTATGAAGCTAACACAATAAGAATCAAGTCAATCAGACCTATGGATCTAAAGTTATGTTCTTCACAAGATGACTGAATCTGAGCGACCACGCGAGCAGTCGGGCGACCAGGCGAGTAGTCTAGCGACCTATTCACAAAAATAGTAATTCTTTAAGATCCCACCGTTGTATAGATGTGAAATTTTAACTATAGAAACTAAATTCAATTCCAAAATTAAACCAAAAAGAATCAATTCGATCGGATTTTTAGATCTTAAGATATTACCTTCGCAAGATGATACCTTTGTAAGAAACCGAACTCCATTATGAACTTCGTGACTGCTGCGATAGACAAAACTTCAGTCGATGCTCCAATCTACGCCGGACTAAAAGAACAACTCAAGGTGCTGAGAGCTCTTCAAATTCTTCTAGTTGCCTGACTCTTTTGCTGACTTCAACTACGCTGTAATAGAATAAAGATCAAGCGCTAAAAACTTCTAGTTGTAAGGATTTTCTTCTTCACGCCGCGATGCACAGGATGCTCAGATTTGCAAGAAGAATTTTATTTATCTGGATACAGTACTCCAAAACAAAAGAGTACAAACCCTAAAACCTGGCTCTCTACATAAACAGGAGACACCTCCCCCTATTTATACAGAGCAAACATAAAGAGATTGAATACAACTCCACTTCCCACATGGAAAGAGTTCGTATACATCTTAACCTGGCCCAACATGGCCAAAAACAACTCTTGCACGCATGTATAGCCCACATGCTGTAAACACGTGACTAACTAGCCTCCATGTGCATGTTCTCTAGCCCGAACGTCCCGCATGACATCCTTGACCACCAAGACCTCGATTCCTCCCTGAATCTAGTCCCGAACCTCAGTTCCTCCATGAACCTAGTTCTGGTCCCGTCATCGATTACGTTCGCCCTCGAGCAACACCAGCACATGAATAAACAAGAAACAGATCCGAGCACAAGTCCACGACTTGACTCAAAGTCAATCCATGCAACCACTCATACGAGCGCATTGCATCAAGCAAAATCATTAACATGCTATCACAGCATATCAAATCAACATCTTAAACAACACATGCCATGACCACAACCATTTTGCAATGCCAATTTCATTACTAAGCCAATTTTTCAGCACATGATTTCACAATCTCCCCCTTGATGAAAACATTGACAACACCATTTAGAACTAAACATTGGCATTCACCTCACAAGAAAAATTTTAAGAAATTTTGTTTTAAAAACAAAAAGTAAAGTGAAAAATTTCCCCCTAAAAAGAAGAAAAAATCTCCCCTTAAAAAGAAGAAAAATGTGTACGTGAATGTGCAATTTGTGTCCAACATTCTCCCCCTTTGACAATGGATTCATCAAGAATGCAAAAGAGAGAACAAAATTCTCCCCCTTTAGTTTTAATTTGACTCTCTTTTTTTATGTACTGAGCATTATGAGTTTTGCACAAATGTAACAAATTCATCACCAAGTCATGCTATCAAAAGTACTAGCACCCTCAAATCTACACATAAACAATGTAGAGTAAGTATAACTAGAAATCAAGTACTATTAACAATTTTTTGCATGACATGATCTCTCTTTCTCAACAATCTTAAAACCTGAAAACATTGATTTTTTTGTGCACTTTATTTGTGCTTGAAAAACTGATTCATTAATTGATTGCAACAATAACAATTGCAAAGAATTACATGCACCATCAGCCTTACTTTTCAACTATGCCAAGCAATCACAAGTTTAAGGTTTCATGGTTTCGGTCATACACAACCTCTTCCAAGTTCATATCAAAGTGCAATGATAAACAGTCTCGTAAAGAAGAAGTGCGATAGTACATAACCTTGTTCTTGTATTTATCAATAATCACTCTTTTAGCTTTAGCACTTAACTTTCATATTTAGCACTTTTGAGCAGGATCAAGATAGCCAAGAAAGTTCAATCATGATAAGATTTAATTCAAGTTGCCATTCCATTTAAATAGTCATGTCATAAACTACACCATATATGCATGAACATGAAGTTGCAAAAATCTTGAAACATAAACATGGCTTCAAATGACATATGTGTATGAAATACAATGCTCAGTACTTTTTATTGTTTTTCATTTAATAAACACACAAAATAAAAAGCATGTTATAAAATATTACAAAAACTTCAAAAACTCCCCCTCAAAAATAACCCATCGGATGAACCAACCCAAGTTTTCTCCCCGAATAAAAGCAAAACGAGAAGAAGACAAATGTTTTGTGAAAATATCTGCCAATTGATGTTCAGTATCCACATGATGAAGCCAATATTTCCCTTTTCTACATGATCTCTAAGAAAGTGAAATCTAATTTCAATGTGTTTTGTTCTAGAATGTTGCACAGGGTTCTTAGCAATGCATATTGCACTAGTGTTATCACACAATAGAGGAATACTATCCAAATTAACCCTATAATCTTTAAGTGTAGCTACTATCCAAAGAATTTGAGAACAACAACTAGCAGCAGCCACATATTCAGATGCAGCAGTTGATTGTGCAATAAAGGATTGTTTTCTAGATGACCATGCATTAAGAGAATTACCCAAGAAGTGACATGAACCAGATGTACTTTTCCTATTAATTCTACAACCTCCAAAATCAGCATCAGAAAATGCTCTTAAACTAATGCATGAGGAAGCAGAAAGCCATATGCCAAAATCTTGAGTACCATGAAGATACCTGAAAATCCGCTTGACAACTTGTCGATGTGAAACACATGGGGAAGCTTGAAAGCGAGCACACAAGCACACAGCAAATTGAATATCCGGTCTTGATGCAGTGAGATATAAAAGTGAACATATCATGCTTCTATATTCCTTTTGATCAACCATCTCACCATCTTCATCCGGATCAAGTGTGCAAGTGCCTCCCATGGGTGTCATGATCGGCTTGCAGTTTTCCATTCCAAAACGGCGAAGCAAATCTTTTGTGTACTTACTTTGATGAACAAAAGTACATTCCTTCATTTGTTTGATTTGCAGTCCCAAAAAGTAAGTTAACTCACCCATCATACTCATCTCAAATTCCTTCCTCATGGTTTCTGAAAACTTAGACACTAAAACATGAGAGGAACCACCAAAGATAATATCATCAACATAAATCTGAACGAATAGTTGATCAGTGCCTTGCTTGAGTAAAAAGAGAGTTTTGTCAACTTTTCCCATTGTAAACCCCTTTTCAAGTAAAAAGGTTTTTAACCTATCATACCATGCTCTAGGAGCTTGTTTTAATCCATACAAAGCTTTTGACAATTTGAACACATGATCTGGATACTTGGGATTTTCAAAACCAGGTGGTTGCTTAACATATACATCCTCATTAATATAGCCATTTAGAAAAGCACTTTTCACATCCATTTGATACAATCTAAAACTTTTAGATGCAACGAATGCTAAGAGAATTCTAATGGCTTCAATTCTAGCAATAGGAGCAAAGGTTTCATCAAAATCTAAACCTTCAACTTGAGTAAATCCATGAGCAACCAATCTAACTTTATTCCTGACAACAACACCATCCTCACTATGTTTGTTTTTGAAAACCCATCTAGTTCCAATTATATTGAAATCAGGAGGTGGTGGAACAAGTTTCCAGACTTTATTACGCTCAAAATTGTCTAATTCCTCGTGCATGCATTGATCCAAGATTCGTCAGTTAATGCATGAGATATATCTTTGGGTTCAAAAGAAGTAACAAAAGAAGAGTGAGCATGAGAATCAGAAGCAAGAAACCTGGATCGGGTGACTCTCTCATTCAAATCTCCAATCATTTGTTCAGGTGGATGTCTCTTTTGAATATGCAAAGGAGCTGTAACTTCATAAACTTCTCCTTCTCCTTCTTCATTTTCAGCATGTACAGAAGATGTTGTGGCTTGAGGATGCTCAGTTGTAGGTGATGTAGTGGTATGTGTTAAAGGTGCTACAGCTGGTTGTGCAATAGGAATCAACACTTCATCCTCAACATCATCATCAACCTCATCAAGAAAGATGCTCTCCCCCTAAACATATGCTTTTGTACCTGCATCGATTAGACTAGTGCCAGGACTAACCTCATCAAAAGTAACTTCACAGGTTTCTACAATTTTGTTAGTCTCTAAAACAAGTGCACGATAGCCACGTGTATGAGCAGGATATCCAAGAAAAATACCATCAGTTGATCTAGCTTCAAATTTATCAAGATTTCCATATTTCAAGACAAAATATTTGCATCCAAAAACTCTGAAATGAGATACATTAGGCCTATGACCAAAACGAAGCTCATAAGAAGTCTTGCCTAGCTTCGATCTCAAAAACACTCTATTAGAAACATATCATGCAGTTGAGATTGCTTCAGCCCAAAACTTCCTAGGAGTGTAATGTTCATCTAGCATAGTTCTAGCCATCTCAACTAAGGTTCTGTTCTTTCTTTTAACTACATCATTTTGTTGAGGCACTCTTGGTAAAGAAAATTGATGATCAATTCTTTTCTCAACACAAAAGTGATCAAAAGAAGAATTTTTAAACTCAGTTCCATAATCACTTCTGATAGCTCTAAGTGCTCGTAGGTGATCAACAGATAATCTAGTAACAAGGCATCTAAAATGACTAAAAGCCTCATCTTTAGATACTATAAAATAAACCCAAGAGTATCTAGAATAATCATCAACAATAACCAGTACATACCATTTGACTCCAAAAGATTGAACACGAGAAGGTCCAACTGTGTCAAGATGTAGTAGCTGTCCTGGAGCGTTTGTCATCACCATGGTAAGAGGTGGATGTGAACCTGCAGTCATCTTACCATATCTACAAGAAGAGCATACTAAATCGCTATCACCCTTAAGCTTAGATAAGCCACGTATAAGGTCTAAACCACTAACACAAGTAAGATGATCAAAACCAACGTGACCAAGCCTACGGTGCCAAAAGAATAAATCTTTAGAAACATTGGCAACTAGACACCTATGCTTAGAAGAAAGTGATGCATCAAAATCAGTTTTAAATACTCTTCCAAAGCGTGAAATCCTGAATACAAGATCACCTGAAGCATTTAAAACTTTGTATTCATTTTTCTTGAAACATACTTCGAGATCTTCATCAATCATTTGTGAGACAGAAAATGTCGGGACCCAAATCTGCAATTCCGGACCCTCTATGTATTCTGTACTAGTCCAGGATCACACTAGTACATACAGGATAAACAGGTTGAAGTACCACAATCATACACAGCAGAATTAATAATAAAGTACTTCAAGTATAAATATAACCGAGTTACACGACCTTATGGTCACCTTACATTAATTCGCCACGCAGGGCGATAAATAACAAGTAACACAAGTTCAGTAGCGGAAGCAAAAGTACGATAATGAAACCCCTCATAGCCACAGGCAACTGACGAGGCTCAACCCTAAATCTCCGGACCTTCGTTAAACTCCTCCTCCCAAGCTGGTGTCGCTTCTTCTTCTGAGGTTGTTGTTGAAGCAAGGGTGAGTATACAACATACTCAACATGTCATGCACAAATGCAGTTCTATTACTACATGCATGGCTTATTCCAAGGGAAAGGCTTAAATGGTTATTTTGCATAAAGCAGCATTTCTTTTGACAGATAGCCTTAATTAGGTTAAAAGCAGGGAAAATCATTACTATGATACTTAATTCCTCAATTCTTTTCCAAGAGTTTGGCACACAGCCCTAAGTTTGATTCATTAGTCTTTGGCACACAACCACCCATTCCTCATTTTATTTTGAAAATCTAACCCTTGACTGTAATCCCCGAGCAATGTCTAGTACCGCGGACGCGGCTATTCGAATAGATTTAACACACACACTCTGCAGAGGCTGTACACTTTACCCACAGATGCGATGCTCACCACACAGGCGATTGATTGCAACAAAGTCTTTCGGAGACTAACACTTAACCAGTGAACCTCTCCAGTATTGCCTTTCTAATACTTCCCTCACTCAGAGCCGAAGCTTAGAACAAGCAAATACAGTTGGATGGGTACCAAGTCGCAAAGACAGTACGCCCCCATACTTGTTACATTTTTGTGTAGCTGTGCCCGAGGTGTCAAAGGAAAGATATCGAACCCTCATTGAACTAGGTCTCATCCCATACCGCATAAGTGGTTGTACGAGAAACTCAGTTCAAAGGCTCGCAAGGTGAAGTCCTTAACTGTCCCGGGCAAGACATCCGTTCTATACTTCTCGGCACACAGCCTTTACAATCTCAATACATCCCGTTGCCACACAGGCCCACCTGGCATGAAGCCTTCTTACCACTTGCCCTGGTCCAAATCATTTCCCACCCCGGTTTGCATTTATGCAACACATGCCAATGCCCACTTCATTGCGTGAGTAGAACCACACAGGTCGCTACCCCCAATTCCATCTCATGACATTATCGCATTATTCCAAAATGCGTTCCATAATTGTTTAGTCAATATTCTTTTGCAAATTTGAAAATCATTCAGCGCATACAAGCAGGCTAAGCGACTAATCACGGTCTAGCCTCCCGTGTTGGCATTATAGTAGCAACCAACTCAATTTAATATCTTAGGGTGACAAGGATTTCAGGGCATACAAATAATATTAACAAGGTGGCACAAACAAGGTAGGTGTATTATCTATTTTACCCAAGTTATTCAATGTTATTTTTAATTAACATAGCATGCATAATTCGAATTGAAATACATTTGAAAATCTAGGGGCAATATAGTCAAAGCAAGACTTTCCTTCGAAAAGTAGTTGATCTTGATCAGGGACTTGCGATGGGTCTTCAAATTCTTCCCCGACAGTTCCTGTCAATTCGGAGTCTATGCGCATTCAAGCGATCATACAATGAATACTCAATACAGACAACAAGATCAACTCTAAAAATAAATTAAAATTCACTAATAAATAGCTTACATTTTTACAAATTTTTAGGGACTGGAATCGCTCAAATCGGAGCGAAGACGCAAAAGTTATAGCATTTATAAGTTTTGGAAAAATCTAATAAAAGAAAAACCGAATTAATCCCTTTATTTTTCTACTGGAAATCCGATTAAATCCCTCGGCTTGACACGTGTCAGCACCAGAGTGAGCCACGTCGCTCTCGAGCTGACATGTGGGCCCCGGATGACGTCATGTTGACGTCAGCACCCACGGCGGTCATTACATTGACAAGTGGGCCCGATGAACAGTATTCGGTCCACTCATCAGCTGACACGCGGCGCTCGCCCGACGGTCCACGCGGCTCCAAGATTTTCCGCCCGTTGGATCTAAATCCAACGGTCGGTCATCGCACGGTCGACCCACCCACGCGGCAACATCCACGCCGCTCATTTCAAATCCTACGGCTTGGATCAGACTCAACGATCAGCCTCGACCTAGCGACGTGGACAGCCCGGTGAGTGACACGTGCATGCATCACGGCCGGTCATCCAAGGATCGATGGTTACAGATCAACGTGACTAAAATACCGAAGAGTTACGTGGCGAGATCTCCACCACAGATCTAGGTTTCAACGGACATTATCAAGCGCGTCGGAGAGACTACGTGGACGCACTGGCGTGGTTGGATGAAGATCCAACGGCGAAAGTTGTACCGAGCGGTACACTGCTCACAAGCCTACGCGGCTTTACGTGAGCTGCACGATTAAGATCTAACGGCCATTATTAACGCGTCTACCCAACAGCTTTGTGGACTTCTCAGGACCATTCAATGACGATCTAACGGCCATTATCAAGCACAACCTTTACGACTGTGCGGCGCTACGGTGGTGGTCAGATCAAGATCCTACGGTCGAGATCTATCGAGGCTATTTGAATCCAGCTCTACAGGAAGGAAACGTGGCGTTACCTCGAGCGTTGGATGAAGATCCGACGACGGCGGTGAGTTGCAAGGCTACGAAGAAGGGACGGCAGTGCTTGTCGCCGGACTTGGAGAAGATGAAGCAGGCGCCGGCGTTTCCGAGCTCCTCCGGCGGGATGAAGTGGCCCAAGCGACGCGGCGTGACAAGGCGAACTCGGTGAAGGTTTTAGATGCGGCGGAGAGTAAGGGATGACGACGGAAATCAAGGAAGACCCGAGAAGAGAGAAGTTCCTATTCGGTGAGCTCAAGACGCTACGATGTCTGACGAGCACGAGCGAGAGGGCAAAATGAACGGAAGGAAGTGCTGCATGCAATGGGCTTTATCTTCGGCTCGGACACGCTTGGAAAGCGCGCATATCTTCCGACATATCTCGGCGGCCAACGGGCGACGGCGGCGCTTAGATTCGCCTCCTCCCGTCTTGGCGCGACCAGCCCGCGCCGTTCGATCGCCATCCAACGGCGCAGGGCGAGCAACGGTTCGGCGAAACGGCGCCACACGGCGAAATCCTGGCGGCCAGTCTTTGAGATCCAACAATCCACGCTATTAAGAGACACGGCTCATCCACGACCGTCCGATGAAGATTGCTCGGCCCGGGATTAGCGGCGCTAGGGTTTGGCTGGCGCGAGCACAGTGTTGGGCTCGGCCCAATACTGTAGCTAGGCATTTTTCCGGTTTTATCAATAAAAACAAATCTAGTAAATCAAGGTAATTATTTAGGGCACTAAAAATACCCGAAAAATTCTGAAAAAATTCCAAAAAATATTTCGAGGCATTTAGAGCTTAAATAAAATATTTTTATTTATTTTTGATAATTACTTTTATATTATTTAATTATTCAAGAGAAGGATAAATTTAGATTAATTTCAATTAAATCCAAATAAATCCCAAAAATCCACAAAAATTCAATTAACTCCAAAAATTTAATTTAGGTCAAATTTCGGGATGTTACAAACCTACCCCCCTTAACAGAATCTCGACCCCGAGATTCGAAGCTTAACTAGAGAATAGGTTTGGGAATTCCTTTTTCAGATCTTCCTCTCGTTCCCAGGTGGCCTCGCTTTCTGTGTGGTTGCTCCGCTGAACTCTGCAAAAGCGGGTTGTCTTGCTCCTTGTTTTCCGATCCACTGTATCCATAATTTTTATCGGTTGCTCTTTATAGGTCAGGTCTTCCTGTAGTTCAACTTCTTCCAGTGATGTTTGCTCTTGGGCACTCGGAGACACTTTTTGAGTTGCGATACATGAAAGACATTGTGTACTCCTGCCAATGATTGTGGTAACTCTAGTTGATATGTGACCTCTCCCCTGCGGCTTACGATCTTAAACGGTCCTACATATCTTGGTGCGAGTTTTCCCTTTTTGTGAAACCTCTGGACTCCCTTAAGAGGCGTAACTCTGAGATAGACATAATCTTCTGGCTCAAAGCTCAAATCCTGCGGGATTGTCCGCGATAACTCTTCGCCTTTGATCGCTGATTTTCAACCTTTCCTTATCGCTATTTGCTCTTGACTTCTTGGAGTATGTCGGTCCGAAGACACGACGCCACCGCCTCATTCCAATTTAACGGCGCCCTACAAGGTCGACCATACAACGCTCGAAGGTGACATCTCAAGGCTAACCTGATAGCTATTGTTGTAACTAAATTCAGCATATGGTAAACATTTATCCCAAGACGTCGTATATGCCAATGCACAGGCCCTCAACATATCCTCTAATATCTGGTTGACTCTTTACATTCGCCCATCCGCTTATGATGATATGTCGTTCGAAATTCAAGCGGGTGCCCATTGCTGTATGCAATTTATTCCAAAATCTTGAGGTAAATTGGGTACCTCTGTCCGATACTATCTTCTTTGGCACTCCATGCAAGCAGACGATTCTTGCCATGTATAGCTCTGCCAACTTATCTCCTGAGTAGGTTGTCTTTACCGGTATGAAGTGCGCAACCTTCGTCAATCGATCCACGATCACCCATATGGAGTCATAACCTCCTTGCGTCCTTGGCAATCCGGTGATAAAATCCATTCCGATTTCCTCCCATTTTCACTCTGGTATTTTTAATGGTTGTAGCAGCCCTGCTGGCTGCTGATGCATAGCCTTGACTCGTTGGCATACATCACATAGTGCTACGTGCTCAGCAACCTCTCTCTTCATATTTGGCCACCAGAACCTCTCTTTTAAATCTTGGTACATTTTTGCACTTCCTGGGTGAATCGAATACTTGGAGTCGTGAGCTTCTTCCAGTATTAACTGCTTTAACTCCTTTTTGTTAGGTACACAAATGCGCTCTTTCATCCACAACGTGCCTTGTTCGTCCAGCTTAAATTATTTTGCTTGGCCTTCCTCCATTTTGGATTTGATTCGCCCGATCTTCTCATCATTCTTCTGACCTTCTCTAATCTGGTCTTCCAAGATAGGCTTTACCTCCAAAGCGGCTACAAATCCTTCCGGAACAACTTCCAATTTCAACCTCTGAAGATCCTTGCACAATTCTCCCTGGCTTTCTCCCACTATCATATTTAGACTATGACTTTTCCGACTCAAGGCATCAGCCACTACATTGGCCTTGCCGGGATGATAATGGATACCCATGTTGTAATCCTTGATCAGTTCTAACCATCTCCTTTGCCTCATGTTCAGTCGATTGGGTGAAAATGTATTTAAGGCTTTTATGGTCTCAGATACACCTCACACTGCTACCAATAAGATAGTGACGCCATATCTTTAGAGCATGCACTACTACCGCTAGTTCTAGATTATGCGTCGGGTAATTCCCTTCATGTGGCCTTAATTGCCTTGAGGCATAGGCTACTACCTTTCCGTTTTGCATCAATACGCATCCAAGCCCTTGGCGTGATGCATCGCAGTAAATATCAAAACTTTGGTGCACATCTGGCTGAACTAACACTGGTGCTGATGTCAGTCGTTTCTTCAATTCTTGAAAACTCTTCTCACAGTCTGGTATCCAGACTAACTTCTTCTCTTTCTTCAACAATTGCGTAAGAGGTCTAGCAATTGTTGAAAATCCTTCTATAAATCGGCGGTAATACCCAGCCATCCCAAGAAAACTTCGAATCTACGTAACCGTCTTCGGCGGTTCCCAATGTAGTACTGCCTCAACCTTGCTTGGGTCCACTGCAATTCCCTCGGCGGTCATTACATGCCCTAGGAATTCTACCTTGTTCTTCCAAAAGTCGATTTATGAATTTTGCATATAGTCATTGTTCTTTAACTTTTCTAACACTAATCTCAAATGTTGGGCGTGCTCTTCATCCGTTCTTGAGTAAACCGTAATATCGCCTATGAACACGACCACAAATTTATCTAAATATTCCATGAATACTTTATTCATCAAGTTCATAAAGTATTTCGCACATTTGTCAATCCAAATGACATAACAAAGGAACTCATAGTGTCCATATCTTGAAGAAAATGCGTCTTGGGTACGTCCTCTCTTGATTTTCAACTGGTGGTATCCTGACCTAAGGTCGATCTTGGAGAATACTCCTGCTCTTAATTGATCAAAAAGATCATCTATCCGGGGTAACGGGTATTTATTCTTTATCGTCACTTCGTTAAGCGCACGATAATCTACACACATCCGAAAACTCCCATCCTTCTTCTTGACGAACAGAACCGGCGCTCCCCATGGTGACGAGCTCGGCCTGATGAATCCTTTTCCCAATAACTCCTCAATCTGTTTCTTCATCTCAACCAGTTCTTCGGCGGACATCCGATATGGTCTTTTTGCTATCAGTGCTGTTCCAGGCACTAAATCGATTACAAACTCTATGTCTCTGTCTGGTGGCATTCCTGGTAGTTCCTCGGGAAAAACATCTGGGTACTCACTGGCTACTGGTACATCTCTTATACTAACGATCTCCAGATTGTTTACTAACATCTGTCCTTCTCGAACTGCCGTTGCTTGAAATTCCACTTTCCGATTTTTTGGGCTTTCAACAGACACGACTCTTTGCCCGCAGTCTAATACAGCCTTATGCTTAGTCAACCAATCCATTCCCAGGATAACATCCAGGGTTTGGGTATCTAATATAATAAGGTTCGCTAGGAACTCTACCCCTTTTATTAATAGCTTAACCCCAGAACATCCGACCTTAGAGCGGAGTTCTGATCCAGGGGATTGAACTAGAAGTGTACTTTTAAGGTTAACAATATCCAGATCATTTGTCACAGCAAAATCTCGAGAAACGAACGAATGTGAAGCTCCGGAATCGAATAACACTATAGCTGGCACTGAGTTGACAAGGAACTTACCGAGCACGACGTCCGTGGCATTCTGGACTTCGTCTGCGGAAATGTGATTAATCCTGCCTCGCGTGAATGCTTGCGGTGTGGCTCCAGCTTGGGTAGATCCTCGGCTTCCTCCCTGGGCAGGAGTTTTAGCTGGCGTGTTTCCTAAGTTGAAACGCACTGGTGTCACTCCTCCCTTCTTTGGGCACACATTGGCGAAATGCCCAGTCTCATTGCAATTGTAGCAGCGTCTTCCTGACATCTGCTGGTTTCCTCCGTTCTGATTAACAGTCCTGACTGGAGTCTGGGGGGTTTGTCCTGCTGGTCTCGGCATCGGCGGCGGTGTCCTGACACTGTTTCCCTGCTGAAATTTGGAGAATTGTTGAGGTATCATCCTTGGTTTCTGATGACCTTGACGTCCTCCCTGCTGTGCCATGCGGCGTTTGCGGTTATCATCAAGCTCCTTGCGCTTATCTTCCAGTATGAGCGCCTTATTAACCAGCTCTTGAAAATCGGGAAAGGTGTGGGTAATCAACCCCACCTGCAAACCAGTGTTGAGTCCCTTCATGAAGCGGGACTGCCTATCCTTGTCCGTTGCCACATCCTCTGGGGTGTATCGTGCAAGTTGAGTGAATTTATTCAAATATTCGGCCACTGTCTGGCCTCCTTGCTTCAGCGCTCTAAATTCTTCCTTTTTTAGTTCCATAATACCTTCTGGTACGTGGTATTGACGAAAGGCTATGGTGAATTCTTCCCAGGTGATTTCATGTGGGTTTTCTTGCGATGTGCAGTAGTTTTCCCACCATTCAGCTGCTGTTCCTTCTAGCTGATGAGAGGCATAAAACACCCTCTCATTTCCATCACACTATGTTATATGTAATTTCCTCTCGATGGTCCTTAACCAGTCATCTGCCTCTAACGGGCTAGCATTGCCTGAGAAAGTAGGCGGACGTGTCCTCGTAAACTCGGACAATCTCGAGTAGGGACGTGGCCCATTGTTAATAGCTTGGTTGTTGGCGACTGCTTGGGTGTTGTAGGATCGAAATATACTGATCTAGCAATCAGAGGGGGGGTGAATGATTGCGCGGAAGCTAAAATCAAATTTTTGCCTTTTGAAACACCCCAAACAAACTCAGATTGCTTAATTTGTATTCAACAAGAATCTTATTGCATCGACCAAATTTGCACATGTATCTTTGGACCAAACTTCGCCTCGGACAGAGAGTTGCACGTGTATGACGGACTAAATTTCATCAGTAGCAAAGGAGTTGCATGTGTATGACGGACTAAACTTCGCCTCTGATATGTGTATGACGGACAGAATGAAAACAGCCTAACACATGTTTACTAAAACAATAATTCCCAAAGATCCAACCGTTGGAATGATGTGAAATTTTAACTGTAGAAACTAGACTTGATTCCGAAGCAAACCCAAAAAGAATCAACTCAATCAGACCAATGAATCTAGAGTTATGTCCCTCGCAAGACAGCTGAAACAAATTCCGATCTAATAACGACGGACCAAATCAGACCAGTGACGGACAAAACTTAAAAACAAGATTACTGAAGATCCAACCATTAGATTGATATGAAATTTTAACTGTAGAAACTAGATTGGATTATGAATCAAATCCAACAAGAATCAACTCAATCGGATCTACAGATTAAAAGATATTACCTTCGCAAGATCACTGAATCAGATGATGACGGAAATTGATTTCAAAAGCTATGACGGACCAATCTTCAGATGGTGAACCAACTATGCCGGACTAAAAACAGAACCACAGAATCAGAGAATTTGCATGTATTTGCGGTCGCTTTCTAGTCGCTCGCTTCAAGCCTCCGATGCAGGACTTCCTTGCCGCCTCCCCTAATCACGATCTCTCAGAAGCAATAGCCGCAGGAACTTCAAGCCGCTAGGAGCACTCTTGCCAGGAACACCTGCACGCACCGCTCTTGATTTTTCTAGTCGAAGCTATGCTCTGGCCGTAACTCGTCACGCATGCATGCAACTAGAAGCAAAACAGCAACTCAATTATCTAGTCACCAAGAACTTCATGCATGCACGCCCTTTTGCTTGTATGCATGCGCGCCACAAGAGAATCAATTAGCGATAAACAAAACACCACCGGATCAAGCACCAGACGCCCTTGTTTCTCCACGCCGACGCCCGCCAAGAACTTACGCAAGAAAACTTTCTGGAAGATTGATTTTTATTTCATTGTCTAAAGTACTCCATCACAAGAGTACAAACTCTAAAAACTGGCTCAATAATAAACAGGGGACACCTCCACCTATTTATACAGAGCAAGAATACAGAGATTGAATATAACTCCACTTCCAACATGGAAAGAGTTCATATTCATCTCAATCTGGCCCAACATGACCAAAAACAACTCTTGCACGCATGCAAGAACAGAGAGATTGAATACAACTCCACTTCCAACATGGAAAGAGTTCGTATCTATCTCAACTTGGCCCAACATGGCCAAAACCAAAACCTTGCACGCATGATCAGCCCACCTGCTGCACATACGTGACTAACCAGCCTCCATGTGCATGTTCTCTAGCCCGAACGTCCCGCATGACATCCTTGACCACCAAGACCTCAATTCCTCGCTGAACCTAGTCCCGAACCTCAGCTCCTCTATGAATCTAGTTCGGTCCCACATCGACCACGTTCGCCCTCGAGCAACACCTGCACATGAAGTAACAAACAATGCGTCCGAGCACAAGTCCACGACTTGACTCAAGATTAATCCATGCAACCACTCACATGAGTGCATTGCATCAAGCAAAACCATTATGTTATCACCAGCATAAAAATCATCTCAACATAGCACATGCACAAGCACCACACATGCCATAACCAAAACCACTTTGTAATGCCAATTTCACCATTCAGCCAATTTTTCATCACATGATTTCACAATCTCCCCCTTGATGAAAACATTGGCAACACCATTTGGAAACGAATATTGGCATTCACCTCACAATGGCAACACCATTATTAAAAGAAGTAAAGTGACCAAAAGACAGAAAGGAAAATCTCCCCCTTCAAAGAAGAACAAAAATCTCCCCCTATCTAAAAAGAAATCTCCCCCCATGACAAAGAGAAACTCCCCTAACGAGAAAGAAGAAATGTGTGTGAATGTGCAATGTGTGACCAAAAATTTCTCCTTTTGATTCCAAAATTTCTCCCCATTTGACAATGGATTCATCAAGAATGCAAAAAGAGAGCAAAAGAGAAACTTCTCCCCTTTATATCTCTTGTTTTCCTTTTTTTTATGTAATCGAGCATTATGAATCATGCACAAATGTAACAACTTGATCACCAAGTCATGCTATCAACAAGACTTGCACCTCAAATCTACACATAAACAATGTAGAGTAAGCATAACTAGAAATCAAGTACTATTAACGATTTTTTTTGCATGGCATGATCTCCTTTCTCAATAATCTTAAAACCGAAAATATTGAATTTCATGCACTTTATTTGTGCTTTGAAAAACTGATTTATTAATTTGATTGCAACAATCACAATTGCAAGGGATTACATGCACCATCACCTTACTTTTCAACCATGCCAAGCAATCACAAGCTTAAGGTTTCATGGTTTCGGTCATACACAACCTCTTCCAAGTTCATATCATAGTGCAATGATAAGCGCCTCAGAAAGAGGAAGTGCGACAAGACATAACCTTGATCTTGCTTTTATCAACAATCACTTTTTGAGCTTTAGCACTCAACTTTCATATTTAGCACTTTTTTGAGCAGGATCAAGATAGCCAAGAAAGTTCAACCATGACAAGATTTAATTCAAGTTGTCATTCCATTTAAAAAGTCATGACACAAACTACACCATATATGTATAAACCGGAAGTTGCAAAGACCTTGTAGCATAAACATGGCTTCAAATGACATATGTGTATGAAATACAATGCTCAGTACTTTTTATTGTTTTTCATTTTTTTGTTTTTCAATTAAGAGTCACACAAAATAAAAAGTATGTTACAAAATATTACAAAAACTTCAAAAACTCCCCCTCAAAACAACCATCTTAAAAACCTTCTACAAAATTGTCACCTGAAGGGAATTATTTTAAAAACAAAAGATTGAAAGAACAAACCTCCCAAAAAGGCAACCAAAAGAAATTTTCACTAATAACCAATAACTCCCCCTCAAATGGATAACCAATGAGATCAACAGAGAGGAGATGATGATATACATGTGCTTGAGTTATCATGGTATGTTCAATTAAGCATAAGCATGAATCATGATAAGTGAATTCAAAGCATGAAAGGCATGATATAAGATATAACATTATTGAACAAGCCAGGGGATACATATGAGCATATGAACAAACATATCATCTTATGTCACAAATAGATATCTGTGAATGTATAGAACATGAGTGTATAAGATAGCTCACAAAGTAGATGAAGAATTATTGCACATGCTTCTTGAAAACCATCTCAAGGGTGAGAACCATCCAAGTCTTGACCCCATTTTGCAAAAGACCAAGATCCACTAAGCTTCTGTTCTCCAACCCAATCCTAAAAAGCCTACATAGCACAAGAAGATGTCGAGGCCTTAGTACTGGGGTTAGAAATAAAACATTTGGGAATCCAGTACTGAGACACACGACGAGTAGGCACAACACGAGTATTCTTGTTCACAAAATCAATTTTGCCCTTTCTCGTGTTTCTAGCAGCAAAAGGTGTTTGCATCACCCTAGGCACAAAATGAGGAGTGAAATGTGCCTTCCTGAAATTAGATCTAGCCTTAGCCTTTTCTTTCTTTTGCTGTTTGGCTAGCCTAAAGCAAAAATCTACTAAATGTCCATCTTTACCACAATGAGTGCAAGTGTACTTAACATGATGTTTAGCTTTAGGAACAGAAGTAACATTTGCATTCACCATAGTAGGAGATAACACACCAGCAGACTTGAAAACCATTTTCTTAGGCTCATTGACAATTTCAAATTTTCCACTTTCAAGTGCCTTCACAACAGTTGGAGCATGTGATTTATGATGAGCATAAGAATCAAAACCTAAACCTTTGTGATGAGTACTAACCCTTGACTGATCCAGAATCATGTTTAGGTTTTTCTTTCCAGTAGTGAACCGTTCTAAAGATTTTTCCAAGTAATCAATTTTTCGAGAAAGAGTTAAACAGTTATTACATGGAACGTCCACTTTTCCTTTCTGTTTGCGACAAGTTGAACATGAAAGAACCTCATGAGTGAGCATAGCATCTGTCATTTGAGAAACCCTAGCATTTGCATCATGCAACTTTAATTCCAGTATAGCACATTTAGAACAATGAGTTGTATCATGCAAATCAACAGTTGAACAGCTAGCATTTTTCACATGTTTCTCATTTTCTTTCTTTTCAGCATTGACTTGTTCTAACAAAGAAACATGTTCTTTCCTAAGCAAGGTAAGCTCATCAGAATTAAGTCACATGATTTGCAAGCATCATCATCGAGGAATCAAAGATTTAAGTCTAGCAATTTCAGCATTCAAAGATTCCACAAGAACATCATGTTTCTTAATTTTCTTATCGCGTTTGTCAAGCAATTTTCCAAGACGAATAACAGCAATAGTTAATTCATCGTAAGAAGGTTCTACCTCGTTGAAGTCGCTGTCATGATCGTCCTCGGTGAAGCTTACATCACTTCTAGCCATGAGACACAACCCTGTCAATTCGTGTTTGCTTGGAGTTGTTGTGTCACCTTCACTGCTCTCCGAATCCACATCACTCAAGTTCACTTGTTCAAGAGCCGAAGAACACGATGAACAACCTTTTTGTTGATGAAGCTCTTTTTGTTTCTATTGCTTGGAGAGAATTTCTTCTTCTCTCTTCTTCTGTCATTGTCCTTCTCCTCCCTTGATGCTTTACCTGCAAGCTTAGGACAATTTGAACGAATGTGATTGAGATCACCACACTCAAAGCATCTTAGAGGGCCACCACCAATTCTCTTTCTCATTCTCACATTCTGCAAAGCTTTATTAAAACGAGAAGAGAGTGATGCCAAGTCTTCTTCTGGAAATTTCTCAATCTGTTTATCGGTTAGTGAAGACAAGAAAGACAAGGCAAAACTTGAAGAAGTATTATTCTGAGACATGCTGGATTGGGAGGTTAGTGCAATTGATTTATGATCAGTCTTCCTAGCAAGAACATCCAACTCATGAGTTTTTAATTTAGAGAATGTAACATCTCTGAGAAGTTCACTCATGACAGCTTGATTCTCTAATGGATGTAACTTTCATCTCCCAAATAGACATGTTTAATGCACCAAGCAATTGCCTAGCATTAGTAGCCTCATCAAAGAAAACTCCAACAGCACGTAAGTTACTAAGAATCTTATTGAAACGTGCAAAGAAATCATCTAGTGACTCACCAGGCTTCATCTCAAATCGCATGTATTCTTTCTTATATATATCTTGGCGAACATCTTTGATAGTATTAGAACCCTCATGATAATCACAAAGAGATTTCCATACCTCATATGCAGACTTGAGATGAATCACACGGTCGAAGTCACTTCTTCCCAATCCTTAGATGATCAAATTGCGTGCTCTGCTGTTCGCTTCAACATGTGCTTGATTGGTTGCATTGACTTGATCATTCTCAGGAACTTGATATGGCTTGTACACCTTCTCCCAAATTGCAAAGCCTTGAGCTTGAATGTACGCCTCCATCTTCGCTTTCCAAAACTGAAAATCAACACCATCGAAAACACAAGGTTTTGTCGAATACCTATCCATCGCTACGGTTTCTAATCACCGGTTAAGTTCAATTAGAAAAACCTTGCTCTGATACCACTTGTAGGATCGAAATATACTGATCTAGCAATCAGAGGGGGGGGTGAATGATTGCGCGGAAGCTAAAATCAAATTTTTGCCTTTTGAAACACCCCAAACAAACTCAGATTGCTTAATTTGTATTCAACAAGAATCTTATTGCATCGCATCAAATTTGCACATGTATCTTCGGACCAAACTTCGCCTCGGACAGAGAGTTGCACGGTATGACGGACTAAATTTCTCTGTAGCAAAGGAGTTGCATGTGTATGACGGACTAAACTTCGCCTCTGATATGCGTATGACGGACAGAATGAAAACAACCTAACACACGTTCACTAAAACAATAATTCCTGAAGATCCAACCGTTGGAATGATGTAAAATTTTAACTGTAGAAACTAGACTTGATTCCGAAGCAAACCCAAAAAGAATCAACTCAATCAGACCTATGAATCTAGAGTTATGTCCCTCGCAAGACAGCTGAAACAAATTCCGATCTAATAACGACGGACCAAATCAGACCAGTGACGGACAAAACTTAAAAACAAGATTACTGAAGATCCAACCGTTAGATTGATATGAAATTTTAACTGTAGAAACTAGATTGGATTACGAATCAAATCCAACAAGAATCAACTCAATCGGATCTACAGATTAAAAGATATTACCTTCGCAAGATCACTGAATCAGATGATGACGGAAATTGATTTCAAAAGCTATGACGGACCAATCTTCAGATGGTGAACCAACTATGCCGGACTAAAAACAGAACCACAGAATCAGAGAATTTGCATGTATCTGCGGCCGCTTTCTAGTCGCTCGCTTCAAGCCTCCGATGCAGGACTTCCTTGCCGCCTCCCCTAATCACGATCTCTCAGAAGCAATAGCCGCAGGAACTTCAAGCCGCCAGGAGCACTCTTGCCAGGAACACCTGCACGCACCGCTCTTGATTTTTCTAGTCGGCTATGCTCGGCGTAACTAAATCACGCATGCATGCAACTAGAAGCAAAACAGCAACTCAATTATCTAGTCACCAAGAACTTCATGCATGCACGTCCTTTTGCTTGTATGCATGCGCGGCCACAAGAGAATCAATTAGCGCATAAACAAAACAGCCACCGGATCAAGCACCGCACGCCCTTGTTTCTCCACGCCGCACGGCCGCCAAGAACTTACGCAAGAAAACTTTCTGGAAGATTGATTTTTATTTCATTGTCTAAAGTACTCCATCACAAGAGTACAAACTCTAAAAACTGGCTCAATAATAAACAGGGGACACCTCCACCTATTTATACAGAGCAAGAATACAGAGATTGAATATAACTCCACTTCCAACATGGAAAGAGTTCATATTCATCTCAATCTGGCCCAACATGACCAAAAACAACTCTTGCACGCATGCAAGAACAGAGAGATTGAATACAACTCCACTTCCAACATGGAAAGAGTTCGTATCTATCTCAACTTGGCCCAACATGGCCAAAACCAAAACCTTGCACGCATGATCAGCCCACCTGCTGCACATACGTGACTAACCAGCCTCCATGTGCATGTTCTCTAGCCCGAACGTCCCGCATGACATCCTTGACCACCAAGACCTCAATTCCTCGCTGAACCTAGTCCCGAACCTCAGCTCCTCCATGAACCTAGTTCCGGTCCCGTCATCGACCACGTTCGCCCTCGAGCAACACCTGCACATGAAGTAACAAACAATGCGTCCGAGCACAAGTCCACGACTTGACTCAAGATTAATCCATGCAACCACTCACATGAGTGCATTGCATCAAGCAAAACCATTATGCTATCACCAGCATAAAAATCATCTCAACATAGCACATGCACAAGCACCACACATGCCATAACCAAAACCACTTTGCAATGCCAATTTCACCATTCAGCCAATTTTTCATCACATGATTTCACAGGTGTTGATTTGTTGTACGGTTGCCATCATGGTCTGCATTAACTGCGTTTGTGCTGCGAGAAAAGCTCCCAGATTCTGCATGTCAACTGGTGGTGCTGCCTGTGGAGGTGGTGTATTGCTCTGACTGCCTCCTTGACGTGAACCACTGCCTCCGGTTCCGGTGTTGCGTGTATTCACCATCTGCTGATTGCTTCGACGGTTTAGAGATGAGAGGGAAGGAATAGGCAAGTAGAAGAACTTATATGGGGAAACAGGTGTAACTTAAATCCTTAACATCCATTCAAAGATAATAAATAGGTATGGTCGCTTACAAGGGCCTAAGGGCCTTGCAACCATACCAGCAATCACATCATCAAACCAAATAGTTCATTACAATAGCATGGCGCAACTAAGTTTGAATTTTAAAGACGCGACTCATAACAATTGAGTCTCCACGCAAAAATCCCAACAACTTCCCGACCCAACGAACTCAGTCATCCAGCCATCCTGGCTGCGGCTCGCCTATCACGTACACTGGCGGGTGAGCTGGCATTGGGGCAAACTGATCCCCATGCCCTCCCACTGGTGCTGCTGGGGGCTCCACTGGCTGCTGATCCTCTGGCGCGGGCTCTGGCTCCTACTCCTCTAGCTCCTCCTCGTCCTCGTCGTCAAGCTCCATGACGGCCTCCGGCTCCCCTGACCGTAGAGGGCCTCCTCTAGTTCGGCGATCCTCTGCACAGCGTGCATCCTAGTCTCTCGCAGGGCCACCTCGGTCTCCTCCAGGGCACGGTACACCGCCTGCAGCTCCACAGTAGTAGCGTCCATGACCTCCTCTTGAGCCGTGGCGAACCGACCCAAGTGCACGACGGCAGCGTCGTCCTCCAGCTCCAAGCGCGCCTGGAGGGGTCCACCCGCGTGCGGGTGCACACGGAAAGCAGTGTCCCACAGCTCGAAGCCGTAGTCCCTGCTAACCCTACGCAGCGCTACCCGGGCACACTCCTGAATGCCCGCCTCATAGCTGGCTCGCTTCACCACGAGGTGGAGCGGACGACTGGCACGAGCATTCTATCGTGCGTACAGAGTAAAGGTAGTCTCCTAGCCGCGATTGATGCCGTTGACCACCCAGGTGCGAGACCGGTAAAGAGGGCGGTCAAAACCTCCAAGCACCTGGAGCATCCTCCAAAGCTCCGCTGCGTAACCTCCGTGACGCTCGCCGAAGGAGTGAACCATCCTCATCTGCCAAATCAACTCGTCAGTACTAAAATTTTAAAAGAATACAAAAGTAATAGCAAAATGCAGCATAGGTATGAAGTAAGAAAGAAAGGATAAGTCAAGATTTCATTGATTATTCTTGCACAGTTTTAATTTTTGAAATTAGGTTTTATCTTCCTAATTCGACCATTCTAACTAGGGTTAAGTCCTATAGTCAGTATGGCTCTGATACCAACTCTGTCGGGACCCGAATCGCACTCGACCCTCAGGTATTCTGACTAGTCCAGATCACGCTAGTACACACAGGATAAGCAGGTTGAAGTACCACAATCATACACAATGGAATTAATAATAAAGTACTTCAAGCATAAATATAACCGAGTTACACGACCTTATGGTCACCTTACATTAATTCGCCATGCAGGGCGATAAATAACAAGTAACACAAGTTCAGTAGCGGAAGCAAAAGTACGATAATGAAACCCCTCATAGCCACAGGCAACTGACGAGGCTCAACCCTAAATCTCCGGACCTTCGTTAAACTCCTCCTCCCAAGTGGTGTCGCTTCTTCTTCCGAGGTTGTTGTTGAAGCAAGGGTGAGTATACAACATACTCAACAAGTCATGCACAAATGCAGTTCTATTACTACATGCATGGCTTATTCCAAGGGAAAGGCTTAAATGGTTATTTTGCATAAAGCAGCATTTCTTTTGACAGATAGCCTTAATTAGGTTAAAAGCAGGGAAAATCATTACTATGATACTTAATTCCTCAATTCTTTTCCAAGAGTTTGGCACACAGCCCTAAGTTTGATTCATTAGTCTTTGGCACACAGCCACCCATTCCTCATTTTACTTTGAAAATCTAACCCTTGATTTGTAATCCCGAGCAATGTCGAAGATCATGAGCGTGGCTATTCGAATAGATTTAACACACACACTCTGCAGAGGCTGTACACTTTACCCACAGGATGCAGTCGTTCACCACACAGGCGATTGATTGCAACAAAGTCTTTCGGAGACTAACACTTAACCAGTGAACCTCTCCAGTATTGCCTTTCTAATACTTCCCTCACTCAGAGCCGAAGCTTAGAACAAGCAAATACAGTTGGATGGGTACCAAGCCGCAAAGACAGTGCACGCTCCCCATACGGTTACATTTTTGTGTAACTGTCGCCCTGAGGTGTCAAAGGAAAGATATCAGAACCCTACTGAACTAGGTCTGTCCCATACCAGACAAGTGGTTGTACGATCTAACAGCCATTATCAAGCACAACCTTTACGGCTGTGCGGTGCTACGGTGGTGGTCAGATCAAGATCCTACGGTCGAGATCTATCGAGGGTATTTGAATCCAGCTCTACAGGAAGGAAACGTGGCGTTACCTCGGGCGTTGGATGAAGATCCGACGGTGGCGGTGAGTTCCGAGGCTACGAAGAAGAGACGGCGGTGCTTGTCACCGGACTTGGAGAAGATGAAGCAGGTGCCGGCGTTTCCGAGCTCCTCCGGCGGGATGAAGTGGCCCAAGCGACGCGGCGTGACAAGGCGAACTCGGTGAAGGTTTTAGATGCAGCGGAGAGTAAGGGATGACGGCGGAAATCAAGGAAGACCCGAGAAGAGAGAAGTTCCTACTTCGGTGAGCTCGGGTGCATGCTACGACGTACGGCAGAGCACAAGCAAGAGGGCAAAATGAACGAAAGGAAGTGCTGCGTGCAATGGGCTTTATCTTCGGCTCGGACACGCCTTGGAAAGCGCACATATCTTCCGACATATCTCGGCGACCAACGGGCGACGGCGGTGCGCAGTTCGCCTCCTCCCGATGCGGCGCGACCAGCCCGTGCCATTCGATCGCCATCCAACAGCGCAGGGCGAGCAACGGTTCAGCGAAACGGCGCCACGCGGCGAAATCCTGGCGGCCAGTCATTGAGATCCAACTATCCACGCTATTAAGCGACGCGGCTCATCCACGACCGTCCGATGAAGATCGCTTGGCCCGGGATTAGCGGCGCTAGGGTTTGGCTGGCGCGAGCACAGTATTGGGCTCGGCCCAATACTGTAGCTAGGCATTTTTCCGGTTTTATCAATAAAAACAAATCTAGTAAATCAAGGTGATTATTTAGGGCACTAAAAATACCCAAAAAATTCTAGAAAAATTCCAGAAAATATTTCAAGGCATTTAGAGCTTAAATAAAATATTTTTATTTATTTTTGATAATTAATTTTATATTATTTAATTATTCAAGGGAAGGATAAATTTAGATTAATTTCAATTAAATCCAAATAAATCCCAAAAATCCACAAAAATTCAATTAACTCCAAAAATTTAATTTAGCTCAAATTTCGGGATGTTACAGAAAACAAGTTATATTTCAAGTTATCAACAAGAGCCACATCCTTGAACATAAACTAGTCATTTACCTTTACTGTACCTTTTGCCACAAC
Source organism: Guadua angustifolia (assembly GCA_036346375.1). NCBI lineage: Eukaryota > Viridiplantae > Streptophyta > Magnoliopsida > Poales > Poaceae > Guadua > Guadua angustifolia. The sequence continues at coordinate 32,159,984 of CM070514.1, read as the reverse complement.
AGGAGTGGAAGACACATCTCCAAAAGTAACACTTTCAGCACGAGATGCACGAGTGAGGGAGGAGAACCAATTCTTATCACCGGACATGTGGCGTGAGCATCCGAAATCCACTAGCCAAATGTTCTCCTTCCTCGCGCGAGAAGCCTACATAAAAACAGAGAATGTCGAGGCCTCAGTACTGGGGTTAGAAATAAGATGTTTAGGAATCCAGTACTGAGACTCATGACGAGTAGGCACAACATGAGAATGCTTGTGTACAGAATCAATTTTGCCTTTTCCCGTGTTTCTTGCAACAAAAGGTGTTTGCGTCACCCTAGGCACAAATTTAGGAGTAAAACGTGCCTGTCTGAAATTAGAACTAGCCATACCCTTTTCTTTCTTTTGCTGTTTGGCTAGCCTAAAGCAAAAATCTACTAAATGTCCATCTCTACCACAATGAGTGCAAGTGTACTTAACATGATGTTTAGCTTTAGAAACAGAAGCAACATTTGCATTCATCACAGTAGAAGGCAAAACACCAGCAGACTTAAAACAATTTTCTTAGGCTCATTGACAATTTCAAATTCTCCACTTTCAAGTGCCTTAACAATAGTGGGAGCATGTGATTTATGATGAGCATAAGAATCAAAACCTAAACCTTTGTTATGAGTGCTGACTCTTGATTGATCCAGAATCATGTTTAGGTTTTTCTTTCCTTTAGGGAAACGTTCTAAAAATTTTTCTAAGTAATCAACCTTTCGAGAAAGAGTTAAACAGTTTTTACAGGGAACGTTCACTTTTTCTTTTTGTTTGCGACAAGTTGAGCATGAAAGAACCACATGAGTGAGCAAAGCATCTGTCATTTGAGAAACCCTAGCATTTGCATCATGCAACTTCGATTCTAGTATGGAGCATTTTGAACAAGAAGTTGAATCATGCAAATCAATGGTTGAACAACTAGCATTTTTTACATGTTTCTCATTTTCCTTCTTTACAGCATTGACTTGCTCTAACAAGATAACATGTTCTTTTCTAATCAAAGTAAGCTCATTGTAAATCAAGTCACATGATTTGCAAGCATCATCATCATCAGGAATCAAAGATTTAAGTCTAGCAATTTCAGCATTCAAAGATTCCATAACAACATCATGTTTCTTAATTTTCTTATCGCGTTTATCAAGCAATTTACCAAGACGAGCAATAGCAATAGCTAATTCATCGTAAGAAGGTTCTACCTCATTAAAGTCGCTGTCGTGATCATCCTCGGTGAAGCTATCATCACTCCTAGCCATGAGACACAACCCTGTCAATTCATGCTTGCTTGGAGTTATTGTATCATTTTCACTGCTCTCCGAATCCACATTGTTCAAATTGACTTGTTCAAGAGCAGAAAGGACTCGATGGACAACTTTACGATTCACAAAGCTTCTCTTCTTGCTACTTGTTGGTGTTTCGTATACCGGTAAGTAAATTTGTAAGTTAAGGGGCCGCGCGTTCCCTTTCCTTGAATGGTTAGACTCAGGGAGCCCAAGATGTATACTGATTCGGGCCGAACGTCCCTACTTCCAGTTCGTGCGGTGGTTATATATTGCTTTGGGTGCAGAAGACTGCACGATGTTTACAAGCGAGGGCTAAGGGCTGGCCTTGAGCACCTCGTATGAGTGGGTGAGGTCGGAGTGAGCTAGAGCTGTTTGTTTGTAAGAGTTATGCACTCGTAGGTGCTGGTGAGTGTCTCTGGTCTGCTCGCCTATCCTTGTCCGAGGGCCCTGCCTCCCTTTATATAGGCGGAGGGGGCAGGTTACACGGGAGTTTGGAGAAAAAAGGATAGGGTGTCCTACGTCAGAGAGTCTTGGTCTTCGGTCCTGGTGACTGACCGGCGCTGCCTGCTCCATGCTGGGTCGGTAGACACGTCTGGTGGTGTGGTTTTCTGTTTCATTGGGAAGCGGCGCACCTACCCTCTGTGCGATTGTCGAGATCTTGTGCCCGTGCGCCCGCTCGGCGTTGCCTTGGGAGGGCGCGTTCTCCTTGTCGTGATGGATCATGAGGATCGGCGCTGACTTAGGCAGCCTCCTCGCCGCCTTGGGAAGGAGCCACCTGCCCCCGCTCGGTCACCCTGAGCCGTCGTGTCCGTGGGGTAGGTGCCAACTCGAGGTTGACTGGTGACGATGGCGGAGATGTCCTTAGCTTGGTCGGAGCTTGCGAGGCGTCCGACCCATGACGGGGGTCGGAGCCTTGGGGGATCCCCGACTCATGACGAGGGTTGGACATCCCTTCAGTCAACTTGGTCGGGGATCGTGGGGCGCCCGACCCATGGCGGGGGTCGGACCGCCCCCCTGGTCGGGGCGAGAGTACCTCGTGGCCCGGCGGGGCCTTTGGCCAGAGTTGGACTTGGGGCGGCCCATTCGGCGTCATGGGCCGCTGGGGGTACCCATGGTATGAGTATTCGTCATTAGCCCCCAGGGCCGTCCTGGAACGCGCGTGTTCTTGGATGGGCGCATTACATTCGGCAGCGCGATCTCTTCGCAAACATGATGACGCTTCGGCTTCTCATACCCTCATTTATGGGAAACCGCTCGGCTTCGCGCCTTAAGCATATATAAGAGCGGTACGGTTGCAGGTGTTGGAGGAGTCATTTGCCTTACGGATTTTTGATTGCTCCGCAACACTTAGTTTCTCTTATGGCTTCTTCCCGCTTCTCTTCTTCTAGCCACAAAACTCTGCCGCCAACTTTCCCTGCGGAAGGGGTGGTATTTGGCTTTGGAGATGAAGATCTGCCGGCGCCTACGGATGAGGAGGCCTTCCTCGTGGAGCTTTGGGGTGACTTCGAGCTCGCCATGGCCGAATGGGCTGAGCTAGACGCCACCGCCCGTGATGCCGCCGCCGTTGACACGCTGATTGACGTCGTCCCGAAGCTTGTCTAGGCGAGATATGCCCTCATCGAGGCGGTTCGACGCGCGCGCGACGCTTAGATTTATACGTCATCTTGGTTTTTTGATGCTTCACCATTTCTTGACTGTTATGACGCAAGCGGCAATTATATGTAACTTGTGCGCCATATAAATGTCATTAGCTTTTGCTCGTTGAGAGCTTTTGTCCATGCGATCTCTTGGAGACCAACCATAGCGTCACGCAACAAGGCCACGGGTTCTTAGGGGTGGTGCAAGGCATGCGGTGTTTGCGAAGACGGCCAGCGGGACTTCGTGGAGTTATCCTGGGCGTACGAGCCGCGTTTGAGCTGACCGTGCCATACTCGACCCCCTGATCACCTGGCCCTAGACGATGCAAACACCCTGTGCTCCGAGCGGATCGGGTGGCTGCCTCAATCGGCAGGATCCGACTAACTGGGTCGGCAAAATCCGGCCAAGACGCGTCTTGGCGGACCCGGTCGGCCAGCGGTCGGCGAAGTCAGGCGACTGGTCGGTCGGTTTCGGCCGGTCTTGTGGCGCTCTGGTGGGTGTAGCCTGGCGGGTCGGAGGCGGTTGGGGGTTCGCTTGTTGGTGAGCCGACCAACAGTCGGCGGGGACTACAACGATGTCGTCTTGGTTGGCGCGGACGCCCAGATGCCTTAGGTGAGGTTCTGATGTCCGAGTGCTAGTTTTACGTCATAGCTCGATGTTGCCTTGGTCGGCACGGACGCCCAAATGCCTCAGCGAGGTTCTAGGGCCCGAGTGCTAGTTTTACGTCGTAGCTCGACGTTGCTTTGGTCGGCGTGGACGCCCGGATGCCTCAGTGAGGTTCTGGGGTCCGAGTGCTAGTTTTACGTCATAGCTCGACGTTGCCTTGGTCGGCGTGGATGCCCAGATGCCTCAGCGAGGTTCTTGGGCCCGAATGCTAGTTTTACGTCGTAGCTCGGCGTGTTTGTAAGGCTGGTTTTACGCCGGAGCTAGGCGGAGGGCATCCATCCCGAGTCCTCGTCTGGCGAGGCTATCTGCGGGAGGAGTGGTCATTTATGCATCCCGTGTGCGCCCGTCGCGGTGTGGGACCGAGAGGGGGTGAGCAGATGCATGTTTACCATGCATTGGTTTGAACACCGTGCTCGCGGAGCTATTATCGGGTGACCCGAGTGGGACCTGGAGATCCCTCCCAAGGGGGATCTTTCCAGCGGACTATCCCTTCACCGGGCGTCCAACCCGCTGGGGGCGACCCATAAGAAACCTTTCTTTACTCAATCCCGTACCGGACTCCCGGTCGTCCGCCGACCCGGAGCGCAGCTGGCTACCACCCATCGATGGGTTCCGCGGGAGAGTGTGAAGTATGGTCTCGGACACGAGTTAAGGCGATTGGGTCGTCCGCCGACCCAACTAGAGGCCCACTGGGGGCTCGCCTCGTCCTCGCCACTTACTCAATTTTCTGTCGGGGCGGTCCTAAATCCACTTGGTGGATCAGGGCCTCGGAACCCATGCAGCTAGGATGGGCCCGGGTGTGAGCTATTGAGCTTTTAGCCACCTGAGGGCATGGCTGATGGGCCTTACATACTGTTGCTTGGAGCAGACGGCCCGCCCAGGCGGAGATCGAAGGTCATGGGCGCGTGCGGCCAAAGCAGTGCCACAGTGCCTCTGCTAGTATTTAATGCGTAGTGGAGGCAATTAAATGCGAGGTGAAAGAATTGGGAACCGATGCGTCTCACCAGCGGCCCGGCGTGGTGGTCGGACGGGGCGTGCGACGCTTCACCCGAGATGGTGTCCGCTCGGCTGGTGCCTGTTCGGTCCCTATAAATTCGGCATGGGGGCGCCCGAGCAGGTACTTGCTTTTGCTTTTGTCGTCTCCCTGCTTGAGAAAAGAGAACAAGAAGAGCCAGAGAGTTCCTCACCTTCCCCGTCTCCCACCTTTTCGCCATTTTCGTCTCTGCAGATGTCGTGGCCAGAGTGCACCACCCAAGCCTACCGCGCACTTGGCCTGGAGAGGAAGGGGCCCCTCTCCCCGCAAGATGTTTCAAGGTGGAAGGTACCAACGGGGGTTGCGGTCCTCGCATCGGAGAACGACGAGATCGTGGTGCCCCCCTCGTTCTACGAGCGCGGGTTCGGGTTGCCACTCCATCCCTTCTTCTACGGGCTGCTCCATCACTACAAGGCGGAGGTGCACCACCTCAACCCCAACGGCGTGCTCCACATAGCGGTCTTCATGACGCTGTGTGAGGCGTTCTTGGGGATCGATCCCCACTGGGCGCTCTGGAGGCACTTCTTTCACGCTCGGCTGAGGAAGGACAAGCCGGCGGATACTCCGGTGCTCATGGGTGGCGTAGCCCTCCAACTACGCGCCGGCCGCGCGACGGATTATATCGACGTGAAGCTGCTGTCGTCGAACAGGGGGTGGCACTCCGAATGGTTCTATGCCCGGAACCTGGGAGGCAGTGCCCCGGCCTTCACCGGCTAGCTCCCTGTGGCGGGGTTCGAATGGACTTGGGGCGCTGACCTGAAGGAGAAGAACAAGGTGGACGCGATTATCGAGCGGATCAAGACCCAGAAGGAGCGGGGCCTGACCGACGACGTCGTTGTGCGCGCATTCATGAATATGCGCGTGCAACCCCTCATGGATAGGGAGCTCCCTGCGTTGGAGGTCGGGGCTCGAGTACCCGTCGTCACGGGCGGCAGTGCCACTGAGGCGGCGGGTGGCCACCCCGAGCCATTCTCAGCGCACAACCCCCGGACTTGGTAATCCGAGTCATTCCCTTTCTCTTCTTCCTCCCTTAGCCCGTAACATGTGGTCTAACTAGCGTCTCTGTGTTGTCCAGGGGCTGGCCAGGACGGTCTCCCGGGCGTTGCTGCCGGGGGAGAAGGAGATGAGGGCTACGGCCCGCTTGGTGTCCGTGCAACGCGAATCCGCCCGCAAGATGCGGAAGGAGGAGAAGAGGAGGAAGAAGAAGCAAGAGCGCACGGCGAGGGCCGCGCACGGCGAGGAGGTCTCTGACACGACCGCCGTTGATACGGCCAGTCGGGAGTCGTCCTCGAGCAACAGCAGCGGCGGCGATGGCAACCCATACCGCGGGTTCGACTTCAAGTCGCCAACTGGCGGTGGCCCGTTGTGGGTGCCAGCGCGGGCACCGCCATCGTTGAGCCCCAAGTCGAGATGCCTCCGGTGGAGGCGTCCTTGGGGAAGCAGAGGAACGACTCGCCTCCGCAAGGTGGGCCGGCGAAGAAAACGCGGTTGCCGCGCACTCGCTCGGCGTTGGCCCACTCGGGAGTGATGGCGGCTCCGCGAGGGCCGGCGCCGTCCCTGTAGCCGGCAATGGTCAAGGCATCGAGTGCCGAGCCATTGCCGCGTCGTGACCGACGAACGCTTGAGTCTGCAGCGGTAGTCGGGACCGCCGCAGGAGGAGAAGGTCCCGAGGAGTTGGGGCGCGGGGAGGTCCTGGCGACCCTTGACGGGTCGGGGCCTCGAGCGGAGGCCGAAGGGGGCAAGGAAGAGCTCCTGCCGCCACCGCCAGGACCTCCGCCAGTTGGCGTGATCTTGGTGCCTGTCGTGATCCCGCCGCCGTCGCCCGGGGACCCACCGAAGGGGCGGTCGAACCCGGAGGTGGTCATCGCTAGGCCGCAGGTGGGGCGCCGCGACCCTCATAGCCTTGATCCGCCGGGAGCAGCCCGAAGTCCGCTGGACGCCCTTGCTTGTCTTGACTGGCCGGGCAACGACCCGACCAGCAAGCCGTTGTTCGTCTTTGGGCGACAGGCGGAGGAGCAGGGCGTGGGAGGCCCTCGGGGAGCGCCTTGGTCGGTCGAGGTGAGGTGAGCGGATCAGGAGGTCGGCTCTCGCTCTCGAATCCGTCGACAAAGGCGCTGAACGCCATCTCCGGGAACTTCGCTCGTCGGCAGTAAGCCAAACCAAACCCTATCCTCAGCTTTTGATGAGTTTTAGCGGTCGGCGGGCTAACAGGTGCTTGTGTTTCACTGACATTCTTGTGTCGGTGGAAAGTCGAAGTTCCTCCGGTCTGTCTGGTCGGAGGATGGCCCGAGAAGAGTCACGACCAGTTGTGCCCAGTGCACAATGCTCAGGGAAGCCTTAGCCATGCGAGTGACGGAGGCTCGCTAGGCGCTGGATCAGCTCTCCGAGTCTTGCTCGAGAGCGCGGACGAAAGCCGACCCTTGAGGTGAGGGTGTTCGAGCTTGAATCCCTCCTGGTGGAGGCCAATAGCGCCGAGGACACCGCTTCGGGAAGAGGCGGCTACTTGAAGAAGAAGCAGCGAAGACTCGGGCCAGGCTCAAGGGGGAGCTCTGCTCTATGACGGACTCCGGGGCTGGTAAGTGACCCAACCTCTTGGTCGATTCTCGCCGTCGTAGCTCGCCTGGCGTGCTTTTTGACACTCTTGGTCTGCAGAGTTGCAGAAGAAACTCAGCGGCGTCGTGGAGGCACGGAGACAGGCGGTGGAGGAGCGTGACGCGGCGATCGTGTCACGGGACGAGGCCCTGTCGGCGAAGGAGCTGGCGAAGGGGGAGCTGTCCGACCAAACCACTGAGCTGGCGACCCTTCGGAGGGTCGGTCGGGAGGTCTACGATCGGGTGCTCAGGACCGCCATGCAGGATCCGAGCTCACTCACCATCGAGCTAGCCTGCGTGCCGGAGCACGCCGAGAGCTCGGTGAGCGAAGGGATCGTACTCGGAGCTTCTTCGGCGCTCGTCTGCGCTAACTCCCATTATGACGGTATTAACCTCGACGCCGTTAGTAGTGGGATCACCGCGGATCGGACCGATAAGGAGATGGATGGGTTCGAAACCCAAGTCGAGCCGCGTGCCCAAATGATCGCCAGCCTGATACCACCACAGAGCATCCTCCACTAGGAGTAAAGGAAAAAGTTAGATGTTTTTGCTTTTTCGTAATGTAATAACTTTGTCATATAATGAACTAAAGTTTATTTTTGTGTTTTGGCTAGTCGGGCCATTCCGTAGGTTCGACTTTGTCCTTTGCACTTCCTTGAGGTGATCAACATCTGACGACCATAGCCTTAGAAACGCGGGGTTGGCCTGGCGTGGAGTCGGTATGTTAATACTTTTGAGGAAAGCGCAAAGAAAACAGGAACCTAAGGGACGAATCGTTCACTTGCACTTGACACGGAAAAGGTGTGTTCCCGACCAACTATGGATCGCACCGCACGGGCACTTCCTTCTTCCGCGAAGCACTACTTAGCAACCGTAGCCGCTGGGGCATAGGCCGTAGTACTTGGGTCGAGAGGGTTACCGCTAAGGGGAACCGAGTGGCCAGTCGGGTCACCGACCCGTGTGAGTGTAGGAACTTGCAGCCCCCGAGCGGTGCGTGGGGACCAAGCTGTGGTCGCCACGCAGCGCTTGAACTCGGAGGAATGGAAAATGGGTGCGATAATAAGAAAGAGCTTTAGGGATAGAGTCGCCTTAACTTTTTATTCCACGTGTTGGAGACGACGTGGCTATCGGGCCCCTCGCTCAACTTTCCGCCGGGGCGGCGAGCTAATGGGCCTTCTGCCACCTCGAGGCCGCAGCGGCCCGTCCAGGCCTTTCTTCCCTATCGCGGTGCGGTCAGTCCAGCCCAGGAGCTGAAACCGAGGGGTCGCGTGGTGCCCTGGCCGAAGCGGTGTCCTTTCGCCCCCAGCCGTCGTGTCGCATTTTAATGCGTAGCGGGTGGAGTGGAAAAAGCGCGTCCGTCTGCGAGTGGATTTAATCTTGGCGTCGCGGCGCTTCTGCCCGGCGGCACTTTCGCTCGGACCGTGCTACCCGTCTCTATATATACGGCATAGGGGGCGTGAGAACGACCATGCCCAGCCGTTTCCTTTGCCTCTCCGCCTCCCCGCGCCTTTCTGCAATGAGGGGGGAAGAGCCAGGGAACGCAAATGTAGATGGCAAGCGGGCGGCGACGACGAGGCCGCAAGCGGCGGTGGCAGAACCCTCGTGGTTCAGGCCCCAAGAGGCCCTGACCGATGCGGAGTCCTCCACGGTGCGGCGGCGGGATTACCCTGCCCTCGTCTGTCTTCCATATCTAGAACCCTCTTCCAGCATGAGTTTCCTTTGTTTAGCTTTAGGATGGTTTTGATTTCTTCCTGCTGACGCTGACTTGCTTTCACTTTTTCTCTCAGCGCCTCTGGCTCGGGCTCCTTGGCTACTGCGGCGCCCGGCCCTTCGCCTTGGTGGGGGAGGGGCCTTGCCGAGCCACTTCCGCAGCGCTCCCCAGCCGCCCAGCAATCCCTTTGCGACGGGAGCCCAGCGGCAGCATGGCATTGGCTCACACACAGTGCGAGCTTCCCTAAGCGTTCAGGCCGCAACGGCCGCCGCCCAGGAGGCGGAGGCGTTGTACCAGCGGTCTTGGGCCCAGGCCGCTGAGGAGCTTGCCAAGACGCGGAGGAGGCGTTGTCCCTGCGGGCTCGGGCCGAGGCCGCCGAGGAGGAGCTCGCTAAGATGCATGAGGCCAGCCTGGGTCTGTGTGAGAACCTCGTCTCCATGCTCACCCGGCCTCTGAAAGCATGGCGGGAGCTTGGAGCCGGGGGTGAGGCTAAGCGGGCGTTGGGCGTCTTGCGTCGCGATCGCCTTGACCTCTCGGGTGGCCGACGCTTGGCCGCCTACCCCGCGCTTGACGCAGCGTTTAAGCTTGCGAGGCGAAGTCGCCGTTTCTTGGCGGAGTGCGTCTCGGCATCTTTGCGCCCACCGTGGCGCCTCCTTCGACCCGATGGCGGCCGTCGCCAGATCGGCGACCACCCAGTGCGGCGGCAGGAGCACGGGCGGCGGCGAGGCGGTGGCGAGCGGCTTCACGTTGATGCCCAGGGCGCGGACGACGAGGGCGATGATGGCTCCGGCGACGCGCCGGCTTAGGAACCTTCAGCGCCTGCACCGACTTTTGTTTTGTACAATGTAATGTATATACAATATATATTATGGGAACTTTGTTTAATATTTTGCATTTCTTCTCGTGGTGAGCACTTTCGTCGAATGACCGTAGCCCTCGGGAACCTTTGGGGTTGTTTGAGCGTGGGTCGGAGTGCTAACATTTTGAGGGAAACACAAAGATAGCAAAAGACTTAGCAGCCCAAAAGCGTGTCCCCGATCGACTATGGACCGCCCCACATGGGCACTTCTCTCATAAATCTTGCCAAGCCGTGAGCATTGGGCGAGTAAGGTCGACACTTGGGTCGAGAGGGTTGCCGCTTGGGAGGTCCCGATGGCCCGTCGGGGCACCGACTTGGATGAGTATGTGAACGAGTAGCCCCCGAGTGGCGCATGAGGACCAGGGCGTAGTCGGCACGTGGCGCTTTGAACTTGGAGGATTTGGCGGAGACATGAGAATAAAGGAAAAGTTTTAGGGATAGAATCGCCTCAACTTCTCAATATTCCATGCGTTAGACACAATGTTGCCATCGGCATCTTTGAGTCGAAAGGTGCCGAGTTGGAGGACCTCCATGACGGTGAAGGGGCCTTCCCAGGGAGGGGACAGCTTGTGCTTGTCCTTGTTGGGTGAACACGGCGCAGGACGGTCGCATGCGCTTAAAGGACCGACCGCGGACTGGCGGTATTTGTGGTAGCGCCGCAGCGTTTGCTGGTATTTGGCCGATCGCAGAACGGCCACGTCGCACGCCTCGTCAAGCTGGTCGATGGCGTCTTGTTATGCGTCGAGCCCCCGTGCGTCGTTGAAGGCTTGTAGTCTCGGAGCGCCGTACTCCAGGTCAGTTGGCAGGACAGCTTCAGCACCGAACACCATGAAGAATAGTGTAAACCCGGTCTACCGGGTCATTGTGGTCCGCAGGCTCCAGAGAATAGAGGGCAGCTCGGCCGCCCATCGTCCCACGAATTTCTTCAGTCGGCTGAAGATTCGCGGCTTGAGCCCTTGGAGGATCATGCCATTTGCCCGCTCGACTTGGCTGTTGGTCCGCGGATGGGCTACGGTTGCCTAGTCGATGCGGATGTTGAAGTCATCTGTAACATCCCAAAATTTGGCCTAATTTAAATTTTTGGAGTTATTTGAATTTAATTGAATTTCTGTGAATTTATTGGATTTATTTGAGTTTAAATTGAATTTATCTTCCTCTTGAATAATTAAATATCAGAAAATAAATTATCAAAAATAAATAAAAATATTTTATTTAAGCTCTAAATGCCCTGAAATATTTTCTGGAATTTTTCTAGAATTTTTCGGGTATTTTTAGTGCCCTAAATAATTAGATTAAATTTCTGTGATTATTTTAAATGTTAAAAAGCCAGAAAATGCTTTGCTACAGTGTTGGGCCGAACCCAACACTGTGCGCGCCGTCGGCTGAAACCCTAGCTCCGCTCTCTCCGGGTCGTGCGATCTTCATCAGACGGATGTGGTTGGGCCGCGTCGCCTGCGCGTAGGAGCCGTCGGATTAGGTTGGCTCGGGTCGGCCGGATTGCGCCACGTAGCACGGAAAATGACTGTCGCTTCGCCTGGACCGTTGGATTGCGATCGGATGGCTATGCCCAAGGCCGTTTCGCCCGAGTGCTGGCGCCGTTGGATTGCAGCCGATCGGACGGTGCGGATGGAGCCACGTCGCGCAGGGGCGAACAATCGCGCCACCACCGCCATTACGAAGGGGGTTGGCTGCCGAGATTTGGCGATGGATTTGCGCGCTTTCCAAGGCATCCCAGCACCGGTGTTATAGCGCATTTAATTGGTCCTTTCGCCCCGCATCGTTTGTCCGTTCGCCCGCACTTAGCAGTGCCCCGTAGCCCTCTCAGTCGCTCGCCGGAGTTAGTATTTTCTTGCCTCGGTTTCAGTGCTTTCCACCACCATGGCGATCACTCTCCACCGTAGCTAAGACGATCCGAGTCCGCCGTGCGAGACGCCGTCAAGTGGATCACTTCTTCCCACCGGGCTTCGGAAACGCATTGTCGGTTGCCGTCTTCTCCGAGTCCAGTGACCAAGCACCGCCGCACCTTCGTCAACAACCGCGAACATCCCCGACCGTCAGATCTCCATCCAACGCCCGAGGTGAAGCCACGTTCTCCCCTTTTTTTGAATTAGGCTGGAACGACTTCAGTAGATCTGGGCCGTTAGACCCTAATCATGCGGTTCTAGTGAGGCCACATAGTCGTAGAGAATGCGTTTGAAAATGGCCATTTGATCTTGTCTCAACGGCGCAGATTGCATCGCGTAGATCGGTAACGGTAGATCTTGACCGTTAGATCTTGGATATTCGGCTTGGATTAAGCCACGTAGGCTCGGTGAGCAGTGCATCACTCGGGTAACTACCGCCGTTGGATCTTCATCGGTAGCGCCCGGTGAGTCCACGTAGGCTGCGTTTAGATCGTTGAAAATGGCGTAGATCCTTAATCCTACCGCCACCGTGGCGCCGCGTAGTCATTTTTGTGGTGTTGAAAATGGCGTTGGATCTTGGATCAAGGGCTCGAGTTAAACCAAAAGCGTTGCTAAGCGGCGTGGCCATTAAATCTTGTTTCGGCGGGCAGATTCATGCCACGTGTCCGCGCATCAGCCGATGGGTCGCCGCGTTCGCCCGGACCATCGGATCTCAACAGTCGATTTCGGCGCACAGTTGGGATCGCGCCATGTGTCGCCAGTGAGTGGGCCATGCTTTGCGGATCGGGCCCACTGTCGGACATGTGGGGAGCGTGTGAAATTTGACGTCAAGCATGACATCATCCGAGGGGCCCACTGTCAAGATGTCAGCATTCGGTGGACCCGGTCCACCGTGAACCCGAGCAAATCGTGAGCCCAGTCTATAGACCCGAGGCGACGTGGTTCACTCTAGTGCTGCCACGTGTCAAGCCAGGAGAATTAACCGGGATTTCCAGTAGGAAAATAAATAGATTAATTTGGGTTTTTCTTTTATTTGAATTTACAAAATTGTAATCATTATAACTTTTGCGTCTTAGCTCCGATTTGGGTGATTCTAGTTCCTAAAATTTTTTAAAAATGTGAACTATTTATTGGTGAATTTTATTTTATTTTTAGAGTTGATCTTGTTGTCTATTTGTGTATTTATTGTATGTTTATTTGATGCGATTAGACTCCGAGTTGCCGGAAGTTGTCGGGGAGGATTTCGGAGAACCATCGCAAGTTCCAGATCAGGGTCAACTACTTTTTGAAGGTAAGTCATGCTTTGACCATATTGTTCCTAGATTTTTAAAATGTATTTCAATTTAAACTATGCATGCTATATTAACTAGAAAAATGACATTGATTAACTTCGGGTAGAGTAAATAATACACCTACCTTGATTATGCCACCTTGTTATATTACTTGTATGCCCTGAAATCTTTGTCACCCTAAGGTATTAAAATGAGTTGGTTGCTATTATGATGCCAACACGGGAGGCTAGACCGTGAGTAGATGCTTAGCTGCTTGTGTGCGCCGAACGACCTTTAAAAAGTGCAAAAGAATATTGACTAAGCAAATATGAAATATATATTTTGGAATAACGCGATTATGTCATGAGATGGATTTGGAGGGTAGCAACCTGTGTGGTTCTACTTACCCAATGAAGTGGGCATTGGCATGTGTTGCATAAATGCAAACCGGGGTGGGAGATGATTTGGACCGGGGCAAGTGGCAAGATGGCTTCGTGCTAGGTGGGCCTATGTGGCAACGGGATAAATTGAATAATGTGAAGGCTGCGTGCCGGGATCTACGAGAAGAATGTCTTGCCCTGGACAGTTAAGGACTTCACCTTGCGAGCCTTTGAACCGAAAGTTACTCGTACAACCACTTATGCGGAATGGGGACAGACCTAGTTTAGTAGGGTTCTAATATCTTTCTTTTGACACCTCGGTGACAGCCATTACACACGAGTGTAAGCAGTGTGGAGCGACTGTGCACGGCTTGGTACCCATCCAACAAGATATTCGCTTGTTCTAAACTTTAGCTCCGAGTGAGGAAGTGTTAGAAAGGCAATTCTGGGGAGGTTCATAGGTTAGAGGTTAGCTTCTGAAAGACTTTGTTGCAATCATTCGCCTGTGTGGTGAGCGACTGTATCCTGTGGGTAAAGTGTACAGCCTCTACAGAGCGTGTGTTAAATCTATTCGAATAGCCGCATCCGCGGTATTGGACAATGCTCGGGGATTACAGTCAAGGGTTAGATTTTCAAAATAAAATGTGGAATGGGTGGCTGTGTGCCAAAGACTGGTGAATCAAACTTAGGGCTGTGTGCCAAACTTTTGGAAAAGAATTGAGAAATTAATTATTGTAGTAATGGTTTTACCGCCTTTAATCTAATTAAGATTATCTGTTAAAAGAAATGCTGCTTCATGCAAAATAACCATTTAAGCCTTTCCTTCGAAATAAGCCATGCATGTAGTAATAGAACTGCATTGTGCATGACTTGTTGAATATATTGTATACTCACCCTTGCTTCAACAAAACCTCAGAAGAAGAAGCAACACCAGCTTGGGAGGAGGAGTTTAACGAAGGTCCGAAGAATTAGGGTTGAGCCTAGTTAGTTGCTTGTGGCAATATGAGGGGTTCATTGCTTTACTTTTGCTTCCGCTATCGAATTTATTGTACTGTGTTATTTATAGCCCTGCGTGGCGAATTATTGTAAGGAGACCATAAGGTCGTGTAACTCGTTTATATTCATGTTTGAAGTACTTTATATTATTTCCGCTGTGTATGATTGTGGTACTTCAACCTGTTTATCCTGTGTGCACTAGCGTGATCCTGGACTAGTGCAGAATACACAGAGGATCCGGATTTACAGATTCGGGTCCCGACATCATTGCAGAATTCGAGGAATTCCTTCCCCGTTAACTGCGTTCCGTTATCGGTGATGATGGAGTTCGGGACTCCGAACCGATAAACGATGTCGCGGAAGAAGTTGGCCGCCTGCACCGAGGTGATGGTGGCGACCAGCTTGGCTTCTATCCATTTGGTGAACTTGTCCACCGCGACAAGCAGGTGGGTAAAGCCCCCGGGCGCCTTTTTGAAGGGCCCGACCAGATCGAGTCTCCAAACAGCGAATGGCTATGTGATGGGGATCGTCTGCAAGGCTTGCGCTGGAAGATGTGTCTGCCGGGCAAAGAACTGGCACCCTTCGCAGGTACGAACAATTTGCTCGGCGTCGGCCACGGCGGTTGGCTAGTAGAAACCTTGGCGGAAGGCTTTCCCTACGAGGGACCGCCGTGCGGTGTGGTGGTCGCAGATGCCGCCATGGATATCGAGCTTGTTGCTTCCTTGGTCGGCGGGATGCGCCACGGAGGACTCTGGAGGGGCTCCTCCTGTAGAGGTCTTCTCCGACCAGGACGAAGGATTTCGCCCATCGAACGAGGCACCGGGCCTCAGTTGGGTCGGCGGGGAGTGATCCATCGGTCAACCGATCGATGAAGGGCTTCCTCCAGTCGGAGTCGGCAATCAGCATGTCGTGGCCCGACCCGGATGGTTCCGCGCTCGACCGTTCGCCTGTCAGATCAGTTGCGCCCAGAGAGTCGGTCAGCGGCTGAGTCGGCGAGTCCAGTCGGACGGAAGGTTTGTAGAGATCGTAGACAAAGATTCCAGGCGGGACCGGTCCTCTGCTGGAGGCGAGATTGGCTAGGTAATCGACCTCACCATTGTAGCGTCGATAGCTATGGTGAAGGTCGAAACCCTTGAACCTTTCCTCGAGCTTGCGCACCTCCCGACAGTATGCTGCCATGCGGGCGTCACAAGGCTCCGTGGCCTTCATGACTTGGTCGACGACAAGCTTGGAGTCGCCGTGTATGTAGAGCCGGCGCGCACCGAGGTCGGCAGCGATCCGGAGATGGTTGACGAGGGCTTCGTACTCGGCGACGTTGTTGGTTGCGACGAAGAGTAGTCGGATGGCGTACTAGAGCTTGTTCCCGAGCGGGGAAACAATGACGACCCCAGCACCCGCTCCGTTCTTGGTGTAGGACCCATCAAAGTACATAAATCCGATGCTCGGGGTCTTGGCCCGGTGGCGCTGAGCTTCGGTCAATCAAGAACGAAGTCGGCCAAGACCTGCGACTTGATCGCCGTCCGGAGAACATACGATATGTCATGGCCATTGAGCTCAAGTGCCCACTTGGCTATTCTTCCTGAAGCGTCGCGGTTGTGGACGATTTTGCCGAGTGGCGAGGAGGTCACCATGGAGACGGGATGCCGGTCAAAGTAATGGACCAACTTCCTCTTCATGATGAGCACCGCATAGAGCAACTTCTGCACCTGCGGGTACCGAGCCTTGGACTCGGAGAGTACTTCACTGATGAACTACACTGGCCATTGTACCTTAAGCACATGGCCTTCTTCGGCTCGCTCCACAACAAGCACCACGCTGACGACCTAGGTCGTGGCGGCAATGTAGAGGAGGAGTGGTTCCCCGGTGCGGGGTGACCCGGACAGGGCCGAGTCAGAATGCTTCGGTCGGTTGGGGCTTCACATGCCTCCTCGTCCAAATTGAACGGTCGGACTTCTTGAGCATCTTGTAGAACGGCATTCCGCGCTCGCCGAGACGAGACACAAAACGGCTCAGGGCTGCAAGGCATCCTGTCAGCTTCTGGACTCCTTTTATGTTGTCCACCGAGCCCATCCTCATGACCGCAGAGATCTTCTCCCGATTGGCTTCGATGCCGCGCTCGGAGATGATGAAGCCGAGTAGCTTTCCCTTGGGGACCCCGAAAACGCATTTCTCGGGGTTGAGCTTTATGCGAAACCGTCGGAGGTTTGCAAAAGTCTCCTGTAAGTCGGCGACGAGGTCGTCGGCCTTCTTAGTCTTGACGATGATGTCGTCAACGTACGCCTCGATGTTACGGCCCATTTGGTCGCTGAAGCACGTTTGCATACATCGCTAGTATGTAGCACCCGCATTCTTTAGACCAATTGGCATCATTACGTAACAAAATGAGCTGAACGGAGTGATGAAAGAGGTCGCGAGCTAGTCGGACTCTTTCATCGCTATCTGGTGGTAGCCCGAGTAGGCATCCAGAAAGGACAGGGATATTCACACCCTGCGGTGGAGTCGACGACTTGGTCGATGCGAGGCATTGGGAACGGGTCCTTGGGGCACGCCTTGTTCAGGCTCGTGTAGTCAAGACACATTCTCCATTGCCCAGATTTTTTTTACAAGGACAGGGTTGGCCAGCCACTCGGGGTGGCGCACCTCTTTTACAAACCTTGCCGCCAAAAGCTTGGCGATCTCCTCCCCTATGATCTTGCGCTTTTCTTCGTCGAAACGACGCAAGCGTTGGGCGACCGGCCTTGAGCCAGGTCGGATATTCAAGGAGTGCTCGACAACTTCCCTTAGGATTCCTGGCATGTCGGAGGGCTTCCGTGCGAAAACATCTCGATTGGCGTGGAGGAAGTCGACGAGCGCGCTTTCCTATTTGACGGGGAGCGAGGCTCCGACCCACACGGTCTTGACTGGATCCTCAGGATTGACCGCGACCTCCTTCGTGTCCTCGGCGGACTTGAAGGATCCTGGTCCCGACTTGCTGAAATCGGGGCCAGACTCGGAGGTTTCCCTCCAGAGGTTTTCGAGCTCGGCGGACGCGATGATTGTTGACGCCAGCTCGCAACTGCTCTGCTCGCAGTTGTAGGCGAGCTAAAAAGACGAGGCCACGGTGATCACTCCCCATGGTCCCGGCATCTTCAGCTTGAGGTAGGTATAGTTGGGGATCGTCATGAACATGGCGTAACATGGCCTCCCCAAGATGGCGTGTTAGAAGCCAGGAAACCCCACGACCTCGAAGGTGAGGGTTTCGGTGCGGAAGTTGTCTGGGCTCCCGAAGGTGACGGGCAGGTCGACCTGCCCGAGTTGATAGGCCTGCTGGCGAGGGACAACACCGTGGAAGGGCGCCCTGCTCGGTCGGAGACTCGAGCGAGGGATTCCCATGGCGTCGAGTGTCTCAACATACTGCTGCCGCCGTCCATGAGCACCTTGGACAAGTGCTTTGGCCCCACGATGGGGTCGACGACCAGTGGATATCTCCCTGGTTGCGGAACGTGGTCGGGGTGGTCGGTCCGATCAAAAGTGATCGGTGACTCCGACCACCGGAGGTACTTGGGTACGACGGGAGTCACCGTATGGACCTCCCGGTAGGTGAGCTTGATTCGCCGCTTGTCGGCGTAGCACGTCGGCCCGCCGAAGATCATGAGGTAGCCATCGGGTTCCGGAAACTCGTCGTCCGCCTTCTTTTCCTCGGCATCTGGTGCCGAGTCCCACTTTTTCCCTTTGCCCCGCGTGGGGGCTCCGAAAATGAAGCGCTTCAGGACTTCGCAGTCCCGGTATTTATGCTTAACGGGGTACCCGTGATGAGGACATGGGCTGTCCATCAGCTTCTCAAAGTGGTCGGGCACCTGCCACGCCTGCTGCTTGGCAGGGCGGTCGGCGGCCGCGACCAGGTGGCCTTCGCGGCCTTGCTTCCCCCTTTCGCTTCCGTTTGTCGGAGAGGTCGGAGAGGTGCCGGCTTCGGTGCCAGACTCTCGCTTGGCGTTCCCCTTGTCGAAGATGGCCCCCACAGCCTCTTCACCAGAGGCGTGGTTGGTGGCGATGTCGAGGAGCTCCTTGGTGGTTTTGGGCTTGACGCAGCCTAACTTGTGCACCAAGGCTTCGCACGTGGTGCCATAGATGAACGCCCCGACGACATCGGCATCGCTGATGTCGGGGAGGTCATTGCAATGCTGGGGGAAACGCCGGATGTAGTCCCGGAGAGTCTCCCCTGGCTGCTGCTTGCAGCTCTTCAGGTCCCAGGAGTTCCCAGGGCGCTTGTACATGCCCTGGAAATTGCCGACGAAGAGATTCTTCAAGTCGGCCCAGTTCCTGATGGTTTTTGCGGGCAAGTACTCGAGCCAGGCTTGAGCCGAGTCCGCGAGGTAGATGGGGAGGTACTGGATGATGAAAAAGGTCATCGATAGCACCCGCTTGCGATGCAAGCCGGCAATCTTCCAACCAGACACTGGGGTTTGTCACCCCAGTGTACTTGGTGATGTTGACAAGCGCCCGAAACCTGGCAGGGAAATCCGCGTTACGGATCTCCTAACAGAACGCTCGTGGCCCTGGGCCGTCGGGGCTTGGGCTGCGGTTGTGGTGCCGACCGCTGTCCACGGCCCGCGATCGGGCCACTTCGTCTATCGCCCTCCTCCGCGCCTCGAGGGTGGCGCGGATGTCACAGCTTGTTGCCCAATGCTGGTGCACAGAGTCTGCGCGAACTGGGGCGCCAGTTTAACGCGCCGTTTCGCCGGGGCTCGCTTGGCAGCCGGCTCGGACGGCTCAAGGAGGTGCCCGAATGGTGGGAGCCGTAACCTTGCATGTGCTGGACGGCAGCACGCTCTACCAGCCCCCGGAGGTTCTGGTACATGGCCTTAGCCCCCGGGTCCTCCGGTTTGGGGATCTGCGCGAGGCGGCATTGCACCGCTTGGCGACATTCTAAGCGGCATGGGGGCGAGCGAAAGGCCGTCGGACCCTCGGCGATTAGCGATGCACCAGCGTCGGCGTCTTGCGCTTGCGCCGCCAGTCGCAGTGGGGGCTCAGGCTGACCTTGCTCCAAGTCGGCCTGGAGTTTGTCGAGCTTCGGCCCGCCGCGCCTCGGCTCGGCAACTTCTCTTTGGGCTCAGCGTGGCGCAGCTCGAGACTTCAATCTTCCTACGATACTCGCCTCTGGCGCCGGTCTTGCTGGGCGAGTTCTGGGTGGCGGAGGTTGCAGCCGTTTCGGCCACGCCCGCCATATTGCACTCGCGAGAGTGCGGACTGCCGTCCTTGATCGCGCTCGTGTCGGAGCTGGAGTAGTGGTGGAGGAGACCTCCGAGAAGTTGTGGGCGGAGGTCGGCACATAGTGAGCCATCGCCCTGAGCCGCGAGCTTTGTGGGGCGGCGTCGCCGCCCTTCGAGCTCCTGCCGCTACCAACGATGGCGCTTGAGCTTGATAGGCTCGGCGTCGAGGTCATGTGAGGTCCTCAAGCCGGAGGCTGCCGTGGACGTCGGCATTGGAGTCCAGGCTCCTGGCGGACGCTTGGTCTCGAGAGGTGGCGGGAACGAGCACGAGCTCTCCCACCGGGGTGGCGACGAAGTTGAGGGTGCCGAAGCGAATCCAGCTCCTCAATGCAGACGCATCGTCGTGAGTGAAAGAAGCCATCAAGGAGGCAAATGGGAATCCGGAGATGACAACGATGGCCTGAAGCCCTACAGGCCGCGCCAGCCGTGTTTCAGATATCTTGGCAAGTAAATTTGTAAGTTAAGGGGCCACGCGTTCCCTCTCCTTGAATGGTTAGACTCAGGGAGCCCAAGATGTATATTGGTTCGGGCCGAACGTCCCTACTTCCAGTTCGCGCGGTGGTTATATATTGCTTTGGGTGCAGAAGATTGCATGATGTTTACAAGCGAGGGCTAAGGGCAGGCCTTGAGCACCTCGTATGAGTGGGTGAGGTCGGAGTGAGCTAGAGTTGTTCGTTTGTAAGAGTTATGCACTCGTAGGTGCTGGTGAGTGTCTCTGGTCTGCTCGCCTATCCTTGTCTGAGGGCCCTGCCTCCCTTTATATAGGCGGAGGGGGCGGGTTACCGGAGTTTGGAGAAAAAAAGGATGGGGTGTCCTCGTCGGAGAGTCACGGTCTTCGGTCCTAGTGGTGGCCGTACGCCTGCCTGCTACTGCTCCGTCTTTGGTTCGGTAGACACGTCTGGTGGTGTGGTTTTCTGTTTCATCAGGAAGCGGTGCACCTACCCTCTATGCGATTGTCAGATGCTGACACCGTAGTGCCTAGCTCCGGTGTTGCCTCGGGAGGGAGCACGTTCTCCACTGTGCGTGACTGGATCATAAGACTGGCGCTTGACTTAGGCAGCCTCCTCGCCGCCTTGGGAGGGAGCCACCTGCCCCTGCTCGGTCACCCTAAGCCGTCGTGTCCGTGGGGCAGGTGGCCAACTCGAGGTTGACTGGTGACGGTGGCGGAGATGTCCTTAGCTTGGTCGGAGCTTGCGAGGCGTCCGACCCATGACGGGGGTCGGAGCCTTGGGGGATCCCCGACCCATGACGGGGGTCGGACATCCCTTCGGTCAGCTTGGTCGGGGATCGTGGGGCGCCCGACCCATGGCGGGGGTCGGACTGCCCCCGGTCGGGGATGAGAGTCCTTCGTGGCCCGGCGGGGCCTTCGGCCAGAGTTGGACTTGGGGAAGCCCATTCGGCGTCATGGGCCGCTGGGGGTACCCATGGTATGAGTATTCGTCACTACTGCTTGTGGTAGTCTTTTTCTTCTCTTTTCTCCTGTCCTTGTCATTCTCCTTTCTTGATGCTTTACCTGCAAGTTTAGGACAATTTGAACGAATGTGGTTGAGATCACCACACTCATAGCATTTTGGAGGGCTACCACCAACTCTCTTCCTCATTCTCACATTCTACAAAACTTTATTAAAACGAGAAGAGAGTAGTGCCATGTCTTCTTCGGGAAATTCTTCAATCTGTTCATCGGTTAGTGAAGACAAGGAAGACAGAGCAAAACTTGAAGAAGTATTATTCTGAGACTTGCTAGACTAGGAGGTCAATGCAATTGATTTATTATCATTTTTCCTGGCAAGAACATCTAATTCATTAGTTTTTAATTTAGAGAAAAGAACATCTACAGTAAGTTCACTCATGACAACTGATTCTCTAATGGATGTAACTTTCATCTCCCAAATAGACATGTCTAATGCACCAAGCAATTGTCTAGCATTAGTAGCTTCATCAAAGAAAACCCCAACAGCACGTAAATTGCTAAGAATCTTATTGAAACATGCAAAGCAATCATCGAGTGACTCACCAGGCTTCATCTCAAATCGTATGCATTCTTTCTTATATATATCTTGACAAACCTTTTTGATAGTGTTAGATCCCTCATGATAATCACAAAGAGATTTTCATATCTCATATGCAGACTTGAGATGGATCATGCGGTCGAAGTCACTTCTTCCCAATCCTTGGATGATCAAATTCCGTGCTTTGCTGTTTGCTTCAACATGTGCTCGATTGGTGTCATTGACTTCATCATTCTCAGGAACTTGATATGGCTTGTATATCTTCTCCCAGATTGCAAAGCCCTGAGCTTGAATGTATGCCTCCATCTTTGCTTTCCAAAACTGAAAATCAACACCATCGAAAATACAAGGTTTTGTCAAATACCTATCCATCGCTACGGTTTCTAATCACCGATTAAGATTAATTAGAAAAACAAGGCTCTGATACCACTTGTAGGATCAAAATATACTAATATAGCAATTAGAGGGGGGGTGAATGATTGCGTTGAAGCTAAAATCAAATTTTTGGACTTTGTTTTTCTAACACACCCCAATTTAAACTCAAATTGCTTGGAGACCAGTTCACACAACCAGGAGACCAGTTCACGTAGTCGGGAGACCAGTAGACTAATTTGGGCAACGATGAGACCGGTCGAGCGACGATAGAGCAGTTGGGTGACAAGAGAAGTAGTCTGGCGACAAAGCGGCGATCGAGCGACGAACCAAGCGATCTAAGCGACGAGCGGCGGTTTAGGCGAAAGCGGTGATACATGTTCACTAAAATAGTAATTTCTAAAGATTCAATAGTTAGATCGATGTGAAATTGTAACAGTAGAAATTAGATTCAATTAGAAAGCTAACACAATAAGAATCTGGTCAATTGGATCTACGGATCTAAAGCTATGTTCTTCGCAAGATGACTGAATCTGGGCGACCACGCGAGTAGTCTGGCGACCAGTTCACCAAAATAGTAATTCCCTAAGATCCCACCGTTGGATTTATATAAAATTTTAACTGTAGAAACTAGATTCAATTCTGAAATTAACCCAAAAATAATCAATTCGATCGGATCTTTAGATCTTGAGATATTACCTTCGCAAGATGATACCTTTGCAAGAAACCGAACTCCGTGATGAACTTCGTGACTACTGCGACGGACAAAACTTCAGTCGATGCTCCAATCTACGCCGGACTAAAAGAACAACTCAAGGTGCTGAGAGCTCTTCAAATTCTTCTAGTTGCATGACTCCTTTGCTGGCTTCAACTACACTGTAATAGAATAAAGATCAAGCGCTAAAAATTTCTAGTTGCAAGGATTTTCTTCTTCACGCCACGATGCACAGGATGCTCAGATTTGCAAGAAGGATTTTAATTATTTGGATACAGTACTCCAAAACAAAAGAGTACAAACCCTAAAACTTGGCTCTCTTCGTAAACAGGAGACACCTCCCCCTATTTATACAGAGCAAACATAAAGAGATTGAATACAACTTCACTTCCCACATGGAAAGAGTTCGTATACATCTCAACCTGGCCCAACATGGCCAAAAACAACTCTTGCACGCATGTACAACCCACATGATGTAAACACGTGACTAACCAGTCTCCATGTGCATGTTCTCTAGCCCGAACGTCCCGCATGACATCCTTAACCACCAAGACCTCGATTCCTCCCTGAATCTAGTCCCGAACCTCAACTCCTCCATGAACCTAGTTCCGGTCCCATCATCGACCACGTTCGCCCTCGAGCAACACCTGCATATGAATAAACAAGAAACAGATCCGAGCACAAGTCCACAACTTGACTCAAAGTCAATCCATGCAACCACTGACACGAGCGCATTGCATCACGCAAAATCATTAACATGCTATCACAACATATCAAATCAACATCTTAAACAACACATGCACAACACATGCCATGATCACAACCATTTTGCAATGCCAATTTCTTTTCTAAGCTAATTTTTCAGCACATGATTTCACAGAATAATATGTAAACGCATATACCCATGATGACATTAAGCAATGCCTATCCTTAATCTATGGTTATCAAGGTTCACATGTCCATATTTATTAAGAAAGTTTCATGAAACAACAGGTATATCTACCAGTACCACAAAATAGTGAATTTACAGAAAATAAACGCATGCTTGAAACCATTTAATAAACAAAAGGAAAATTAAATACTGGGATCAATATGATCAAAGTGGTGCTTGCCTTGCTTAATCACTATTTAAGACGAAGACGAGGATTGCGGCTGACGATGGCGATGACGAAGTCAGAGGCGTCGGGTTCTACACGTCGTTAATGGCTAAAAGCAATAAAGAGCAAATAATAAACCTCAATAAGGGCAAAATGAAGATAGACAAGAAACCAAATAAAACTTATGTGGCATTATAAAGTTTACGTTACACGGAATCGGCAAGAAAATGAAGCGTGTGATTAACACTTAAGGGTTTTGAATTAGTTGGATTTAGTTGAAAAACTAGTCATAAATAAGAATTTTTCCTAGAACATGGTAGTATGAACTTTGTAGAGTGTTTTTAAACTAATTTTATAGGTTTTTGCATTTAGACGTGTTATTTTATTAATTGTTGAACTAGCCTAGGTGATCACAAAGATAACGCTAAATCGGATCAAGTTTAATTTTAAGTTTGCGACTACACTATACATTATCCTTTACTCATTTTTTTAGGCATTAATAGAGTGCAATCCTAGAAGTGTTTTAAAAACTATTTTTGCTTTATTTTGACTTTAATCACGATAGATTTCATATTTATTTGCTGTTGTAATTGGCCTTTTTTAGTAAAAGAATGCAAACTAAGTTTTATTTTTAATATTTTTACACAAATAGGTCCTTGATATTTCTAGGGACTTTATACAAATTATTTCATCATTTTATGAACTATTATATTTTCATTTTTATTTATGGCTATATTAGGGTTTACTAATGATTATGAAGCAAAAAAATTAAATTTAGTTCAAAATACTTGAGTTTATTATGGTTTCAGAAGCACATGAAAATTTATTTTATGTTTTTAGGAATTATATTTTCCATATGAACAATAATGCCCATAATAGTGTGTCTATCTTATTTTCAATTTTAATAATTGTTATGAGACTCAAAAATTAAATGTTTTCATATATTTGAATTCATCCTAGTCTTCAAATCATATAAAAATTTATTTTATTATCTCATGGCTTATTGTGCATAGATTTAATATAAAGACTATATTAAGGTTATTAGCAAAGTTTAATTCAAATAATTCTTCTATAGTTTAAAAATTAAACATTTTTATATATTTAGAATATTCCTAATTTTATATGAATTTAGGATTTTATTTCATCTTATTTGGATTGAAAATGTGAAGGATATTCATGTTTGAATATTTATCCGATTAGAATTGCATTAAGAAAATTAAAATACGTTTCCTTGTACTGAAAGCACCTTTCTATAGTTGAACTGCCTTACCTTGCGCCACTGACGACTGGGTCCCGAGCAGCAGAGAGAGTGAGCGTGATTGAGAGACAAGTTGACCGATTTGTGGGTCCCGCGCGGCAGAGACAGAGAGCAGAGTTTTCTTTAGGGCTGGCCACGGCGACTTTTCGGCGAAGGCGACCGCACAGGGAGCAAGAGATCGACGAGAAGCATCTAGAAGTGGAACCGATTCAACTGGAGGAGGTCTCAGGTGAGCCGCCATCAAGCTCAAGCAGCGGCCATGGCGGTGGCTAGCCGGAGAAGATGAACAGAGGCATTAGGGACTGAATCGGTAGCATTTTAAGCATGAACAAATGCCAAGGGTTCCATTTTTGCGGTTGAACAGGGTGGAAACTTACCGGAGAGCTTCGCCAACGGTGGCTGGCCGTGGGGAAGACGAGCTCACGGTTGCAACCTGACTTTGCTTGAAGAAGACCAGATTTTTTTTAGGGTTTTTGATCCTTAGAGCTTATTGAATCTAAGGCTTGAAGGAATTTGGGAATAAATCTTTGTGGCACAAGAATTGCAATCGGTTTTGAGCTCCAAAGCTTTCAGTCATGGCGGAATTGAGCAAGACCTAGGCATGCTGGCTAGAGGAGAAGAAGAGGGAGATGAGGGGGAAATGATCACGGTCTCAAAGCAACAACAGGACGCTATTTATAGCCAAGTATGGAGATGAGCCCTGGCCGGATTAGCTTGGTCTCTGTACAGAAAAATGGCGAGCTGGCTAGGCTGTAATTGAAGCGGTATGGCGCGGGAAGGCTGAGGTCGAACGTGGCGATGATCGAGCTCTTGGACGGTGCGGTTGACGCAAGCGATGCGACGAATTAAGCGGGAGAAATCAATGGGACAGAGCTCGCTCGGGTTCATTGGACTACAGAAGCTCAACTCGGTCGGTCAAACAGAGGAAGAAGAAAGGGGTGAGCTTGATAAGCGGGACCAGGACCCACCGGCAATGGCTGAACTAATTTCCCATCGTGCACCAGAAAATGGGGTTATCGCGAAGCCGGGTCCACCTGCCAGTGAAATGAGGTAACAAAGGAGATAACTCCGGCTCGGTCAGGTAAATCACTGATTTTATTGTGTCGTCATATCATAGTAGAAATTTTTAAAATTTTTTAATGGGGTCTTTAGATAGAGCTTGATGGCTGGTAAAATTTTGGAGTAAAAAGGACTTACTAAAAAATTAATAATATTCCAACAACAGTGACTGTCCTAAGATCTTATTTCTGATTTTAATTTTTTTTTGAGAGGAATGTGAAGTATATTATTTTTGAAACTTTTTATCTCAGTCTGATTTGAGCTAAGAATGTTACTGTAAAACTTTTAGGTCAAAATATTGCTCCATTATTTTATAGAAATTCTGACATGGCAATTTTCAGATTTTTAGAATTTCAGTTTTTAAATTTGAAAAGTACTAAAACACATTATTAATTTATAATATTTTTATCAGAGGTCTAAATGACATTGAGGTTTTCATGATAATTTTTATGGCTTCATTTGAGATTCTAAAATAGGTTATTAATTCTGACAATGCATTATTTCTAATTCAAAGTTACTCTTTTTATTTACCTCTTCATTTTTCTATGTATAAAATTTCATTTGCTGGCTAAAATGGTTTACTTACATTCTCAGGGTTCTCATGATAAATTTTTCAAATTTTTACTTTTTATCTTTTTACCTTTTTCTCTTTTTCATTGCCCATTTCTCTTTTATTTAATTTTTCTTACAACACAAAATCCAAATAAAACAAAAAACATTCAGAAAATCCAGAAATATTCACACTCAAATTTAAATATCATATTTTTACTGTTCTAAAATTTTCGGGCTGTTACAACACTAGACGTGGGCACTCGGGCTAGGGTTTTTTTAGTCGACCTGAGGCACAGCGGTATAGCTCGGTTCAAAGCCTGATCTGGCACGAAGTAGGCCGTGTCGGGCTAGTATGATATTGTAGCACAGGCCATGTCGGGCCTGAGAACAGGGCACGATGGGCGGTATGGCCCGGCATGATACTGTAGCACGAACTGTATCGTGCTCGATGACCTAGGGCATGAGGAAAAAAACCCAATATGAAGGTTATCGACTCACAAAGCATAGCGCCATGGACGCACCCAGCAGCATGGACATCACCCCCATCGCTGACACCTAAGAGAGACGGGCAAGAGGGGGAGAGAGAGCTGAGAGAGATTGAGAGACGGCGCAAGAAGCTATTCTCTCTCGCCCATCCCTCTCAATCTCTCTTGCTTGTCTCGCTCACTCTCTTTCTCACTCATTGCCCTCTCTCTCGTCCGTGTTCAACACACCTCCTTATTCTATGTAACTATTTAAGAATAAATAAATTGTCGGGGATTGGATATTCCCTGTATCCGACCATGGAGTCCCGGCAACTCCCGAGCATGCCCGTGCTCGGTCCCCGTACCCAAGGCAGATCTTCGGGCCGTCTCCATCCTCCGTCAAAGCTCGTCCCCGAGCATGCTTGCTCAAAAGCCCGCGACCAAGCGACTCGACCTACCGAAGGGGCCTCGGACTTCGCCCAAAAGCCGGGCGCGGTCCACGAAGACGACGTGGCATTAATTGCCAGGAGGCTCGGATCAGACGCCGGCGACCTCTCAACCCAGGTTTCTTGCTACCGCCATCTCGCTTCATTGACCCATGTCCAGCCGGGGAACACAGGAATCGGCGCTGCCGGCGTCGAATTAGTAACACACCCCGTAATAAATCTTGGTCGCTCAGTATTACCCTATAAATACCCTCTCGCTCGAAGGTTCGGGGGTTAGATTCACCTCATATTCTCACTTGTACTCAACGCTTATTACGGTCGGCCGGGAGGGATACTCTAAAAACCCCCTGGGCTCCCCAAGCAAGCGTATTGTAATCCTCTTTCACACCACAGTATAACCACTGGACGTAGGGTTGTTATCTCCCCCGTGAGAGGCCCAAACCAGATAAAAGAGACCCCTTGCTCGTAGCGATTGTCTTGGCCGCCTCATTTTGTAGCTCGGCAGGTCCTCGGAAGCTATACTCCCCGCGAAAAAGGGGCCTTAGGTTGATCCCTCATTCAACAAGTAAGCTCGGCGGGGGACCGGTTCCCGAATCGTCGACAGCTGGCGCCGTCCGTGGGGATCGACTGAGTCCTTTCGCGTGGAATCCCTGAGGATGCCGAACTCATAAGACAATCAAGTCCTCTGCGTCTTCGACGACGTAGAGGACGACGACGCATACTACGCCAGTGATGGCGTGGGCGGTTCGGCTGATTCAGAAGGCCACACCGAGTCCGGGAGTCTTTCCCCGGTCGCCGCAGCGCGAGAGAGTTTCCTCCGCTCATGGCGTGATACCCTCGTTAGCGAGGAAGAATCTAGCGACCTCGCCGCGCTCGGCAAATTTCGACCCACCCGAAGCGTTAGATCGGCGATCGCGACGCGGTTTGACACCACGGTGTTGTCCTCACAGTCCTGGCACTCCCGCAGCGTTAATATGGCAGGAAGGGAGGAGGGTCGAGAAGAGCAGTCTCCGTTGACCTCTCACCACCACCAGCACAACGCTGGCGAGAACCACCCAGAGCTGTCCCCGTGCAGGATCCTGGCAACCGACCACCGTCAACCTAGCGAGGGGCCGGACACTGGGGCGGGAGGCCAGGCTCGTGAAGACCCTAGCGAATACCACTTTAGAGCACGGCGCAACCGGCCTCCACGGTCACCTTCGCCGCCGCTCCCAGAGCGCCCAGCCATGCGGGCCATGGCGACGGCCGCGATCTTGAACTTCTCCGACCAAGCGGACCTGGCGGCCATGGGGGCGGTCGTAGCCGAAAACTTGGAAAAACTCGCCACCGACATGGGGATCCCAGGGCCCCCCGGTGGAGGAAGGCCCCGGAGTTTTTCCCGGGACCACAAGCACCACTCTCCGATTCGCCCCCGTCATAGCGCCTCCCGAAGTCCCGCTCGGGAGGGCCGCGGGGGGCAAGGTCGGCGCCGTGAGGGCGCTCGGAGTGGTTCCCGGACGGCCACGCAGGCTCGAGGGCATGCCCCATCCGCCACTGGCGCACAGTGTTGCTCGAAAATGGCCTTCGTCAGCGCCAAAGATGGCGTGTTTCGCTTTGCGCCGGGCGCAAAGGACCGTCTGGGCACCAACCGCCACGGTCGCCACGCCCGGGGGGGTAGCCATGACTATCCGGCATTCGGGCGCCGGGCCTTTTGGCGTCCTCGCGACGTCTCGTGGCCGAGCAAGTTCAAGCCCGCCACATCGAAGGTTCAATGGAACCCAGAACCCAGACGAGTTCCTCTCGATTTACTCCACGACCGTCTTGGCGGCCAGGGGGGACGAGGGAGTTATGGCCAACTACCTCCCCACGGTCCTCGACGGCTCCGCCAGGACATGGCTCTTCAACCAGAAGGAATGGTCAATCCGCTCGTGGCGGCGACTTTTATGGCCCTCCGGTAATTTCAAAGTGTTACACTCGCCCGCAACGAACGTGACCTCGGCGGTGATTGAGCATGCATAAAGAAACTGCGCGACTTCGTCCAAAGATTCATTAAGGTAAGGAACTCCATTCCGAGCATCTCGGATGAGGTTGTCGTCCTGGCCTTCAAGTTCGGCGTCCGCGACGTACGTTTCACGCAGGACATGGAGATCCACCCCAACCTGTCGGCCAACAAGCTGTTCCGTATGGCCGACCGCTACGCGAATGCTGACGAAGCCGTAAAATGGAAGAGGATGCTCGACGAAGGTAAGCTACTGCCCCAGCCGGGCCTGGAGGGCTCCTCGAGCAGGAAGCACTCAGGGTTCGCGGAGAAGAAATCCAAGAAGAAGAAGTGGTCACATGCGCCGGACATGGTGGCCGCCGTCGATCGCCACCATCAGCGGGCCGCGCCTTTCGGCAATGTGACGGGCGGTGGTCGGCCGCGCGCCAGCCAAGAACGACCGAGAGGACGCATTTACCAAGGCCACGGTGACCAAGGCCAGGAGCAAGGGGAAAGGGTTGCCCCTCCGGGCGACCGCTTCTGCCCGTTCCATCAGGCGGCCGGCCACGACCTCCGCAACTGTCGGACCTGGGCATACCGCCTGGAGAGATTCTACAACGGCGAAGGCCCCATGCCCACTCTCCCGGGAAAAGGCGAGAGCGACAAGGGCAAGGGTCCCGCAAGCGACGACGACGACATGGGTTACCAGGAGCCCCGCAACCACATAGCCGTCATATTTGGGGGCTCCTCAGCCTACAAATCCCGCAAGGATTTGAAGGAGGCGGCACGGGAGGTCGGCCACATCACTCAAGGCAAGCCACCCGTGCAACAGCTCAAGTGGTCCGAGCTATCCCTCACTTTCTCCAAGGATGATTGTCCCCTTGAAATGGCCAAGCCTCAGAAGCTCCCATTGGTCGTAAGCCTGACCATCAGCAATGCCAAGGTCAGCCGTGTCCTCATCGACGGCGGGAGCTCCTTGGACCTCATATCCGCCATGGTTCTGGACGAGATGCAAGTCCCTCGCTCCAAGATCAAGAGCATAGCCGTCCCGTTCTTCGGGATCGTCCCTGGCACCTCGATCAAGCCCCTCGGCCAGATCGTTCTGCCCGTGATGTTCGGAGGCCTTGCCAACTTCCGGACCGAGCTAGTCAACTTCGAGGTCGTTGACTTCAAGTCGGCCTACAACGCCATCCTCGGCAGGCCGGCCCTTTCTAAATTCATGGCCGCCACGCATCACGCCTATCAGTGCCTAAAGGTCCCCGGACCAAAGGGCGTCATCACCGTCAAAGGCGACCATAGGGCGGCCCTGAACTGCGACGAGAAGTCGCTCGACATGGTCGGCCAGCTGCCGCAGCGCGGCCCCGACCAAGCGCCGACGCACTCCCGGCCCAAAGTTACCCTCCAGCCCGGAAAAGAAACCAAGGCGGTCCCTCTAAGTGAGGTTGACCCGACCAAGTTCTTTCATTTGGGATCTTCCTTAGATCCCAAATAGGAACTCGAGCTCATCACTTTCCTCCGGAGGAGCACGGACGTGTTCGCTTGGGAACCGTCCGACATGCCCGGAGTCCCAAGGGAAGTGATCGAGCACAGGCTAGCTATTCGGCCTGATAAAAGACCTATACGCCAGAAGCTCAGGCGATTTTACCCGGAGAAGCAAGCGATCATCCGGGTTGAACTCGACAAACTCCTTAAGGCCGGATTCATCAGGGAAGTCGAGCATTCGGAGTGGCTGGCAAACCCAGTCATTGTCAAGAAGAAGGGTGGCAAGTGGCGCATGTGTGTCGACCACACTGGCCTGAACGCCGCCTGCCCGAAAGACAACTTTCCACTGCCGCGCATTGACCAGCTGGTCGACGCGACAGTAGAGTCTCAGGTGATGAGCTTCCTGGATGCCTACTCGGGCTATCATCAGATTAGCTTGTCCCCTGGAGACGAGGAGAAGACCTCATTCATCACGCCGTTCGGCACATTCTGCTATACGACCATGTCCTTCGGTCTGCGGAACGCCGGCGCGACCTTCTAGCGCTTGATGCAGAAGACCTTCCAAGACCAGATAGGTCGGAACCTGGAAGTATATGTAGACGATATCGTAGTTAAAAGTAAGCTCGCCTCAGGTCATGTATCCGACCTCGAGGAGACCTTTTGTAATCTCAATAGACATCGAATAAAGCTTAATCCTGAGAAATGTGTTTTCGGGGTGAAAGTGGGCAAAGTATTCGGGTACTTCATCGGGCCGCAGGGCATCGGTGCCAACCCGGAGAAGATCGAAGCCATCGAAAGGATGTGACCCCCGAGCTCCGTCAAGGAGATTCAGACCCTGACCGGACGAATGGCGGCCCTAAGCCGCTTCATTTCCCGGTCGGGCGAGCGCGGATTGCCCTTTTTCAAGGTGCTCCGCAGGCACGAGGGCTTCGTCTGGACGGAAGAGGCTAACCGCTCCTTCGAGGAGCTGAAGCAGTACCTGTCCAGCCCTCCGATCTTGGCAACGCCAAGGTCTGGGGAGCCGCTCCTGTTGTACCTCGCAGCGACCCCCCAGGCCGTCAGCGCCGTGTTGGCTGTCGAGCGAGAAGGGACGCAGCGTCCAATATACTACGTCAGCGAAGTCTTGCACGGACCGAAGGAGCATTACCCCGAGGTCCAGAAGCTCTTGTACTCGCTGCTCGTAGCTTCAAGGAAGCTGCGCCACTATTTTCAAGCTCATAAGGTCGTCGTCCCAACCAACTTTCCACTTAGGGAGATCCTAAGAAATCAAGACGCTAGCGGCCAGATAGCTAAGTGGGCTATGGAACTCGTAGAGTTCGACATCCACTTCTCCGCCCACACAGCGATCAAGTCCCAGATCTTAGCGGACTTCGTAGCGGAATAGATAAATCCCGCCCAGCCCGCCACTGAGCCCCGCGAAGCTGGGCACGACCACTGGACCATGTACTTCGATAGCTCCCGAGCTTTCGAACGCTTGGGGGCTGGCGTTGTACTAGTGTCCCCTCAAGGGGATCACCTCCACTACGTCGTCCAATTGCACTTCACTGCGACCAACAATGCGGCGGAGTATGAAGGCCTCTTGGCCGGGCTGTGAGCGTGCAAAGCACTCGGGGTCCAGCGACTGACCGTGAAAGGCGATTCGCAGTTGGTCGTCAACAAGGAGTATCAGTGTTCCGATACCTCAATGGCGCTTTACTTGGTTGAAGTGAGGAAGATGAAGCGGTACTTTAGAAATTTCGAAGTACTCTACATCCCTAGGAAGGACAATTCCCTGGCCGACCATCTTTCCATGGTCGGTTCCTCGCAGATGCCCGTCCCGCCTGGGGCGCTTGTCGAGCATCTACACAAGCCCTCCATTCCCTCTATAGAGGAGGCAAACCACCAGATGCCCGCCCTGCCCGGGGCGCCAGTTGAGCATCTGGCAAAGCCCTCCATTCCCTCTGTAGAGGAGGCACGAGAGACGTGTGGTAACGTCTTCCTCCTCGAGCACGGTGCAAACTGGATGATGCCATTCGTCCAGTACCTTGCCCACGGGACACTGCCCGAGGAGAAAGCCGAGCGTTCCCGGCTCAAAAGGCGGTCCTCTGCTTACAAGCTAGTTGAGGGCACCTTATACCGTAAAGGGGCACTTGGAGTCCTCTCCAAGTGCATATCTCGGGAAGAGGGCCATTTCCTTCTCCGAGATATCCATGAAGGAATGTGCGGCGCTCACTCGTCCTTCCGGACGCTTGTAAGCAAAGCATTCCGGTTGGGATACTATTGGCCAACAGCTTTAGATGACGCTCGGGCACTCGTGGCGACCTGCCGGGCGTGGCTCTCGCCAGAAGGCCCACCACCGTCAGTAGCTGCCGACCATCCCACTCTCATGGCCGTTCTCGACCTGGGGGGCTGACTTCCTCAGGCCTTTCCCCCGTGGT
Source organism: Guadua angustifolia (assembly GCA_036346375.1). Lineage (NCBI taxonomy): Eukaryota > Viridiplantae > Streptophyta > Magnoliopsida > Poales > Poaceae > Guadua > Guadua angustifolia. The sequence continues at coordinate 32,126,560 of CM070514.1, read as the reverse complement.
TAAAAGGGTTGCAAGTATTTGCTCGTGGCCATCGATACTTTCTCTAAGTGGATCGAGGCCGAGCCTGTATCAACCATTTCGGCTCAAGCAGCCAAGAGATTTTTCCGCAACAACGTGGTGACGCGCTTTGGGGTCCCCAATCGCCTCATCACGGACAACGACACTCAGTTCACTAGCGAGCTGTTCTAGGCCTACAGCGAAGATATCGGAACAAAGGTATGCTTCGCCTCTGTAGCCCATCCGCAGAGTAACGGAGCAGCCGAGCGGGTGAATGGCCAAATACTTCAAGGGGTCAAGAAGAGGGTCTTCAAAGACCTCACCCGGCACGGCGGATCGTGGGTGGACGAGCTTCCTTCTGTCCTCTGGGCTGTACGCACCACAGCGAGCCGAGCTACGGGCGAGACGCCTTTCCAGCTCGTCTATGGTACCGAGGCCGTCCTACCCGCCGAGATCGTGCTCGGGTCCCCAAGGGTACACCTGGTCGATGACATCCATCAAGGGCGCGAGCGTCGCCTCGACCTCGACCTTGCCGAAGAGGCACGAGAAAGGGCGCTACTCCGATTTGCCGTCTACCAACAGGCTCTTCGTAGGCACGCGGCCAAGTCAATTCGGCCCCGTGCCCTGCAGGTCGGGGACCTCGTCCTGCGCCGAATTCAGGATATTTCCAAGGCCAACAAGCTTTCACCCAAATGGGAAGGACCTTTCACGGTCGTCTCGATAGCACGCCCGGGGGCTGTCCACCTGGTGATGGAGGACGGTTGCGTGCTCACAAGCTCATGGAACATCGACCAGCTATACAAGTTCTTTGTCTAAACTTATGCTCCATTTTGCGTCTTGTGTAGATATATGTTTTCTCTTTTTGAAGAATGGCATACTCGTTTCCCTCACCCACGCAACGTCTATTACCTCCAAGATTTGTGAATTTATTTAAGGTCACTGCCCGTTGGTAAGCCGACCAGCCTCGCACAAGGGCACACCTCTCTCACGATCTTGGCAATAAGACAAACGCGCGTCGGGCAAGATTCAACCGTTCAAAGTTTTTCTTCTTCACTCTAAAATCGTGCCGGCGTGCGCAACAGCACAAGGTGCCACGACCAACACCCTGCCACTAAAGCTCACCGCCAGAGGCTCCAGTCTCCCCAAGCCGACCTAGGTCCGCAGCAGCTTTTCGCTGCGCAATACAAGTAGCACACAGACACCCCCTCGGTCGGTTCAGAGGTTTAGTCTAGCTCGCGCGTGTTTGGTCGTCGCGCACCCTGTCAGGCATCATCGCGTTCATTCCTCGCCTACGACCATACTCGCAACTTAGGTGTATGCGTCCTAAGCGTTACGGGATTCTAGGCCTCACGCGTTCTCCTTCCCCGAACTAAACCAGGCCCGCCGCTCGCAGAAACTAGTGCCTTGATCGAAAGAGCAGCGCGCGCTTTCCCAACTCTCCTGCGAACGAGCTCGTGCTCGCAACTTAGGTGCACGACCTTCGTTCGCAGCGGGGGCTTGGTGGGAGCAGGTGGTCACGTCAAGCGTCTTTTTCAAAAAATCGTCGCTAAGTGCCTCACTCCAGTCTAACATTGTAACTTGCTTCTTCCTTAAGAACTTGTTACCTATACGAAGTCTTTCCCTAACCCACGCTTTCACCCGTTTGCATCTTGCTATCCACCCTATGCTCGTTGTCCACAGGAAATAGCTTAGGAACACACAAAATGAGCATCGCGGCAAACGCATCCCATGGGCGAAAGAAAAACATACGCTCCACTGGCGTCATCAAAAGTCATCCAAAAATCATCAAAAAGAAGAAAAAGAACAAGAAGAAATCCTCTACGCGCCGGGCTTCACTCCCCTGAGGGCCGCAAAGTATTTTTGCCTCAGGTCATCAATCTTGCCTTCAATATCGATCACCTTCATTTGGGCTTCATGACGCTTCGCGGGCTTCCCAATGGGCCGCTCGACCTCTTCCTGCCTTTGTTACGCAAGGTCGTGTCGCCGCGCTTCCCGTTCTAGATCCGCCACTTTCGTTTCGAGGGTTCGAGCATTTTGCCTTTCTTTTTCAAGCTCTTGCTCGAGCCCAAGAACCTTCGTCCGGCCTTCGGCAAGGTCCTTCTCTGCCTGGCGGGATTTAAGCTCAAGCTCTTGCTCGAGCGCGAGGATCTTTTCCTTGCCGGCGGAGGCATCATCCTTGGCTTGGCGGTAGCGCAGTTTTTCTTGCTCGAGCTCTTGCTCGAGCCCAAGGTTCTTCGCCTTGACCTCGGCGGCATCCTTCTCCGCCTCGCGGCACCTATGCACAAGCACGTTGTCCCGAGCCTTGAGGTCGCCTACACGCTGCTCGAGTTTGGTTATCCGGGCCTCGTTCTCAGCATGCAGCTGGGCCACGTCCTCGGGGACGACCATCGCCGCATCAAAATCCTCCAAGGTCGTCTGAAGGAGCTGCGCGCTGGGAAATTTCAGACGCCGCCCCCAAGGCCCAAAGGAATGAAAACTACGACAATAGCGAGAGAAGCTTCCTCACCTGAGCAAGTCCCGCGGTGAAATTATCCCGGAAGCGCTTAGTAACTTCGCGCCCTCGAAGATCTTCAAGCTTCGGCAGGGGGCTGTGGGCTTCCCCAAAGTCCTTCCAAGAAGGCAAGCTGATTGAAGACGCCGAATCGTCCCCCCGAGCATGAGGTTCGCCCTGGGGCACCACGCTTCCCTCCTGAGCGGCTGACCCACTCAATGTCTTTTCGCTGTCAATCCGAGCATGTTGTTCACCCGGGGACAGCGGGGCGTCCGCCCGAGCACGCGATTCGCTCGGGGCGGGCGCCGTCTCATCCCGAGCATGTTGTTCGCTCGGGGGCTTCGCGCCTTTGTCTCGGGCAGGTGATGCGCCCGAGCATCCCGAGCTCTCTTGGGCAACTTTTTCCCCCAAGGCTGCGGGGACGGCCTTCCCCCCTCCTTCTGCGTCCGCCGTGCTGGGGGGCAGGAAGCCCGCCCTGGGGAAGCGTTCCCTCCGGGGCAGGGGGTTCGCCTCGACCGGGTCGTCAGCGACGAACTTCTCCACCGCCTCTACGCCCTCTGCCATCACAATGTTGGCGGCTTCGGCGAGCACCCCCGCTAAGATGTCATCAATAAGCTCGTAAATCATTTTGCGACAATCTGGAAAAGCCCTACGAGCTATTTTTGCCCACGTCAGGAGAGTGGGGTTAGCTCGAATACATGAAGCGAAGGGCGAGAAAAGAGGAACAAGCAAAGATTCAGGGCTCATCCCCAGCCGGGTCCTCGTTTTCACCACCTGGTGACTTGGCCACCACAACCACAAGCTCGGCCTTCTTCTCTGCGGCACTGCTGATCCTCGCCAGGAGGGGCTCGACTTTCTCCATGTCAACCGCCTCCAGCGTCTTCCTCGAACGCCCGCGCCTCATCCTAAGGGGCAGCGCGTCCTCCTCATCCTCCTCCTCAGCGGCGGCCGCGACTTCGAGCTCTGAAGCTTCCCGAGCCTCGGTGACTTGCTTGAGCTTGGCTTGGAACTCGACTAGCTCTTCCTGCAACCTCTTTTGCTCGGCCTGCACCAGTTCCTCGGTCAGGTCCTTCTCCTTCTCGAGCTGCTCCAGGGGGTCCTTGCCGTAATTCTCCAACCAAGCGTTCAGGCTGCTTACCTCCTTCCGATCAGCAAACTCCATATGCCGCACCGCTGGGTTACCAGACGAGCCTGCCCGTTTCTTCGTCAGCCTCGTAGTGGCCGGCGGCGGGGCGCTCCTCTTGCCCCTTATGCTCTTGGTCCTGGCGGCTGGGACAAGCGCTCCCTTTCCGCCCGCCAAGGGCTTGAGCGCGGCCACTGCCAGCTTCAGGGTGGTCTTCTCCTGGCCAAGGGCGAAAAGCACGTCAGAAGGGCTCGGGACACTTCCCTCGAGCATGGATCATGAAGCAACTTACCATGTCGCTCCGCTCGAGCACGTTCTTTGGGATTTGACGCTTGCGCTCAAGCTCTTTCCCCTTAGGGGTGTCGAACATCTCCCCGACCCTTTTCTCCAACCAGTCGAAGCCCGGCTCTGTCATTGGTCGGCGAGCAAAATCAGTACGGGACCAAACGGCAGAAGCAAAGCGAAGGATCTTCGAGGTCGTAAAGATTACCGGAGGTGCTCTCGCGGATGATGTCGTCCCACCCGGCGATCTCGAAGAAGGGGTGCTCCCTCCTCCTCAGAGGGGACACCCTGTTCCTGAGGAAGTCGCGGACGATGTCCCGACCTGTCAACCTCATGCTCGCGAGCTCGCTGATCAGCATTAGGAACCGCTTCTCCTCGGGCGCCGCTGCGTCGGTGTAGTGCAGGATGCTCCTCTCCGCTTTCCGAAGATAAAACCAATTATCGGCCCAGCCCGTCACCGAATCCTTGAGGGTGAAGAAGGGGTACTCGTACGGGCGGTTGCACCGCAGGCGAAAGTACAAAGCACCGGTGCATGAGCCGCCCCCGGTGCGGAACAAGGAATAGAAATGGAAGAAAAGACTCGCCGTGGGCTGGATGCCCACGAAGCCCTCGCAAAGGTGGGAAAATATGGCTAAGACGAGAATGGAGTTGGGATTCAAATGGGTGATCTCGCACTCGCAATGCACAAGTACGGATTCTACGAACTCACTCTCGGGCATTCGAAGCCCGTTGATGGTGTATAGCTCGCACGTGACTATCTCGTCGTCACGCGGGGCCGGAGCCGACTCGTCGTTAGGGACCCGCCAGGAGTACGCGTCAAGGTACCCAAACTCCTGGAGCACCCGGAGCCTCTCCGGGGTGGTCTTGCTCACGCCAAACCTCGCCATGGAAAAGGGTTGGGAGGAGGAGCGCAGAAGCAGGAGAAGGAAGTCTGGGAGTTGGGGAGCTTTTTGGAAATTTTTCGCCAATTGTGGGCAAGAAGAAGGCCTACAGGGCCGTCCCCGCCTGATATTTGCAGGCAGAGAAACCGAACGGGCCGGATCGCTGACGCGTGGCGAAGCGGTTTTCAAAAATTGTCCTGCAACGGCGTGGTTTCCGAAAACTGTCAGAGCCGTACCTGCAAAGCTTTGCGGAGAAGGAACCGCCGCGACCCTTTGCCTTCGCTGTGGGATTTTGACCGACCCTTGACCAAAAATGCGCCCGAATTCACGAGATCTTCGTTCCCGAGCAGGCGTTGCTCGGACGTCGCGGTAGCTCTTCACCGCAGGGAACTTCGTCCCCGAGCAGGCGTTGTTCGGACGTTGCGGTAACTCCTCGCAGCGGAGATCCTCGTCCCCGAGCAAGCGTTGCTCGGATGCTGCGGTAGCCCTTCGCCGCGAGGCTCCAATCCCTCACCAAGAGTATAGAGGCTTAAGGCGGCGGCTTCGGCAAGGTGATTTCCCCCCTTGAGCCTCGGGGGCTAGCTGTCGGGGATTGGATATTCCCTGTATCCGACCATGGAGTCCCGGTAACTCCCGAGCATGCCCGTGCTCGGTCCCCGTACCCAAGGCAGATCTTCGGGCCGTCTCCGTCCTCCATCAAAGCTCGTCCCCTAGCATGCTTGCTCGGAAGCCCGCGACCAGGCGACTCGACCTACCGAAGGGGCCTCGGACTTCGCCCAAAAGCCGGGCGCGATCCACGAAGACGACGTGGCATTAATTGCTAGGCGGCTCGAAGGACTGCACGCCCGGCGACCCTCTCGGCCCATGATCTGCGCGCCATCTGCGCTGCATTGTACCCGCGCCGCATACCGCGGGAACAAGGAATCGGCGCTGCCCGCGTCCAGAATAGTAACACACCCCCTGTAATAAATGCTGTGTCGGCTGTATTACCCTATAAATACCCTCTCGCACGAAGGTTCGGGGGTTAGATTCACCTCATATTCTCACTTGTACTCAACGCTTATTACGGTCGGCCAGGAGGGATACTCTAAAAAACCCCTGGGCTCCCCGAGCAAGCGTATTGTAATCCTCTTTCACACCACAGTATAACCACTGGACGTATGGTTGTTATCTCCCCCGTGAGAGGCCCGAACCAGATAAAAGAGACCTCTTGCTCGTAGCGATTGTCTTGGCCGCCTCGTTTCGTAGCTCGGCAGGTCCTTGGAAGTTATACCCCCCGCGAAAAAGGGGCCTTAGGTTGATCCCTCATTCAACAAGTAAGCTCAGCGGGGGACCAGTTCCCGAATTGTCGATATAAATGTTAGTTCTTTTTCTCATAATATTTGCGTTCACTACCTCAACTTTATGCGTCTTCAATTCCTTTCCTCTCGTTGTAATAGTGCAAATGAACAGGGTCTAGACCGGCCGGTTTAGACACGGAGTAAGATGAACCCGTGCCGGACGGGCCCAGCCTGACATGACGTCCACCTCTATTCGACATTCACGTGGCAAATTTCGGTCGGTAGGCAAGCCAAAAGTGATTGGAACGATCTCCGGAAACTGTACGAGAAGAAAAATTAGAGGAAAGAACAATACTTCTTGTACAGACATTTAATTTCCCAGGAGAACCTCTGCCGGCTTCCGGCGAGCTGAAGGCTGCCAAGTGCTCCTCCTGCATTAAAATGGTGTAAAACGAAATTACAAGTTCCACTTTGGAACATACTCCTAGTAATTTCGTAGAAATCGTCTAATTTTCACAGAAATATTAAAAATTTTCTCGTTGGAAATAGACGTTAGCAAATTGTACAATTAGTAGGTGAACGGTAAGGATAATGGCTACTATCACATCGATCAGCCCATATCACTGGAATTCTAGGGTATGTACGACGAAGCGTTTCGCCAGTCGCCACACATTCTGGCTTATAGCGCACAACTGCATAAAGAGAAGTATGAAAATTAAGCAGTACTTCAATGTCTTTTACTTTAATATAAGTTGTACAAATTTTAAAACAAAAGAAGGGGTAAGTAATCACTATCTCCCTTCCATTCATACTTTAATATTTGTACAACTGTCAAAAAAAAAGTATGGAAGCATCTCTCATAAAAATTTCTATCTATCTAAGGCCCTGTTTGAGACAAATTCTATATAGTTTCTACTTAAAAAGAAAAGTGGCTTATCTACTAAACAGGAGGATTTTTGACAGCGCCTCTCCACAATTAGAATCTATCAGCCCTTCTATATAGAATCAAAAGCTAAGTAACAACTGATTCTCGTATAATCTAGAATCTACACATCAAAATCTGCCCCAAAAGAGACCTAAACATGGTGTGTGACACTCTCTTGCACTACTTGCCAGCCGGTTGCTTGAGCAGTGAGCTAAGCTAGCACCTAGCTAGTCACGCTTGCTGTTGGTCATACTTGATTTGGTCCATGGAAGTTTACCTCAAGTGGTTGGAAACACATGGGCATCTGAAAACAACTCGTGTCTCGTCTCCGTTCTCCCATAAGGAAGCTAATTTCTTCCTCGACGACGACACACGAGCTTTCCACTCATTTTCGTGGAGGAGAAATATTTCTTACACGCTTTGCTACGTGAGTATACACAGATCCATCTGGACCCGTGTACCGACGACTACTGACAAACGAAACAACGATGCATACCCCTCGTCGGCAAGCACGCATCCAGCAGTCGCCACCTCTGATCAGGTTCTATGGCCTAGTTGCCCGAGGCGGAACTAGGGACCCGGATATGCCTCGGCACTTTTTAAATTTTTTTTTTTAAAGAGCAGCATGAGAATTGCCGCCAATTATATTAAGAAGAAAAAAAGATGGTTTAGCCTGTTTTTTAGAAAAAAATCGGACCCAAAAAAACCTTACAATTAACCACCACTCACACTACACACCCTCCTATCCAATGAACAAAACACCTTTCACGCCACTAGGAAAGAAAGAACAACAACAACGAAAGCAACGAGAAATCACGATTGGAACTAGACCGTAGCGTTGAAAGACCAAGCAAAAACACGGTTTAGCACCGTATCTTTGATCAAAGTAGCCACTTGTTCTGGTGTTCTAGCCATCCCTTGAAAAATACGTTGGTTTCTCTCTAGCCACTTGTTCTGGTGTTCTGCACTTTTTAAATTTTGAGAACGTAAGCTACTCTTAGGCGAGTGACGTGGGTGCGCCAGGCCGGCTAGGCGAGCGACACGTCAGGCGTCGTAGCGGCTCAGGTGATCGACGGCGACGAGTGGCTCTAGCGAGCGGTGATGCAAGTGCAACGCGAGAGTGGGGCGAGCAGCGCGGTAGGCAACGCGAGGGCGGGGCGAGAGGCGCAGCGAGCGGCTCAGGCGGGCGGTAGGCGGCAAGTGGCTTGGTTAGGCTACGGTGCGGGTAGACAGGCGGCGTGGTAGGCAACACGCGGGCCATACGAGCGACACGGCAAGCAGCTCTGGCGGACGATAGACAGTGCGGCTCGGGCGAGCGGCAGGCGGTGGTGCGATTGGCGGCTCAGGTGGACGGCAGCACAGCAAGCGACAAGCAGCTTAGCTAGGTGGGCGGCGGCGTGGCGTGGGCTAGGCGGGTGGCTTGGACGGGCGGTGTGGGCAAATCTAATAGAAAATTTCTAGTGCCGCCACTGCTAGTTGCGTACGCTACGTTTCCGGCTAAAGTACTGTGCATATTTCAGCTCGTGCGCGACCTTGACCTGGTCAGGTCAGCTTCGCTGTATCCCTTTCCCTGCCCGCGTGTTTGGCCGGTTGATCACTTCAACGTTGGACTCATGCGCGCGCATGCACAGCGCACCGTCCAATTCCTTGGAGCAGCGCAGTACGAGCGGTGCGCGATGCGATCATTTCGTAGTGATCGGTGCAACTCCGAGTTCTTTCTTTCAAGCCGGCGTCTACTATAAATATGAGCGCATCCGCCACATCACAAAGTGCAAGAACTCCAACGGGGTCGAAAGCCAACAGCCAGAGTCGACAAACGAACCAAAAGAGGAAGGATCGCACGCAGGTCTTTGTTTTTAGCAGCTCAAGGTCGTAGCTAGTTGATTAGAGCGTCTGAGATCGTACGTAGAGCCATGGCGCCCGTGCACGTCCGGATGCTCAGCCGCGGCGTGTCGTCGCTTTTGACGCCCAAGTCCCCGCCGCCGTCCTACAAGAACATCGTCTCCGTGCTCAGCATCGACGGCGGCGGCGTCCGCGGCATCATCCCCGGCACCATCCTCGCCTTCCTCGAAGAGAAGCTCCAGGTGAGTTCCATATACGCATGCGTGTATCTAGGCATGCTAGCTGTCCGTTCTGATGAACTATTCTAATGGATATTGTTGGGGGTGTGTGTCTAACTGCCTATAGGAGCTAGATGGACCGGGCGTGAGGATCTCAGACTACTTCGACGTGATCGCCGGGACGAGCACCGGAGGGCTGGTGACCGCCATGCTCACCGCGCCTAATGACAAGGGCCGCCCTCTCTTCGCCGCCAAGGACATCAACAAATTTTACCTCGAGCACTGCCCGAAGATTTTTCCTCCCGTCTGGTGAGGATTACAACCTACTTATTACACTCCCTCCGGTCATAAAAGAATAATGTTTTTTAAGTATATAAAGGCAAATTTTATAAATTTTGTCTATCGGCATCTTTATGAATATTTAGACACATGAAAATGATAGGTGTAGATTATTTTTAAAAATAATTTTATTAATATACGATTTTATTATATTTTATAATATATTACACTTGAAAAATAGACTTAAACAATAGTGATAAAAAATTGTGTTTTAGAGACCATATAGTGATAAAAAATTGTGTTTTAGAGACCATATAGCACCAAAAGTTTACTTGTTTGCGACCGGAGGGAGCAATGACTAATGAGCTTGTTGGCACAAAATTCAGGTCGATCGGCATATAAGCATAACCTAGAATAAACTGATTAACTTGTACATGCCGTGCAGCAACGGACCTATAGGCTTGTTCAAGAGCATGACGGGGCCAAAGTACGACGGCAAGTACCTCCACTCGATCGTGAAGAAGCTGCTCGGCGAGACGCGAGTCAGCCAGGCGCTCCAAAACATCGTCATCCCCACTTTCGACATCAAGCTCCTCCAGCCCACAATCTTCTCCAGATACGATGTACGTCCATGCAAACACGCGACTCGCTCACCGATATTAATTAACATTCTGCCTGCACCGCACTTGCGTGAGTTGAATGGAATATAATTCACATGTACAGGCCCAGAACGACGTCTCCAAGAACGCTCTTCTGTCGGACGTGTGCATCAGCACCTCAGCCGCGCCGACTTACCTCCCCGGGCACCGCTTCGAGACCAAGTACAAGGACGGCAAGCCACGGGCCTTCAACCTCATCGACGGAGGCGTCGCCGCGAACAATCCGGTGAGTGACCACGTGTGCTAATTAACTGCTAAGAGCTAACGATGGATTTATTAGCTAGCTAGCTAGTGAGCAGGAAGGACACATCGCGATACACAAAATCGATCTTAGACACGTAGTTGATACATTTCCAAACCTTCTTCGCATATAAACGTAGTGTCTATATGCAGTGTATAGTAGCGCGCATACGTTATATGATGAACAAACTGGATTTATTACTTGTTAAACAATCGACTTAAGTCATTGCATTAGCTTGTTGGGCTTTCGCATTTGAACTCTTTGTGCAAATAGAACCGCATAGTTTTTTCGAGTTGTGATGCTTATGTGTACTCGTTTTGGATACTTTTACACAGACGCTGCTGGCGATGACACATGTAAGCAAGCAGATCCTGCTGGGCAACCCGAAATTTTTCCCGATCAAGCCGGCGGACTACGGCAGGTTCATGATCCTGTCGCTGGGCACCGGCTCGGCCAAGATCGAGGAGAAGTTCGACGCCGCCGAGTGCAGCAAGTGGGGCATCTTCGGGTGGCTCTACAACAAGGGCGCCAAGCCGCTGATCGACAGCTTCAGCCAGGCCAGTGCCGACATCGTCGACATCCACGCCTCCGTGCTCTTCCAGGCGCTGCACTGCGAGAAGAGCTACCTCCGCATCCAGGACGACGAGCTCAAGGGCAACACCGCGTCCGTCGACGTCTCCACGCGGGAGAACCTGAAACGGCTCGTCGACGTCGGCAAGGCGCTGCTGAAGAAGCAGGCATGCAAAGTGAACGTCGAGACAGGCAAGAACGAGCACGACACGAACAAGGGCACTAACGAGGAGGAGCTAGAGCATTTCGCCCAAACGCTGTCAAAGGAACGCAAGGCCAGGTTCCAGAAGAAGGCCGACAAACAATAAACACGGATGGAACATATATATGTCAACTGGTCCATTTGTTTATTAAATGCCAGACAAACAAGCTTGCATTCATTCATTTTTATATGCCATAGATGCACTTAGGACATGTACAATAAAATCGTCTCATCTAGTTCTTAGTATATACACATCACTTTTAGTCTATATGGAGGAGTGAAAAAAAAAAGAGAAGAGAGTTGACTCTTATTTAGTAGCCAGTTTTGCACGGGAGTATAGGTATATTATTTATGTACAAGAGAGAAGATAGTTATTACACAATATTTAGATGCAACTTTTAAAGATAGTTATTGTACAAGTTGGCTTTTAGCTTACTATTAGCTAGTAGTGAGTTTTGCTATTATACTTATCCATAGGGCATGTACAATAAGATCATCTCAGCTGGCTCTCTTAGCCTGTACACATCAGCTTTGGTCTATGTGGAAGAGTGAGAAAAGAGGAGAGAGAAGAGAATTGATTCTTATTTAGTAGCTAGCTTTGCACAGGAGTATAGGTAAATTATTTATGTACAAAAGAGAAAAAATAGTTATTATATAACATTTAAAGACAATCTTTAAAGGCAGTTATTATACAAATTAGTTTTTAACCTACTATGAGCTTAGCTATAACTAATCTATTAAAGCCGGGAGCTCAACCAGGGTGGCCACGTCACCCGAATTTTCGCAGCCGTCCGATCTCGGAGAAGAGATGATCTGGCCGTCCGCCCGCGCGCTAGCCCTTATCGTTTTTTCCATCGCGCACCCCGCCGCCTCGCCACGCCACCCACTCCCTTCCTCCCCTCCGTTCCCCTCTCCCCAATCCTCTCTCGCGCCCCCCGCCGCCATCGCCCTCGCTCCCGTCCCCACCATTCTTTTCCTCGCGCGCGTCCTCTTCGCGTCGCCCAGTGCAATCCCCTCCTCCCTACGCGCGCGTCCTCTTCGCCCCCGCCACCCTCGCCGCCTCTCCGCCGCAAGGCGGCCGATGTCTCTCCGCCGCCTGCCTCAGGAAACAACCTCGTGCGAACCCCGCCACCACCGTCGTGCTCCCGCGCCCTCTTCTGCCGGTTACCCGTGTCGCTCTGCATTTTTGTTGATCCTCTTCTCTCCTTTGTTTCTTCAGTGTCTCGGATGGTCCTTCTAGTTTTCGCTGCTCCCTGTTGCTCCCCTTCTCTTCTTGATTCTCTGATGCTTTGGGTGCTCTTTCTGACTCGGTTTACTTGTGCGATTGCAGGTTGGGGTTCGCTATTTCACTGTAGGTCAGCGTGCTTCGACTGTGGCCGGTTCGATACAGAGCAAACAAGGTGTGATTTTTAATACTTCTGATATGAAATTTTAGGGCTTCCAAACTATGTTCAATTTGCATGTGGTTAGATTGGGTATATCTGCTCTAGGTAATCTACAGAACATGTTGCAGGAATGAGTTCCCGTTGTTTTTGGTAGCTGAGATTTTGTACCTTTGTGCTGAATAAGAAGTCCTGAAAGTTGGTATGGAAGACTTATTGTGTTATTTCCGAGCATGCTTAGTCTGTAGCAATGCTTCTAAATATTCATTGCAGTGACACATAACTCAACACTTAATATTTATATTTAGCTTTATAACGTTTTGCTTAATCTATTTGTGTTAGACTGTTGTTCAGGCGCTTTAGAGAAAGTAAAGATCCAGATTAATGTTTAGATGTTATATGTATGAAACAGGACTAGAGCATTTCACCCCAATGTGTGTGTGATCAGCTCTCTTGTTTCCTAAACTGAGATTTCTTCCAAGCTGTAGAGGTCTCATGTGTGATTTACATTCTCGCCTATAAGCAGGGAAGGGTGATCAAGACCAAGAACGGCGGGCCACAGCAGCTAGCGGTGCGAGTAGACATGAAGGACATCGCTCTCCACCAGAGATCCCAGTCGTCTTTCCAATGCAGCGTCGACAATCTCGCCAGCGCCGTCGTTGTCGCCCTCGGGCTGCGAGGTGATGTTCAACTACTTTTAGTACTAGCTGCTAGATTACGCTGAGATAGCCCATTATGCCTAACCCTTGTGAATTGAGTTGTGGCCTCCTGGATGTGGTGTGTTACTCGGCAGGGTCAGGCTCATTTCCATTTCCTTCCGAAAATTGGTTTGCTAATTTTAATGCTAGCTCTTATATTGCGCTGAGATAATCAATTGTACCTGCACTTGCTGAGTTAAGCTCTGACCTTCTGGATGTGGGGTATTGATCACCAGGTTCAGACTCATTTACATTTCCTTCCAAAAATTATGGCTTACATTGACTATATCACTGCCTTTTCTGCTTTCTTGTACCATCTACAATTCTATAAGGTCATCCAAAAGCTTCCCTGGTTTAGGCACTGCTATTCTTGCTTAGAAAAAAAACTATATCCTATCTAGCTTAGTAGTAACTCCCTTGGTTTGCTATAATGTTTTAGTACACTCCTCTCAGACTGTTGAATACCTATGATATGTAATTGTAAATGCAGCAAACATAAATAAAGATCAATTGTTGCTGGATTTCTTTAGGTTTTGCCTTTGTATTCTTCTACAGTATAGATGCAGTATATGTTAGTTCCTTTGTATTGGACTAGAGAAGAGGAGAATAGTTATCCTTTTGGCATCAGCTACCCGTGCTACATACATTACACTCAATCCTTTAAGTCTTCCTTTGTACATCGGAGCACCATGTATAAGACATACACTTGCTATCGGTTTTAGACTTATTTGTAAAATAGTTGTAACCACGCAATGGAGTACTGTTACTAAACTTTACCATGACAGCAGATTTGCTACCTTGGGATAGAATGATTTTGAGACACTTTCAAAGCAAATTATCATCTTTTGGCTACATAAAATGGAATACTTATGTTTTATTGAATCACCGATCAAGCATCATCTAGATTTGTCCAGAAAGAACTTTGTTTTTTTTTCCTGCTTATTAAACACAGTGCATTCAGAGGTGCTTCTAATCCGTAACATCCTATGCCTATTGTAACACCCCAATTTTTGCTTTTCTTGCATTTAAATGGTATTTTGAATTTTGGGACTTTTCTGGAATTTATTTGGATTTATTTGAATTAAACCATTTAACAAATTAATTAAATAATAGAAAAGTTAAGATAAAATTTTGCTGAAAATATTTTACTTGAGTCACAAATGTCTTAAAATATTTTTGGGCAGAATTTTTCTAGTATTTTTAAAGTCCCAAATGAATTATTTTATTTTCGAATTATTTTTAATCGAAAAAGAATTTAAAACTCCAATGAATAGTATTGGGCCTATCTCGCCGAAACCCTAATCGTGGATCTCAATCCAACGGTTGTCGATCGTAAGTGCTGGACCTCGATTGCTTGCCGTTTTCGGTTTGGCCGCCAAGTCCATTTTGCTCGACCCGCCGCCGCTTTCCTTTTCCTTGCGCACATTATGCCCTTGCCCGAGCCGCCGCTCTCGCGAGTTACTAATGAAGCCGCCTGCCGCTTTGAAAAGTTCTAAGGGGTAACCCATTCGCACAAAGTCATCGCTGCGTGTTACAAGGCGTTGATCTCCAACCGAAAATTCAGAACTTCATCTTCCAACCTCATCCGTTAGATCTAGATTCAACGGCTCGGATCGCACCGCACCATAGCCAATGATCAGGCGCACGCAGTCGCCGACAAATGCGACCCATAGGTGCGTGTTCATATCGACACAAGGATGCCACCACGACGTATGCCGACGACGTGGGTGGTTCGACCGAGTCGCGGCCGACGACATCACCTGACGCCGCAAGGCCACGTCACTCGCTGTCGACACTTGATGGCAAAAGAAAAATATTTAATTAATTCGGTTTATTGATTTAAAATGTATTTTGAAACTTCAAATGCTTATAACTTTTATGCTTTTAACTCGATTTGAGTGATTCCAATTTCTATAAATTTGTAAAATTGTATATGAATTTTATTTGAATTTTTGAGCACTGTTTGTCTACTGTTTATTTATTTTATTGTTTTGTGATACGCTGTGAGACGCTGAAGTACGGTTTTTCACCAAGAGCAAGCTTCAAGACTTTTGAAGGCAAGTTGTGTTTGATCAGTGGGAAAATTACTTTGATTTAAACTATTGCATGCTAATTTGATAGAAATGACTCAATAAATTTTGGGATTAGTTAAATGCCTAGTTGTCAGATGCCACCTTGTCGATATAATTGTAGGCCATGAATCCTTTGTCACCCTAGGTTATGGATTAATAGGACATTAATAATTTGCCAACATGGGTTGAGTAGACCTAGTATGCTTCTGACATATCATGAGAATACCAAAGTAAATATTGACTTAATTATGGAACATGATTTGTGAATGAGACATGTGTTATTGAGTTGATGATATGGTGAACCGGTGGGAAAATGATTTTGCAAATTCTGGGCGGTCAGATTTGGTTTTTATTGGTTTTGGATATGCCTTGGTTAGTCTTGCCTCTGGCCAACTAAGGACTTAACCTTGCGAGCATTTTCGAAGTCTCTCATACAGACCACAATTCTGGTGTGGTAACAGTCCCTCCAAAGGTTGAAACCTTAGCGGGCAAGATCGGGTTTAGATCTTTGGAAAGGCTTCATACTTGTTAATTTGATATTGAGCATCGCTCGGTGATTACTGGCCAAGGGTTAGATTTTTATGAAAATGAATTGTTTATGGAAAATGCTTGGGTTGATGATGCTCAGCATACTATCCTTTGTACATGCATGTAGAATATATTGCATTCTCAGGCATGACTTGCCGAGTGCTCAAAGTATCACCCCACAACAACACAACTTCGCTTGAAGAAGAAGATTACTAGGAGCGAGCCTGGCCAGTTCGTGGTAAATTGGTTGGCGCCACGAGTTTATTTTATTTGCTTTTGAATATTTTAATTCGCTCATGAGGCCTCAGAACTCGACCATAAGGTCGATCAACCATTTCTTTTATACATTTAAGAAAAGTACTCTACTATTTCGCTGGATATGTCGTGATATGTACCGATGTTCGTGCACTAGCGTGATCCTTGACAGAGGTGGTATCGAGCCATACCGATCGTAGGATCGGCCCTTAGTTAGAACGGAGTGAGGATAAAACTATTTTCTAAAAGCTAAAATGTGCCAAGATGATAATGCAATCTCGACTTACCCCTTCTTCTTTCATACCCCTTGCTGAACTTTATTTGTCTGTGTTTAAAATATCCTAGTCTTAGTGTCCTTTGGCGGATGAGGATGATCCACTCTTTTGGTGAGCGATCGAGGGTACGCCATGAGCTTTGGCGATGATGCAATGCTTGGAGGATATGACAGCCGATCTACCGAGGGACTCTGTGGATCGGGCAGTCGATCGATGTCACTATCACGCTTATGCGCCGGATGGGGCGAGGGCGAAGTCGTGATCCCGATCACCGCCAGAGGTTGTCATTTACACGTGCACTCTACCCCTGAGAGTTGATCTCAACCGGGAGGCCATCGAGGAGGAGGATGCCACGATATCAGAGCTGCAGAGGTCTCGTGGATTTAGTTCACACAAATGAGGGCTCAAGCCCACTCTATCCAGAGGATTGGGAACCGGAGATGCCACTGCACGGACCAGAGCCGAGCCAAGGCCGAGCCAGATGCGAGCCAAGGAAGTGAAGTTGGAACCAAGTGGAAGTGAAGCCGAATGTTTGTACCAAGACCAAAGACACCTGCCGGTGTATCCACCCTAAGTTCCGGGGGGATGGCTCGAGGAGTGAGCGCTAGGATTAGCAGCTGAGACTCTGCGCTGAGTCGCTGCCACCCTTAGAGGCGCTTGACTTAATGTTAGTTCGACGGTTTTTTCATGCTTAGGAGTGATTGGTATGTGTTTTTTGATTTGAAAATGGTTTACGTCTATTCTTATTTCTCTCGCTCTAAACCATGGAGCAATCATGGTGAACACTCTCGATGCAAGATACCATGATGATGTTGATTATAACATGCCACATCATGGAGCTGAAAAAGGAGGAGTTTAGGCACTAAAGCAGGCAATCAAGAAATGTTGTTTTCTATTCACTCCAAATGCAGGAGCCAAGAATGACAATTAGACGTTGTTTTGTCTCTGAACGAGCTGCAGCATTTTGCCAATTATTGTCCTAAGAAGGAGGAGGAGGACACCGCCGAATCAACGGGTAAGAGGCAGAGTCAATCATGTCATCAGAGATGCAAGCAGGTAATACATTTACTTTTCCAATCCCCGGATATGCTTTGGATCTTGTTTATTTGTTTCTATATGAGATATCAGATAGAGGAGTTAATGGATAAGGGATTTATTAGACCAAGTTCGCCGCCATGGGGAGAATTCTACCCAGATCGATGACCTATTTGACCAGCTTGAGAGGAGCTAGAGTTTTCTCCAAGATTGACTCGCGATCAAAGTTATCACCAAATCAAGATTAGGTCGAGGATGTGCCAAGACAAGATTTTCGCCAAGATATGGACATTACGAAGTTTCGCTTATGTCTTTCGGTTTGACAAATGCACCTGATATTTCATGAACATGATGAACAAGGTTTTCATGGAATATCCGGATAAGTTCGTTGTTGTGTTCATAGATGACATTCTAGTTTACTCCAAGACTGTGGAAGAGCATGCAGAGCATCCGGCTAATTTCGAGAAGTTAAGAGAGCAAAGAACTTTTCGCTAAGTTTAGCAAGTGTGATTTCGAAGAACAAGGTAGAATTTCTTGGACATGTGATCAAGGAGTCGCAGCTTGATCCAAGTAAGGTGGAAGTAGTGTTGCATTGGGAGCCGCCAAGACGGTGACTCAAATTGTAGTTTCTTGGAATGGCCGTTATTACCACGATTTATTGAAGGATTTTCAACGATTGTAGACCTCTACGCAATTGTTGAAAAAGGAAAAGAAGTTTGCATGGACGGAATGTGAGCGGAGTTTCAAGAGTTGAAGAAACGCTTGACAACGGCACCATGTTAGTACTACCGGATTTAAGTTTAGCTTTGATATATATTGTGATGCATCGCGCCAAGGGCTAGGATGCGACATGCAAAATGTAAAGGTTCGTGATATGCGCCAAGGCGCTTGAGGCCGCATGAGGAGAACTATCCAACACATGATTTGGAGTTAGCAGTAGTGCATGCTTTGAAGTTATGGAGGCACTATCCGATTGGAAATGATGTGAGGTGTACATCGACCATAAGAGTCTTAAATATATATTCACTCAATCGGATCTCAACATGAGGCGAGGAGGTGGTTGGAATTAATTAAGGATTATAATGGGATTCATTATCACCCCGAAAAGCCAATGTGGTGGCCGATGCTTTTCGAAAAAGCCATTCGTGAACATGTTGGTGGAAGCAAGTCAGGTTGAGTTATGCAAGGAATTTCAGAAGCTAAAGCTGGAAGTTGTGCCTAAAGGATTCATAGCCGCTTTAGAAGTGAAGCCTACCTTGGAAGATCAGATTCGGGAAGGACAGAAGGACGATGTCAAGATTCAGAGAATTAAGTCCAAAATGGAGGAAGGCAAGGCGAAGGATTTCAAGCCGATGAGCAAGGTACATTGTGGATCAAGAAGCGATTTATGCAAGCACAAGAAGGAACTCAAATTGATTCTCGAGGAAGCTCATGACTCTAAGTACTCCATTCATCCAGAAGCGCTTAAGATGTATCAAGATCCAAGGAAAGATTTTGGTACAAGCATGCGCGGTTGCAGAGCATGTTATGACAGCGATATATGCCAAAGAGTCAAAGCAATGCATCGAGGCCAAAGGTTGCATGTTCGAAGATACCCGAGTGGAAATGGGAGGAAATCGAATGGACGATTTAATGAGAATTTTTTGCAAGAGTTTGGGATAAGCTTGACAAGACTTCGAGATTGATATCACCCACCTAAAGAGTAGCATTGGCTTATACCGTGGGATAAGTATCCATTGTTTAGTGGTATGTCTACATGCCCAAGTTCTGAGATCTTTGCTACATTGTTAGTGTATACCGACCATAAGCTCTACAAGATCCAACATGCGAGGAGGTGGTTGGAATTTTAGAGACATTATCTTGCATTCGTGAGCATGTTGGTATATTGCAAGGAAACAAGATTGAGAGAATTAAGTCCAAAATATGATTGTGATAATCGCGCAGGGCAGGAAGCTCATGATCGCTCAAGTGTGAGTTTCTAGTTCCTTTAGCCTCAAAGCAAAAAACTTCATCAATAGTTTTAGTAGATGTTTTCCTTGGGTTGCTAAAAAATTTGTTAGTGCATTTTTTAATGTATTTTCATTTGGTTGTATGTTTTATCGATTTGCATTAAAATGTAGCCCTTAGCTAAGTAGCTAGCAACAATTAAAGAAATGTCTCCGAAAGTGCCATTAGAGCGGTCAGAGAGCAGGAGGATTTGACCTATAAAGAGTACCCGGTGAAGATCTTGGACACGATGGATCGAGAAACGAGAAATAAATCGACCCGCTTCTCGCAGAGTTCAAAGGAGTAACCATTCGAGAGCGAAGCAACTGGGGCGTGAAGAAGACTCAAGAAGGAATTTCAACCTATTCTTAGTTAAATTTCGAATCTCTGGGTCGAGATTCCGTAAGGGGGAGGTTTGTAACACCCCAATTTTTGCTTTTCTTGCATTTAAATGGTATTTTGAATTTTTGGGAATTTCTGAATTTATTTGGATTTATTTGGATTTATTTGAATTAAACCATTTAACAAATTAATTAAATAATAGAAAAGTTAAGATAAAATTTTGCTGAAAATATTTTACTTGAGTCACAAATGTCTTAAAATATTTTTGGGAATTTTTCCGAATTTTTCTAGTATTTTAAAGTCCCAAATGAATTATTTTATTTTCGAATTATTTTAATCGAAAAAGAATTTAAAACTCCAATGAATAGTATTTGGATCTCAATCCAACGGTTGTCGATGCCATGCCGCCGCTGGCCGCCACCGAGTCCGTTATAGTCCGTCGTGCGCCGCGGGTTTTTTTGTTGAACATCAAGAGGAGCGAGGGGTTTGACCAAGAAGACAATGGTAAGACGTCACCAAGACGATATCACGACGCTATGCCGACGCCACGGTGGGCTCGTGGCCGACGCCACGATGACGCATGCCGACCCAAGACGGAGCGTCGGGCTGACCTTTGGATGACTTAATAATTAATTTCGAAAAGAAAAATATTTAATTAATTCGGTTTATTGATTTAAAATGTATTTTGAAACTTCAAATGCTTATAACTTTTATGCTTTTAACTCCGATTTGAGTGATTCCAATCTATAAATTTGTAAAATTGTGATCTTTCTGTTTATGAATTTTATTTGAATTTTTGAGCATGTATAACCAGCACTTTTGGAAAATTACTTTGATTTCTATTGCACTCAATAAATTTTGGGATTAGTTAAATGCCTAGTTGTCAGATGCCACCTTGTCGATATAATTGTAGGCCATGAATCCTTTGTCACCCTAGGTTATGGATTAATAGTTGATTTGCCAACATGGGTTGAGTAGCTACGCGGACATATCATGATTTTGGAATACCAAAGTAAATATTGACTTAATGAGATATGGAACATGATTTGTGAATGAGACATGTGTTATTGAGTTGATTGGCACGTTCAATGGTAAAGCGTGGGAAAATGATTTAGACCGGGGCAAATGGCAAGATTGTTTCGTGGGCCAAAGTGGCAATCTGGCGGTCGATTTGGTTTTTATTGGTTTTGGATAATTGAGATCACACTTGGTTAGTCTTGCCTCGGCCAACTAAGGACTTAACCTTGCAGCCTCGAGGCCCGAGAAGCGGAATGAGAACTCACATGGCGCAAGAGGGGGGCCTCGGTGTGGTAACCATCCCTCCAAAGGTTGAAACCTTAGCGGCAAGATCGGTTTAGATCCTACGATTGAAATGTTTGTGAAAGCTATTATTCCTAGCCATGCATGTAGAATATTAGAATTGCATTCAGGCACCAAATTGGTTGGCGCCACGAGTTTATTTTATTTCGCCGCTTTTGAATATTTTAATAAGTTTCGCGCGAGGCGATATATCAGTAACTTCGACCATAAGGTCGATCAACCTACATTTAAGAAAAGTACTCTACAAGATGATAATGCAATCTCGACTTACCCCTTCTCTTCTTTCATACCCCTTGCTGAACTTAACACATATTTCTTTGTGTTTAAAATATCCGAGTCTTACGTGAGTGTCCTTTGGCGATGAGGATGATCCACTCTTTTGGTGAGCAAGATCGAGGGTACGCCATGAGCTTTGGCGATGATGCAGCTACTTGGAGGATATTAAGAGCCACCACCCACGAGAGACACTCGCCAAACCGGAGGCCATCGAGGAGGAGGATGCCACGATCACCCACCGGCCGATATGTTATCGCCAAGAGGATGCTATTGATGAGACGGTTCAGAACTGCAGAGGTCTCGTGGCGAGTTCACACAATGAGGGCTCATCTCTGCATGCACTTGTGAGTACTTGGCCCACTCTATCCAGAGGATTGGGGAACTGAGAAATATTGCAGACGGGACTGTGAGCCGAGCTGATCTTTGGAGCTACACGACCAGATCCGGAGGAGCCACAAAGCAGAGCCGCAGCCGAGAGCTGGAAGTGAAGTTGGAACCAAGTGGAAGTGAAGCGAGCGGTGGAAGTGAAGCCGAGCCGAGCTGGAGGTTGAGCCTCAGACAGGAGGCGATCCAAATGAGGATCGTTGGGATAGGTTTGTACTAGACCAAGGTTCTTTGACCAAGAAGACAATGGTAAGAGATATGCTCCCACCGGTGAATCATGTATTGGTCACTTGACTGTGATGCTAACCGCTTTTCTTGCAAGAAACCCTCGTGTCCTTAGCACCTTCTACCATTCGCCGTTCAAAATCTGCAACAAAAGGTACATACTTATGTCAGTATTTCAAGATCTTGTGCATCTTCGAGTTAGCTTTGAGATTGGATCCTAATTTTTCTTACTTTGCGATTTGTGCAGGTGTACCCTAATGATTCGCTCGAGATCATGTCCCAGATCTCACGTTGATAGTCGCTATCTGCGAAATTATATTATTCGTAACGCATGTGCTAGCAATGATTTGTTCCACGATATGATGACCATCCTTGTTTTACCATTAAGGCCTTAACTAATATATTTAAGATTCGAAACATTTTGCTAAAGGTGGACAAGTCAAAAAGCCATATAGGATAATGTGTGTTGAATCGAGTGTTTTTTCGCCAATCACACATGCAGATCCATCCGCATGGTAAATTGTTGATATATTAGATAGCAGGTAAAAAGATAATAGGCAAGAGATGAGTAGAAGATGAGTAAATGTCGACGTGAAATGTCTCAGATAGTATATGTTTCTATCAGAGACCAACATTAGGAAAACAAATCTTTTCCTACTACTTAGTCATTCATTTACTTGCCTCCCACTTAGTTTGCATAGCTATTTCCTCGCTATTCGTGATTTTTTTCCCGACTTTTCGGAAGTTCTTGCAGATGTTTGTTTCTGTCTCTTGTTTTGCTTGAGTCTATGTTACTATATCCTAAGCTTCTGTGAGTGCCTTGATCTTGCTGGTTTTTACAAGATGAGATCGAGGAGAAAGCAAGAAGTGTACATGGGGACATAATGAGTCATGTAAGTTTGTTAAGAACTTAGATCAGCTCTATGCATTATCTGGTACATGCTGCAGGTGTTTGCATGTAGATCTGATATCTTGAGTCTCATGTTTTGGTTCTTGTATTAGAGTTTAAATTCAATACTTCTGTGACATGTTAGTAAATTATGGATTCTCCTATTTTAATTTTACGTATTCATTCTATTTGGAACATTAACCAAGTTGTCCATTTTTCCACTTTTAGTGGATCCATAAAGAACTTAAGAGACTGGAAAAACTAATTGAAATGGCAAATGAGAAAGGTTGACCAATGAATATCCTTACCAGATTGAGCCCTTTTGATCATTTCATGATGTTTGCTATAAACAAATTCTGTCTTGTTTTCCTATTTTATAGCTGTAATCCTATCTTAGGAGTTTCGACTTACAAGCTGCCTTTGTGCAATGATATCCTTGACTGAATTTTACGATGCATGAATACATTGATTGATAAGAGACAGCTATTACGTACACCGCCTCGAAAGATGCAGCTTTCTTAAAGATGTCCTCAAGTTATTTCATATACATAAGATAGTAAAGACACTCGAATTTGTAGTTGCGATGTCAGACAAGTCTTTCAAGAATAATACAACTGCTTTCAAAGTCATGCTCACACTCCTATAATTGTTGCTTGGGTGCTTTATTTGCTAAAGTCCGATTAGCGCCATATCAAGCCTCTGCAGAGAAATCTCCAAAACAAATGAGTGGATAGACTCAAGATTCTCTTTCATGATTAATTTACCTTTGTGGAATCTTTTTTGTGCATTTACATTTATTATACTCATCATAGTTTATTTACAAAGCAGACCTCTCATGTAATTGCTTTTCATCAATAGAAAGACACAAGGTTTAGAATATTAGATATACTACGCTTTTTGTTGTTATGCATTCTATTCAAAATAGAGCCTCTTATTTGTCCGCTTAATTGGGGAGTATGGCCAATGGAGGTTGGCCAGAGCGGCGCGTGGAGGTGCTTCAACAAGGTTAGTGCCATAGGTAGCCTAGGTTGCAAATTTAATTCTGTAACAAGAGCACTTACATTTCTTGGTGGGTCATTCCGTGGCTACGTTTGCGAGTGTTTAATCCGTCACACATGCCCATTCATTTGTGTGGAACTTTTTCCCGATCTTAATGCGATGACACGAAATTCTCCTGCATGTTCTAAAAAAGGTGCTTTGCTCTTTGGCATTTACCGCTACCAAATAATATCCAATGAATTGATTCTATGGTTTCACGATCATGCGGTTGAAGATATTTACCATCAGTAGTTTCATGTCCTAGCTTATGATCATATAACCGTTATTAGTAGATGTCGCTAAAGGGATGTCCTGACCCATAGTCCTTGTCATGTTCTTTAAAATTTATCTTACTAGAACGAGGTAGCTCATATGCTTAGTGGTCACGAGGATGCATCAACTTTCCGATTCTTGATCCTTTTCATAAGGAAGGACCCATTCTTTTGCATTTTCTTGTTGCTTATTTCAATGGCTTCTTCAACTGGTTTTTGTGTAGGTGTCTATGGGGAGAGAGCTGTTTGTTTGGGAAGTTGTTGAGAACAAAAACCTAAAGGTTTGCTACCGTTATTTTCTTAGAGATAATTTTCTTCACCACAAAAGATATGCTGACCGCACTCCTCAACCATGTCATTTTTTGGTTTGTTACCCATTTTCTTTGTATCTTATATACTCTCTGCTTTAGGATGTGACAAGTTAGGGAACAAATGGGGCTAATTTTTGCAGAAGAAACGGTAATATCGTTTCTATTACAAGTTTTCTATTGGAATCTCGAACGAAGATATGTGTTTTGAACTATACATGAACATAGCTTCTTATCCATTTATATGTTCAGGTTTCTTCGGTTACAGATTACCAATTGTTAGCGTTTTGGGAGAAGCAACACCATAATCAAAATCAAGACTCACCGTGAAGATTAACCATGCCGACTATTTTTAGGTTAATCTTGCTTCAAAATTCAAACATTGCCTGATATCTCGTTTTTTATTATTGTGTCAAGATCGGCTTGATCATGGTAAATTATTGCATAGTTAGACAATGGTTCGATAAATGGAAATACTATTATATCATTAGATCATAGAGCTTTTTCCGCTACCGCTTTTACCTCATCGGTGTTGCTACTTTAGAACTATATCGATTGCATTATTTGTAGGGTTTGCAGGATTTATTGTCTTTCTAATAGATACTGTTATATAGGTTGATCATTAGTGTTCCAAAATGTATTTGCAATTTTACACAAAGTCCCTCATAGTTCGAATATTTACGACAAGGGCCTCGAGCGAATTTGCATGAAGGACCTCGTGGTTCCTAAAAAATATCAAGAGGTCTTGCACCAGCAAAGTTCGCTCGGCGCAGCGTAGCGCGCAATCCCATCCTAGTTATACCTATCCTTGGATAAATTCATTTTAGGAACTCGAGAACACTCTGGAAAAGGCACACATGATCCAGTAATGAGGTGTCCACGTGTTAGTTGTTAGTACACCCATAGTCCACATTGACAAGATCCCAAGGAGATCATCAATTGGACGTGCATCCACACCATCTAGAGACAACATAGATGGTCTCTACAATGCACTGTCTCTAAACTTATCCTTCGGTATGTATGAATGAATACTATATATTATAGTGCTGAGGATTAGAGGCCCTTCAGCCGCGCCACGTCATATGTCTCGCGAGTAGATTCTTTAGAAATTTCAAAATTACGTTTAGGTCCTTCTACTGATTTTTAAAAGAAAGGACCCGGAAAAATCCGAAAATATGTTTAGGTCCTTCCACGGTTTACGTTCAGGTCCTCCAAGCAGGTTTTAGCAAAATAGACATGGAAAAAACTGAAATTACAAATAGGTTCGTAAAAAACGAAAATACGTTTATTTTCTTCCAAAGACAAGGAAACACAGATTCGTCGACAGTTTATAGCAATCCACGGATTTGCCGACGGGTTCCAGCGATCCATTTTAAAAAAAAAAGAAAATCGGGATCCCAAAGACAAGAAAACACAGATTTGCCGATGGTTTATAGTAATCTACGGATTCGCCGACGGTCTTAGCGATCCATTTTTTTTAAAAAAGAAGAAAATCGGGGTTACGCCCATCGGTTTTTAGCAAAATAGACCCGGAAAAAACCGAAATTACAATTAGGTACGCAAAAAACGAAAATACGTTTTTTCTCCAAAACCAAAAAAACACAGACTCGTCGACAGTTTATAGCAGTCCACAGATCCACGGTTTACGTTCAGGTCCTCCCAGTGGGTTTTAGCAAAATAGACCCGGAAAAAACTGAAATTACGATTTGGTTCGCAAAAAACGAAAATACATTTATTTTCTCCCAAAGACAAAAAAAACACAGATTCGCCAACGGTTTATAGCAGTCCACGGATTCGCCAACATGCCCTAGCGATCCATTTTTTTAAAAAAAACAAGAAAATGGGATTACGCCCAGCGGTTTTTAGCAAAATGGACCCAAAAAACCGAAATTACGATTAGGTACACAAAAAATGGAAATACGTTTTTTCTCCCAAAAATAAAAAAACATAGATTCACCAACGGTTTATAGCAATCCACGGATTCGCCGACAGGTCCTAACGATCCTTTTTAAAAAAAAAACAAGAAAATCAAAATTATGCAGGAAAACAAATTCCGCGCGGCACAACGTCACGCGACCGAATTTCTCAAAATTCGCACGACACATCGTCACTCGATGAGATTTTGCACCACGCAACGCAACATGTGGCCCTCGCTAGTTAACCTGTATACACTCAGCACAAACTTTTGTCTAGCCATCTTATCATATATCCTTCCGCAGTTCTATCATCAAAATGTATGAATGAAGATATTAATCACTTTGTTGGATGAATAGTACTTAATCATATTTCTATTTTGCTTTAGGTCTGCACATTGGAATTAGATTAATCTTCTAATATGAGTTTGATATCAATTCATAATAATCAAGGATATTTCTTTTCTGATTTTTGAGCCCTGGATTAGTTGGCTAAGCTAATCATACAATTTATTATTTGGTCCCACCTGCCAAGGGGTTAGGAATGCTAACTGAAGCTACTAATTCTAATTACTCTAGATGTGGAGCCATATCATGAGAACAAAGAACAGAGAGGCTGCTTGCTGTTGATACCTTTGGTAAGATGGGGCCACTAGTCAAAGGGTAGAGCAACGAGTGCTTGTCTTCCTGAACACAGAACAGAGCTGTGCTCTCGGGCAGCCATGCTGGCGCCACTTGCAGCCATGGCCGAAGGCTCATCAGGCGAAGGGGGGGCGAAGGCGATAGCCAAAATGGACTCTCGGGGTTCCACTGAGGTCACTGTAACTGACGGCCGGAGCTCCGGTGAACTACACCGGACATCACAGCTAAGGATTGCTTAAACTGAGTTGGGGTTTTTGTTTGGTGATGGATAGTGATGCTTTAGGCGAGGTTAATTGGATTATGGTGCATTGAGGCAAAAGTTTGAGCTACGGTGGTGATTTCGGCTAGGTTTAGCAAGGAGGTAATTACAGCCCCAAATTGAGGCTAGGGAGAGGGAATGTAGTTGCTAAGAGTTGTGAGGAATGTATCAGGGAGCTTGGCCGGTTTTTATAGCCATGGAAATGGCGGTGCTCGTGTGAACTCGATGTTCCAGGTTGCGGCGCCGTTATCTCAACAGAGAGGCGGTAGCTCGAGATTTTTCGGGTGCCAGGACATGTAGGATGGCCAGCTGTGGCTGCACATTTATTAGCTTTGTCTCATACGGTGCTTTGATTCGAGTTTTGGATCACAGGAAAGAGCAGAGAAATGCGGTTTGGGCTGTGGGCCTGTGGCTGTGCGTGCTGGCCTGAGGTTGAAGAAGGTGCTTCCAGGTGGGGTCCACGTGCAACTATTCCATAGACTTATAGTCAGTCCGAGCTCAATCTATTGATTCGAACTACCAACCGAATTAGAATTTTGTGAACCTTTTTATACACGTCGGAAAGATAAATTTTATTATCTAGTAAAAATGTAAGATTAAAATTCACAGTAAAATATTTGAAATAATTCTGACAATGCATGTTGCCAGATTTTCTAGTTCCTGATTTTATTTAATTTAATATTAAAATTAGGTCTATAATTTCTGTAAATTTTATAAAGGTTTAGAATAACAATATTTATCATATATAAAATTTTCATATTTTTATATTTTATATTTAAATTCTGAAAATTCTGATATTGGTATTTTCAGATTTATTCACTTTCTGTTTTTGAATTTTTAAATGCTATAAAAATAAGTTTTAATTTTTAATATTTTTATCACAGGTAGATAAGAATACTAGGTCGGGATGGTAAAACTTTTAGCGGAAGATAAACACTGGAGAATTCTACACAATTCGGATAAGATCTGGACTAAATATTTTATCCCATGATTATCACATCTTTTTCTTTACTTTAATTGTTCAGATTATCATTGATTGCATGATGAGGGCTCTGGATGAATCTAGTATTTAAATATGATTTTCTCTGATTTTTGGTGATTTGATGTTTTACCTTTTTACTTTTACCATTTTACCATTTCACTTTATTGATTTTCTTTTTAAAGAAAAAAAGAAAAACCAATAATTCAAGAAAAATCAGGAAATGAACATTCAAATTAAAGATCACACTTCAAATTCATTTTTATAGTTTATTTGTTTTGGAAATAGCGGTTTTAATTTTGAAATCATTCTTTTCTTTAAGATTAAAATGCAAGAAAATAAGGAAAATATATCGTTTTAAATCAAAATCTTGATTTAAATTAAAATTTTATTCAATTACATTTTTAAATTTAAAATTTCTATTTTTCCTATTTTTGAATTTTTTGGGATGTTACATCGAGGCTAAGGTAGTCAAAGTCAGCTAACGCCTTCATGATCTCCGGATTTTCGGTCTGATGTTATATCCTCTCATTTGCACATTCTCAGTCTTTGAGACATGTAATTGCCTCAACCATCTCAGGCATGAGAGGCGACCTCCTCGGCTCAATTATTCTCCCCACTGAACTAAAAGTAGCTTCAGACAAGACAGTGGACACCAGAACCATATGTACATACTGTGCAAATTGCGATAGCACAGGATAAAGACGTTAGTGATTATTCCACCATGTTGGTGATAAATACGTTGGCCATGGTGTGACACACACCACTACAGAATGATACAATACAATCACTTCATTTGGGTTGGTTTCCAACATTTCAGGAAAAAATGATTGTGATAGATAATTTGGCGAGGTGTAAAATAATTGGTGGAGAATCATCACAATTGGTTCTCAGGTTAGAACCGATTGTAATGTAGCATTAAGAACATCACAACACATCACAATCAGTTCTCATGTTAGAACTGATTATGATGTGCCTTGCTAGGTTGTATATACCCTCAGGCTGAACTCCCATCTATTGTTGTTCTAGAGGCAAAAAAACCGCCGCTACCCCAAAAAACACAACATACTCTGGTTGAAACCAATAATTGGGTGAGAAATTACGGAATCCTCAAGGATGGGTGTTAAGAGGGTAAAGTTAAAGCCCTAGTTTGAGAAGATTTCCCCTCAACTCTACCTCATTTGTGGTTTTCTTCAAAATGTGAGCATTCCTTCAAATCCCTTCGATATGTCACAAAGAGAGTTTACGTTGTACTAGAATTGTGTGTATCCTATCAGATTTCACACTTTTTATTTCACAAACATACATCTATTTATCTTCTTTTTAGTACTGTAACATGATGAATGTTAAAGTTTATGTTGCGTAACCTACATCTCCTGTTTGAGTGCTTATTTCTAAATATGCTGAAATATACTTGGATGTCTGTTTTTGGATAGCTCGAGGATGTGTTGTTGGGCAAGTTCCTAATTAATCTGTTGTACAACTACAGAGAAAGTAAATTTCAGCAGCATCTCCCTAGTATTCTCCGGATACACACCCTCTTGTCTTATTGTCGAGACATGTATTTGGAAAACAGAAAAGAGGTGCTACCAAAATTTTCTCTATAATTGTACAACATCTTAGAAACTTGTCGGAACCACATATCCTTGAATGGGATAAGCACCTAACCTAATTAGAGATTTGGAGTCATCGTTGGTACATATTTAGTTAATCAATATAGAGATGTTTCTTTAAGAACATCCTGAGGGCGATGTGTTAATTTACATGATTCATTGTCATGTCCATATAATATCTATAAATTGCTTTGTCTCATGTGAAACATATGATTTATGTTAAATATATGAATTGCTTTCTCTCATTAAGTTCAGGTTATATATATATAGGAAAATGGTTCTATACTCCTGGGAGTATGTACTCCCACCTTCAATATACCGCTTAAATGATATTATTATACCTCTTTATCCTTTTGAGTATACTCTACACTGATTATAAGATACTCCAAAGTGAGTTCCACAAAAAATTTCATTAAAGTCCAACCTTTATAGCGTAATTTGTTTATATATTCTTTTCACATATGTAAAAGTACGTGTATATAGCAAAAAAATATAGGGCTCCCATGATTTTTTCAACCATGTCACATTGGAGTATCTTAGAATCATTATTGGAGTATATCGAAAATGATAAAAAAGTATAATACTTTCATTTAAGTGGTATATTGAAGGTGAGTATGTACTCCAGAAATACGGAATAAGGCTATATATATATATATATATATATATATATATATATATATATATATATATATAATATCACATGGAGAGAGTATCGGCTCATCGCTAGATAAAATAGAGGGTGATGCTGAGGGGCTGAGTAAGGTGACAAATGTGGAGGGGCCAAGTAAGGTGAGAAAGGCCCAGGACTGAATAAAGGGGACACAGGAAGAACACCGCAGGTTCTCCACTTTGATGCCACAAGGGTTTGCATGGGTTCTCAACCAATTGGTGAGGGAGAGAGTGCCATCATAGTTATGGACTAGATGAAGGAAGTCAGTATTGAGCAAAAGAATCAGTCGTGGGACGAAGTTAAAGTGAAATGGATTATACTAGAGGAAGATGAAAACAATGTGAAGCGGTACGCCTTAAGGAGAATGGTGTCTTTAAGGTACTTTCAGAGTTATCATGCATAATGAGTACGTGCTGAAAAGCCGTACTCTCTTCGAGAGGTATCTGTTTGTGACTTTTGATGTTTGGGAGAAGTTCACAAGGATCAAGAGTACACCTGAGGGGAAGGAGCTGAGAGAGAAGAACATCGCTATCTAGAGGCTAAACACACGTGCGCACCACCTCTGTTCCATCGGCTATGAAGGGAAGAAAGCAGAGTGGGCGCGACTAGCCAAGAAGTGTGCGAACTCCAGGACAGCGATGCCTTATTGCCACATATGTGAGGAGCGAGCACGCGACTGGGTATTGCAAGGACAAAGAAAACCTCTAACGATCGGCTTGTAGTTCCAAACCCCATAACTGCGTGGATCGTCTCCACCATCGTAAGACATCTAACTTAGTACATTGCAATGGACCCTTCTTGTTGTATTTTATAATTAATTTATACTAACTTCTTACAGGAGGTAAGCTAGTAGAAAGAGCAGGGGGCCTTTTGGAACCAAAGGTCAAAGGATATCCTATCTTCGATGATCGAAAAGCTCCGACCATATGGACTCAAGAAAGGTGCTTGCTCATTGTGATAGTAATAAGTTTCTAACTTAAAGGTATGAAAATAAGGATTTCTACTTGCCTACCAAGGGCTCATTGTGATAGAAGATGGATTTCCCTTGGGGCTGGACGCGGGGTTGCATTTCTATGCAAGGAGACTAACATAGTGCATGGTAACCCTTTGGGAAAGGGCTACATGAGGGTGCAAGTGGACTATATCAATGAAGACTTCCTATCTTATATGTTGGAGTTCCCCCTAAATGAAGATATCACCACTCTTTGACAAGCACGGATGGTATTAATCAAGTGGCCCACAATGGGTGTCATACTACTCGAGATAAAAATACATCACGTCTTCTCGATCATTTCAGTACTGCAACATGTTACATATGCATGTGCTTTGTAGATTTCTATCGTACCTGCACCGCTCTTGCTCCTACTCCCACCATCATGATGAGTCCTCCATCCAAGTCGACTCCTACGCAGAGTGCAGAACTGGTATGCAAAAGGACTAGCACGATAGATAAAGAATAATATGAGACCTCGGAGACTCCTTCTGTCAAGAAGGCAAAGTTGATAAAGGCCACAACACCCCCCTTAAATACATGGGAAGCCCATTATCCCGACCTTGGAGACTTCTTCTGTCCAGAAAGCAAAGTTAACAGAGGCTATAGAGGCCCTTGAAATTATAAGGGGCACGTACAAAGAAAGCCCCTTGTACCTAGCAAAGAATTGAATGCTCTAGGCAAATGCACCCGCTTGCTCCGTAGATGGTACATTAACAAGGCGAATAAGGCAGACTATAACATCAATTTTAATGTAAGATATCGAGTGGGACAAGCAAGGGACATTCCTAGTGAGTTTTGAGGATCTGTTCCGCTTGTACAGCCTGAAAGCCATCGATATTTCTATTGTACGTTCCTGGATGCTGTGAGTATTGCACCATACACATGAGTCTATGACTGTTATAAGATTTTGTATTATATTTTTTAACAATTGACACGAGTTGCAGGATAATAAGGCAGCGAGCCGTGATGGGTCAACACCTAGTTGGGTTCGTCGACCCTTAGAAGGTGTCTACGATCATGGCTAGGCTTCAATCAAAGTTCCTTACCAACTACATCAAGCTTGCATTGCAGGCTGAGGCGAAAAAAGAACTTCGTTCTATTCCCGTACCACACGAAGTAAGTACTACATACATTACCCTTCAATTACTTGTACGCACTTAAACTGTATATGAACTTATTTTTTTGCACTGTATACCATTTAATAAGCAACCATTGGATTCTACTCGTGTTTTCTCTGAGTGAAAACAAAATCAACACTTTTAACTCGATCGAAAAGAAATCGATGGCCTACGCGATCAAGTCTGTTTTATAGAAATAAGTACATTCCTCTAACCTAACACTTTCTATATTTAAATACATTCATTTTTGCCTTAGTGGCATTTTTTGAATGTATGTAGTTGTCGGGGATTGGATAATTTCCGTAAAGACTATTATACCCCGACAGCCAGTTTTTGGCCAACCTTGCATGCCCTTGGATGGTGTTCCCAGGGAGGACCCTCGGATGGTCGAGCCGGCTGGTCCGCCCGGCCATGCAGACCTAAGCTCGTCTATGAGCATCCATGCTCATCCGTGAACTCGGGATGTGCAAGGATTGGTTAGTGTTGGGGGAATCCTTGAGCATGATCGGCAGATCATGTTCACCCCACAATGCTTAAGTGGCGATAATTACGCCACAATCCAGAGCCATTTTTCCCATGATGGGACGTTGCGAGAATCAAGGCTACGGTTATGGTCACGATTAATGCCGTAATAGCGTATTATTCGTCTATAGTTATTCTAAGTATCTATAAGAACCCCCCGGTAGATCAGTAAAAGGGGCAATCGGGAGAAAAACATAGACAGCGCAAGAAACAAGCATCATAGAAATACACAAGCCTCATTGTAAGAGCTTCCTATATAGTGAAATCACTGGACGTAGGGTTATTATCCCCGCCATGAGAGGCTTGAACCAGTACAAACCCCCGTGTCCATTTTCCGAGCATTCAGCTTCCTAAGAGCATTTTTCAGACGAAAACCCTTCGCGGAAAAGGGGTAGTGTTGATCTCCTAATCAACAAGCAAGCTCGATGGGGACCTGTTTCCCAAACATTGACAGCCGGCGCCGTCCATGGGGATCGTCATTTGTAGATTCCTTTCGTGAAGAATTCCTAAAGATGCCCAATTCCCAGGATGCTCAAGACCTCTACGCCTTTGATAGCACTGAGGATGATGACATGTACTATGCTGATGAAGGCGTAGCCGGTGTCACTGACCCAGAGGGTCACACTGAGCCCGGGAGTCTTTCCTCGGTGGCTACAGCGCGAGAGCAGTTCCTTTGCTCTCAGTGTGATACCCTCATGGATGAGGAGTGTGATGGGCTCTACGATGGTCTGGACATCCCCGATCATTTTGAGCCCGATCACGAGGCTGTATCATGAGGAGACACCATGATGTCACCTTCGTGGTCCTCGCATTCCCGTGATGTCAACATGGTGGAAGGAGAGGAAGACCTCGAGGTTGAATCCTCGGGAGCTGCCCGTCAACGCCGCTATGAAGCGGCCAAAAATCACCTGGAAGCGTCCTTAAACAAGACCTTGGCAAGCATCCGCCGCCAAGCTCGTGAAAAACCAAGCACCAGGGTTGAGACTTCAGCTCGCGAGATTTTCCACGGGTGTCACACACCGGAGCATGTGCGCGATCTTCAGAATTTCCCCGATCAGGTGGACCTGGAGGCAATGGGAGCAATCATAGCCGAAGACCTGAGAAGCTCGTCACTGACATGAAGCTTTCAGAGACGCCTCGTGGCAAAGAGGCCTGGAGTGTTTCCCGGGAGTATCGACGTCACACCCCTGTTCACTCCTATCACGACGATTCTCGAAGTGTTACTTGGGAAGGCTGCAAAAAGCATGATCAGTACCGTGAGGACACTCGAAGAGATTCCTGAGCAACCTCACAAGGGCAAAGGTATGCTCATTTTGGTCACGGGCCTACCGAGTTTTCGACTTCGGATCAATCCCTGCCACGCTGACATCGAGAAGTGTTCTCTCGCCTTGTTCCGCGTGTCGGAAGCCGTAGCAGTGATGATCGCCATGATTACCGTGGCTGGAGAGACCACCATGACACCCCGGATTTCAAGTGTCGAGCTTTTTCGGCATCTTTTTGTAATGTCTCGTGGCCGAGCAAGTTCAAACCCGGCCACATTGAGAGATTCAATGGAGCTCAGAATCTGGATGAGTTCCTCTCGATCTACACCATGGCAATCTTAGCAGTTGGAGGTGACGAGGGAGTCATGGCAAACTTCCTCCCAACAGTTCTCGATTACTCGAGGCTATACCGCTCGGACAAAAGCGCGACCTTGAGCACTTGTGTGAGGACCGGATTACCAAATCCGAACCCTCACATGTTTCAACCGCACTAGTCGAGAACGACTCACGACATCTGATGATAACACTACAGACATATCATAAAGTTCATAACGATATTAAGCAAAAAGTGTAACAACATCATCACATTATTACAAGTATGAAGCTATCGGCACAAATGTCGAGCGGTGGATCACGGGCTCTTTGCTCACCCTTCTCCCATCATCTGCCATAATAAAAGCGGCTTTCAGAAGTCTTGACAAATGCAATTAACTAAATGCGCGACCTTGAGCACTTGATCATAATTAAATAACTTTGAAGACGGAAGGTGAGTCTTTGCATCAATTTGTCAGAAGGTTCATTAGTCTGGAACTCAATGCGCCGAATGTTTGAGATGATGGCACGTCGTCGTCTTGCGCCTTCAAGTTTGGCGTGGCGAAGGCGGAGGCCGTGTGGACTTGGCTCTTTAATCAAAAGGAGGGGTCAATTCGCTCCTAAAGGTAGCTTCAGTTTTCTGGGGTGTCAATGGTTGGCACATGAATTTCACTCTAAGCATTTGAAATGCTATACGTAAGCTTGGGACAAAGAGCGCGACCTTGAGCACTTGATCCGAAATAAATAAAATTCAAAAATTCACAAAAATGACACCAACGGAAGGTGAGTCTTTGCATCAATTTGTCAGAAGGTTCATTCAGTCTGCCGGGGCCCACTAGTCATAACTCAATCCGAATGTTTGGATGGCGTCGCGCCTTCAAGTTTGGCGTCCGAGACATCCGCTTCACTACGTGGTGACGCGTTTTTTCGCAATAACGTGGTGAGCGTTTTGGCGTTCCCAACTGCCTCATCATGGATAATGGCACTTAGTTCACTAGTGAACTATTTCAGGTCTATTGCGAGGACATCAGGACGAAGGTCTGCCTCGCCTTTGTAGTGCATTAGCAGAGCAATGGGCGGTCAAGCGAGAAAATGGACAAATAATTCAAGGGATTAAAAAGAGAGTCTTTCAGAACCTCAATCAGCATGGTCAGGCTTGGGTGGATGAGTTTCCTTCTGTCCTTTGGTCGGTTCGCACTACGGCAAGCCAGGCTATGGGTGAAACCCCTTTCTAGCTCGTCTATGCATGGTGCAGAGGCCATATTGCCCATTGAAATTGTGCTGGGTTCTCCAAGAGTTCACCTAGTAGACAGCATCAATCAAGAGAATGAGCGTCTCCTAGACCTAAACCTCGCTGAAGCAGCACGTGAACGGGCTTTGTTGCGATCTGCAGTTTACCTACAGGCTCTTCGTAGGCACGCGGCTAAATCAGTTTGACCAAAGACCTTGTAAGTTGGCGATCTAGTCCTACGCCGAGTTCAAGATTAGTCAAAAGCTAACAAACTGTCCCCCAGGTGGGAAGGTCTGTTCACGGTCGTTTGACAACATGCCTGGGAGCTGTTCACCTAGCGATGGAGGATGGTCGAGTGCTCGCTAGCACTTGGAACATCGATCAACTACGTAAATTCTTTGTCTTTTTCTATAAAATTCAGTTCTTTCGGCCCGTGATTTCCATTCTTCCCAAGATTTTGTGAATGTATTTGAAGTCCCTATCCGTTGGTAAGCCGACTCAGTTTCGCACAAGAGCACACTCCCCTCCTCACGATCTTGATGATGGGATGAGCGCGAGTGGGCAAGAACATTTGCTCCAATCATTTTCCTAAGGTTTGGCTAGCGTGCACAAGAACGCCAATGTGCAATGACCAACGCTGGACCACTAAGCTCGCCACCAAAGGCTTCAGTCTACATAAACCAATTTTTGTTCGCAGTAGTACTTCGCTGCAAGTTTACAATCGTATACAGACACCCTCTCGATTGGTCCTGAGTTCTAGTTTGATTCACGCGGATTCACGCGTGCTCGGTCGTTATGCGCATTGTCAACCAACCGCATGTTTTCCCCGTCCTCATCAAGACCATGCTCGCAACTTAGGGGCATGGGTCAAGTCACCCGGGGGGGATGAAGCCGCGCGCGCATTTCTTTTTTCCCGACCTAACCCATGCTCGCAACTCGGAGAAATGGTGTTGGATCATTAAGGGAAAAGTATGCGCGATTTTTTTCTAACTCTCCTGTGAACAAGCTCGTGCTCGCAACTTAGGTTCACGAACTTGTGAAGGACAAAGAGCCCGCCGACGACGAAGATGATATGGATTATCAGGAGCCCCACAATCGCATTGCGGTAATATTCGGGGCTCCTCAGCCTACAAGTCCCACCGAAATCTAAAAGAGGTGGCATGGGAGGTGCATCATGTTGCTCAGGGCAAGCCCCCCATGCAGCAACTTAGGTGGTCCGAGCTGCCTATTACCTTCACCAAGGATGATTGTCCCCTTGGGTTGACCAAGCCTCAGAAGCTTCCGATGGTCGTAAATCCGACCATGAGCAACATCACGGTGGGACGAGTGCTCATCGACGATAGAAGTTCCTTGGATCTCAAATCCGCCAAAGTTTTGGATGAGATGCAAATTCCTTAGTCCAAAATCAAGAGCATAGCAGTCCCCTTTTACGGGATCGTACCGGGCACCTCGGCCAAACCCCTTGGTTAGGTCGTTTTGCCTATCACATTGGGGAGTTTGAGCAATTTTTGGATGGAGATGATCACCTTTGAGGTGGTTGATTTTGAGTCAGTCTACAATGCCATCCTCAGCAAGGCAAGTGGCTCTTGCCAAATTCATGGCCGCTACGCATCATGCACACTAGTGCTTGAAGGTTCCCGGTCTAGGCGAGAATAATCAATATATAAGGGAACCAAAAAGCGGCCTTGAGTTGCGACGAGAAGTTGCTACACATGGTCGGGCAATTGCCTCAGCGCGGCTCTGACCAAGAGCCGAGGAACTCCCAGCCAAAACTTGCCCTCCAGCCCGGAGGAGAAACCAAGGCGATTCCGCTAAGCAATGCAGAGCCGACCAAGGTCATGCACTTAGGATCTTCCTTAGATCCTAAATAGGAAATCGAGCTCGTTGCTTTCCTCGGGAAGAATGCTAATGTGTTCGCTTAGAAACCATCTGACATGCCCGGAGTTCCAAGGGAAGTAATTGAGCACAGGCTAGCGGTTCGGCCTGACAAGAAGCCAGTGCGGCAAAAGCTCAGACGTTTCTCCCCAAAAAAGCAAGATATCATCCGGGAAGAACTCGACAAGCTCCTCAAGGCCGGCTTCATTTGAGAAGTCGAGCATTCAGAATGGCTAGCTAATCCGGTCATTGTCAAGAAAAAGGGGGGACAAATGGCATATGTGTGTCGACCATATGAGCTTGAATGCCGCCTATCCCAAGGATAATTTCCCGCTGCCCCCCATAGACTAGTTGGTCGACGTGACAACAGAGTCTTAGGTGATGAGCTTTTTGGATGCCTACTCAGGCTACCACCAGATTAGCATATTACCTGAAGATGAAGAGAAGACTTCCTTCATTACCCTGTTCGGCACATTCTGCTACACAACCATGTCTTTCGGTCTTAGGAACGCTCGAGCGACCTTCCATCGTCTCATGTAGAAAACTTTCCCAGATTAAATAGGTCGTAATCTGAAGGTCTATGTGGACGACATAGTGGTCAAAAGTAAGCTCGCCTCGAGTCATGTCTCTGACCTTTAGGAAACCTTTTGTAACCTCAACAGACATCGAATAAAGCTTAATCTAGAAAAATGTGTCTTCGGTGTGAGAGCGGGTAAGGTGCTTGGCTACATGGTTAGTCCACAGGGCATCGAAGCAAACCTAGAGAAGATTGAACCCATCAAAAGGATGTGACCTCCCAACTGTGTAAAGGAGGTCTAAGCCTTGACCAGATGAATGGCAGCTCTAAGTCGTTTTATTTCACAGTTAGGCGAGCGTGGGTTGCCTTTCTTCACAGCGCTCCGCAAGCATGATGGTTTCATTTGGACGGAAGAGGCGAACCGCTCTTTTGAAGAGCTAAAGCAGTACCTATCCAGATCGCCCATATTAACCACGCCAAGATCGGGGGAATCCTTGCTGTTATATTTGGTAGCAACCCCGCAGGAGTAAAGCGTTGTCTTAACAATGGAAAGGGATGGAGTGCAGCGACCAATCTACTACATCAGCGAAGTCTTGCATGGACCAAAGGAGCGTTATCCTGAGGTCCAGAAGCTCTTGTACTCACTTTTCATGGCCTCGAGGAAGCTACGACATTATTTTCAAGCCAACAAAATTGTGGTCCTGACCAATTTCCCGCTTAAGGAGATCTTAAGTAATCAAGATGCTAGTGGCCGAATTGCAAAATGGGCCATGGAGCTCGTCGAGTTTGAGATCCAATTCTCAGCTCGCACAGTGATCAAGTCCCAGGTATTAGCAGACTTTGTAGCAGAGTGGACGAATCCAACGCCACCTGCTACCGAGCTCGATAGATCTGAGAAGGTCGTTGGACCATGTACTTCGATGGGTCTCGTGCCTACGAACGCTCGGGGGCTAGAGTTGCGCTAGAATCCCCCCAGGGAGAACAACTCTAGTATGCCATTCAATTGCACTTTGTCACGACTAACAACGCGGTAGAGTATGAAGGCCTCTTGGCCGGGCTACAAGCATGTAAAGCGCTCGGAGTCCAGTGACTGACTATGAAAGGAGATTCATAATTGTTCGTCAATCAGGTCAATAAGGAGTATCAGTGTTTTGATAACTCAATGGCACTTTACCTGGTTGAAGTGAGGAATATGGAGAAGTACTTTAAGAATTTTGAAGTACTCTACATCCCTAGGAAGGACAATTTCCTGGCCGACCAACTTTCGAAGCTCGGTTCCTCCCAAGATTTCGCTCCGGCAGGAGTGCTTGTCGAGCACTTATACAAGCCCTCTATTCCCTATGTAGAGGAGGCATCGGAGACGTGCAGTAATATCTCTCTTCTCGAGTATGGTGCAAATTGGATGATGCCATTCATCCAGTATCTTGCACATGGGACACTACCCGAGGAAGAAGCCGGTTGTTCCCGGTTTATAAGGCGATCTTCTCCCTACAAATTGATCGAGGGCGCCTTATACAACAAAGGAGCACTGGGAGTCCTTTCCAAGTGCATCTCTTAAGAAGAGAGCAAATACCTTCTTAGAGATATCCATGAAGGAATGTGCGGGACTCACTCATCTTTCAGAATGCTAGTGAGCAAGGCCTTCCGATTGGGTTACTATTGGCCAACGGCCTTACCGATGCTCGCTCGATCGTGACGACTTGCAGAGCATGCTAGTTCATACTCGCAAGGCCCATCAGCCAGCATATGTGCTTCAAACCATTCCTCTATTGTAGCCATTCTCAACTTGGGGAGTCGATATACTCGGATCCTTCCCCTGAGGTCAGAAGGGCTGCAAGTACTTGCTTGTAGCTATTGACACTTTCAATAAATGGATTGAAGCCGAACCCGTGTTGACCATTTCAGATCAAGTAGCTAGGAAGTTTTTTTGTAGCAACGTGGTGACGCGTTTTGGCATTCCCAACCACCTCATCACGGGCAATGGCACTCAGTTCACCGATGAGCTATTTCAGGCCTATTGCAAAAACATTGGGACAAAGGTCTGCTTCGCCTCTGTAGCGCATCCGTAGAGTAATGGAGTGGCCGAGCGGGCAAATGGACAAATAATCCAAGGAATCAAAAAGAGAGTTTTCAAAAACCTCAGTCAACATGGTCGAGCGTGGGTGGACGAGCTTCCATCTGTCCTTTGGTCAATTCGCACTACGACAAGCCGAGCAATGGGTGAAACCCCTTTTCAGCTCATCTACGATGCGGAGGCCATCTTGCCCGCTGAAATCGTGCTGGGTTCTTCAAGAGTGCACCTGGTCGACGGCATCGATCAAGAGGGTGAGCATCTCCTAGACCTAGACCTCACCGAAGCAACACGCGAACGGGCTTTGCTGCGATCCGCGGTTTACCTACAGGCTCTTCGTAGGCACGCGGCCAAATCAGTTTGACCAAGGACCTTGCAAGTAGCGATCTAGTCCTACGTCGAGTCTAGGATTTGTCAAAAGCTAACAAGCTATCCCCTAGGTGGGAAGGTCCGTATACGGTCGTCTCAGCAGTACGCCCGGAGTTGTTCACCTAGCGATGGAGGATGGTCGGGTGCTCGCCAGTACCTGGAACGTCGATCAACTACGTAAGTTCTTTGTCTAGTCTATCATTACCGCTTGTTCTGCGCAACACTAGCGAGCTTTTTCTATAAAGTTCAGTTCTTTCGCCCCCGCGATTTCCATTCTTTTCAAGATTTTGTGAATGTCTTTGAAATCCCTGCCCGTTGGTAAGCTGACTCAGTCTCGCACAAGGGCACACTCTCTTCCTCATGGTCTTGATGATGGGATGAGCGCGTGCGGGCAAGAACATTCGCTTCGGTTGCATTATCCTAAGGTTTGGCTAGCGTGTGCAAGTACGATCAAAGTGCCAAGACCAACGCTGGACCACTAAACTGGCCACTAGAGGCCTCAGTCTACATAAGTCGATTATTGTCTGCAGTAGTTCTTCGTTGCATGTTTACAATCGCATATAAACACCCTCTCAGATGGTCCAGAGTTCTAGTTCAATTCACGCGTGCTCGATCGTTGTGCGCTTTGTTGAGCAACCACACGTTCTTTCCCGTCCTCGTCGAAACAATGCTCACAACTTATGGGCATGGGTTAAGACACTCGGGGAGATAAGGCCATGCGCGTATTTCTTTCTCCCGACCTAACCCATGCTCGCAACTCAGAGATATGGCATTAGATCGTTAAGGGAACAGTATGCATGATTTTTTCTAACTCTCCTATGAATGAGCTCGTACTCGCAACTTAGGTGTATGAACTTCGTTCACAGCGGGGGCTTAGTAGGGACGAACTACCGTGTTTTTCTAAAAAAATGCACGTTTGTGCTTTCATCCTTTACAAATCTTTTTCGTTTTGCTTTGTCTGTTTTTGCAGGCTGATCATCAGCAATAGACAAGAAGTAATCCGAGCAAGACAAGCAAAGGGAACAAATCATTTCAAAAAGATGATCCTTCATTTATTCAAGATGGTTACAAGCAAAGTATTTTTACAAAGATGTGCAATGGGAACTATGCTCCACCCAGCTTCACCTCTTTGAAGGGCTGAGAGTTCTTCCCTCGCCTCATCAAGCTTGGCTTCGAGCTCGAGCACTCGCCGCCGGGCATCGCACCCCTCACGAGCTTCTTGGCAGAGCCGCTTCTCTTCTTCTTTGCATATGTTGACCACCTCGGTGACCTCCCGTGTGGATTTGCTCAGGTTCTCCTCCAAGGCCGCAGAGCATTTCCGCTCTTGCTCTAACTCTTCCTTGGCTTGGAAGATTTGCTCTCTGCAGTCCATTGTGTATTTTTTGGACTGGCGCCGTATTTCCTCGTTTGAAGCCTTAAGATCAGCTAGCGCTTGCTTGAGCTTCGCTACACTAGCGTCTTGCTCGGTGCTTTGCCTAGCCACGACCTCAGGAGGTACGGTCACCGCCTCGAAGTCCACCATGGTTGCCTCAAGCACCTGCAAGACAGAAGGTTTAGTTCTTGCTCTTTGCGAAAGAAAAAAGCTCTAAAAGGCAGCTACCTTACCCACGGAGTTGATCGCAAGTTCTCCCGAAATAACTTGGCGATGTCCTCTGACCGAAGGTCAGTGAGTTCTTCCGCGGTGACCTTTGGCTAGGGGATATCATCTTCTTCCCTAGCATGCATTTCGCTCGGGGGCTCCTTATCTTTTCCGTGAGCATGGATTTCGCTCGGGTTCTTCGTGCCTTCTTCCCGAGCATGCTCTTCGCTCAGGGAAGCGGTGTCTTCTTCTTAGCCCGGGCATCTGTCATGCTCGGTGGCGCAAGGTGTTCCTCCCGAGGAAGCTCTTCCTCGGGGCATCAGTGCCCGGCTCCAAAGCCTTGGGCTGTTGGCCTTCCTGGGGAGTATGTTCCTCTAGGGCACGAGGCTCGCGACTTGCTAGTCGTTGGAAGCCTCGGCGATGACGTCTTTGACCATCATGAGGTTGGCGATGCTGGCAAGCGTTTGCTCCACTACACAGTTGATGATTTCATTAGCCATCTCCTCTAAGTCTCTAGTGCCCCTATTAGCTATTTCACCCACGATAGCAGTGTGGGGTTAGCTCGGGCACTCAAAAAAAAGAGGGGGGAAGTGGAAAGGGAGAAACAGTAAAGTTACCTTTGCCAAGCCTCACGCCTTCATCCTTGGTGTCCTCAGCATCTACCGCGGAGGTATTGCTCGCGGGAGCTTGGGCCCCGACCACGAGCTTGGCCATCTCCGCAGCTATGTGACTGGCCCTCGCTATCGAGGGGTCGACCTCGTCTAGGTCGACTGCCTCCAAGGTCTGCCCCAGGCGCTTTGGCAATGAGCCCAGCGACTTCCGACGCTTCAATACGAAGGGCGCCTGTGTCTTCCTCCTCCTCGGACCCTCCCGTGAGAGAGGCCGAGGTTACCCGCTTCAGCTTGGCTTGGAGAGCGGCGATCTTCCCCTCCAGCTCCTTGCGTGAGGAGCCTTCCGCCGTTGCCTTTGCCCGCTTCACCTTCTCCGTGAGCTGATACAAACGAGCCATCAAGCTCGGGTTTTGCTCAATGTACTTCTTCAACCATAGCTTCAACTCTCTTACCTTCATTCTGTCGGCATATTCCAAATGCCGCTAGGAGGACTCCTGCTCGAAGTTGCCCGCCTCTTAGGGTGTCGAGCAGCGGACGACAGGGGTGGTGGCGCTCACCGCTTGTGCGCCTTCTTGGCTATGGCGGTGGGAGCGACCTTCCCTTGGTCACGCGTCAGTGGCTTGAGCTCGGCCACTGCGGCAATAAGGGCAACCTTCTCCTAAAAAAACAAAAAAGGAACATGAGAAGTCAGAAATACTTGGGATGTCTTTCCTCGGGCATGGTTCACGAGTTGACTTACCGCCTTGGTCCGCTCAAGCACGTTGCTCGGAATTTGGCGCCTGGTCTCGAGCTCTTTGCCTTTGGGGGTACCGAACATGTCGACGACCCGCTTTTTGACCCAGGATTTGCTCGACGCTGCAATCAGACCAATGCAAGCATCAGCACGAGCAAATTATTTCTAAAGAAAGGATAGTATTTGAACAGTTTTGGGGGCTTACCCGAATCAGCATCACGGGTGAAGTCTTGCCACCCCGCTATCTTGAAGAAGGCGTGCTCCCTCTTCCTTAGCTTTCACACCCGGTTCCTGAGGTAGTCCCGGGCATAAGCTCATTGATTGTCATTTGCACCTGCTCCTCCTCGGCTTGCACGAGAGGGCGCGGGGTCTCGATTTCTAGAGCTGCCACTCCGGTGTAGCGAAGAGTGCTTCCCTCTACCTTCTTGAGATAGAACCAATGATCGGCCCAGCCCGACACCAAGTCCTTGAGCGTGAAGGTCAGATACTCGTATGGTCAGTTGGACCGAAGACAGAAATAGATGCAACTGGCGAGAGAGGTCCCTCCGGTGCGGAACAAGGCATAAAAATGAAAGAAAAGACTTGCCGTGGGCATAGTGCCCACGTATCCCTCACAAAGATGCGAGAAGATCGCCAGAACAAGGATGGAGTTAAGATTAAGATTGGAGATTTCGCACTCGCACTGGACGAGTACGGATTCAAGGAACTCACTTTCGGGCATTCACAGCCCGTTGATGGAGTATAGCTCGTAGGAGACG
Organism: Guadua angustifolia; assembly: GCA_036346375.1. Classification (NCBI taxonomy): domain Eukaryota; kingdom Viridiplantae; phylum Streptophyta; class Magnoliopsida; order Poales; family Poaceae; genus Guadua; species Guadua angustifolia. Next base: position 32,082,257 of record CM070514.1, on the reverse strand, counting down.
ATCTTTCCTTCCCATGGCGCTGGAGCTTCCTCGCCTTTGGGAGCGCGCCAAGAGTCCCCGTCCAGATAGCCAAGTTGAATAAGCATCTGAAGCCTCTCCTTGCTGATCTTGCTCGCTCCAAACTTCGCCATGGATTCGGTGGAGAAGGATGCAAGTACAAAACAATACAAGACTTAAGAATTTCTAAGGGCTCAGGAGCACAATGCAGGTGAAGAGTTTCTTGCCGCCACTGTTATCCTATTTAAAGAAACGGAGAAGCCGAATGGACACGACCATCTAAAACCGCTCCCGCCTGTTCGCGAACCGGCGCGTGGGGGCACAGTTTTTGAAACCGTTTAATAAAGGCGCGGTTCCCAAAAGATTGTCCAAATCACTGCTGCAAGGCTTCGCGGAGAAAGAACCAGCGCAAACCTTTGATCTTCACTTGCCGAGCTTTTCTTGGTTAGGAGGCGAGCTGGTAGCTCGGCCCTATCGACCATGCTCGCCCACGAGCAAGAAATGCTCAGATGTTGTAGTAGTGCTTCGCTGCAAGATTCCAATCCCTCCTTTGAGTCTGTAGGCTCAAGGGGAAGGCTCCGCCAAGTAGTTTTCCGCTTGAGCCTTGGGGGTTAGCTGTCGGGGATAACTATTATACCCCGACAGCTGGTTTCGGCCGACCATGCATGCCCTTGAATGGTGTCCCCAAGGAGGATTCTCGGATGGTTTGGCTGGCGGGTCCACCCTTACCATGTCCAAGCTCGTCCTCGAGCGTGTAGCGTAATCCCCGAGCATGCTCGTTCGGGAGTGTGCAGCGGTCGGTCAGAGCTGGGGGGAATTCTCGAGTATGAACAAAAGATCGTGTTCTCCCCATAACATCTACATGGCGATAATTACGCCATGATCTGAGACCATTATGCCCACGATGGGGCGTGGCGGGAATTGAGGATGCAGTTACAGCCACGGTTAAAGCCATAATGGCACATTATTCGGCTGCGGTTATTTTAATTATCCTGTAAGCTATAAGAACCCCACTGGTAGATCGGTAAAGGGGGCGAGATCAGTTGAAAGCTAGACACAACACACAGGCATACTCGAGCCTTCTTGTTAGAGTTTGATTGCAATAGTGAAAACCACTGGACGTAGGGTTATTATCTCCGTCGTGAGAGGCCCAAACCAGTATAAACCCTGTGCCTGTTCTCCGAGTGCCTGATTATTTAAGAGCATTCTTCAGACACAAACCCTTCACGGAAAAGGGGCATGTTGATCCTCTATTCAACAAGTAAGCTCGGTGGGGATCCGTTTCCCAAACGTCGACAAGCCCTATAGCAATATTTTTTTTTGTTAATATGGCCCTTTATGAACATAAATGCAAAAATAGCCTCATTCCTGACGTCCGAAGCGTCGGAAGGTGACGCTGTCACCTTATGTGTTCCTATGCCAGCTGCTGTGGTACGGGAGTGCGAAAGGTAATACGTGTCACTTTTGACGCTTTCGTGATCAGAAATAGTATTATTTTTACAATTACGTTCATAGCAAAACCAAATTTACTAAAATATCACACCCTAGGCTAGAAAAACCATCATTTCAACTAGTGTTGCCCTTGAAACATAGATATCTCACACACACGAGACAATAATGAGATGTCCCACCCACATTGACAATTTTTCGGGTATTGTCTTTTGGGCGCATAGACATGAGTTTATCTAACTTGTGCATCCTCAAAAACAGTAACTGTCGAGCACGGAATTGACGAGTTAATTAAAGAAGGGAGTGTACGTTTGAGAGAACAAATACATGTCATTCTAAAATTTTAAGATGATTGTTTACCATTTTTCTTGTAAGATGATTATTTACCATTTTTTCTTGTATAGCCTTCTCTTTTAACTATTTCTAATATCATTTAATACCAATAGAGTAAGACACATCATCTAAAGAACAATAATTGATCTAATAAAAAGGGGTAATATAGTCTTTTGCATGTATATCTAGGTGGAAGTGTAATATTTTAGAATGAAGAACGCAAAAGTACTAAAGATGAACAGGTCAACATTCCACACGTTTGTATGTAATTTATTGCATCACACTTATGCCCATGAAATTTGTGGAGGCCCAAAAAGGAAGTATCACTGCTGTAGAAATTGCCATCATAGACAATTCAAAAATGCCATCTCAAATGGTTTTTCGAACCATTTGTAAGCATGTTTAGTAATAATATGATGCTCATAGATGGTTATTGATATAAACCGTTTGTGATAATAGGCTATGATAGACAGTTTGTATCAATAACTGTCTGTGATAACAGGCTATCAAAGACAGTTTGTATAAAGAATTGTCTATGATAGGTACTCTACTTTATGAAAGTTTTATCATGAAAAAGATATGCATAAGGTTCAACTTGTTTTAACAATCTACTATAATATTCCAAGAAAAGTGTATCACATCAGTGGAATAATTTACAGGTATAGCAGAAAGTTAAGTACCTCTCAGCATCTGTGAGAATATTTTTGATGGATTCCAAGGCAAAATCCAATTCCATCTACAGTTTTTCCAGAAAGTTGTTATGTTCTGATTTATCTTTTACTTCATCCTCATCCCTGAATGAGAATACTATAAGCAACCTATTTTCACTCTGGTCTTATACAAGAACAAGATCATTTTCATGATTCTAGATAACCAACGCATATACCAGCAGACCAACACATATTTTAAAATTTTCTATTTAGGCATTTATATGTCTTTGAAGCATCATAAGTGAAATCCTGTGTGACGACCCTCCTTTTTACAAAATAAGGTGTCATAAGTATACAGTATTAGTCCGTGATTAGTGGCTAGTACGCATATTTTCAACATTGGTAATATATCCATACACAATATTATACATATAATAGTTGTAGTTAATTATACAATAAAGTCTTACAAGACCGAATATATCGCAGCGAAAATTCAAAATCCTTTTGGTATGCCCACACAAACCCTTAGGCAACTGACAATGTATAAACTCTAGAAAAAACTTGTTAGCATATTTCCCCTATCCTTTATAGAAATATTTATCTTCTGGTTTCTCTATCTTCATTCACATAACCAACAAATTAAGCAAGTTTGAGTACTTGTGTACTCGGCAACACTTGTAGTGTATCGCAAATATATTATGAATGCAGGCTATGTCAATGAAAAGTCTATGCAAGTTATTTTGTATAAAACTAAGTTGAACAAGAATATCAAGTAGTAATGATAGGGGGTGGCCTGATCTTGCGATGACGAATACAATAACGCGGACCCGTGAACCCTGACAAACACGGGCGCCAACCATCGTCTCGATACGGCAACCTACGACACGTGAATTCGCCTAAGAACACGCTTCGATCTTCGTCTGCTTGATCACGCAAAAATAGACGTACGCTTACTTACAATCACCCCGAAAATGTTGTAAGAACAACGATGATAATTTTAAATTTGAATTCCCTATTCTATTGGAGCATTTGAGCACAAACTATAGAATCAAGAGTATATCTGTCGGTGTTTCGTATAACCGGCAAACGTATTTGTAAGTCAAGGGGCTGCGCGCTCCCTCTCCTTGATGGTTGACTCAGGGAGCCCGAGATATATATTGGTTTGGGCGGAACGTCCCTACTTTCAGTTCGTGGCGGTGGCTGTATATTGTCTTGGGTGTGGCGGACCGCGCCATCGTACAAGCGAGGGCTCGGGACAAGCCCCGAACAGCTCGTCCGAGTGGAAACGGGCTTGGGAGCTTTGGAGCTTTCAAGCACTGATCGAGTTCGGAGAAAAAGAGAAGGAAGGAAGGAGGGGGGCCCTCCCCCGAAGACCTTGCCCCCCCCCCCCTTATATAGGCGGAGGGGGCAGGTTACACGGGACTCAGGAGAGAAGACGCGGCTGGGGCGCGCCATTCCCTGGAGATCCGGTCTGCGATCTTGAGGACCGACAGGTTCCTATTTATCTCATGATGGATTGGCATGCTCAACCTGCGGCGCCCTGCCGGTAGACTTAGCTAGCGGCGCTCCATTGGGAAGGCGCGCACCCGCTCTCTGTGCGCCTGTCAGAAGTTGACGTTGCGTGGGCGGCGCCTCTGGTGTTGCATCGGGAAGGATCGCCTATCCCTGCATGGCCGTCTTGCTCAGACGGCGGTTGACCAACTTTGAGGTCGATCGATGATGTGGCCGGAGTCGCTGAGATGGAGCTCGCCGGGGCCCCGACCTACGGCTAGGTCAGAGGCTGCGTGCATATCCGACCTGTGGCACAGTGGTGCTTTGAAGCCCGACACGAGGCGGTCTGAGGCCGCGAGGCATCGACCCGAGGCCAGGTCGGCACGCTCCCGGAGGTCGTTGTGGAGGCTGAGGGTCCTTCATGACCCGATTGAGGCCCTCTGATCGGAGCTGGGCCTAAGATGATCCATTTGGCGCTCTGACCGATATTTAGGGATAATCCCATCTATGAGGGACGGGACCTTGGTAATATCCTCCTCATCATTCTGTGCTTGCCGATCTTATCGGGATGCCCATATGACTGAGAGAAATACGATCTCGAAATGGACGTATACCTTGCTGTGGGGTACCCCTGGTATAAGTATTCGTCAATATCTTTAATCTAAAAAAATTCAGGGTTACATTTACAATTGATGGAGCACACATATATGGGAAAGAGGGGCTGCATCAATAGTAACCACACGTGAACTGAGCTACCATGTGAATAGTTATCATATGTACCACACCCATCAGTGAGGACAGTGTCTCAAAAGTTTAGAAAAAAATATTATATTTTGGAAACTATCTGCTAAATCAATGTGATCTCTTTTCTTGTTTCAAGATAGCAGAAATATTTTCTTCCTTTCCAATTCTTGTCCTTTCCTTCTTTCTTACTTCTTTCCTTCCTGGACAGCATAAATGGAAGGAGATGAAGGGGTGTATGAACAATGCGGATGGTACATGAACAGTGCTTTTGAACAATATCTTCCATGTGGCTCCCGTCCTCTCTTGCCTCCTACGGAGGTCTACCATAATACATTCACGCAAATTTGGCTCCAATATTGATTTTTATGCAATCTTCGTACCTAATAACAAGTAAGCACCCTCTATTAGGTAGTATAAAATTCTTATGGAAATATAACAAAGACTTTTTAAGGAAGTGATTCACCTATTGATATTTGATGCGGCTTAGCAAATATTTCTAGTTAATTAAATAATTAAACCAAAAAGTACTAGACATGTTCATATCTGCATCAAGTAATTTGCAAATGGAATTTGTAAGAGCAAATTTGACTGATATGTAAATAATAAGTAAATATAACATAACTGTAATAACTCACAATCATGTATGGCTGTAAGTATCGCATCAATACTTTGCCAAACCCTGGCATAAACTCTGAAATAAAAACTTTTCAGCAAATAATAGTTTTGAGCTCTAGATTTTTATTCTTATATGATTTTGAACTTCAAAAGTTGAAAATAATAGTTTTGGCATTAAAAGTATTTCTCAAAAATCACAAATCCAAGGAAAAACCATAGAAAAATGGAAGTATAGATTAAAATCAAAATTATAATTATAATTATAATTTTATATTTTATTTACTTATTATTTTTTCAGGATGTTACACAACAGGACTATATATCCGTCAAGCAAAGCTACCAGCTAGTTTTGACTACAGCTAGAGTTTTGATAGTCAAAAGTCAAACTATCTCTTGCAAGATATGTAAATCAAGAAAATCAAACAGAACCTGTGCAGATCAAGTTTGAATTAGTCTATGAAGTTCTTTTCTAAGCAAAATTGTTGGAAACACGGGCACCTAGGCGGGAACTAGCTGGCCAGACGGAACCGGACCGGATTAAACAACATTGTTACGATCGAGCTCCGCGCGTGCATCCGCGACCACGACCGGGTTTGCACGGTGCCCGCCCGCGTGCTTGTCAGCTTTAATTCAACTTTTCAATGGCAATCAACGACCGGTACGCTGGACGGCGTTTCGTAATGATTGATGGAGGCCGTGATGACAAAGATTGTTTAAGGGAGTGAATCGGCTTAGTAGTTATTTTCAGTTAATTAAAATATTACTCCTCCGTCCCATATAGGGACGTCTAAGTTTTTTCATGCAGTTCCATAATATAGGGCGTCTCTTGATATAGGGTGCACATTTTCTCTATTTACTCCTGTGCTCACACGGTGCATGAGGCCCATAATTAGCGGTGTGCATTAATTAGTAGTCGGCATGCATGTCCGATAATTAGCGTGCACAATTATTAGCGGTATTGTTGGAAACAATTAGCCTGCCATCTCATGCCTAGGTAATGATGAAAACAATTAGGCGCCCTATATTATGGGATAGAGGGAGTAAATCAGAAAGCACTGGATACATGCATATGCCTATCAAGTACTCTCTCCGTTCCATAATATAGGCGACTAAGATTTTTCATGTAGTTCTATAATATAGGGCACCTCTTGATATCATTACAAGAAAGCGACATTTTTAAATGCGGCCCAAGATATTTTAAATCGACTTCATACGGGCTAATGACAATAATAATTTATTTTCATCGGCCTTAATCAAGCCGATGACAATATAGTTCTTTTAAATCGGCTCGAGCCACCAAGCGAAAATAAAGTTATTTAAATCGGTCTTTTGTGAAGCCGACGAAACAGATCTACCACGATGGCGGTTGAATTTCAAATTATTTTAAGTAAACTACCGTGCCAACGAAAACATCTTGGCCCATTTGTCTTATGCCATGTGGCTGGGAGAGCTATTTTAAATCGGCCAAGTTAAGCGAAAATAGGCATAATAACCCAGGCCAACCCTCCCTACCCCATTCATTTGCGTCGTCACAGATTCTCTCTCCCTGCGCCACGCCGCCTCACCTCGGTCCACCGCCCCACACCACGCCGTCGATCATGCGCCTTGGCTGATGCCTGCGCCCACGGCCCTTTGTCTTGCCAAGGCCACCCTCGCCTCGCCTGCTGGTCACCGTGTTGCGCCTCCCTCGCCCCACACCGCGTCACTGCCTCAGGTGCCCCCGCGCCGCCTTCGCCCTCCCGAGCCGCGGTCGCCGCCCTCAAGGTTTCGTCACTTGCACTGGCTGCAAAACCGAGGAAAAGCGGACAATAAACTAGCTGCGAATGTGATACCATATTGTTTACATGCACATGTGATGCCATATTGTTTACTTGCAAATGTGATGCCATATTGTTTACTTCATAAGTTTCTTGTAAATGTGATGCCATATTGTTTACTTCATAAGTTTAGAGCATGCCAAATGATGCCATATTGTTTACTTTATAACATTGAATAGAACTGTCAGTGATATTCCTGGATGAGAAGCAAATTCGAGGGATAGGGAGCTAATGTTTTCGTCGGCCGAGTAGTTAATTAGATGATTAGTTGTTTATGAGTTATATAATATTGCTTGATTAGCTCTTAAGTAGGGCTATTTTCGTCGGCCAAGTAGCGAGCCGACGAAAATTCACATTTTATTGTATTTGGGCCATGTGAGTCGTCTGGACAGCTGTGCAGCCAGTCAGCGACTTAGAGGATTGTGAGTTGTTCAACCTACATGATGAAATTTGTGTCTTGAAATTGTTGTTTCAGTAATGTTGGCATGCATGAGTAATATTGGGAAGAAATGGCTCGGCGTCACGGCTCGAGTCTGTTGGAGGAACGAGGAGCTGGATGTCTCGGCACTATACCAGAGTGGTGGGGACAAAAGACATGGAAGGTGAGATCATCCCCCTTATTTGAGTTTGTCAGAAATCCTGATATGATCGATAGTTGCACTTATTATGAATGCCTTCGGTTTCATATATATGTGCTGCAGATTCTCCATGCTCAACGGGGTTGAGACTCGGCGTCGCTCTGTCCCAAGGAAGAGCGTCGGGTTCCTCATAAGCAGCGCTTCGCTCCTCTAGGGATAATGCAAGGTTTATGGAGTAAAAGGCGAGCTCACCAACAACGTAAGTTCATAGCGAAGTATGAAGTGGAGATGGCACACTTGAGGCAAGCGAGGCGTACTTTCAGGGAGCTCTTGGTAAAAACTTCAAATCTCAACGAACCGATTAAGTTTTAATATTACAGATCTAACATTTTGACTATATCGCACAACTCTACACAAGCCTGGGCGCTCAACATGGCTTGTCTACTCTTGACCTCCTCCGCCGTTAAGCGGGTATCCACCTCGGGGCAAGCACCACATAAGTACATATGCTCTAGGTTAATTCGGTTTTGAAAATTATTTGCAATTCTAGACTAACATGAAATTTCATAACTCCTTCTCTACAGGGTTCTCAGCCTCCTCTGCCGTTCTACAGGTATCCACCACCAGGGCAAGCACCACAGGTACATATGCTTTAGGTTAATTCGGTTTTGAAAATTATTTGCAATTCTGTACTAACGTGAAATTTCATAACTCCTTATCTACAGGGGTCTCAGCCTCCTTCGCCGTGGCACCCGTTTCCGCCTCCACCACCAGGGCCAGCTCAGGGTTCGAGCTCGCACTCTCCTAATCGTAAGTCGTGGCTTTGCCTCGAGGTAGCATCCACAATTCAAACACCCGGAGAGTTAGGATTGTAGATAGACTTGTGATGGATGGGGTAGTGTAGTTGGATGGAACTTGTGATATGATTTGGATATTTATATATGTTGGTGTATTTGCGATATTAATGTGGCGCATTTGGGAATTCAATATTAATGTGATTTTCAAATTGTGTGATGCATTTGTGATTGTTACGAGTAATATATGTTGGTATCGTAAATTTGAGCAAAAATTGTATGTTGGTGCTGCAAAACAAACAAAGGGGACCGTTTTCATTTGGTACCTCCTAATATTTTAAATGCGCCACCGTAGCAATGAAAATCTTGAAATACCACTAAGAAACAAGCAATGGGAAGCAATTTTTGCATTTGGTACTCGATATTTTTAAATCGACCACGGTGGTCGATGAAAATCTTGGGAACCATTCTATGACGAACAACTACCGATATTTTTGTCGACTATCGTGGTAAGCGAAAATAAGCACTCTTTTCATTGGCTAGTGGTGATGCAAATAGTCCGATGTGGCAAGATGGGCCAACCATCGGCCACTTGTTTTCTATTAGCTAGCCGGTAGACGAAAAAAATTCATTTTAAGTCGATAACCAACGAAAATAAGCCATATTTTCGTCGGTAAGACGACAAAAATAGGTAGTTTGGAATCCTCTATTTTTCGTTAGGGTTTGGCCGATGAAAAAGTTTGGTTTCTGTAGTGTATAGGGTGCACATTTTTCCTATCTAACCTGTGCTCATGCGGTGCATAAGACCCATAATTAGTGGCGGCGCATTAATTAGCGGTTTGGTGTGCATGTCCGTAAACTACTTTAATGATTAGTTCTCTCTGAATTAGTGCCCGAGCAATTAAGAGCGCAGAGTAATTAGGAGGCGCATGCAGGCGAAAATCACGGCGGTGCAGCTAACAAGCGTCACGATAATTAGCTTTCACAGTTATTAGGAGTATTGCTAGAAACAATTAGCTGCCATCTCATGCCTAGTTATTAGTGAAAAAATTAGGCACCATATATTATGGAATGGAGGGAGTATTTTGCAAATTAAATTTGTAAGAGCAAGTTTGACTAATATGTAAATAACAAGTAAACATAACATAATTGTAATAACTCACAGTCCTCCATGACTGTGAGTATCGCATCAATACTTTGCCAATCCTTGGCATAAACTTTGAAATAAAAACTTTCCAACAAATATTCTTAATGTGATCATTTTTATGAAAACTTAAAATTCTAACTATATGATGACTTTACCAAGTACCCATAACTACGGGCATAGCTTTTTAAAAAGTTTTATACTTTGCAGAGGTGTACATCTTTACACACAAGACATGACATAATCTCTTCTAAGCTATTTTCACGCTTCCTTTAGCGTGTAGCCAAGAGGTCATAACATAACGGTTATATTACTTAGACTTAACATTGCACCGGCCGTCAACGACAAAACCCTATAGTGGCGAGAAGATATTTGTACAATTATTGTACTCTCAACAATCCATCCTGTTGAATCAATTTCTCCTTATAGTAAGGCATATTGATTAAATCGCTCACGTCATGGAGGACGGTGAGTGTCATCTATGCTTTACTTATTTGTTATCAATCAAATGCTCTTATAAATTCCGTTTGCAAATAACTTGGTTTACAAATGAAATTCGCTTTATGCAAATTAACTGTAGTAGCCTTTCCTTTGAAATGGCCTGCATGTATTGTAGGTTTTGCTCAAGTCTTGCTGAGTACGTAAAGTACTCACCCTTGCCTAATTATATTGTAGGTGGTTTAGTAAGCGAAGCTTCGAGGTTGTCCATCGTAAGTTGCGGGATCTCCTTCAGCGTGTTCTATCTGGAGTTTATGCAGTGGGTTACTGCTTGAGTCGGTTGGGCAAACTACAGGATATTGCTTCTTTTGCTGCCAGATTTTCTGAGTTGTAATATTTATTTGTATAATCGTTTCTGCTTAATTATTATATTGTATGGTTGTGATTTCCAATTGTTGTAAACATGTGAGTGCTAGCTACTGATCCAGAGAATAGCACAGTAATCACATGGAGGTTCCTGTTCATCAGAACGGGGTCTCACAAATTTGTAAGAGCAAATTTGACTGATATGTAAATAATAAGTAAATATAACATAACTGTAATAACTCACAATCATGTATGGCTGTAAGTATCGCATCAATACTTTGCCAAACCCTGGCATAAACTCTAAAATAAAAACTTTTCAGCAAATAATAGTTTTGAACTCTAGATTTTTATTCTTATATGATTTTGAACTTCAAAAGTTGAAAATAATAGTTTTGGCATTAAAAGTATTTCTCAAAAATCACAAATCCAAGGAAAAACCATAGAAAAATGGAAGTATAGATTAAAATCAAAATTATAATTATAATTTTATATTTTATTTACTTATTATTTTTCAGGATGTTACACAACAGGACTATATATCCGTCAAGCAAAGCTACCAGCTAGTTTTGACTACAGCTAGTTTTGATAGTCAAAAGTCAAACTATCTCTTGCAAGATATGTAAATCAAGAAAATCAAACAGAACCTGTGCAGATCAAGTTTGAATTAGTCTATGAAGTTCTTTTCTAAGCAAAATTGTTGGAAACACGGGCACCTAGGCGGGAACTAGCTAGTATTATCTCATGCGTGACTCTATTAATTGTCACAAAACGAAGCTACTTTCTTCCTCGGCTCCGTCGAAAAAAGGAGAATCTTCCTGGTGGAGAAATTTCTCACCGCTCACCTGGCCGAAAACGATCAAACCATCTATAGTGGTGCACGTGCATACGTCCATCTATACGGACGGTTATCAACCCAGGACAACAATGCGTACGTACGTTCGTATCCAGCACTGCTCGCCACACAGGCCAGCTCCACGGCCGAAGTACGTAAACGAAAGTAGAATAAATAAGTTCACAAGGCTAGCTAGGCCCAGACGGAACCGGACCGGATTAAACAACATTGTTACGATCGAGCTCCGCGCGTGCATCCGCGACCACGACCGGGTTTGCACGGTGCCCGCCCGCGTGCTTGTCAGCTTTAATTCAACTTTTCAATGGCAATCAACGACCGGTACGCTGGACGGCGTTTCGTAATGATTGATGGAGGCCGTGATGACAAAGATTGTTTAAGGGAGTGAATCGGCTTAGTAGTTATTTTCAGTTAATTAAAATATTACTCCCTCCGTCCCATAATATAGGACGTCTAAGTTTTTTCATGCAGTTCCATAATATAGGGCGTCTCTTGATATAGGGTGCACATTTTCTCTATTTACCCCTGTGCTCACACGGTGCATGAGGCCCATAATTAACGGTGTGCATTAATTAGTAGTCGGCATGCATGTCCTGATAATTAGCGTGCACAATTATTAGCGGTATTGTTGGAAACAATTAGCCTGCCATCTCATGCCTAGGTAATGATGAAAACAATTAGGCGCCCTATATTATGGGATAGAGGGAGTAAATCAGAAAGTACTGGATACATGCATATGCCCATCAAGTACTCTCTCCGTTCCATAATATAGGGCGACTAAGATTTTTCATGTAGTTCTATAATATAGGGCACCTCTTGATATCATTACAAGAAAACGACATTTTTTCGTCGGCCCAAGATATTTTCGTCAGCTTCATACAGGCTAATGACAATAATAATTTATTTTCAACGGCCTTAATCAAGCCGATGACAATATAGTTCTTTTCGTCGGCTCGAGCCACCAACCGACGAAAATAAAGTTATTTTCGTCGGTCTTTTTGTGAAGCCGACGAAAACAGTCCTGCCACGAGCGGCAGTTGAATTTCAAATTATTTTCGTCGGCTTCTCAGGCCAACGAAAACATCTTGGCCCATTTGTCTTATGCCATGTGTGGCTGGGAGAGCTATTTTCGTCGGCCAAGTTCGACGAAAATAGGGCGTAATAACCCCAGGGCCAACCCCTCCCTACCCCATTTGTTTGCGTCGTCACAGATTCTCTCTCCCTGCGCCACGCCGCCTCACCTCCGGTCCACCGCCCCGCACCACGCCGTCGACCGCTGCCAGGCTGATGCCTGCGCGCCACGACCCTTTGTCTTGTCTTGGCCGCCACCCCCACGCCCCACGCCGCTGGTCACCGTGTTGCCGCCTCCCTCGCCCCACACGCGTCACGCCCGTCGCCCCCGCCGCCGCCGCGCTCGCCCTCCCGAGCCGCGGTCATCGCCCTCCAAGGTTTCGTCACTTGCCACCTGCTGCGGACCGAGGAAAACGGACAATAAACTAGCTGCAAATGTGATACCATATTGTTTACATGCACATGTGATGCCATATTGTTTACTTGCAAATGTGATGCCATATTGTTTACTTCATAAGTTTCTTGTAAATGTGATGCCATATTGTTTACTTCATAAGTTTAGAGCATGCCAAATGATGCCATATTGTTTACTTTATAACATTGAATAGAACTGTCAGTGATATTCCTGGATGAGAAGCAAATTCGAGGGATAGGGAGCTAATGTTTTTTCGGCCGAGTAGTTAATTAGATGATTAGTTATTTATGAGTTATATAATATTGCTTGATTAGCTCTTAAGTAGGGCTATTTTAAATCGGCCAAGTAGCTGAGTAATTAAAATTCACATTTTATTGTATTTGGGCCATGTGAGTCGTCTGCGGACATTTGTCTGTACCGATCAATGACTTAGAGGATTGTGAGTTGTTCAACCTACATGATGAAATTTGTGTCTTGAAATTGTTGTTTCAGTAATGTTGGCATGCATGAGTAATATTGGGAAGAAATGGCTCGGCGTCACGGCTCGGAGTACGACTGGAGGAACGAGGAGCTGGATGTCTCGGCACTATACCAGAGTGGTGGGGACAAAAGACATGGAAGGTGAGATCATCCCCTTTATTTGAGTTTGTCAGAAATCCTGACATGATCAATAGTTGCACTTATTATGAATGCCTTCGGTTTCATATATATGTGCTGCAGATTCTCCATGCTCAACGGGGTTGCAGACTCCGACGTCGCTCTGTCCCAAGGAAGAGCGTCGGGTTCCTCATAGAGCAGCGCTCGCTCCTCTAGGGATAATGCAAGGTTTGCGGAGTAAGAGGAGCAGGCTCACCAACAGCGTAAGTTCATAGCGAAGTATGAAGTGGAGATGGCACACTTGAGGCAAACGTAGGCGTACTTTCAGGGAGCTCTTCAGGTAAAAACTCGAAATCTCAACAGACCGATTAAGTTTTAATATTACAGATCTAACATTTTGACTATATGCAGCAACTCTACACAACTGTGGGCGCTCAACATGGCTTGTCTACTCTTCAGCCTCCTCCGCCGTTCGACGGGTATCCACTTCCAGGGCAAGCACCGCAAGTACATATGCTCTAGGTTAATTCGGTTTTGAAAATTATTTGCAATTCTAGACTAACATGAAATTTCATAACTCCTTCTCTACAGGGTTCTCAGCCTCCTCTGCCGTTCTACAGGTATCCACCACCAGGGCAAGCACCACAGGTACATATGCTTTAGGTTAATTCGGTTTTGAAAATTATTTGCAATTCTGTACTAACGTGAAATTTCATAACTCCTTATCTACAGGGGTCTCAGCCTCCTTCGCCGTGGCACCCGTTTCCGCCTCCACCACCAGGGCCAGCTCAGGGTTCGAGCTCGCACTCTCCTAATGCAGAAGTCGACGGCTTTGCCTCCGGAGGTAGCATCCACAATTCAAACACCCCGGAGAGTTAGGATTGTAGATAGACTTGTGATGGATGGGGTAGTGTAGTTGGATGGAACTTGTGATATGATTTGGATATTTATATATGTTGGTGTATTTGCGATATTAATGTGACGCATTTGGGAATTCAATATTAATGTGATTTTCAAATTGTGTGATGCATTTGTGATTGTTCTGAGTAATATATGTTGGTATACGTAAATTTGAGCAAAAATTGTATGTTGGTGCTGCAAAACAAACAAAAGGGGACCAGTTTTCAGCTGGTACCTCCTAATATTTTCGTCGGCCACCGTGGCCAACGAAAATACTGAGAGGTACCAGCTAAGAAACAAGCAATGGGGAAGCAGTTTTTGCAGCTGGTACTCCCGATATTTTAAATCACCACGGTGGCGATGAAAATCTCGGGAACCAGTCTGCAATGAGCAACTACCAATATTTTTGTTTCGGCTATCGTGGTAAGCGAAAATAAGCAGCTCTTTTCATTGGCTAGCTGGCTGATGCAAATAGTCCGATGTGGCAAGACTGGGCCAACCATCGGCCACTTGTTTTCGTTGGCTAGCCCAGGCCGACGAAAAAAATTCATTTTCGTCGGTAACCAACGAAAATAAGCCATATTTTCGTCGGTAAGCCGACAAAAATAGGTAGTTTCGTCGGGAATCCCCCTATTTTTCGTTAGGGTTTGGCCGATGAAAAAAGTTTGGTTTCCTGTAGTGTATAGGGTGCACATTTTTCCTATCTAACCCTGTGCTCATGCGGTGCATAAGACCCATAATTAGTGGCGCGCATTAATTAGCGGCTGGTGTGCATGTCCTGTAAACTACTTTAATGATTCGTTCTCTATAGTAATTAGTGCCTGAGCAATTAAGAGCGCAGAGTAATTAGGAGGCGCATGCAGGGCGAAAATCACAGCGAGCGGTGCAACGAACCGACGTCCTGATAATTAGCTTTCACAGTTATTAGGAGTATTGCTAGAAACAATTAGCCTGCCATCTCATGCCTAGTTATTAGTGAAAAAAATTAGGCACCATATATTATGGAATGGAGGGAGTATTTTGCAAATTAAATTTGTAAGAGCAAGTTTGACTAATATGTAAATAACAAGTAAACATAACATAATTGTAATAACTCACAGGTCCTCCATATTTGTGAGTATCATGATCAATACTTTGCCAATCCTTGGCATAAACTTTGAAATAAAAACTTTCCAACAAATATTCTTAATGTGATCATTTTTATGAAAACTTAAAATTCTAACTATATGATGACTTTACCAAGTACCCATAACTACGGGCATAGCTTTTTAAAAAGTTTTATACTTTGCAGAGGTGTACATCTTTACACACAAGACATGACATAATCTCTTCTAAGCTATTTTCACGCTTCCTTTAGCGTGTAGCCAAGAGGTCATAACATAACGGTTATATTACTTAGACTTAACATTGCACCAGCCCGGCAACGACAAAACCCTATAGTGGCAGAAGATATTTGTACAATTATTGTACTCTCAACAATCCATCCCTGTTGAATCAATTTCTCCTTATAGTAAGGCATCCATTGTTGTATTGGTATGTGTTTCACCCACACCTCCGTGTGGGCACTTCTGCAAGCAATTCATCCTAGAAAACCCATACTAGTGCAGCCTTTCAATGCGTAAAGTTAAACCTAAGTAACTTAATACGTTAAGGCCATCCAATACTAGTACTTGTGTTTGTACTGTTTTCTTGGCCTGATAACAACATATTAGTTCAATCCTTAATCGACCCAGGCATATCGCGTGTATGATCCGGTGGGTGATCGGGTTTATGTGTCACGCGATATAGTATTTGATGAAGAAGCGACTTGGGAATTTGGAGTGGCAATATGACTCGAGGAGGTGCGAGATGAATCTTTAGGGAAGTCTTCACGGTTGAGTATATAACAAATATACATGGAGGAGGAATGCCGAAGACATGATAGTTGATGATATGTCAAACACGAAATACAAAACTCGATTGCAAGAATCCGCACTTTTGCACTAATGACTCGAAGGGATGCAAACTCCTCGAATGAAGTAGCAATAGAGTTTGTCGGTCCACGATGGAGCATCGACCATCTGACGAAGCACCAAGGCGTTACCGCACCATAAGAAATATCCGGACACCATCGCCCTATGCAAGATTTGCGATACTCAGATTCTAGTGCATGTTTCCTTGCGGCTAGATGAACCAAGTTGTTTTAATGAAGCAGAGAAGGAACCACACTGGAGGCAAGCAATGCTAGAAGAAATAAAATCTATTGAACAGAATAACACCTGGCACATGACTGATCTTCCTGAAGGGCACCGAGCAATAGGATTGAAGTGGGTGTTCAAGGTGAAAAGGAATTCAAGTGGAGCTATTGTGAAGCACAAGGCCAGGTTGGTAGCTAAAGGGTACGTCCAGCGTCAAGGAATTGATTATGAGGAAGTCTTTGCTCCGGTGGCCCGATTGGAGACAGTAAGACTATTGATTGCCATTGCAGCACACAAAGGATGGGAAATACATCATATGGACGTGAAGACTGCATTCTTGAACGGTGATATAGAAGAAGAAGTGTATGTAGCACAGCCACCAGGGTTCATCGATGAGAGAAACGCTGGAAAAGTTTTAAGGTTGAACAAAGCGTTATATGGATTGAAGCAAGCTCCGAGAGCTTGGAACTCAAAATTGGACCACACATTGATGACAATTGGGATCGTGAGAAGTGAATCAGAACACGCTGTGTATACACGCGGTAATGATCAGAATCGTCTGCTGATTGGAGTCTACGTAGACGATCTAATCATCATAGGAGAAAAGGTACAAGAGATCAACAAGTTTAAAGGGGAGATGAAGAGAATTTTCAGCATGAGCGATCTAGGATTGCTCAGTTACTACCTTGGAATCGAAGTAGAACAATCTGAGGATGGGGTCACCTTGTGCCAATCTGCATATGCACTAAAAATCTTGGAAAAGTGTGGGATGCAAGACTGTAATCCTTGTCAAGTGCCCATGGAAGCCAGGTTGAAACTCGGCAAGAATAGCGACTCTCCACCCACAGATCAAACAAGCTACAGAAGTATTGTTGGAAGCTTACGCTATTTGGTAAACACGAGACCAGATATTGCATACTCTGTTGGATATGTGAGCCGCTTCATGGAAAATCCAAGCAATGAACACCTAACAGCAGTCAAACATATACTCAGGTATATAGCCGGAAGTGTTCATGTTGGATGCAGGTTTAAGAGAAGAAAAGATGACGCAAGGCTAGAAGGATACAGCGACAGTGACATGGGAGGAGATGTGGATGACCGAAGAAGCACAACCAGCGTGCTGTTCAAACTCGGGGAGAGTTTGATAAGTTGGCAATCTGTCAAACAGAAAGTAGTGGCGCTATCAACCTGTGAAGCAGAATACATGGCAGCAACTACAGCAGCTTGTCAAGGCATATGGCTTGGACGACTGTTGGGAGAAATGCTCGCAGAAGAACCCAGAGGCCCAGTACTCCACATCGATAACAAGTCAGCAATCTCTCTCAGCAAAAATCCAATTCTGCATGATAGAAGCAAACATATAGATGTTCGTTTTCACTTTATTAGAGAACGAGTGGAGGCTGGAGAAATCAGCATAGAGCATGTGAGATCAGAAAATCAACTAGCAGATATCTTAACTAAACCGCCGGGACGACAAAGGTTCCAGGAAATGAGGAACAAACTTGGGCTGGAGGAGATAAAAAGGCACAACAAGATTAGGGAGGTGAAATGTTGTCTAATCTTGTTGGTTTATTAGATAAAGTTAATTACTCTGTTTTTTTTCGTAGTAGTCAGTCTTGGTAAGTCTGAATCAGTTGGAGTCGTAAGTATTCAGGAGTTAGTATTGTTGTCGGATAAGAAATAGTAACATACGCATATTCAGTTCAGAGTTGTATTCGGAACCTGCTTTCCGATTTAGAGTCCATTTTGGTTTAGAGTCTGTAATCATACGCTTATATAAAGAGGAGAAGAAAACCCAGAAAAGCTGCAGAAGTTGGGCGGCACCAAATTCCTCTCTTGCTTCTGTCGAATACCCTGAGTTTGTTTTCGTGTTCATCATTGTGTTCGTGTGAGGTTGGCCGGCTGAATTCCAACAGGGAACAGCATCAGTGAGCTAAGGGAGTCTCATGTTAGCAATTGGTTGTGACAGAGAGGGGTCGAGGTGAGATGCCACCGAGCGCCGGAGATTGGAAAGAAAAGGTCGGTGCGGCGGTGATTTGGTTCATATGAACTGTAAACAAGATCAGAATGAGCTTTAGGAACCCTCTAGGAAGTCTCACCCGCATATAATTGCATTATCACTTGCTGTTGTGCCAGATTTGGTTTCAGTCTCTGGGCGCAATTCCCTGGCAATGGCAATGCTATAGGTGGTTCAGTGGTGCTCAGGTGAAATGGAGAGAAGAGGGGTGGTGTAGAGAGCCAGTGAAGTGCTTGGCCAGCTTTTTAGGAGGCGGAAGGCGGTGCTTGCGCGGTGCCACAATTGTGACAGGGAGCCGAGGTGACGGCGGTGTGAAATTTAGTGATCATGGCCGGTGCAGGGCATGGCGAAAGGGTTACCGCAGCAGGGTGCATGTTTGGTGTCTTATACGATGCACTAGCTTTGTGTTTTCGGCGTTGGAAGGCTCGGGGCTCATTTGACTGGCAACAGTGTGAGGTGAGGCAGTGCTGGCTCAGAGAAGAGGACAGGGGAATGGCTAGGTTCCAGGGGTAGCAATGTCAGCACAGAGAGTGAACTGGATTCACACGGCATGGCAAAATTCATTGTTGAAGCCTGGAACACTAGCATGATATGATGATCCCGATCGTCGCAGTGATTTCGCCTGTTTTCGCTTGCCGTGGCAAGCTTGGGTAGCATCTAACTGAGGAAAGGCAGGACAGAAAAATCACAGTAAATATAACAAGGCCGCTTCATTAAAACTTAGTTTTCAGATTTTTATTAGATAACAAATAAACTTTATTTTATATGAGACTTTTTCTGTGATATACTAATGATTATTAGGAATATCCATAAAAGTTTCAGGAGATGATCAGTTTTATTTATTTTTATAAAATTCTAACATTGCCAATATTATCTTTAAATCAATTCTGTTTTTAATATATTATCAACCTTAAATTGGTCCAATTGACTTTAAAAGGTTTTTGGCGGTGACCTTGAGATGCTTTGGGGCTTGTATAAATTTTTCCATCATTTATTCCTTAAAGGGTTTTAGGTTTTGTATTGAAGAGGAAAAGAAATCAATAAAGATAAAGGATTTTCTTAAGAACCAAAAATTCAAGAAAATTCTAGAGAAGATGGAAATTCAAAATAAGATGATATTTCAAACTCATTTTCATAGTTTGTTTCATTTGGAAGAAGAAATCTTATACCACAACATGCATGCTACTTGAGGTTGAAATTCAAGAAAAAGGAGGATCGATTGATGTTTTGTGTTAAAATCTTGATTCCAAGTAAAACTTTTATTCAGCATTATTTTTAAATTTTAAATTTTTATTTTTTCTTATTTTTAAAATTGTCAGGATGTTACAATTTTATTTATATATTATTTTGATTCTCAAAGATTGGAAAGAAATTATTCAACATTATAAATGATTTTAATAAGGCATTTAATGCTTTCAAATGTTTTTGAAATTACTTGGGAAGGTTCTGGAGTTATCTTTAGATTTAATTATATTTTCTCTAGATTTTTATTCTTATATGATTTTAAGCCTCAAAAGTTGAAAATAATAGTTTTGGCATTAAAAATTATTAAAAATCACAAATCCAAGTTAAACCATGGAAACATGAAAGTTTAGATTAAAATCAAAATTATAATTATAATTTTATATTTTATTTATTTGTGTATTTTTTTCGGGACGTTTCACCCTTTTAGAACTATCCGTCAAGCAAAGCTACCAGCTACTTTTGATAATCAACAGTCAAAAGTCAAACTATCTCTTGCAAATTGCAAATCAAGAAAACCAAACAGAACCTGTGAAGATCAAGTTTGAATTAGTCTATAAAGTTCTTTTCTGAGCAAAATGGTTGGAAACACGGGCACCTGGAAGGCTAGTATTTATCTCGTGCGTGACTCCATTGTCACAAAACGAAGCTACTTTCTTCCTCGGCTCCCTCGAAAAAAGGAGAATCTTCCCACGGCGACTACCGTCTACTTTCCATGCATTTTCGTGGTGGAGAAAACAACATGGCGTACGAACGTTCGTATCCAGCACTGCTCGCCACACAGGCTAGCTCTACGGCCAAAGTACGTAAACGAAAGTAGAGTAAATAAGTTCACGGGCGGAACCGGACCGGATTAAACAACATTTTTGCTAGCAATTTGACTCGCACTCACCGACCAGCACGCGGGCTGCTACCGATGCTCGGGGAGCACGACCTTTTCGGCGTTTCTTAATGATCGATGGAGGCCGCGCCTATAAATTACGGTGACCGCGACGGTGAGGCGGACAGCCAAAACGGTCAGGTTTCTTGTAGTAAAGCGAAAGAATCTCCCGAGTTTTTTTGTTTAGAAGCGCTAGCTGGTGGCAGTGTTCTCTGATCTCATTGCCATGGCGCCCGTGCAAGTACCGGAGCAGTGCAACGGGTCCCTGACCCTGAATCCTGTGCAGCGGTCGCTCAGCGGCGGTGTGTCGTCGCTGTCGACGCCCAAGTCCCCGCCGCCGTCGTACGGGAGCATCGTCACCGTGCTGAGCATCGACGGTGGCGGCGTCCGCGGCATCATTCCCGGCACCATCCTCGCCTTCCTCGAAGAGAAGCTCCAGGTGAGTTTCCTGCTGCTTGCATGCGTGCATCTATGCATTTCTGATAAATCAATAGATTCTAATAGATCGTCGTTTGTACGTGTGTTTGTAGGAGCTTGATGGGCCGGAGATGAGGCTGGCCGACTACTTCGACGTGATCGCCGGGACGAGCACCGGAGGGCTGGTGACCGCGATGCTCACGGCGCCCAACGCCGAGGGCCGCCCGCTCTTCGCCGCCAAGGACATAAACGAATTCTACCTCGAGCACTGCCCAAAGATCTTCCCTCCCGTCAGGTGACGATTACATCACTTGCACGTGCAAATCAAAAGGCAAACTCCAGCGAGTTTGTGTCAGCATCACCTCAATCAAAGTCATCACGATCGACTATATATATTGTGTTGTGCAGCAAAGGGCTTATGGGCTTGTTGAAGAGCACGACGGGACCCAAATACGACGGCCATCACCTTCACTCGGTCGTGAAGGAGCTGCTCGGCAACACGCGGGTCGATCAGACGCTCAAAAACGTCGTCATCCCCACCTTCGACATCAAGCTCCTCCAGCCCACAATTTTCTCAACCTACGACGTATGTGAAAAAAATGTAAATACACCGGCTATGAAATGTTTCATCGTACTTATGACCATGAAATTTTAACAGGCCCGTAAGGATGTCTCCAAGAACGCTCTCCTTTCGGACGTGTCCATCAGCACGTCCGCCGCGCCGACCTACCTCCCCGGCCACCACTTCGAGACCAAGGACAAAGACGGCAAGCCCCGGGCCTTCAACCTCATCGACGGAGGCGTCGCCGCAAACAATCCGGTAAGCGTATAGTCAGAACAATCTGAAATCTGGACTGAATTTACTTGTCAAACAAAACAAAAGTCGTCACATCATCAATTAGCTTGTTGGACATGTTAATCTAAACTTATCGCACAGAATTGACACTCATGTACTGTATCTGTATGCCATATCTGACAACTCGACACATACAGACGCTGCTGGCGATGGCCCACGTAAGCAAGCAGATCCTACTGGGCAACCAGGACTTCTTCCCGATCAAGCCGGCTGACTATGGAAAGTTCTTGATCCTGTCGCTGGGCACCGGCTCGGCCAAGATCGAGGAGAAGTTCGACGCCGCCGAGTGCAGCAAGTGGGGCATCCTCGGGTGGCTCTACAACAAGGGCACCTCGCCGCTGATCGACAGTTTCGGCCAGGCCAGCGCCGACCTCGTCGACATCCACACCTCCGTACTCTTCCAGGCGCTGCACTCTGAGAAGCGCTACCTGCGCATCCAGGACGACGAGCTCAAGGGTGACACGGCCTCTGTCGACGTGTCCACGCCGGTGAACTTGAATCGGCTCGTCGACGTCGGCAAGGCGCTGCTGAAGAGGCAGGTGTGCAAGGTGAACGTCGAAACCGGCAAGAATGAGCCCGACATGAAAAGGGGCACCAACGGGGAGGAGCTGCTCCGTTTCGCCAAGATGCTGTCGGAGGAGCGCAAGGCCAGGATCCAGAAGGAGGGCAGCAAACAGTAAACTTAGTAGTTCATTACGAGTGATCTACTGAGTTAACTCATTGATGTTGTGACTTACAAGCTTATCAATGTATTAAGTTTATTAAGTTTGATTTTGCTCTTTGCTAATGTTGATTCTTTAACGTCTATGTCTCTGTGACACATGTACCACAAGAACATTTACTTATTCTTAGGTTCTGCATTTAGTCAAGGCGAGACTTCAAAGATGAACTTCCAACAAATGTATTGCATTTAGCTTGTCAGTCTACTTTAATTTCATCAACTGAATAATGTTATTCGTGCTAAATATGCATTGCAAGTGTCTTGTTTAGCTTCTTGCTTTCATGATCTGTTATTTCATTCTAACCAATACTTCAGTTAGAGGACGACTCGTTGGTTGTAAAACAATTATAGAAGGATATATACCAGTATATATATTACTTTTTCAATTAAATGTTTATTGCAAATGCATGCTGATATAATTTGTTATGTCTTGAAGGATTAGCGATAGTATTTTACATTTTGCACGGTGCCCGCCCGCGTGTTGCTTCAATCCAACTTTTGACTCGCACCCAACGACCGGCACTTTTTACGAGCTGCTTCCGATGCTTGGGGAGCACACGACCTTTTCGGCGTTTCCTAATGATCGATGGAGGCCGCGCCTATAAATTACGGTGCACATGCATATCAAGCGAGCCACATCACAAATTGAGCGCGACAGCGAAGCGGACAGCCAAGGACAGGCAAAACGACGGACAGGTTTCTTGTTGTAAAGCGAAAGAATCGCCCGAGTTTTTTTTTTGTTTAGAAGCGCTAGCTGGTGGCCAAGATTGAAATCTCCATTTCGTTCGAAATCTCGAGCGAGGTCAGAGAAATTTAAGTTTTGGAATGTTAAACTGGAAAATGAATCATTTGTCTTTCTCTCAAATTAATCGAAGCTTAATTTGAATTTTTAAATAATAGAAAGATTTAATTTAATTAATCTGTACATCAAACTAAAGGTTCCTTGTGCTCCAAGGAATTTTTCTGTATTTTTAGAGATTTTTTGGAATTTATTTGCTATTTATTTGAATTTATTCAGATTTAATTGAATTTCTGGAAATTTCTTAAATGGAAAATCGTTTTTATTTTCAAAAATCCTTTCATGCCGAATCCTTCGCTGGCCCAATTCCTGTTCATCCCGATCCGTTCCTATTTCCACATTTCGGCCCGTTCAGCCCGCGAAAGCCTGCCGTCCGATTGGTGACGCGTGTGCGATCAGGATTGAGCTGCGTCGCGCGTTGCGCCATCGCCGCCTGAAACCCTAAACCTAGCCGCCGCAATTCCGGTTTTCGTGTGGGTCCGCCTCCCGAGCCCCTATGACCGGTAATACTCTACTCTAGTCTTGTCCAGAGGCGGAGAATTTCACTATGTTTGAGTACAGGGAAGTATTCTCTAGCTCGAGTGTATGTGTGTGTTCTGTGTTGTGATGCTTGAGTATGCTCGTCTCAGGGGGTTTTATGCCCCTCTCAGCCGTTATTGGAAATGTCCGGGAGAGATTCCTGGGAGAGTGGCTTCATGCGCACTGAAGATGGGTCGTAACTGTCCCGGATTTGCCGCCCGCGTCTGGCTTAACTCCACTATTTAAGGATCTTGGTAACTGCCAATTGAATGCATGACTTGGATCCCGAGCTTGACCCCTCCGAGCGGAAGCTGATTCCTTATTCCCTAACTTGAGGTCGTAAGGGAGCCGCGTGGTCCACATTGTGGTCAAAGGCCTCACGACTCGAGCTCGAGCTAAGGGTTTGTTGACCATCCGTTGACCAGGTAGGAATTTCCCAATCCCCGATAGTTTCGGATTTGCGTATCCGGGTACCAACAAAAAGCCTTGTGGTTAGCCCATCCAACTCACAGGCAAGTGACAAAGTTAACTCTAGAAAATATCATTATCAATGTCCTCGTATCCTATGTTGAAGTACGAATCGTTGGGAATCTCTATTCTTCATCTTCTAGAGCAACAATTCAAGCAAGATTGACTACTTGTATACTCAGCAAGACTTATAGTGTTTCACAAATACAGATATAATTAGAATGCAAGTCATGACAGTAGAGAGGCTTTACAATTATTTTGCATTGGCAGAAATGAATCATAAGCATATGATATATTGCAATCAAAATTTATGAAAGCCAACATGATTAATATAAAAGTATTGACAAAGTGATGGATATCACAATACAGTCTACCTGACTATTTGAGTCACTTTAATGTTGACCCCCGACATGAAGTACAGTTTTAGGAAATGCCAAAACTTTTAATCGTGAGATGACTTCACAAAGTGTTCATCACTGTGGATGTGGCTAATCGATTAGTTTTACATTCTGCAGAGGTATGCAGCTTTACCCACAAGAAATGATCAACCTCTTTTGTCAGACCAATAACACACTTCCTTTGGTGTGTTGGCAAGGTGATCATAACATAACCGTTATCTTACCTAGACATAACTTTGCACTAGCCCGGTGATGTCAAACCCCTACTATGGTGGCAGAAACACACACACCCAAGACATAACATCATTCACACCATAACCAAGGCAATCGCCCCTACTTTCACCATTTCTCCCAATAGCAAGGCGTACACTGTTGCATTGGTATGTAGAAACCCTACAAGCAGACC
Source organism: Guadua angustifolia (assembly GCA_036346375.1). Classification (NCBI taxonomy): domain Eukaryota; kingdom Viridiplantae; phylum Streptophyta; class Magnoliopsida; order Poales; family Poaceae; genus Guadua; species Guadua angustifolia. The sequence goes on along the minus strand of CM070514.1, from coordinate 32,057,108 downwards.
TAACTAGAATGCCTGTGCTATTCCAGCCTTCCAATGTGCAAAGTTAAGTCTAAGCAATTTATTAGTTTAAGGCCTTCCCATACTAGCACTTGTAGTTGTACTTATTTCTTGGCTCAATAGCGTCCCATAGTTCGGTCTTTAATTCGACTGGTGATAATCTCCCCCTACACTACGTGCAAACCACATGCACAACCGGCTATTACCAATAATCACTCACGTCTAAATCATTTTTAACCAAAATATCAACCACCTTAACAAAAGTCATATCCAATCTTTTTAATTTATAAAAAACAACAAGGTTCTTTACCTAGCATGGCTAAGCATGATTACTAGGCTATCAAATATACCCGAAGTTGGTTACCATACTATGGTTATCAAGGTTTTCATTTCAATATTTAGTAAGGAAGTTTCATGAGTCTTCAGGTATAGCTACTAGTATCCCACATAGCCATTTTATATAAAAAGCATGCGTATACATAATAGTTTGATAAAAGCAACATAAAGTAATTAAAATAGTAGGTTCAATATGGTCAAAAAGATGCTTGCCTTGCAGTTTGTTGTTAGGTATGTAGTCTGGGTCGTCGGCGAGATTATCGTCAACAAACTTGGAAACGTCAGAGTCTACTCGCCATCCAACAAAAAGTATGTGATGAATAGTAAAAAAGAAAATAGACAGTAAATCAAATAAAAACTTGCTATAAAAAACAGGCGTGGTTTTAGGGTTGGGTTCATGATTTTATTTGATAGCATTTTAGACTGCCCTTTAGTCTTTTTCATTATTAGCAGATTTAGGTTGCACTTATGATAAAGTTTCTTGTTTTTATAGATTATTTGTTTTTGTTTTACGAATTCAAGAGGCTAAAATTATTTAAATTAATGTTAAATCATTTAATCACTACATGGTATAACATATGCACACCCAAAAGCTCACTCTAAGTATTTTGGCATATTAGGGTAAGATTACTGACCAAATGACATATATAAATTGATTACACTTGATTTGGAGCTCTTTTCATTAAGATATGCCTATTTGAATTTTTAACATATTGAATCCAATCTTTGTTAGAAACGAATCTGAAACAAATTGAAATTTAGGTCTTTATACATAGTTGAGTTTCTTTTGACTTGAGGATTCAAACAAAATTGAATTCATTCACTTTTGAGTTCATTTGCAAAAATTATATTCATAGCATATTTTAAATTCGAATTTTAAAAATTAACTGGAAATTGCAAAATATGCTTTCTCAGATGAAAAACGTCTTTTGACTTTGCGCTTGTTTTTGTTTGAACCTGGCTCTATCGCTGACAGACCGGGTCCACCTGACAACGTTTGCACTTACATGTGATTGAGTTGGCCGCAGTGACTGACGAACGGGTCCCGCTGTTAGTGACTGTGGCGTGTGCGCGTGCTTGGCTTGTGCGGCTGACTACGGGTCCCGTACCTCAGTGAGGTAGAGCAGAGGTTCATGGATTCATGCTCGCTGGCAATGATCTATGAACGGAGGAGACGAACTGGTAGCACAGCTAGCTTCACCACCTCACCGCACACCTAGGGGTGTCTTTATTTGCTACTGGTGATGGTGAAGAGTGGTGGACCGCCATGGTGGTGCGGCAACTGCCATGGCTAAGCTACGACGGAGCTTGCCGTTAGCTCATTTTCACTATTTCGGCACTCCTTAAGCATCGTTGAGTTCGTACGGTTCCATTTTACCTACTCTCTTTATTCGCACTTGGTTGAATTGGGCTGCCAACAATTGGTCGGAGTGGAGGAAGAAAGGCTACACGGCAGAGATTCGCAGTTGGCTGAAGGGGGCTGCCAACAATTGGCCAAAGTGGAGGAAGAAAGGCTACGTGGCAGAGAAGCTTCAGGCAAGGAAAACAAAAATCGAATGAGGGGAAATGTTTTGTAGACATTTTATGGCCTATAGTTAGCTGGAATTTGAAGGTACCTCTCCGATTCCACCAAATTGGCTTTAAACCTAAACTTGCGAAGCTCTCGACTATGGCTGGTTTTGACAGCGGAATGGCTCAACTGGGGTTTGGAGTGGTGTTCGGCCGGTTAGAGGAGACACGGGGGTTCACTGTGAAGGCCCCGGGCCACTTAAATAAGCCATGAAGCGTCTATCACAAGGTTTGAACGGAGGGGTAGCTCGGCGGCTGATCAAAGCTTGCGCGCGCAATTCCTGCCGAGGTAGTGAACCTCATGGGATATGACCACCATGGTAGGGGTGGTAGCCTGATGTGATTGGTCGTGGTTTTGCCAGCTTTGCTTTGCCCTACCCGAGGCCTGCTGTGGCAGCAATCCTGGCATCATGCCCTCGCCGCGATAGTGCTTTGGCACAGAGCAGTGAAGAACAGAATGAAGAAGCAAGAAGAAGGGGAAGGGAAACTGATGTGTGGGTTCGGGACCATCGGCCAGGGACAGAGGAAGGGTGAACTCAGATGGCCTGGTCGGTGGGTCCAATTAATGAAGTTGTCCACATGTAAGTGAGGGGTTGGATGATCAAATGGATAAGATTTTCTGCCAGTGTGATCATCATGAGCAATTAAAAGGCAACCAAATCATATTAAAACATTTTGTAACTTTTTTACTAGGTTCGAGTGATAAGGGTTATTATCCATAAAAAATTTTGGATTAAAATCTGTTACAAAAAATTATGATAATTCTGACAATGGCTACTACTCAATTTCCTTATCTTGGTTTTTATTTTATTCGAAGATGAAAATAAGTTCAAAAGTTTTTGAAAATTTTTGAAAGAGTTTTATATGGTCTAAGAATTCTTGAGTAAAAATTTTAGATTAATATTCCTTTTCAACATAGGATGAAAATGTACTTTGAGAAGTTGTGGCAAATAGTTTAATTTAGTCATACGTGCATATTTCATATTCACAACATCAAACTGAAGTACTATAGACAAAAAGATTTTAGATGCCTTCCATGCTTCAACTGCACTACTCTAATTATTAACAAGTAAAAATGAAGAAGTAAGCATCATATATTCTTCTGAACAACAAGCACTTAAACTCATCTCAAAATGTTCATGACATGGCTTAACATGTAATTTCAATTCAGTAAATCTATCACAAGTAATGCATAATCAATGAACATGAAATTTATGGTCCGCATTATAATCTATAGTCAAATTGAATTTATAGTAGGTGTAGAAACTAACTGGAAATTTTAAAATTGCAATTTTAGAAACTTTCTCAACCACGCTAGATAGCTCTAAAGGTTCATCAAACATGATATAACACAAAGAATCATCGAGGGTTATTCTAGTAATAATTTCTTTATGAGTAATCAATTCTACATTATGTAAAAAAAATTCAGAACGTGGAATCTCTAACCTTGCACAAGAATTCTCACTTTCACTTACCTTTTCTTGACGCATTACTGATTCAACACCTTTGTTGTTACCATTAATGTCCTCCTCAGTTGATGTAGGTGATGTAGGTAGCATTTCTTCATGATTTAACCACAGGCAACAAACATTTCTTCTCCTACCTTGGTTATCTCATCATCATTCTCCTAATCAAACAGTGTGGATTGTTTATGGTTCAACTCACTGTTTCGTTGGTCAACCTGCATATTATGAGAAACAACACTAGAATTAGAGAGTAAGTTGTTAGCTTAAGAAATAATATCACTTTTGTTTTCACCCTCTTCTCTCATTTCTTTTGGTGTATCTCTCACACTCTTGGTTTTGATAATGGCAACCTCACACATGGTGGGATCACATAGCTCACTCTTTTTGATACTCACTTATTTTGGCTATGTGGCTCTTATAAATTGGTTCCCTAAGATTAGACCTTGGTATACGATGCACCATAATTTTTATTTCCTCCTCAATAGCACAATCCACAAGATCAAGCATGTTACTAAAATATTTATGTTGAAGTGCACTGTCAATATTAAAATTCAAACCTTTTTTGAAGTATGCCTTCTCTTTTAATGCACTAGTGAGACCAGCACATCACATTGCATGTTTCAACTCAACATAATAATCTTGGACTGGTTTGCACTCTTGTGTAATGCTCTCCAAGTGGTGAAGTAGCTCTTTCTCGTAATAGTTTGGCATAAACTCTCTTCTCATGATAACTTTAAATCCAACCAAGATATAATGATGCTTTTCTCCAAAAGTTATTGCCACCAACTATAAGCATAGTCCTCAAACTCCATTGTAGCACGCATCACCTCTTTGTCTTTGGAAAAGTTCTAAAATTTAATCACCTTTTCCATTTATTCTTCCCAAGTGATATACTCCTCCGGATCATTACTTCTATGGAATGAAAGTTCCTCATGTTCGTAGCCTGTCATGAATCCCCAAATTGATGTTACAAAACAATATGATAATACGACAATTCAATATTATGCAATGTATCAATATGAACAGCCCTAAGCAATATCAAATATCTAGCCTCAATTGGGATCAAAGTAATCACAAAGGATGAATTTGGTTTCCAAAGGTATGCGTACTAATATTTTTGTGATTTTATATCTTGTAGATGCTACTATGCTCAAAGAAATGAAAGAAAAAGGCTAGAACTAAAAAACAATCCAAGAAACCCTAATCTGTTTTTCTAGGGCAGCACACCTGTTGGATAGATTGAAGTTTGAAAATGACCGAATCTGGAAAGTTCACTATGGAATGAGTTAAATTATGTCCTAAGCTTTCAATAGACTATAAGAATGCAAAAATCCAAGTTCATATGCGAAAGTTATGAGCAAAACACTGAACTTGACAAAATTGAAACAAAAGCTACATGAACGAAAAATGATCAGCAACTAATAAAAGTAATTTAATGGATCAAAACTTAGTAAAACTCACCAAATTACATATTAAACTAAGGGTTTAATTTTTTAGGGCAATTTTCATAATAGGATAGAGAAATAAAACTAATCTAGAGATAGCAATTCATCACCACTCAACCATGCTCTGATACCAAGATAATAGGGGTGGCTCGATCTTTCGATGACGAATACGATAACTCGGACCCGTGAATCCTAATGAACACTAGTGCCAACCACCATCTCAACACGGTAACCTGCAACATGTAAATCGCACAAGAACATGTTTCGATCCGCGTCTACTTGACCACGCGAAAATAGACGTACGCTTCCTTGCAATCACCCCAAAAAGTTGCAAGAACAATGGTGATAATTTCATATTGGAACTCCCTATTCTAATGGGGCATTGGATCACAAGCCGTAATCTGAAAATTCATGGTTACATTTACAATTTATGAAGTACACACGTATATAGGAAAGAAGGGGTCGCATGAATAGTAACCAGATGTGAATAGCGCTACCTCATGAATAGTTACCATATGCACCCATCCATCAATGGGGAAAGTATCTCAAAAATTTAGAAACAAAATATTATATTTTGGAAACTATCTCTTTTTTGCTAAATCAAGGTGATCTCTTTCCTTGTTTCAAGATGGAAGAAATATTTCCTTCCTTTCCTTCTTGTCCTTTCCTTCTTTCTTACTACTTTTCTTTCTTCTTGGACAACATAAACCAAAGGAGATGAAGGGGTGCATGAACAATGCAGATGGTACATGAACACTGCATATGAATTGTACCTTCCATATGGCTCTTGTCCTCCCTCGCCTCCCTCTGGGGTCCACCATAATACATTCATGCAATTTGACTTTAATATTGATTTTTGTGCAATCTTCATATCTAATAACAAGCAAACACCCTCTATTAGGTAGTATAAAATTCTCATAGAAATATAACAAAGATTACTTAAGAAAATGATTCACCTATTGGCATTTGATGCAGCATAGTAATTCTTTCTAATTAATTAAAATATTAAACCAGAAAGTATTAGTTTTGTGCATATCGGCATCAAGTAATTTGCAAATGGAATTTGTCAAAGCAAGTTTGACTCATATGTAAATAACAAGTAAACATAACATAACATATGACTCATGACTTGGAGAGAGGGAGGGAGGGATGGAGACTGGTGGAGAGAGTTAGGAGAGAAAGAGGGGATCATGATATTTTATAGACTATGGTATTCCAGTAAAAATTTACATATGACTGTGAGTCATATGTAAATTATGTTGACTCATGACTGTGAGTATTGCAACAATCCTTTGCCAATCCCTGCATAAACTTTGAAATAAAAACTTTCCAATAAATATTCTCAATGTAATCATTTTTATGAAAACTAAAAATTCTAACTATGTAATGACTTTACCAAGTGTCCATAACTGTGAGTGCGGCTTTTTGAAAAATTTTATACTTTGCAGAGGTGTGTATCTTTACCCACAATACATAACCTGATCTCTTTTACCACTATTTTCTTGCTTCCTTTGGTGTGTGGCCAAGAGGTCATGACATAACAGTAACATTACCTAAACTTAACATTGCATCAGCCCGGTGACAACAAACCCCTACTATGACGGCAGAAGATATTTATATAATCATTGTACACTCAACAGTCCATCCCTATTGTGTCCAAACTTCTCCAAATAGTAAGGCGTACACCGTTGTATTGGTATGTATTTCACCCACACCTCTGTATGGACACCTCTACGACTAATTTGTCCCAAAAAGCCCATACTAGTGTAGCCTTCTAATGCGCAAAGTTAAACCTAAGTAACTTAAAAGGTTAAAAACATCCCATACTAGCACTTGTATTTGTACTATTTTCTTGGTCTGATAACAACATAATAGTTCGGTCTTTAATCGACTCAAGCGAGAAAACTCCCCTATCTACGTGCAAGTCCATACACATCCGGCTAATGCCATAACTCACCCGCACCAAATCATAGTTTTATTTTCCTTTTTACCAAAATATCAACAACCTTTCAGTCATATCCAACCTTTTAAATCATATCCAACATTTTTTAAATTATTAAGAACAACATGTTTCTTTATTCATTAATCTATTACTAATGCATGGCTAAGCAGGATGATACAGTAATCACATATACCCTTATTGATATTATGTATTGTCTAACCTTAATCTAAGTTTATCAAGCTTCACATATCAATATTTATTAAGAAAGTCCCACAAAATAACGGTTATATCTACTAGTACCACAATATAGCAAATTTACTGAAAATGCACGCATGCACAATAGTTTTGACAAAAACATCATTAACTTATTTAAATAATAGGATCAACATGATCAAAGGTGAGGTGCTTGCCTTGCTCTATGTATTCTTGCACTATATCGGGGTCAAGGTCAATATTAGCCGATTTAGGTAAGTCGGTATCTACATGTAATTCGATATAAAGCAATAAAAATAAGAGACAAGAAGAAGTCAAATAATACAAAATTCAAAAATTAATTGAAATACAAGGTTCCGGTGATAAAAAGATTTTAAATGTTGATTTCTCATTATTTGCCTTATTAGTGTATATTATGAATTCTTTTGTTTTCTTTTCATAAAGGAGGGTTTTTATTAGGTTTATGTGCAAAACATGTCTAAATATAGTTGTTTTCACAGCATTATATGGTTTTGATCTTATGAGTGTTTTGAAACTGGTTTCATTTATATTAGCATTTATTTGTGACTTTTTATTCATATGCTATTATTATGTTCATTGAAAAAAGTTCATGTATAAACTTGATTCAATATTAATAAAATATTAAACATTTTTGAATAACTGGGATACTTAAGGTTTATGAGGTTTTTATGAATTTATTCCATAATTTTTGGAGCTTTTATACAGTAGTTATTCATATTTGAATCTTGCATGCATTAGGACTAATTTATTTATGAATTCAATTTGAACTAAACTCAAATTGAAATATTTTTGCATGAATGAAATAATTATGGTCTCAAAAAATTTTATAAATTTATTTTACCATTTTAGGAGTTAAGGTTTATAAATTTGAATAGTGACTTTCCTAGCTCACATATAAATTTAAATTCAAAAATTTTGATCTATGGTTCAAAATTAAATATTTTTGCATATTATGAAATATTATGATTTTATAAATTTATTTCACTGGATTTATAGTTAAGATGCAATAGTTATTAAGGATTGAATGTTCTATGGTTTGGAAAATGATGAAATTAGGAAATATGCTTCCTAGTAGGGAAAACGTATTTCATATTTTCTGGGTTTTATCTGATTTTTTTATTTATTCCAGCTGCTGACATCATGTTCCCAACTATCAGTGACTCATTTGTAATTAACGGTTCAAAACAATGTTTTATTTAACCTGGGCCCACATGTCACAGATACAACACTTAAATCTGAGTTTAATTAATTTTTGACAGCAAGACTGATCGGTGAGACCGGCTTGCCAGTGGTTGTGTGGGTGTGAAGCATGTGAGACTAATATCCTGGGCCCACGTCGGTGACCCGAGACAGCGCATGGGTAGACCTGGGCATATGGGCCGTGCCTCAGTGGGCCGACCCGAGGCACGGAGAGCACGACACGGTCCAAGTCCGCCCAAGACGTTAGAGGGTCTGGCTTGGCCGCCCGACATCAGAGCTCGAGCGTCTGCGGGCCCAAAAGCGCTGACACGATGGGCAAATGCCCGGCCGACCATTTGGGCCGTGCGCGCCGGCCCTAAGACGTACAGACGACACGTCGATGAGCAAAGACATTCTTTCTTTGCTCTAAGAACTCCCAAGCTCAGATCTTGGAAATGATCAGGCTCAAATCTTAACTGAAAAGAGGCACAAAGACCAGAGGTCCAAGTACTGAAAAACACTAGAATTTCGAACTACTAAAGCTTGAAAAAGTGAAATGTTAGGGTATAAATGAAGTCTAACCAAACTTCACCTACACTTGACCAAAAGGAGATTTCAAATGATAGCAAAATGCAACATTCACATGATAATGATACATTCACATTTGAACCAAGAATTAAATAACATCTTTCTATTTTACGATAATACTACTAATAGTTTATAAGGCGTATTTTTTACAATCAACTTCATGTGTCTCCAGGCCTTTTCCTCTCGTCGCAATAGTATAAATGGGCTGGGCCTGGACCGGCACGGCACGAAGCGCAAATGGACCATGTTTGGGCTCGCCGAAGATGAGTCGGGCCGACCCGGTCCGGCACGGTGGGCACGACGGGCTGTTTCGGCCCGGCACGATTCCGGCCCGAAGCACGATGGTCCCGTGCCGGGCCGACCCGACCCGGCACGATGCCCACCTCTACGCATGGGTGCTTGGGGCTCGCCGGTGATGCTACAGGATTATCGAGCTCAGCAGAGGGGCACGGTGAGGTTTAAGGCAACAAGACGCATCTATTGGTAGCCTTGGTGGCGGTCGGCGGTGACCAGAAGGTGGTCACCACCGTGCTCGTGTGGCGACAGCCATGGCTGAGCGGCCGCGAGGCAACCATAGAGGTGGTTAACTTTAGATAAGGGTGGTAACAGCATCATTGAGCTAGAGGGGTCTCGTTTTACCAATCGGGTTGTGACGGAGAGGGCCTGGGGTGAGTTGCCACCGAGTGCTAGAGTTGGGAAAAGAAAAGGTCAGGGCGGTGGTGATTTAGTTCGTATGAACTATAAACAAGGTTAGAATGAGCTTTAGGAACCCACTAGGATGTCTCGCGCGCATAGAATTGCATTATCACTCCCTGTTGTGCCAGATTTGGTTTTTGGTCTCTGGGCTCAATTCCCTAGCAATGGTGATGGGACAGGTAGTTCAGTGGTGCTCGGGCGAAAGGGAGAGAAGATGGGTGGTGCAGAGAGCCAGTGAAATGCTTGGCCAGCTTTTATAGGAGGAGGAAGGCAGAGCTTGCGCGGCGCCACAATTGTGACAGGATACCGAGGTGATGGCAGTGTGAAATTCAGCGATCATGGCTAGTGTAGGGCATGGCGAAAGGGCAGCCGTGGCAGGGCCCATGTTCGGTGTCTTATACAGTGCACTGGCTTTGTCTTTTCGACGCTGGAAGGCTCGGGGCTCATTTGATTGGCAACAGTGTGAGGTGAGGTAGGAATTTTTTTTAAATAATATTTTTTTAGAAATTGCGACATTAATGCTCGGTTTAAAAAAATTACAAAAATAATATACCTTCGCCAAACGGTTTGGCGAAAATAGGTTAATCCTGCGGTTTAAATGCTAATCACCGATATGACCCTATTTTCATCAAACGGTGTGACGAAAATAGCTAAAATAGCTATTTTCACCAAATGGTGTGGCGCCCACCGTTTGGCGAAAATAGTAAAACTCCTGTAACTTGCATAGAGTCCAAAATCACCTAAATCAGAGTTCGAAGTAAAAAGTTACGGCCGTTTTATTATTTTCGCCAAATAGTGTGACGAAAATACTATTTTAGCTATTTTCGTCAAACGGTGTGGCGAAAATACTATTTTTGCCACACCATCTAGCGAAAATAGGCTAATCTAGGTTATAAAGGTTCAAAACAAGTATTAACGCCGGATTAACCTATTTTCGCCAAACGGTTTGGCGAAGATATATTATTTTTGTAATTTTTTTAAACCGAGTATTAATGTCGCAATTTCTAAAAAAATATTATTTAAAAAAAATCTGTGAGGTAGTGCTGGCTGAGAGAAGAGGATAGGGGCACGGCTAGGTTCTAGGGGAAGCAATATCGGCGTAGAGAGTGAACTGGATTCACACGGCATGGGCGAATTTGTTGCTGAAGCTTGGCACACGATCGCGATCTGATGATTCCGGCCGTGGCTGTGATTTCACCTGTTTTCACTTGCCGTGGCAAGCTTGGCAGCGTTCGGCTGAGAAAAGGCGGGCAGCTAAGCCAGGGCACTGCCGGGTGACACCGTCAAGTGGACTAGGTTTAGTGTGGGTCCCACAAGGCAGAGAAGGCAAGAGGGAATTCACCGGAATTCTCTAGTTGGGCAGACAGAGGTCTCTGTATTTAATTGATTTAAAATATTTGGCCAAATATTTTTCAAACTTTTTTCATATGATCTAGAGGAAATCCTTATCCTACCATAAAAAGTTGACACCATGATTTTGTAAGTACAATTTTATAAAATTCTAACAAGCCTACTGTGTCAATTATATGTTTTCTGATTTTTATTTTTCTGAAGATCCAGGTGAGGTTCATTTTATTTGAAACTTTTTCTGTAAATTTACAAAGGTCATGCTAAAATTTTTAGATGATGATCAAGTTTGGATATTTTTATAAAATTCTGAAAATATTCTGTTAGCTTATTTATATTTTCAGTTATAAATGATTTTATTAAGGCATTCGGTGCTCTCAAGTGTTCCTAAAATTCCTTGGGATGGTTCTGGAGTTATCAAAATTTGAAAATAATAGTTTTGGCCTTAAAAGTATTTATAAAAAATCACAAAACCAAGTAAAAACCATAGAAAAATGGAAGTTTAGATTAAAATCAAAATTATAATTTTATATTTTATTTATTTATTTATTATTTTTCTGGGATGTTACACCCGGTTAGGACTATCCGTCAAGCAAAGCTACCAGCTGCTAGTTTTGATAGTCAAAAGTCAAAAGTCAAACTCTCTCTTGCAAGATGCAAATCAAGATAATCAAACTGAACCTATGCAGATCAAGTTTGAATTAGTCTATGAAGTTCTTTTCTGAGCAAAATGGTTGGAAACACGGGCACCTGGAAGGCTGGAACTAGCTAGTATTTATCTCGTGCGTGACTCCATTGTCACAAAACGAAGGAGAATCTTCCCTCGGCGACTACCGTCTACTTTCCATGCATTTGCGTGGTGGAGAAATTTCTCGCCGCTCACCTGGCCGAAAACGATCAAACCATCTGTACGTACGTACATACGACCATCTATACGGACGGCTACCAACCCAGAAACCAACAATGCGTACGTACGGTCAAGGTAAACGAAAGTAGCATAAATAAGTTCACAGGCTAGGCCCAGACGGAACCGGACAAGATTAAACAACATTTTTGGTAGCTCCGCGCGTGCATCCGCGAGTCCGCGACCACGACCGGGTTTGCGCAGTGCCCGCCCGCGTGTTTGTCTGCTTCAATTCAACTTCTGACTCGCACTCATCGACCGGCACGCTGAACGCTTCCGATGCTCGGGTAGCACGACCTTTTCCTAACGATCGATGGAATCATGGAAGCCGCGCGTATAAATTACGGTGCTCATGCACATTAACCGAGCCACATCACAAATTGAGTGCGATAGCGAGGCGGAAAGCCAAAGACAAGCAAAACGGACAGGTTTCTTGTTGTAAAGCGAAAGAATCTCCCCAGTTTTTTTTGTTCAGAAGCGCTAGCTGGTGCAGTGCTCTCTGAGGTCATAGCCATGGCGCCCATGCAAGTACCGGAGCAGAGCAACGGGTCCCTGACCCTGAACCCGGTGCAGCGGGCGCTCAGCCGCGGAGTATCGTCGCTGTCGACGCCCAAGTCCCCGCCGCCGTCGTACGGGAGCATCGTCACCGTGCTGAGCATCGACGGTGGCGGCGTCCGCGGCATCATTCCCGGCACCATCCTCGCCTTCCTCGAAGAGAAGCTCCAGGTGAGTTTCCTGCTGCTTGCATGCGTGCATCTATGCATTTCTGATAAACCAATAGATTCTAATAGATCGTCGTTTGTATGTGTGTTTGTAGGAGCTTGATGGGCCAGAGATGAGGCTGGCGGACTACTTCGACGTGATCGCCGGGACGAGCACCGGAGGGCTGGTGACCGCGATGCTCACGGCCCCCAACGCCGAGGGCCGCCCGCTCTTCGCCGCCAAGGACATCAACGAGTTCTACCTCGAGCACTGCCCAAAGATCTTCCCACCCGTCAGGTAACTCCGCCCATTACATGACTTGCTCGTGCAAATCAAAAAGCAAACTCCGGCGAGTTTGTGTCAGCATCACCTCAATCAAAGTCAGCACGATCGACTATATATGTACGTATATTTTTTGTGTTGTGCAGCAAAGGGCTTATGGGCTTGTTGAAGAGCATGACGGGACCGAAATACAACGGCCAGCACCTTCACTCGGTCGTGAAGGAGCTGCTCGGCGACACGCGGGTCGATCAGACGCTCAAAAATGTCGTCATCCCCACCTTCGACATCAAGCTCCTCCAGCCCACAATTTTCTCAACCTACGACGTATGTGAAATTAAAAATGAAATGTAAATACACCGGCTATGAAATGTTTCATCCTACTTATGACCATGAAATTTTTACAGGCCCGTAAGGATGTCTCCAAGAACGCTCTCCTTTCGGACGTGTGCATCAGCACGTCCGCCGCGCCGACCTACCTCCCCGGCCACCACTTCGAGACCAAGGACAAAGACGGCAAGCCCCGGGCATTCAACCTCATCGACGGAGGCGTCGCCGCAAACAATCCGGTAAGCGTATAGTCAGAACAATCTGAAATCTGGAGTGAATTTAGGAGGTGTTTGGAACAGCTCTAACTCCACCAAAATCTGTGGAGTTGGTGGAGCAGGGTATTTCTAGCTCTAGAAATTTGTGGAGCTGGAGCTGTGGGTACATTAAGAGTGTTTAGGTAGATCATCTTGTTTACATTTTAGACTAAAAAATATACTCTTAATTCACTTTATTTTAGCCTATAAGTTTCAGCTCTAAGCTGGAGCTGGGATCTGGAGTTCTCCCAAACAGGGTCTTACTTGTCAAGCAAAACAAAAGCTATAGCCTCGAGATCATTCCGTTGCTCACCTCAAAGTTCGGTCAAGTCTGACGTTCTAGTTGTTTTATGTTGTATTGTTCTTGTGGGTTTTTTTTGGGCCTTCGTTAAGCCCTAAGTCGTTCAAATCTTCTGTAAACTCTTTCATTTATTTCCTTCCTTAATGTATTTGATAGAGCTTCTGCCTATTCCTTCGAAAAAAATTTGCTTGCTGGACATGTTAATCTAAACTTATCATCGCACATACAGACTCTGCTGGCGATGACCCACGTAAGCAAGCAGATCCTACTGGGCAACCAGGACTTCTTCCCGATCAAGCCGGCTGACTATGGAAAGTTCATGATCCTGTCGCTGGGCACCGGCTCGGCCAAGATAGAGGAGAAGTTTGACGCCGCCGAGAGCAGCAAGTGGGGCATCCTCGGGTGGTTCTACAACAAGGGAGCCACGCCGCTGATCGACAGCTTCAGCCAGGCCAGCGCCGACCTCGTCGACATCCACGCCTCCGTACTCTTCCAGGCGCTGCACTCCGAGAAGCGCTACCTGCGCATCCAGGACGACGAGCTCAAGGGTGACACGGCCTCCGTCGACGTGTCCACGCCGGAGAACTTGAATCGGCTCGTCGACGTCGGCAAGGCGCTGCTGAAGAGGCAGGTGTGCAAGGTGAACGTCGAGACCGGCAAGAACGAGCCCGACATGAAAAGGGGCACCAACGGCGAGGAGCTGATCCGTTTCGCCATGATGCTGTCGGAGGAGCGCAAGGCCAGGATCCAGCAGGAGGGCAACAAACAGTAAACTTGGATGGGATATGTACAATGGATGTCAAGTACTCATTGTGTAGTAACTGCCAGCGAAACAAGCTTGTATTCGTTCATTTTAATAAGCCTTAATTATACCAAACAAATTGTGTTGCAATACAATGTTATCTTTATCCTGTAAGCTTGTATACGGCATTCTATTAATTGCCTCGTGGTTAGCAATGTGCATGGTATAATTGGTAAATGCAGTTTGGTAAATATGGTTTTTTTAAATACAGATATTGAAATGTGATGCCAAATAGATCTTCGGTTCGGTATTGATAAATACCATATTTACTAAACTAGCATAAATTGTTCTTTTTACTTGTTATTTTGGACATCGATACGGTTAATTTCTATTACATACCTTTGACAATTACTCTATCTAATTATATGTTAATAAAAATTATTACACAAATTTGACTGTTACATTGACAGATCTAGTGATATTATTTCCATAGGAAACTATACTTTATACACATTTGACTATTATTTTATCTAATTATACATGTATTTTTTTATTTCGGTTTACTCGGGGTTTTTTCCGATAAAACTGTATCCCAAATGTCAAGTTTTTGCAATACCACACCGAGTATTGGTCAAACTGAGTTGACCTGTTCAGTTTTTTGTCACTGTTTTTTGGTTTGGTAAAACCATGCACAGCCCTACTCGTGGTATGCCCTTCGGTCATAAATATGTACTGTTATGGATATCGATGTAGTCTCTAAAACTATCATTTTGAGCACTAATTTGTATTATAATATGTTTATAAAATGTAATAAAATTATAATATTATGAAAGTATTTTTCGAGACAAATCTACCATAAGATTTGTTATGAATCCAATATAAAAATTTAAAAAGTTATTGATAGCCAATGTTTTAAAAAGTTCAACTGCATATATTCCAAAATAACATATATCTCATGATCGGAGAGAGTAATTAACATGTACAGAGTAGAAGTCATCACTTTTACATACATAGACAACCCTTTCTCCCAAGCAACCAATTGAATGCTCTGCCCTATGCTGTTCGCTTGCTCCATGAATGGTACATTGACAAGGCCAAAGAGGTTGATGGCGCTGAGCGTCACACTGATTTCCTTGTAAGGTATCGAGGGGGACAATTCCACCACTAGGAGGATGGGACATTCCTAGTGAGTTTTAAGGATTTGTTCTTTTTGTGCAACAGGCAAGCCATCGATATTTCTACTATACGAATCTAGGAGCTGTGAGTATCGCACCGTAAACATAAACCTATGGCTGATATAGGATTTTGATAATGTTTTTTTAACAATTGATTTGTTGTATAGGATGATGAGGCAGTGAGCCACGACGCATCATTATCCCATTGGGTTCATCTGTAAGATCGAGGATGAGCCTAGAGGGGGGGTGAATAGGCTTTTCTAATTTTTATCACTAAATTTCAACTTCAAAGATTTCTAAGAGCTAGTGACAATTTTAGCAATGTTAAATACTTAACAATTCTAATGATCACGAAATGATATTGCTACACAAAAGTATAAATAGCTAAACGAGTAGCACAATAGAATCAAATTGCTAGTATGGCACGAGAGTAAAAAAAACAAGCAAACCACAAATGAAGGACAAGAGAATTTTTCCGTGGTCTCGGAGACTTGCTTGGTCTCCCCTACTCCACGTTGAGGTAGCTTGAATTTCTTCAAGCCGGCTCCACCCGCTTGAGCCTTCCCGATCACTAGCGATAGCTTTCCCGCTCGGGTAGGCGAGCTTCGTGCCTTCACAACCGCCCGGGTCTTCACACAACCTCCTTTGTGAAGATCACCGGAGCCTCACGCCTCCAAGCCGTCTAGGAGGCGGCAACCTCCAAGAGTAACAAACTTGACGTGGCTTGATCCTCAAAAGTGCACACAATATGGCTCACTAAATGCAATGCACTCACTTGTTGCTCTCCAAAACTCAAGAATCAAGAATTCAATGCACAAGAGAGTGGAGAGAGTTGCTAGGGCTTAGAATGTGTTCAATGAAGTGACCAACCTTGCCTTAGCACAGGTGGGGGGGTATTTATAACCCCCACCCACTCAAACTAGCCGTTTTCTTCTTTTTCTGCCGAATTTGCGCCAAGGCCGGTACTACCGCCCTCTATGGGCCGGTAGTACCGCACTGGTCAGAACGGCTATAACGGATTAAATGCGCCGACACGTAGTCACATAAATGATTTTATATGTGGCAGATTATCGCCCATGGGTGCGATAATCCGATCCGTCGACCGGAAAGAACATGCCTTCGGAATAAAGCTACCGCTAACTATTGTGCGGTAGTACGCGATTCGCAGTACTACCGCTCTGACCATGCGGTAGTACCGGCCTCAGGGGTTCGGAAGAAACCAATGAATATTGTTCTCTGGAATTTAGCTATCGCCAACTAAGGTGCGGTAGTATCAAAATCTTGGTACTACCGCCGATCCACGTGATAGTGCTTACCGAGGATTTTTCACAGATGATTTTTCTCGAAAACACCAATGCACAAATGAACTAATGAGCCATATTTTTATGCACTTTCAAGTTTCAAAGACCCATATCAAATCCTCTTGATAGTACGGCTACTATCCTAATAATCCGATCTTTTTCCCAACTCCGAGATCGGTGAAAAGACTAGAAAATACATCTAAATTTTATACCTTCACTTCTTTAGCTTCTTTTGCACGCATTCTTCCATTTTAGCACTTGAAGTCATTCAACATCTTTCGAGGAATACATTTATCCTGTTTCCAACTAACTTGCACAAACCTCGTTAGTCTTTTTCGCGTGATTGTCATTAATTATCAAAACCATAACCACATGGGGCCTAGATGCTTTCAATCTCCCCTTTTGGTAATTGATGACAATCCTCATAATCGAATTGAAGTAAATTGATATTTAGTATGAGTGACCAATAAAAATTAATTACTCACACAATGGAATTCTTATTTAGCAATATTTTGTCTTTGGAGGACAAAATATATTTGAATGAAAATATTGCTAGATGAGAATAGCTCCCCTACAAATGTGCCATGGATAAACAATAAATAACATTTGTATCTCGAAGTTATGTATGGGTGTATAGCAATGAAGATGATATTAATCAATTGAAATAACATGACTTGGTGCGAAACACATAAGGAAGGATAAAATTTTAGCGAAATTAGTGAAATTAGTTCAAGACCGAGTTCACAATAGATATTCAACAAGACTTAAAAAGAAGACATAAATAAACACAAAGAGTTCAAATCCAACAACCACATAAGTTAAACAAGTTTATTACAATAAAATATATAGATTTGAGCTAGGCTAGGCTTCAACGGACTTCAATTTCACATTCTTCTCCCCCTTTGTCATCAAAGACCAAAAGGGGATCGCCAAGATGCCGTCTATTCTTCACCATCGCCAGGAGCCTCGACCGGCGGATGAGGAGACCATGGATCCCAGCTGGATGACGGAGGAGGGTGATAGGAAGGGGAACCGCTGCCGCCATCCGGACGACGACGCTGGTAGGACTGATGGTATGAGCGATAGTCATCAAAGGAGGTGCTGTTTAACTCAGCGCCTCGGACATCCTCAACCATCTCGCGATTCTGATATTGAAGCTCCATAACCAGTGCAAACTGGCCCTGCATATAGGATTCTTGTCGCGCAAAGCCGGCCATCATATCCGTACGAAGTGTCTCAAGACTGGCAAGGTAAGCATCGGGTACGGAAGCAGCTTGAGCGGCTTGAGCTTGGGCTTGGGCCGCTTGCTCGGCTTGAGCTCTTGCTTGAGCAGCTTGCTCGGCGATGTGATGCAGAACTTGAGGAGGAGCAACACGAGGCTTGTACGGCTTATGTGGAGTAGAGGTGGCACCATTGTATTCGGCAACTCTCCGGATTAGTGCCATGATGTACGGAGCAAAATAGATGGTCTTCCCTCTATCCCTAGCCGATTGAGACATCTCCCTTATTAGGAAGTCCACCACATCAAACTTCTCCCTCGCCATGACCTTTGCAATGACATTCCAAGCATGACCTCTTACGGCATCGAAATTGCCACTCTTCGGATGAATAGTGACACGAATGATCTTGTTCAACATGCTTGGTTGGAGTTGCAGACCGGCTGAGTTCCCAATTCTGAAGTTATGAGACTGGTCATAGAAAACTGCCGCCTGATCCAAAGATAGAGGAGGTTCGTCATGGATTTTTGGGTACTGGCTATGGAAAATTCCCAGTGCATGCTCAAAGTCACCCTTGGAAGCAGTGTATTTTGTAGTGTCAGTCATCCAGGTGATTTGCTCACAATTTTCAGAGACATAGAGCGTCGCATAGAATTGCTTGATGACTTTTTCATTAAAATCAATCCTTGTACCGAGGAAATTGTATAGACCAGTTCCACCAAACAGTTCCGGAATGCCAGCAAACTCAGGCTGCTCACGGATGTGCTTCCAACCGACCAATTTGGTTTGCAAAATCCTTCTCCTGATATATTTGCTCAAACACCCTCTGCTGAAATAAGGAATGGAACCTTGGATTTGGGGCGGAGCGAGGTTGGAGATACAGATTCTGACTTCTGCGAGCATAATAGTCATCTCCTTTAATTTGAGAAGGATCGTTCCGACCAATCGGAGGCACCACTTCTTCTTCCTCTGAGCTCTCCTCATTTTCACTCTCGGTCTGCTGCGTTGCCAAGAATTTGAGGAGCAGGAGCGGGGACTTTTCTCTTCTTAGCCTGGGAAGGCTCAGCAGGACCCTTCCCTTTAGCCCTTGTGGTCCTCATGGCGACGGTGAAAGAATTGTCGCTATTTCCGCTCTCCGAGTCAGAGGTGGGCACGCCACGACCTTTAGTCGTCTTCCTCGTGCCTTTGCCTCCTCCAGAAGGACCGGTTCCGGCGACTTTAGTGCGAGGCATGATCTAGATGAGAATTTCAAGGAATTTAGGGTATGAGCAAAGGACGGGTAGAATTTGCACTATAGAGATGAAATATATGAATATTATGGAGAGACTACACTTCAAAAATGCTCAAAATTAGTGTCATGATTGCACGGCCAAGCACTATCAAGAATCGAGGCCAGAGTACCGCAAAGTCGGTACTACCGCCTCCCAGAGGAGGTGAGTGCCGCCGAGCGACCGAGATGGATTTTGGGCATAATCAAGCAATGTTGAGCCAAAGATGATTTAAATTCGGATTAGGGTTTTAGGGACTATTAAGGACATCAATTTTATACCTAATCCTCAAGTATTTGCCTCAAAATATGATTGCACATTTGAACTTCCATTTAAACCCTAGGTTGTTCAAAGAGGGATGAAATGAAAGAGAATGGAAGAGATGATAGATACCTTCGGTGGAGGAGGACTCAAGGACTGAAATCAATGGAAGAAATCCCCGCAAACAAGAAGATTTTGAGGAGATGAAAATTAGGGTTTGAGGGGAAGAGAGAGAGTGGCCGCACGAAAATGGAGAGGAAGAGGTCTCGGGTGCGGAGTATTGAAGAAGAGAGAGAGAAGGCAGAGAAACGGCATAAAATGAAGTGGCCCCACCAATTTTTGATCCGAGAGGTACTACCGCTCCAGACCGATAATAACAAGATTCATGTATTATCATTGCAAGCCGCCTAGAGTGCCGAGACAGTCAAGGCAAGAGAGAAGAGAGGAAATTTTGGCCGTGAAAAAGCTCAATAAATATACTAGAAATTTTAGAACATATCCAATCAAGAGAATAAGCACAAAACAACAACTTTATACATAATTAAATAAGGAACAATGATTTGACTTGTTCGAGTTGAAATACCACATAAGCAACTAGAAGTATGGCAATTCTAGCTCTTTGGGCAAAACTCAAGGTGTGCCTTTATTAGATCAATATAGATCGAGATTTTTGGATTTTGCCAAACCTTTTGAAAAACAACAAAAACAAAAAAATTTGTTTCTTTATAAACATAAAGACTTTTTAATAAGGCATAAGTTCCAAAGGATAGGATTTACATAATAATAATGTTTTAAATGAAGGTTTGAGAACCCTTGTACTTTGAAAATCCAAAATGAATTATTTTCAAATAATTTTGACTTATAAAGTCTAGTTTTATTTCTCAAGATATTTATCGCACAATCTTCAATTTTCCACATGTAGGGGGTGTGATATATACATGAATTGCATATTACTCCCCCTTGAAGTGAGACTCATCTAAAGAACACATACAAAATAAAAACCAAATTAAAGCAACCAAAAGAATTTCACTTAGGCCACATTAGAGATATCAATGACATTTAATTCATTTCTCAATTTGCAAAATCTAGACTCATCTAAGGGTTTAGTGAGTATATCCGCTAATTGATTTTCCGTTCTAATGTGACTAATTTCAATATCCCCTTTACATACATGATCTCTCAAGAAATGATGACGGATATCAATGTGTTTTGTTCTTGAGTGTTGGACGGGATTATTTGCAATTTTAACCGCGCTTTCATTATCACATAAGAGAGGCACCTTCTTAAAATTTATTCCATAATCCATTAGAGTTTGCCTCATCCATAACAATTGAGCGCAACAACTACCGGCGGATATATATTCGGCTTCGGCGGTGGATAAAGCTACGGAATTTTGTTTCTTGGAGAACCATGAAACTAGGGATCTACCTAGCAATTGACAACTCCCGGAGGTGCTTTTTCTATCCACTTTGCAACCCGCATAATCCGAATCCGAATATCCAATTAAATCAAATTTTGCACCTTTAGGATACCATAACCCTATGTTTGAGGAATGTTTTAAATATCTTAGAATTCTCTTTACGGCAACTAAATGGTATTCTTTGGGAGAAGCTTGAAAGCGAGCACACATGCAAACACTAAACATAATATCGGGCCTAGATGCGGTGAGATAAAGCAAACTACCAATCATGGATCTATAAAGCTTTAAATCCACCGGTTTACCTCCCTCGTTTAAGTCGAGATGCCCGTTTGATGCCATTGGAGTCTTGATCGGCTTGGCGTCCTCCATGCCAAATCTTTTAAGAAGATCCTTCGTGTACTTGATTTGGCTTACGAACGTCCCATTCTTGAGTTGCTTAATTTGGAGTCCAAGGAAGAAGCTCAACTCTCCGATCATTGACATTTCAAACTCCCTAGACATCATATCACCAAACTCTTTGCAAAAATCTTCATTAGTAGAACCGAAAATGATATCATCAACATATATTTGACATACAAAGAATTCATCATCAATTATTTTTGTAAAGAGCGTTGTATCAACCTTCCCAATTTTGAAACCCTTTGAGAGTAGAAAATCTCTAAGTCGCTCATACCATGCTCTAGGAGCTTGTTTGAGTCCATATAGCGCCTTAGAGAGTTTGTAGACATGATTAGGATATTTGGAATTTTCAAAACCGGGAGGTTGTTCTACAAATACCAATTCGGATATTTGTCCATTTAGGAAAGCACTCTTTACATCCATTTGAAACAATTTAATATCAAAACTCGATGCAAATGCAAGCAAGATTCTAATGGCTTCTAACCTAGCTACGGGTGCAAAAGTTTCACCGAAATCTAATCCTTCAACTTGGGTGAAACCTTGCGCCACTAATCTAGCTTTATTTCTAACTACAATGCCATTTTCATCTTGTTTATTCCGAAAAACCCATTTAGTACCAATAACATTATGATCTTTAGGTCTTTCTACTAATGTCCAAACATCATTACGAGCAAAGTTATTTAGTTCATCGTGCATGGCATTTACCCAATCCGGATCACTTAATGCTTCATCTACATGAGTAGGTTCAATTGAAGATACAAAAGAATAATGCTCACAAAACGAAGCAACACGGGATCGAGTTTGAACACCCTTACTCACGTCACCCAATATTTGGTCTATTGGGTGATCCTTAGAGAGACCATGATGAATCCGTAGAGGTAGAGGTTGAACTTGTTGATCATTTGCCTTGTCATCTTCATCGATTGTTTGGATCCGACTTGGCGTTGTGGAAGTTGAAGGCTCGGCTTGAGTTGATGAAGGTTGATCATGTTTATCCACTTCCGGCTTTACATCTCCAATTGTTATGTTTTTCATTGCTTCTCTTAGACCTTCCTCACCTACATCATCCAAATTTTCTTGCTCTTCTTGAGAGCCGTTAGTTTCATCAAATTCAACATCACATGTTTCTTCAACAAAACCTTTGTTTTTATTAAAAACTCGATAAGCTTTGCTATTAGAAGAATAACCAAGCAAGAAACCTTCATCGCACCGACTTTGAAATTTAGAAAGCCGAACTCCCTTTTTCAAAATATAACATTTACAACCAAAAACTCGAAAATAAGAAATGTTCGGCCTTCTTCCAACAAGAAGTTCATAAGAGGTCTTTTTCAAAAGACGATGCAAATAAAGTCTATTTGTAGCATGGCAAGCGGTATTAATTGCTTCCGCCCAAAAACTATCGGAAGTACCATATTCATCTAGCATTGTTCTTGCCATTTCAATTAATGTACGATTTTTCCGTTCCACAACTCCATTTTGTTCCGGAGTGTAGGTTGCGGAAAGCTCGTGCTTTAATCCAATTTCATCACAAAAATCTTCGATTCTAGTATTCTTGAATTCGGAACCATTATCACTACGAATTTTCTTTATTATAAAATCAAACTCGTTTTGAGCCCTTTTTGCAAATCTTTTGAAAATACTTGAGGTTTCGGATTTGTCGTCTAAAAAGAAAACCAAGTATATCTAGAATAATCATCAACAACAACTAAACAATAAGAATTTCCTCCAATGCTCTTATAGGTTGTCGGGCCAAACAAATCCATATGTAAGAGCTCTAATGGTCTAGATGTGGACATGATACTTTTTGATGGATGAGAACTAGCGACTTGTTTACCGGCTTGACAAGCACTACAAAGTCGATTTTTCTCAAACTTCACATCTTTCAAGCCCACAACTAAATCATTTTTAAACAACTTTTTAAGTTGAATCATTCCAACATGAGCTAGTCTTCTATGCCACAACCATCCTAAAGATGTTTTAGCCATTAAGCAAGTTTGAAGACATGAATCATTTGAAGTGAAATCAACTAAATACAAATTTCCAAATCTAAAACCTTTAAACACTAGATAATTATCATTTTCTTTTATAATAACAACATCATTTTTAGAGAATGTGCAAATAAGACCAAGATCACAAATTTGAGCAACGGATAGCAAATTAAAATTTAATGTTTCAACTAATGATACATTTGAAATGGAAAGGTCGTTTGATATAGCAATTTTACCTAAACCCAATACCTTTCCTTTGCTATTATCACCAAATGTGATCTTGTCATTTTGTCCATTTCCCGAATCGAATGTGGTGAACATTTTCCGGTCACCGGTCATGTGTTGGGTGCACCCACTATCCAACACCCAATGCCGTCCGCCGGTTTTGTAGTTCACCTACAAAAGAGAATCAAGCCTTTTTAGGTACCCA
This sequence comes from Guadua angustifolia, assembly GCA_036346375.1. NCBI lineage: Eukaryota > Viridiplantae > Streptophyta > Magnoliopsida > Poales > Poaceae > Guadua > Guadua angustifolia. Next base: position 32,033,338 of record CM070514.1, on the reverse strand, counting down.
AATTTGTTTGGGTCCTTGGAGGTTAGTAACCAAGGTTTTGGGAACCCAAACGGCTTTCTTTCTTTGGCCAATTATCGGGGTCCCAACAAACTTAGCAAAAACATTACCATTTCTATCCCTTTTTAGAACATAGCAAGAGTCATGAACATTATTCTTGGATGCTTTACTCAAGGTGCAATCATTCGCTAGATGTCCTATTTCATGACATTTATAACAAAATTTACCATTTGATTTCACGAAGCGGAGCTTTGTTACTTATTTTCTTATTCTTTTAGGGATATATCCTAAGCCTTCTTTATTATAGGAACATCTTTGACTACCTAAAATCTTATTTAAGGTGTCCTTACCCTTAAAGCATCTATCTAAACTTTGACTTAATTTGTTCACTTGCTTCTTAAGTTCATCATTCTCAACAATTAAATTTTCATGACATGAACTAGCACTAGAACATGATAAATCAACTAAATCACAACATGAAGTAGATATGCTTGATTTTTCTACATGAGATGAGGTATTTGCTAGTCTAGGCAAGTCATTTATAATATCACACTCGATACCAATATCATTTGTTAATTTTGAATTATTCTTGACAAGTAGAGTTTCATGATCTTCCTTTAGCTCATCATATGAATTTTTGAGAGTTAGGAATTCTTTCTTTAGAACCTTAAATTTTGATTTTTCTTTGCCAAGATATTCATTTAATTCTTCTAGCATGTCCATTAGCTCATCATATGATGGTTCATCATTTTCGTTAGAGTTTACCTTAGTTTCTCCTCTAGCCATGAGGCATAAAGGAGTGACGAAAGGCAAAGCCTCCTTGATGGCAACACCGACAAAACCCTTCTTCTTTGAAGGTGCTTGTCTTCGGACGAATCGAATCCGAGTATTCCTCCTCGGAATCCCACTCACCAATATGAGCTTCACCCTTGCCATCCTTTTGGAATTTCTTGAATAGCTTCTTCTTGCCTTGAAAGAACTTCTTCTTCTTGGGTGATTTGTCTTTGTCATCCTTCTTCTTGGGGCAATGCGAGGCTATGTGTCCCTTTTCATCACATTCATAACACCGAATATTAGCATAACGGTTAGTGCTAGAATTTTGCCCTTTCTTGTACCTTTGCGGACCGCTAAAGTTTGAGCGTCTTCTCATAAACTTCTTCATTCTTCTCACTAGAAGCGCCATTTCCTCCTCGGTGTCTTCATCTTTGAGTCTTCATCGCTTGACTCGCCTTAGCTTTGAATGCAATGTTCTTCTTTTGGAAGAGTTTTGTTCCAATAATTCTTCCTTGTCTTTCTTGTAAAGCTCGTTGGTGATGAGATTGCCGAGAAGACCGGTTGGCGTCATCCTTGGCAATTCCGCATGAGTTGAGAAATAGTGTAACCAATGTTTCATATTTCTCCGGAAGAGCTCTTAGCATTTTCCTGACAATATCAACATCACTCAAGGTCGTACCAAGACCCTTGAGCTCGTTAACAATATTGTTTAATCTAGAATACATTTCATTAATATTCTCATGAGGCAACATAATGAAACTTTCATATTTAACTCTAAGCATATGCAATTTAGCTTCCTTAACGGTGGATGTCCTTCATGAATTTCCGATAATGTATTCCAAATTTCATGTGCGGTTTCTAAATTACTTACGATTAAATTCATCCGCATTTAAGGCACCAAAGATAGCATTCATAGCTTGAGCATTTAAATGAATAAATCTTTCATTTTGTTCCTCATTTAAAGTGGCACCGGTGGTCACAACATAACCCTCATTGACAATTCTCCATATATTTGGACTCATAGCCTTAAGGTAAACCGTCATCTGAATTTTCCAATACGAATAATTTGTACCATCAAAGAAAGGAGCTTTTCAATTGACATACCTCGTTGGCCATCCTTGCTCTCTAGGCGGTAAAGCCAAAATAGAGAGACCAAGCTCTGATACCACTTGTAAGATCGAGGATGAGCCTAGAGGGGGGTGAATAGGCTTTTCTAATTTTTATCACTAAATTTCAACTTCAAAGATTTCTAAGAGCTAGTGACAATTTTAGCAATGTTAAATACTTAACAATTCTAATGATCACGAAATGATATTGCTACACAAAAGTATAAATAGCTAAACGAGTAGCACAATAGAATCAAATTGCTAGTATGGCACGAGAGTAAAAAAACAAGCAAACCACAAATGAAGGACAAGAGAATTTTTCCGTGGTCTCGAGACTTGCGGTCTCCCCTACTCTACGTTGAGGTAGCTTGAATTTCTTCAAGCCGGCTCCACCCGCTTGAGCCTTCCCGATCACTAGCGATAGCTCTTCCCGCCTCGGGTAGGCGAGCCAGGCCTTCACAACCGCCCGGTCTTCACACAACCTCCTTTGTGAAGATTACCGAGCCTCACGCCTCAAGCCGTCTAGGAGGCGGCAACCTCCAAGAGTAACAAACTTGACGTGGCTTGATCCTCAAAAGTGCACACAATATGGCTCACTAAATGCAATGCACTCACTTGTTGCTCTCCAAAACTCAAGAATCAAGAATTCAATGCACAAGAGAGTGGAGAGAGTTGCTAGGGCTTAGAATGTGTTCAATGAACCCCCACCCACTCAAACTAGCCGTTTTCTTCTTTTTCTGCCGAATTTGCGCCAAGGCCGGTACTACCGCCCTCTATGGGCCAGTAGTACCGCACTGGTCAGAACGGCTATAATCTAAGATTAAATGCGACCGACACGTAGTCACATAAATGATTTTTATATGTGGTAGCAGATTATCACTATGGGTGCGGTAGTACCAAGATCCGTCGACCGGAAAGAACATGCCTTCGAATAAAGCTACCGCTAACTATTGTGCGGTAGTAGATTCGCAGACTACCGCTCGACCATGCTTGTAGTCTGAAGCCTCGAGGGTTCGGAAGAAACCAATGAATATTGTTCTCTCGATTTAGCTATCAACTAAGGTGCGGTAGTATCAGCAAATGCGTACTACCGCCCGATCCACGATAGTGCCGTCCGAGGATTTTTTCAACAGATGATTTTTCTCTCGAAAACACCAATGCACAAATGAACTAATGAGCCATATTTTTATGCACTTTCAAGTTTCAAAGACCCATATCAAATCCTCTTGATAGTACGGCTACTATCCTAATAATCCGATCTTTTTCCCAACTCCGAGATCGGTGAAAAGACTAGAAAATACATCTAAATTTTATACCTTCACTTCTTTAGCTTCTTTTGCACGCATTCTTCCATTTTAGCACTTGAAGCCATTCAACATCTTTCGAGGAATACATTTATCCTGTTTCCAACTAACTTGCACAAACCTCGTTAGTCTTTTTCGCGTGATTGTCATTAATTATCAAAACCATAACCACATGGGGGCCTAGATGCTTTCATCATCAACCCTAAGGTGGTTTCTACGACCATGGCACAATACCAGTCAGATTTCATTGTTGGCTACCTCAAGCAGGCATTGCTCGCTGAGGCAAGAAAGGACTTCATTCCCGTCTTGTACCACAAGAGGAAAGTTGTAACATCCCAAAAATTAATAAAATAAGAAATGGAGATTCAAAAACTTTTGCATGATTTATATCTTCATTTTCTGGTTTTTCTTGAATTATTGTCATTTCTTTTGGCTTTTTGCCATTAAAAGAAACTAATTTAAGTGATATAGTAAAAAGGTAAAAACACAAAATCAATAAAAATCAGAAAAAAATCATATTTAAATACCAGAGTCATCCAGAACCCTAATCATGATAGTTGAGATGATTTGAACCATGAAAATAAAAGTAAAGATATGATAATCATGGGATAATATTTCTGATCTTGATCTTGTTAAATTTGTGTAGAAATATTCAAGGCTTATCTAAAGCCAATATTTTTACTATACTGACATAAGATCCTTATCTACCTCTGGTAAAAATATAAAAAATTAAAATATATTTGGATCTTTTAAAAATTCAAAAATAGAAAGTAAATAAAACTGAAAGTAGCAATGTCAAAATTTTTAGAATTTAAATACCAAAGATAAAAATCTGAAAATTTTATAAAAGATAAATAATACCATTTCAGATCTTTAAAAATTTACATAAAATGTTAACCTCATTTTGAACTTCAATTAAATGAAAAACCAAATAGACAAAAATTTAAAATTTTCATTGTCAGAATTTTAAGAAATTTTATGTAATGAGTTTTAACCTAAAAATTTTCTAGGTGATGATCTTTACCTTGCTGACCTAGGTAAAAACTTCCAAAAATAACCAAGTCGGAATGATGACTTTTGGCAGTGGATCAAGCTCATTTCTGTCGCCTTCCCGCCGCATTGTCCTGTAGCCCAAGGCACTGACCTGCCACGGACTCACCTTGGCCAGTGCATCTCAAGCTCAGCATCGAGAGAACGCAGCCACCGCTTCAAACAGATGCTAAAACCAATCACGTACAAACCCTGTAATCCAACCGCCTTCATTGGCTATAAAACCAATCCGTGACATCTAAAGAAACATACAAACTCAGAGTCTCACCCCATTCGCCTTAATTTGCTCAACTTGCAGGAGATGTTCACATCCGACAGATCTAACAAAAAGCGAGTTAGTTCGCTACTCATCGACTAAAAACAAAAAACAACAACAATACTACTAGTGTTTACTTCCAAGAGTATCCCTGGTAGCATCATCGACTCCGGAATAGTCCCAGGGAAAGTGATCCCGACACTTCAGCGGACTCGATCGGCGCGTCATGAAGTCTCTGTCAATATGCCACCCTGTCAATCCTTTCTTCCTCAGCTCCTCAATCTTCTGAGCATAATGCGCATTGCAAGAGGTCGAAGGAGGGACTTTTATCTAAAGGTCAATCGGATTCAGGAGGAGTTGTTGATAGACTAAAGCGCAGTTCACTGTGTTCGAAGAAGTTATTTAAAACCACCGCTTTTTCCAGTTTAACTACCAGGAAGAAGTAACAAGAACAAAGATATACAAGCTAGACACTCCGCTACGAAGGTGGAAATCGGTACCCCCAACAGCATCATTTTTTGTCGCCCTCTTCAGATTGTAGAAGTGACGAAATAGATTGAGACTGGGCTTAATATCCAGAAAGGCCTCACAAAGGTGGACAAATATGCTGAGCATCGTAATCGAATTGGGGCTCAGGTGAAAAAGCGAGATGATGGCGCTGCACCAGTCGTGGTGTTGCAAACAAGAGCAATAAATGCTCAACTGCTCAACATTTAAAATTTATGATTTTTGTTCTAACTCTGCTCAGAGTCGAGTTGATGAGTCGATATCGAGTAACATGTAGTTACCCTAAGAACTCAAATTGGACTGCCAGCGAGGCACTCGACTCAGTACATTCCTACTTGATACTTAGCAATTCCCAACCTACTCGAGTCGTTCGACTATAAGCAGGCGAGACATTACTCGACCAAGCCAGAGCTTGGCAACAATCAACCCAGCACTTAAACAAACCCTCCACTAAGCAGAGTTCGAGGGCTACTGTCGAATATCTAAATATGGGGTGTGAGCATGCACTGGAAACTCAAAAACTATACCATATATGCTCAAGCAAGCATCTGAAAACTCCGAATATCGTGGGCCCAATTCTATGGAATCATCCCTATATTAAATTTGGGAGCTTTAGCCGGCTCTCGCTGCCACGCCGATTCGGGCCGACGTGTAACGACGCGCTTCACGCCGCGTCGCCTGCTTGAGTAAGCCTGTTGCATAGCTCATTTATTTTGTCGCCCTGCTTTTACGCATCTGCACGCGCGGTGTGGTGGTCGATTTGGTCACGCTCGAGCCCGCGGTGCGCGTTCGACTCCTCGCGGCCGTCCAGGTCCAGATTTTTCGACAGCGCCACGTGCCCCTTTGGTTTATCCGGCTGCTCCTTTTTTTTCGCCGGTTTAGTTACCGCTATGCTACTTCGCTCTCACAAAAGCTTCCCTTTTCCCCATCGCCATCGCCATCGCCATCCTCCCGTTCCTTGCTCTTCCTTTTCCCCATCGCCTCGCCATCTCCGCCATCAAGTCCTCGCCCGACGCGGCCGCTCGCCATCGCGATCCTCGCTACCGCCAAGACGCCTCTTTGTTCGCATTGCCGCCTCTGCGCCCATCGTTGCTCTCCCTCACCAGTCACCACACGCTTCGCGCAGCCCAACCCCGTCGCCGTCATCTCCAGTCTCCGGTCTTCGCCATCCCCTTCGTATGCGCCGCCCTCGCTATCTTCTCCATCGTCAGACGTTCGACTCCCACCTCGCTGCTCGAGGCATTTTTGCCCTCGCGACGCGTGGCTCGCCCGCTTCCTCGTGAGGTCCGCTGCTTTTTGCCTCGCCGAAGCAAAAGGTCCGCTGCTTTTGCCTTCGCCCCCCAAACTCACGATCCGAAGCGGCCGCGCGTCCAAGATAATGCAGTACAGCTGCAGCTTACAAGGATCCGGTTGTGAATCATTTGGCTTTGATCTAATTGGCAGGGTTTATATACTGAGTTTTGCACGCAGGAACACCCCAAGATATGCTCTAATCGCCTTGGCAATCTTGTTAGTTTCTTGATCCTTTCCTTTTGAGGTGAAATTTCGTTGATAATCCTTTTAGTCTTTTTTGTGGGAAGTTTGATCAATCTGATAGAAATTTGTGCAGGCATAAAACCAAGATTTCAGCCAACGGATTGGTTAGTCTTTCTAATCTACATGTATAATTATCGACAAATTTGTTGATTACGGCATGCATGTATAATTATCGACAAATTTGTTGATTATCGCATTGCTACTGGAGATGAGCCTGAAACAATAGAAGGGGAAATTGTTTGTGTTCATTCTGATATCATCTCTTTAGATTTATTTTTCTTTAACTTTGTTTAGTAATATTCCAATGAAGCTTCATTTTTCTATTTTATGCATTAGATCTATGGAAATATCAGCATAGGCATGAACCTTCATGCTTATGTGAGTGAGGTTTTTCAGTTGCTGAGCCGTTTATCATTTTGTGCTGTTCAGTTTAGGCATACCTCTGTAGTTTTCCGGTTTTCATAGATTGATCAGCATTCACCATTTGAGCACTAAGAGGTAGTGAGGAATTAGCATGTCTAATCTTTTAGACCGACCACTATCGAGCAGTATGGAATGACACATCCACAAGAATGATAATTTGTTTTCCCTACACATCCACAAGAATGATAATTTGTTTTCCCTTCTTGTGCATCCATCTTCTTATGCTTTTCCTGGATGGTTTTGTAAGATCAAAAAAGAAAATCTTTGTATAATATATTGTGATGTGATGTATTCCTTTGTAGACAGACATACGTCCAGATTCTTTGTTATGTAAGCTGATAAAAAAAAGTAAGATCAGAAACATGATCAACATGTTCAGCATTTTCCCCTTTTTATTGACCTATCCTGCACTTCCAATGGCATCACCAGGAGATGATCAATAATTAATTCTTGTAATCCATCATTGGCAGGTTATCGCCCTTGATATGGGACCTATTGTTACTGGTACAAAGTACTGTGGAGAGTTCGAAGAAAGATTACAGAAGCTGATGAAAGAAATCGGGCAGAGTGATGAGATAATACTGTTCCTTGGTGAAGTTCACACGCTGGTGGGAGCATGAGCTGCAGAAGGTGCTATTGACGCTGCTAATATTTTGAAGCCTGCACTAGCAAGAGGTGAACTTCAGGTATGCAGATGTCCAGATGTACACTTGTCTATTTCTTTGTTATACTGTGATCATAAAATCAAGCATGATCTTCTTGGTTCATTTTGTTTTGCCATGTTGCTCATAGTATCCTTGATATTGTCAGTGTATCGAAGCCACTACCACTGATGAATATAGGAAGCACATTGAGAAAAACCCAGCATTGGAAAGGCGTTTTCAACCTGTAAAACTCCCAGACCCCACAGTTGTTCAAACCATAGGAATTCCCAGAGGACTTTGGGAGTGATACGAGATCCATCATAAAGTCCAATATACAGGTGAGGCACTGATTGCAGCTGCTGAGCTCACGTATCAGTACATCAGGTTTGTGAATTCTGTCGAAGAGACTATGACACGGCCAGTACGTCTTGTGAAATATGTCCTTCGGTGGCTTCTGTAGGTTGTCTTATACTGTACATATTGTACTATTTAGTATAAGGTTTAGTTGATTCGCTTAATGTGTGAAAGAAGAGTGCTATTTAGTGTATGGTTTGGTCACCATATTTCAATAAGAGCATGTGGATTTGAGGATATGAGGATATATAATGATGAAAGAGCTCCTTACAGGCGACCTCAATTGAAGAGAGTTCTGCACTTCACATTTACTTATCAAGGGATCTTCTTAGTGCAGAAAACGCTTCTCTTAGACTTTGATATGACGCAGGAGTCAAAACAACTCCTACTTGTTTTTATTAAAAAAACGCTGCTGTGCCCCTGCATTACTAATGTCTGGTGCTATCCATTTTACAGAGAGGGATCTATGTACAGAACTTTACAGAGATAACGCTGACGGACTAGAACCACCTCAAGGAACTGATTTCTGTGTGTGAAGGTAGGATGTTGTTTGTGGTAGCTTATTAATTTCTATGTGCTGATTACTTTCATCTCATTTGTGCATTGTGTATTTATACTAGCTCAAAGAAAAACTGAAGAGACGTGCTTAAATGAAAACAGCTCCAGATCGCATCAAATACTTAAATTGATTTGTCCACTGCTCGGTTGCATGTACAAAGATTAAGCCTTGGTACAATTTTATAAAACCGATGCAGCACAGGTTCGCTGCTTCTAACTTGTTTATCGATTATTTCAGACAATAGAAAATTCTGCTCGTGAGTTCTTTGGTAAGCACAGATCTACCACACTTACGGCTACCGTAGTAACAAAACATTTTAATAATTAGTCATATTTCCTTTCTGACATAAAAATGGGGAGGTGTAATTACTTTTTGTTGTGCGATGCAGATCTTTGTTGATTTGCCGCAAGTAAACCTATATCTCGTGCACTATCAATCGCCGCTAGGTCAAGGAAGGTTGTCATATTAATAGAAATTTACTTACCCTAGGAATTGTCATTCAAAACTAAGGTTACAACCGTAACTCAATGTACCTATATATAGCGTAGTTGGTTTAATTTTGATTGAAACAATGCTTAGCCTCCCAAAAACTCCGATTCGCTTTTTTTAATCTCATCTTTTTTTGGAACTATGAGTCTGGGCGTGCGTGCTTAGCCTCCCAAAAACTCGGTTCAATACAATCCAAATGCTATCGGTTAGAGAGCCACAATGTTAATCGGTACTTTGCATACGAAAATAGTTGATCAGAAGCAATAGTCATTTATCTTATCTCAAGCATTCTCTCGTTAGCCATCAATTTATGAATTTTTCGGACAAATAGATTAAGGTGAGCCTTTTCTACTAATTTTACAGCTTAGTTGGGTCTACAAACAATCTTGATTTACATGATTTGTGATGCTAAGACATCCGAGAGTTATATATAGTACCATTACCGAGAAACGTAAAGTATGATTAAAAATGAGTTGGAGCTCATCACGAGCCATAGCTTGGCACATCGACTTCATTAGTGACAACTTTAGAAGTTGATTTATATCATGATAGATCAACTAATAGCGATTCTTGTTTGATCTGAAATGTTTTGATCTGAATAGCGATTCCTGTTTGATAAAAAAAATAGTGATTCTTTAGAAGTTTAATCTTGTTAGTATGCTCGCTATGCCTCTGAATTTTTACTCAGCCTTTAAGCCTCTCCAATGTGAATTTAGAGATGGAGTAGGTTGCGTCTCAGGATTTCAATGGCTACAGAGCATCTCAGGATTTCTAGGGATGGCACGAAACTATTCCTGTTTTCATGCCCTGAGATAATTTTCCTTAGTTGTTCTTCTGTTGTATGAGCTTCCGATGAAGCTGAGTTGTCCTATTATACAAGTTGTTTCATTAAATATCATGCTGTGCAATTGTAAACATATCATTCTGGCAACGAATGTTGAAATGTGAGCTACATGCAAAAGTTGCGGGATTAAAAGCCAAAATGGTAACAAGATTATTCGTTATAGAACATTGTCAACATTCAACAATGAGGCATATGTCTCCTCAAATTTGCTGTATGCAATCGATTTCATATGTTGTAATGCTGTATTGTTTTATTTTCTAAACGTGGATGTATAGTGTTTAACCGTATGCATATGATATCTGCTATTCTGTATGCCGATACTTTTCTCTTCATATTATCATTATTTCACATGATTTTGTTTTCAAAATTTCAGGTTGGCCCCACTCCTGCTCTTATCAAGGCTGAGGTACCTTGGTCAGCCCAAAGAGGCAATCTCTCGGAGAAAGATAGAGTCCTGAAAAATAGTGAAAGGGTAGTATAATTATCATTTTTTGGTTTGGTTCTTTTTGAAGCGGTGGTTTGTTTTCTTGTTTACAAAGTAAAAGTGTCCCAGCTCTTTTCTTGCCTTTTTCATGTTGTTTATTTGCTCTTGCTTGTGCAGTATATTAAACAAATTGACGCCAGAGAAATTTGATCTACTCAAGGGCCAACTATTGGATGCTAGAATTACTACTGCTGATATTTTGAAGGTTCGATTATCTACAGCTGTCTGTTCCATATCTTTCTATTCTCTGACAATTTTCTTGTGATTCATCTATTCTCTACTTTTGATACAGGATGTTATTTCTCTCATATTTGAGAAGGTTGTTTTTGAGCCCACCTTCTGTCCGATGTATGCTCAACTTTGTTCTGATCTTAATGACAAGCTCTCATCATTCCCTCCAGAAGAACCAGGTGGTAAAGAGATTACATTCAAATGTGTGCTGTTGAACAATTGTCAGGAAGCCTTTGAAGGCGCTGACAGCCTTAGGGCTGAGATTGCAAAATTGACCATCACATTGTTAAGGTACTCATCAAGAAATATGTAATATGATTATTATTCTATGAAAAATTTGCCAAATCCGTTTGCCGCGTGTATGTAGGAACTATTGGGATCCGAGCGACAAAAAGGCTTGCCTCGAAAAGGAAAACGCCGAGGCCGTCTGTCGGCTTCTTCAATACGATCAAGAAATGTTTTGATGAGAACCCAAAATCTCGCCAATTAATGATAACTATTTCAATGATATGAAGGGCCGACAAGAAACCCTCATTTGGCACCACGTTTGAGGTTCATGATTCATGATGTGTTTGATCTCCATTCAACAATTGGGTGCCTCGATGCGTGGAGGTAAGTAAAATCATTTAAATGTATGAATTAGCTACTCTACATCGCATGTGTTTCATAATGATACTAATGGATCGATGTTATTGGTGTATCGCTATTATTATGCAAAGATATCGCCTTTAAGTAACCATTACCATCGGATAGTGGCTTATCGCACTTTAGTGCTATGATATCGAACAGCATATCACTTCTAGGAAAAATTTTAAGCTCTTAATGGTGAACTCGACTAGAAAAACAAGCATGCATGTATGTTTGTGGCACACAATATTCAAGTGTGATGAATTGTACATTTATTGAAAATTAGTGAGGCATGCATTTTGAGACAAGGTGGGCTGGTCATAAAAGAAAATACAACATTTAAGTTCATCCAACCTTATGTGTAATAAACAAAGAGGTGTCTCAGATTTTGAAAACCTCAGATGCTAGATAATGATCATGTGGTTACAAGATATGACATTCACTCCAGTAAAAAAACATGTTGTATTTGACATTAACATGATCCCAAAACACAATTTTTACCACTAATTTCTGTTGTAATCTTTTTATAAAACCTAAGAAAAATGGTAGCAGTATGAAAATACTTTTTGAGATGAATCTACACATGATTTTCATATATCTAACTGAAATATGCAAGAAAACATAAATTCATGTAATATATTCACATATGAATTGTGATATCGCTCACATGTCTGTCATCATCGACCTATTTGAAATGCGATCCTGATCGCCTGAGACATGCTATCCTAACTACTTGCGTGGCATGACATCTTAGAATATGTCCTTCCGCCACGTCTTTTGATATTAGCTATGGGCGTATGAGGAAGGTCTCGATCGTTTTTCCGTTACGAGGAAACCAACTCAAGTGTGCATGATATCTAGAGAAGTTTGGATAAGCTGCAAAGATCACGCGACGATAGACTCCTCATCGGCAACGATTTGGTATCCCAAACCGACTACAACTCGACTTGAGGCAAAGTTACCCCGACTATATAAGGATAAGAGTGAGCATCCCAAAAGGAGTAGCAATTCTTAGACTACAAACCATCCAAAACTAAACAAGCAAGAAGACCTTTTGAGCAGAGCATCCAAGAACTGGCAAACTTCGTTTCGTCAAATCCTTAGCCATAGCTTAGCCACCCCTAAGTTCAATCTGCATTATAACTAGAGCTAGGTGTTCTGCTTTGTACTCTATTCATTGACTCCATACATCATCTACACAGAAATAGGGTATTACTCCATCCGGATGCCCAAACCTGTCTACATTGGGTGCCTCCGATTTCATGCCTGACTTTGCTAATTCCAAGGTATCCAAAGCTATAAGTTTATTGTCAATGTCAATTTCTAACCTTCGACAGTAGGTTTAGTTGATGCGTAAATTTATCAAACTAATCTTAGTTAAGTGTGTGGTTTGTGGTAACAAAATTCATCGTCACAAATGTGGCAAAGTTTAACAAAAAAACTGATCCATGACATGTGGTTTATGAAACTAATAAAGTGTGGCAAACCACAATTATAGCAACAAACAAACAGTAGTCTAGAGCTGTGGCACGGCTAAGATTAGGCACGACAAAGTTATGGTTCAAACCGATACCGGCATGAAATTCCTTTCAAATGAGAGGTTGAAAAGCAGATCCAGAAGAGCGGCCCACGAAGCTCCAATGGTTGGGCCAAGACTAGGCAGGAATCCATGCTTGATGACTGGGCTTGGCATTGATCTATAGGCCCATATCCAGTGTACCATATCGGCCCGTAGACAGTAGCCCCGTGGTCGTTGCTGTCTCTGTCATACACAGTATTCCAACGGGCCGGCGCTCGGCGGAGCCGCGTATGTCCAGGCCCCATCTCACCGCCACGCCCCCGCCGCCCCCGCCGCCGCGTCCCTCGCGCGTGTCTCTCCCCTCACCGTCCCCCGCCGTAGCCGCCTTCCTCACGTCGCCACCGTCAGGCGTCGCCTCCTTCTCCCTCAATCCCTGCCCCGCCCTTGCGCTTGAGATCCCCTGGAACGACGTAGCGGGAGCAGGTCTAGGGATGTCGTCCGCTTCCATGGCCGAGGGCGATGCCGGCGAGTTCACCGAGGTCGTGGTGGTGCGCCACGGGGAGACGTCCTGGAACGCCTCGCGCATCATCCAGGTGACTGACGCATGCCTTCCCTCCCTTGATCCCTTCTCTCTCGCCATTGGAGCTTGGTACTGTTTACGTCTTGCTTGAATTGAATAGACCTGTGATGGAGAAATTGGAAAGGACCAAGGACGATCCTGTGGTATATTTGTTTTTAATGTTTGGATTACTGCTTATGATGCACTATGGTTATGGACTAGTTGTCATTCTACTATCTCAAGTTCAGGACCCCTCAATTGTGGGAGAATGTGTCTTGAAGAGGACGGGTTTTTCCTTTTTGTTTTTTGAGTTTCTGTATGTGATGTCATATGGACTTTGATGGCATGCGGCGTAGCAATTTAGGAAGCGACTCAGGGAGTTTTTTTTTTTCTTCTTCAATTTGCTATCCCCACCCCCCGCGGGGCGGCGCCCCATGGAGGGTTTGCGTGTTAAGTTTTAATTTTCAGTATGAATGTGGCAACCAGTATTCAGGTGACTGTTTCTTCACTCTGATATAGTAAGAGGAATACAACTTTTCACGTAGTAGCATTCATCTTCATATAATGAATTGATTCTTGCACAAGGTGATGCATGTTTGTTCATGCTATTTGTAGAAATTTATAAAATTTGCACATATTCACTTCATTACGTGATTTGAACTTTAAGTTGTTTGCTGAGACCTTAGGGGAATTTTTTTTTTTTCGAAAGAGCAGCAAGAGGATTGCCGCAAATTATATTAAATAGGAAAAGGAACACACGTGGGCTGTTTTTTATGGGAAAAACAGGGTCCGAAAAAACCTCACAGCCAACTCCACGCTCACGCCACTAACAACAATACTAGTACCCACTCACGCCACTATCGAAAAAACCAGCAACACAAGAAGAAGAAAAGACAGCTCGCGCGAAACTAGGCCGAAGCGTACGTTGTCCGATCAAACCCTTGATTTAGCACAGCGTCCCTGATCGCTGTAGCCACTTGTTCTGTATTTCTAGCTGTCCCTTGAAAAATCCGTTGGTTTCTCTCTATCCAAATGTTCCACCAGAAGTAAATGATGAGACCATCCACCTCCCGGCGGTTTTGACTGTCATATTGAGTTCTTAGTCTACGCCACCAATTGTAGAAGCGAACATTGCGATTCGTGTTACGCCACTGTCCAAGTTACCCCATCGAAGGAGAATGGTCCGGACACGAGTAGTATAGGAACAATCTTTACAGAGGTGATTTGTTGTTTCTGGTGACACATTGCAAAGACTGCAAATTGTATTACAAGGCCATCCCCTTTTGAGCATGTTATCTGCTGTTAATATCTTGTTGTGGAGTAATGTCCAAGCGAAGAAACGGCATTTAGGTTCGGTTTTTGCCTTCCAGATCGGGGAGATCTTGATCTTGCAATACACCGTGTCAAATTGCATAAGGTAAGCACTATTTGCCGAATATTGACCATCAGATGTCCAGCGCCATAGGATTTGATCATCCCTTTGATCATCTCTATTGATTCGACGTATTGCTTCATGAAGCGCTACAAACTCCCGGGTTTCATCTTGATTGTTCACCGGGGTACAACAACGGACCCAGTAGTTATTTGTCAAGGCCTGGTGGACAGTGATTTTCTTTCTTTTTGCTATTTGGAATAGGTTCGGCGCAATGTTTTTCGGTGCTTGCCCTTCCACCCAACTGGAACCTTAGGGGAATTTTCTCTTGCTTCTGCTCTTGGAGTGCCCAGGTGCTCTAAAAACAGGAGCCATCCAATGCAAAACCCCAAGAAATGATCGATAGTGATGTTCTGTGGCTCTATCACCTATACATCTCCTGAGAAAAATGTGAATATTAATGTCCTATTGATCCTCTGGTTAGATCATCAGATAGCTATAAACACACATTTACCTGACTTTATCTGATTTTATAATCTGAAAAAAAAAAGGTAGAAATGAGAAATTTCATGATATGATTGTCATTTGTTCTGCATGTTTGCGCATCTCCTAACTGTGTATTATTCACCAATTTGTTTGTCATTCTAATAGTTCCTTCGAACTGATATATTATCCAAATCCTGTATTAGGGGCACTTAGATGCAGAACTGAATGAGATTGGGAGGCAGCAAGCTGTTGCGGTATGGTACGAGTTACTCAGATTATCATAAGTCATTTTGAGTAGCATTTCTAATGTAGTGGAAGTTGTTTGACTTTAATGTGAAGGTTGCTCATCGGCTGTCTAAAGAAGCCAAGCCGACTGCCATATACTCATCTGATCTGAAGCGAGCAGCAGAGACTGCACGAACAATAGCGCAAATTTGCAATTTACCAAATGTATGTTCATTCAACTTTTGCCCTTTTCTGTTGTTTGAATATCTCAGGCTGTTGCTCGACATTGTTTCCATATCTACCAATGTATAATTGTTTGTAGATTATTAATGAAAAAGCAATCTGCACTGTAGGTTGTGTTCGATCCAGCGCTGAGAGAAAGGCACATCGGAGATCTGCAGGGCTTGAAATTTCAAGATGCTGTCACAGAAAGGCCAGAGGCTTACAAAGCTTTTATGTCACACAAGAGGAACCAACAAATTCCTGTAAGCATTCCTTACTAATTTTGAGAAAATGTTGATATTGATTCACTGACCAGTATTATACTTGGCAATACTACTCATACTTGGTAGTGTGTATGTCTGTAACCTGAAGGATTTTCACAAGCAGATATGCATAGAAACTACATCCATTGTATGAGCCTGAGTCAAGTATTGCACAGGTTTTAACATTTCAAACATGGATTGGTCTTCAATTGCAAAATACATGCACTTAATTGATTGTGCTACTAATGAAATAAGGTATCAAAACAGCCTTTTTTAACACAATCATAGGCTTAGGCTACTTCCAAGGGAAACTTGGACTAACAGTGACAGGCTTTGTCAAGTGTCAACCTATGATGCATGGACACGGATACGTCGACCTGATACCAACACGGAATTCACCATTTTTTTCAAAATACTGACATGGCGACACAGCTATATATATTTAATAAATAATAATAATATACATATGTATTATTCTTTATTTTTCTATATGCTTGTCAAACTAAAACAATGTAAAATGTAAACTAAAGATATGTACCTCAGCCTTTACAAATTTACTTCTAAGCTGAGCAAGAATAGGTATCTTGCATCTCCATTTCATATTTCTCTTAGACGGACCACCCTTATCTAGAACATCAACATAATTCCACAATGGAGCCTTGATGTTGGTGTTTTACCTTTCGGGTGGCTAGGGTTACCTTTTAGTTTGTTGAGCTGAGCCGGATTGTATCATCATATGTGCTGGATACGTGTCGAATATTAAAATTATTTATTTTGGTTATTTAATTGTCCAATACGTGACCGATACGTATCGAGTGGCATGTCGGTGTCGGACACCGATAAGACACCAAATTGAAGTGTCGGTGCTACAGAGCTGTCAACTCAAATCATTCCTTATGCACCTTATGCATGACCTTTGGCTTGTTACGCAAGCAATGGAAATTAGAAAATTCTTCTTGGTGAAAGCTATTTTCTATAATTTGAGTAGTGCCTGTAAAGGAAGTAGATTGGTTCTAGGGAATTAACATGCATGATACCCATACAGCTTTTTCCAACTAGCTTTATAGCTGCTGTATCAGTGCTGAAGTGCAAATAATTGCAGGTTTGTGTGTGTGTGTGTCTTTGGCTCATGATACATACTGCATTCAGTTGCTTCTCTTAAAAGATCTATTTTCTGGTTTTTTTGGGGGGGTTTGTTCTTCAGGGTGGTGGAGAGAGTCTTGATCAACTGTCAGAGCGATGTGTCTCTTGCTTGCATAACATAGTCCACAAACATCAAGGTAAACTGGCAGCTTCTTTCTTGGACTCTGGTAAATGGGGCTTTTATCTTGTAAATGCTAGTTTTGGAGATTTTCATAGACACGATGGCATGAAATATATCAGCACTCAACACCTATCAAAAGGAATGCCATTCAAAATGAGGTTGGTTTATGTTTGGATAACCACATTTTAGTGAAAAACAACAGTTTTTAGTTCATTCAAACCAACATGTGAGCTGATTGTTTGCCTGTGAGCTTCTGATCATTTCTGAACTTATGTTACTCTATTGACAGGGGAGCGAGTTATCGTAGTCTCTCATGGTGGAACCATCAGAGAGCTCTACAGGCATGCTAGTCCAATGAAGCCGCTTCAAGGTAAGATACACAACACGTCAGTAAGTGTTATCCTTGTGTCTGTTACAACTGGCCGGTGCATTGTCAAGATGATGGGCGACATCAGTCACCTTCGGGAAACCGGCGTTCTGGAAAATGCCTTCGGTGGGGATAAGTCCTCTGCCTAACTTCAGCTTTAGGAGCATCGTACCTGCAGCAGTTAAATGTCTAAAGAGTACACATTCTTGTCATCTTTTAGCTGGAATGGAGCCTATCTATTAGACTATTACTAACATCAGTGAAAAATAAAACAAAACTCTCCACATGTTTATCCATATTCTTCTGTAGTTCCATTGCTTCGCCTGTATGGACCAGAAACGAGCTGTGCTTGTGTACAGCTCCTCTCCTTACCCTACTGTTCGTGCACAGTGCTTGTATCTCATCACTTGGATGATCATGGTTGCGCGGGGCTTGCATTCTTTCAGGCAAGGCACGCAGGTGCACGTGTCATAGTGCAATGACAATAACACTGAAACGAGCCCTTCCCAGATGGACATTTGCTGGGAGCCTGGGACGGTGCAATCATCTCAAGACAGGTGACCGGTCCATCAACCTTTCTCTTTCATATAAAAGTGCGCCATGATTGCACTGTACTGCTCAGTCTCTAGGCACCGATTTTTTTTTTTTCGAAAATCATAAGAAGCCAAACGGATTGTACAATCAAACTAATTTATAATCGATGGTCAAACTACGGCGAAAAATAACAAAAATTGACCGGTTTAGCCGATTATTTAACGATGAAAATCAATTTGCATGAAAAATCGGCACACTCAATGAAAATAAAAAACAAATCTAGGAAAATTGGGAAAAAATACAAAAAAATGCTGGACAATTTGTAAAAAACTGGTAAAGGCCAAAAAAAGTAGGAAAATGTTAGAAATATGTAAAAAATATGGCATATCCTTTCCTACATTTTAAGACAATGTAAAATTGTAAAGTACATATTCTACAACAATAGCACAACTATGGAAAAATATAGGAAAATTTCGACATGACTTTAGAAAAATGTAGACAATCTTAAGTTGTAAAGTAGACATTTAGCAATAATATCTTAATAAATAACATTACATTTCAATACCATTCAGAAATCAATCCAACAAATCCATATGTCAGTGTCCATGGCATATGTCATGTGAAATCAACATTTTCTCACCGAAAATGAATGTTTGCACTTCGCATAGTTTCGTCATCTTTCTATTGTCACACATATACCATGTTGGACATATATAAATGCTATATTAGTAAAAAAATCGAGTTACAATAAAATGAAACATTATCTTTGGGGCTACAGATAGTATTGTTGAGTGTACACTTGGTTGGTCATATTATACTCCTCAGTGGACATCATCACCAATCCTTGTGTAGCTAGCAACTCCGCCTTGTATTTGTGCCAGCTTTGCCTGTCCATGGGCTAGTCATTTTACCATTATTGATACAACATGGCATAAAATTCGGGATCTTGCCACTCATAGAACCATTAGGTGCGAGATTGCACAAGAGCATTCGGGATAGTGCAGTCATAGTGGCCATATGAGCCATAACTTTCTTGCGTCTCAATGACGTATGAGCTATAGAACTATCCTATGATATGTTATGGTTATATCGACGGTCCCTTCCTTTCCTTGCAGTAGTCTTCCTCTATGATTGTGGAGCACTATGGTCTTCGTCCTGTGTGGCATGAGTGTACTGTGACTCCCGTGTAAATTCTATAGGACGATGTCCTTTCTAAGCGCGAGGTGAGAGGGATGGAGATACCGTCACCGAAATCATCACCACCACTGTCCGACTTTGAGCTACTATCATTGGACTTTTGATACGGCGGGCTCCAATGGCCCTCGGGAGTACTATCAGTTGAGCCATCACTCCCTACATAATATTCCTCATCTGTGGGGTGCTTCCTCTTTCCTTTTGACGGAGCTCTCCTTTTTGCAGTATCCCTCATCACCACTGCTTGTTGTTTCCTCTTCCTCGTTTGACTGTCACCTGTTGTCTTATCTGCCCATTCGGGGATACTTGCAGCACTAATATTCTTTCACAACACACTAGGGTTAATCGGGTCTGTCACAAGGTGTGATGGGAGGGGTGCCACTCACTATGTCCTCCTCATCAATTAAGGGGTGAGCATTAGACCTCCCTTCATCCATTGTCGAATTGGATTTTCAGTATCGTATAGTGTAAGCTTCATAAAACACTAGAATGGATTGTCTTTAGCTATTTACCTTTGATTTTCTTCGGCTTGAATTGAAGCCACAGATTGTAGTTAACGTACACCAACTTATGGAGTTTCTTGTACGACAGGTGGTTGCAAACTTTAATGATACGGGCCAACTAAGGGGTTGGCACGTAGGGGTGGCCCGGTCTTCACAGTACTCAATTTCATCAACTACTTATTCTAATTACACCAAGTGAATGGAAGAATTGGCCAATCAACACCAAGCTAGCAACGCCAATAAGAAGCAATTGATGAGTCTTTTCCAAACCGTGAACAAGATTGTCACGAATTAAAGAAGCAGAACCATGTAGATTCAATAGTGTAATCCCAAGGACAACGTGTCCTTACCTTGCACCACAACAGCAAACTCTAGATGGGAAACTCTCTTGAACACACGTGCTCAATGGCACCACAAACCAACCATGGCTTTTCTTTTTTTTACGAACTTGTTGGTTAGATTACAAATATAAGGAAGCAAAATTACAAGGTCTTACTTGAAAAGATATGAATATAATCTCATGAGCTTTCAGGAAAGTATAAGAATGTCAAATTCCGAGCTTGAATGTGAAAGTTATGGCCTTTTTAATTTGGCATATGTTGTCAATCCGAGTTAATTTCTTTCCTTTTTTCCTAACCGAGTTGGATTCTTTCCTTGCTTCTCTCTCACGACTCCAGCCGTGCTTTTCTCTTCCCAAATTATGTGCAATCCCGTATACTCTATATCCATGTGGTACATGTGGCACTGGACCATGTGGCCATGCCCTTAGTTGTCTCATGCGGTTATAGCGCTATGGCCCATTCGACCATGCCCTTGACTGGCATATGCATCCGTAAGTAGCTTATGTGTTGCCTCCATATGATTTACGCATTACCGATATAATATACTTGTCATGTTTTAGAGTTCCAATGATCCTCACTTGGCCTTCCTCCCACATCCCCCCTCGGTTATATGCTTGAACTTCGTTTCTTTGTCCAAAACAGCACTACTTTGATCATTTATCTTGGTTTGCACCTTCGAATCATGATCAGAATTAGTGTTGGTAATTGGGGCCGTATCATCCCCTCTCCCTTTAAGAGAAACCCTTCCTCGGTTTCGAGATATTCTTTAAGACTTCTTAAGGCTTCATAATTTCAGTAGTAATCTCCTCATCTTTCCTCAGCAAAAGTGAATGGAACACACATTTATACATGAATGTAAATCTGTTCGTCCTTCCTTGATGTGTCACATTCCTATGAAATTGCCATAGACGCCCCAATAATAGATGACAAATATGCATAGGCATGACATCACATTCCACCTTGTTGACATAACCATCAATAGCAAAAGGCATATGAACTTTATGCACAACCTTAAGCTAACCAACATTGTGAAGCCACTGCATGTAGTATGGCTTAGGATGTCGCCATGTACTTAATTTGAAAGCATCAACCATGTCCTTGTTGATCACATTGTTGTAGCTTTCATCATCAATCATGAGTTTGCACTTCTTGCCTTTGATCATACACTCTATTTGAAACACATTATGTTGTTGCCCCTTTTCAACAATTACAGCATTGTCAACATTCACCTTGTGAGCCATCAAATTAGGACCATCCAAATTAGCATAACAAAGAAGAGCAGTTCCTATCTCATATGTGAGCTCGTCAACTTCAAAATATGATTTCGTACCATGTTCTTCATCTTCATCTTCACTTCCAGAGACATATGCACCACCTTGAGTGAGCAAGATTTTCTTCAAGTTAGGACAATCTCTCGTAACATGGCCTCTACTCTTGCACTTGAAGCACTCTATATCACGTGTTCTAGTGGTAGAGAATGCACTAGAATCCATCTTTGATATCTCCTTGCTTATTGCACTTGTAATCTTTGATGCTTCCTTTAATAGAGTTCTAACCAGCTTAGTGGATACAACCGGTTTAGAACTTGGACCACCTTCACCGTCATGAGCTGGATGCCTCTGAGGATGAAAAGGTTCAACCACCTCTTGCTTGATCTTCATGTCATTCATCCATATTTCAACGCACTCTGCTTGGTGAATAAGCTCTTGCATCGGGTTGTATTGCATCAAATCAACACGATTGTGGACATCATCATTAAGCCCTTCGAAGAACCTTGTTGTGGTAGCATCGGCGGACTCACAAACACTTGCACAAATCATAAGAATTTGTGTCTCTTGATAGTACCCATCCACGGTTTTAGAACCTTGAACAAGTCTCCTCAACTTGGTGTGCAGCATTCTTATGTAGTACTTTGCCACAAAGTGTGTTCTCATCATACGCTTCATGTCATATCAATCTCATGGATGCTTTCCTACATGATTCAATTGATCCTACCAAATGATAGCATATTCAATGAACTCAATTGAAGCAAGATGCACCTTCTTATCTTCGGTATAGTGATGGCTGTCAAAATTTTGATTGACACTCATCTCTTACTCCAAACATGCCTCTGGATCAGTATGCCCTTAGAACCCAGGTATGGTAAGTTTAATACAACTAATACCATCATTATCACTGTCATATCCACCATCATATCGTCCATAGTAGCCACCATGTCCAGCACCTCGCCTAGCACGATCATCCTTCCTCAGAGGATGAGGATGGCCACCACATGCTCGCTGGACACCTCGTCATCGATGTCGCCTATGTAGTAGTGGTCATCATTACATGGGTTAGCATGCCATCTCACGACATGTACTTGCTGCCCACGCACGCCATCGACTCCCAAGGATGGAAGTCAGTCCTCTAAGCGGCGTAGAGTGGCATGCATGGCAACAAAATTCACATCCATGCCATCAAAATGTGTCATCAAGTCGTCAAAGCGATGATCATACTCATCACGAAGATCATGCTCCCAGGCACGAAAAAACCCTATGATGACATTAAATTGAGTGCGAACCCTCGATGACATTGAATCATCACAACGAGGAGTATCCACTTCTCCACGTTCATCTCCATTGGAACCACATCGACTCATGCCCAACATGATTGTAGCAACCTAAAGATCAGCAAAAATAAAGAGCAAATACTGTGATCAACCACGCTCTAATACCACAATGATATGGGCCAATTAAGGGGTTTGCACGTAGGGGTGGCCTGATCTTCACGGTACTTAATTTCAGTAGTAACTTCTTCTCCTTGCACCAAGTGAATGGAACAATTTGCCAATCAACACCAAGCTAGCAACGACAATAAGAAGCAATCAGTGGGGTCTTCTTAAACTGTGAACAAGATTTATCACGAATTGAAGAAGTAGAACCGTGTAGATTCAATAGTGTAATCCCAAGGACAGTGTGTCCTTACCTTGCACCACAATAGCAAACCCTAGATGGAAAACTCTCATGAACACACACGCTCAATGGCACCACAAACAAACCATGGCTTTGCTTTATTTCTTATTCATAAAACTGATCTGTACAATAGGGTAAACCCCTTGATCTTATATTGGTGCACAATGCATGACCAAAGCATACCTAAATAGACTTAGATTTACATCTAAATGTATACAACTTGGAATCTAAGAGATAGAAAGAGATTACAAATTTAGAAACTCAAATTCGGCCAACCAACAGACTGAAACTAGTTGGCCAGATTACAAATAGAAGGAAGCAAAATTAGAAGGTAGCATCAAATTTCAATCTTGGACATGAAAGTTATGGCCTTTTCAATTCGGCATGTGCTGTCAATCCGAGTTGATTTCTTTTTTTTTTTCCAAACCAAGTTGGATTCTTTCCTTGCATCTCTCCCATGAATCTGGCTGTGCTTTTCTCTTCCCAAATCATGTGCAAGCCCATATACTCTCCATTCATGTGGCACATGTGGCCTTGGACCATGTGGCCATGCCCTTGGTCGTCCCATGCGGTTATAGCATCATGATCCATGTGACCATACCCTTAACTGGCCTATGCATCCATAAGTAGCACATGTGTTACCTCCATATGATTTATGCATTACCGGCACAATATATTTGTCATGTTTTAGAGTTCCAATGATCCTCCCTTAGCTTTCCTCTCTCACCTCTCCCTTGGCCACTTACTTGAACTTCGTTTCTTTGTCCAAAACAACACCACTTTAATCATTTGTCTTAGTTTGCACCTTTGAAATACAATCAAAAGTAGTGTTGGTAATTGGAACAGTATCATTTAATGTGGATGAACGCAAACGTAGTCCAATTATGCTCGCATCCACTAGAAGAAGCACGATACGAAATGAACCACATGGCAAATTGCTGGAGCATGGGTGCGTCTAAATCGAACATACCCCATCAATTTGATGCAAGTTAATGAAAAAAACAATAAGTATCGATGAAAGTGATATTACATTTAAGACGGCATAAAAAAATACCAAGGGAAATTTTGGTATCATGTGCCATCTTCTCGCTAGTGCCTTTTTTCCCCGAAGGTTTTAAGAAATGGTCTGGACACAGCAAAGATCCAGACGAACGGCTTTTACGCGAGTTCTTGGGTAGAATCTGCCATTCTCTCGTCTTCTATTACATACAGTGAGAATGTGACATGAATTTTCACCATGCATACAGCTCAAGATATATATATATATATAGTGTCAATCTTTTTTTTTTGCAAAAAATTAAA
The DNA here is from genome assembly GCA_036346375.1 of Guadua angustifolia. Classification (NCBI taxonomy): domain Eukaryota; kingdom Viridiplantae; phylum Streptophyta; class Magnoliopsida; order Poales; family Poaceae; genus Guadua; species Guadua angustifolia. Next base: position 32,009,051 of record CM070514.1, on the reverse strand, counting down.
AAACAAAATATAGAAGGAAATAACAAAAAATGGCACGAAATAACCATACCAGTCAGTCCACTGGCCAACACTACCTTGAGCATGGGCCTGATGCACCTACATGCCATTTAAGCCCACTGGTCTATCAGGCCCAAGTCGTCCACGCTTCTCAGCCACGGCCTGGCCCAAGCTGAGGCCAAGTCGAGCGGCTAGGCCCATCAGGCCAGCCGGCTCAGCCCAAGCTGACGGCCGCCTCCAGTTCCTCCTCGACATATGTGGCCGTGTAGGCCCTCGCCTTCATACAGAACAAAATGTGTAGCAGCACTGTCAGTACTCGGTAGAATGAATTATGCTTGCCGGCAGGCGTTCAATCAGTCTCACTGTGCGGTGGTTAAAATGGTCAACTACATTGAGACAGCCTCGGCCGGCAGACCCACCTTCAGGGTGCATAAAATTATGGTATGCTTCTTTACTGCCTGATTGCCCAAATTATGCCTCAATTTTCGCACTTTAACAAAGTGCAGAAGATGAAGCAAGGAGTAGTTCAGTACCCACTAAACAGCAACTAACTTAATGCCCCTAAGCAGTACCGGTTGTACCCTATATTAAATTGCGCAGTACTATAATCCGACTTGTTCAGCTCTTAATCATTAGCACATGCCCCGATCGCGAGCTAGCTAGCATACCCTATGAGATGATCTATTCACAGTGTAGCAGTTGAAAAGATACAGCAAGACAGAGATTTTCTTGACTTCTATTAAGTAGTACAGACTGCACAGTGAGAGCAGAGCAATTTGCTGGCACGTATGTCAGTGGAGCCAAGAACTTACCGCCGGCGAGGACCAGCTCCCGCGGGAGAGGGCGCGAACGTCACCGGCGGCTTGGGCCACTCTAGCCCGCCACGTCGTCGCCGGCCTTCTCTCCTTTCGGGTTGTTCACCTGTCGACGAGACGTACATGGTTTTGCACCGTCTCAATTGTATCGTACCAATTCGGCCTGAAGTTTCAGGCACACGGCAATAATGCCTTACATGCTTTGCGTTGTAGGGCAGCCTGAGGATAAAAAAGCTCCATCCTCGACAGAGAAACAGCCAGGATAACCAGCTAAGGACCCTCAATAACAGCTCGATCGTCATGGCGCTCAGCACGCGCCCACCCACGTTTCTTGTCGCCTGCAGGGAAAGAAAACCGCCGAATCACCCTTGTCAGAGATCTTTTATCTCACAATGCAAATTCTTCACGTAATGCATCTAGAAAGGAAAAGTAAATGTGGAACCTTGGCCAACATTGCCACCAGCATATGGGGGTGGTAGCCAGGTTCAAGGTTAAAAAAACCATCAAAATCTCGGAAATCTTGGTTGAGATTTCGAATTCTGGCTAGGCACAGGATTCAAAATCCCAGCCGAGTAAAAAAAAATTAAAATATTTTAATTACGAGATCTCGGGTTTTTTTGACCAGTTTTTGACTTTTTATGACCGTATTTAGTCTAATAACCCTTAAGAAAGTCATCTTCCATGAAAATATGTTGAAAAACCGAATTTTTTAGACATTTTAAAATTTTGGCAGAAATGCTATCATATTTTTATAAAATTGTACAAGCTTCATCATCATCTGAAAAATTTATTGTACTATCTTTAGTAGTGTAGGATTATACAAAAAAAAATTCAAAATAATTGAACTTTATTTGTTATCTTTAAAAAATCAAAAATAGAATGAACATAATTGGGACAGTAACGTTGTCAGAATTTTATAAATTTGCTGGAGTGTGATCATAATTCAAAATTTTTATGAGATCTTAAGAATTTCCTCAGTACCATTTTCTAATTTTTTTTAAAAAATTAACTTTTTTTGTTTGCCCAATCAAATCTATGTAAACATTAAACTTCATTTGTTATGTTTCAAAAATCAAAAACAGAAATAATATAAATAGTACAGTGCCCTTGTAAGAAATAATATAAATAGCCCTTGTAAGAATTTTATAAATTCACTGTGGTGTGATCAATATTCAAACTTTTTATGAGATCTTAATCATTTCCATAGCACCTTTCTGTAAAATTTTTAAAAATTTTAAACCTTTTACGATTGCTAAAGCAAATTTATGTATTGATCATGAGGCTTTTATCAAATGTAGCACTGTCAAAATATTTGAAAATTTTTGAAGCTTCATAATCATCTAAAAATTTTATAGAAATATTAATAATACATCAGGACAATTCAAAAAAATTTCAAAATTTTCTAAATAGTTTTGACTATTTTTCATTTGGTTAAAGTTTGCTAGTAAGGCTTTTATCAAGACAGTGGCACTTTTTGAATTTTTAAATATTTATGAAGCTTTATAATCATATGAAAATTTTATGAGAACATTATTAATACATCATAACCATGTACAAAAAATTTCAAAATTTTCTAACATGGTTTGTACCATTTTTCATTCAGTTCAAATTTGCTAGCTAGTATTTTATCAAGACAGTAGTAATGTTTGAATTTTTTAAAACAATTTAAGCTTGATAACTATATTATATTTTTATGGAAATATAAATGATGTGTTTGGACCCTCCACAAAAAATTTCAAACTTTTTGACACCGTTTAAGCCATTTTTCGGTTAGTATAAATTCACCAAAATCTCATCGAGATTTTAGGAATTTCGGTTGAAATTTTGATTTTCTTGGTGCAAAAAAAAAAAACAGATTTGAATTTTTATTTTTGTATTTTATTCGGGACTTTTCTGAAATTCCGATATCTCGACGAGACTTTGGATTTCGGCCACCTCCAAGATGCCATCCGAAAACAAGATTTCAAGCCTTGGGTAGGTTTTCACTTTTCTTTGAAAATCGCTCGAATTTTGTGAAATTCGCTCATGCTGCTCTTGTCTGGAAAAGGATTTCGTTCGGTTTGACATTGAAGTTCAAATTCAAATTCGAAAAATTTGAAAAAAAAATTATCCAAAAGTTCTCTAAAATTAGTATTAATAGCTTTATGACCTCTGGTGTGAATATTTTTTGAAAAAATGAAAGTTTGGATGTGTTTTTGAGCATTCAAAATGTAGATAATAGAAAAGGAAAAAAAAAGAAAATACATTTTTGAGCCCCGAAGGTAATGTTTCATTTGCATGTTTTATTTCACTGCAACTTGATTTTTTACTAACATAATGTCCATGCAGATCCAACATGACATATGTGTGAGAAGGAAGATGAAAATATGCTTACTTTACAACTTCAAATGAAAGATATCGAAATATGAATGGTATTGATATGTGAATATCTTTTTTTTGCACTTGTTTGATTGATATATGAATGGTATTAAAATGAAAGGTTATTTGTTGACATATTATTGCTAAATGCCTACTTTACAACTTTAGATTGTCTAAAATATAGCAAAGGTCATACCGAAATTTTGTTTTATTTGTATGTTTTATTTTATTGTAACTCAATTTTTTACTAACATTCTATTTATGTAGGCCGAACATAGTATATGTGTGAGAGTGGAAGGACGATGAAACTATGCCTACTTCACAACTTCAAATGAAAAGTATTGAAATGTAAATGGTATTGATATGTAAATGGTATTAATATGTGATTATGTGAATGCCTATTTTTGCACTTGTTAAATTCATATGTGAGTAGTATTGAAATGAAAGATTATTTGTTGATATATTATTGATAAATGCCTACTTTATAACTTGTAATTGTTTAAAATATAATAAAGGTTATACCAAATTTTTTCCATATTTAGAAAAGATCATGCCAGATTTTTTTCGTGTTTTTTCATATTTGTATATATTTCTTAAATTTTTCCTATCTTTTGGGCCTTTAATGGCTGTTTAAAATTTTTCAACATTTTTTAATTTTCCCATTTATTTATATTTTTTCTAATTTTTTAACCTGCCATCGATTTTCGAGAAAACCACTGGAAATTCACCTCTTTTCAAGCAGTTTTTGACCTTTTTGTTTGAATTTCACTCTATGGTTTGACTAGAGTTCAAATTCGTTTGACTTTTAAAACCTTCGGTTTTTCATAAATTTTATTCAGTTTTTCACAAATTTTAGCACCGCTAGCTCGTCGAAAACCGAGGCCACAATGGTACTGTTAACACTGGTGGTGGGTGCTCCTTGCTCAAGAAATGCCCGGGGTTGAAGAATAAGGCCCTGTTTGGAAGCATAGTTTTTCAAAACCATGATTTTGATATACTATGGTTTGCAATTGTTTTGTCATGAATATTATGGTTTTACCAAACCCCTTTGAAATCATGGTATTCTTTGGAACTACCAACTGTTTGGATGTAACATCACAAACCATAGTATTTGAGTGGAAATAGGCAAGAAGCTAGTCAAAACCATGAAAAACTTTGGGTTGGAGTGGAGTTTCAAATACTCTAAAAATACCATAGTATTTACCAAACTATAGTTTTTAATACAGAGTTTTTGGCATGATAACCAAACACCTTATGGTATAAAATACTATGATATTCTTAGAAACTATGATATTGCTTAGAAACTATAAAATTTATTGCTTCTAAACAGGGCCTAAACAAAAGCTAGTGTTAAGTGTGGACATGTCGCTTGATCTTATTAATGTATTGTGTTAGGCTGTACGCCTACGCTAGTACTACCGGAGACGTGCCGTTGGTCAAAGTCTAATGAAACCAAGATCGTGAATTATTTATGGCTTTGCTGATGATTAAGGAGACAAGAAGCATTTCGATATTGAAGTTTAACAACAACATGCAGTGCACAGACATGCCCTGTATTCTTTGAGGGTGTTTGGAACAGTTCAGTTTCATCAAAATCCGTAGAGTTAGTGGAACAGAGTATTCCTAACTCCAGAAATTTATAGAGCAGAAGTTGTGGATATATTAAAAGTGTTTAGGTAGGTCATCTTGTTTATATTTTAGACTAAAAATATAAATTAATTCACTTTATTTTAATTTACAAATTCCAGATCTAAAATGGAGTTAAGATCTAGAGTTCTGCCAAACAGGATCTTTATGTAGTTAATTACACATTGTTGTAACGTGATTCGCATTCGTATAGTCTCTGTCAGATACGAGCATGGCCCAGAGTAGACGTAGCGCCTAGCCCGCGCTAGGGTCAGCGTCCGGCGGCGCAAGACGTGGCGCTAGCCCGTGCAACTGACTACAACTTGGCTTTCTCGTCTCATACAGTGTCTTCTTACTTCCTCTGTATGTATACTCCAATAGTCGTATGTTTTAGACATTATAGGCCGAGATCTTGAGCTTCTGCTCGGTCGGTTCCTCTTGGTCCTCCTCCTTTGCTCGGCTTGCTCCTGGTTGACTCCTGGTCCTTGCTCTCCTCCTTTGCTCCGGCTGCTCCTCCTGGTTCTTGCTCTCTCGGTGGTGGAAGGGAGCTAGGGAGCACTGGCTTGCTCTTCGGTTTGGCTCTAGAATGCTGGTTGTGCTCACTTGTGAGTGTGGCGATGGGGATGAACTGGCTGCCTTGCTGCGTTTCGGTTGGAAATGGGTAAGAGGAGCTGAATCCTCTGCTGTTGACTGGTTGTCCTCGGTTGCGATGAAGAGAAAAGGGGAGGGCATCTACTGTGATTTGGTTCTTCTCTTTTTACTGTGCTCACTATTACCATGCTACCCCTGGGACTCTACTGCTACTAGAGTGCACATTGGTCATTCTAGTTCATTTATGCATAATCTTGGTTTTCAGGTTTAACTTCCCATTATATACTTGATTAGTTGTTTAATGACTTCATTAGCTTGATTTGAATTTCCAGGTCCTCACAATTCTTCATTCGGCCTGTACCTTCCATATAAGCCTGGACCACGAATAGTTTGTTTACTACAAAGTTTCGCCAAGTGGGTCCGTGTTGATCGGTGTTAGTTCGCTAAGTAAGATTGCATGCATTGGTTCTATCCAGATCAAGATGTTTAATAGCACAATCAAAATTTTGTCAAATGTTTGACACATTTCGAGTTTGAAGACAAATCTTGTCTCGCTAAATACTCTTGGTGCTAAAGGGCATGAGTATTCAGATGAATGAGGAGTTCAAAAAGATCACCAAAGGATCTCTTGTTGTGGTGAAGGGTGATATGAATGCTTCCAACCTATATCTTCTACAAGGCACTAAAACTTTTGGTAATATCACCATTGTCTCAACTAAATCATCCGATTCTAATGCTACTAACCTTTGGTATATACGTCTAGGGCACATGAGTGAAGCTATGCAAAATATGACTCCTTAATGGATAAAACACTGACAAATTGATGTTTTGTAAACACTATGTCTTCGGTAAGTAAAAGACGGTGAAATTTAGTATTGCTACTCATTCTACAAAAGGCAAATTGGATTTATGTTCACTTTGATTTGTCATGAGAGTCCCATGTTCCATCCATTGGAGGTGCTAGTTATGTATTCACTATTGGAAGATGTGCCATTAGTCGGAAGATAAGCCTGTAAGCTCTCGTTGCCTTGTCCACTATAGAAGCTAAGCGGTGGTTATTTCTGAAACTTTAAATAAGCTATTTGTATAAGATATTTGTTTACTAAGCTTTGTGAAGGTACGTCTTACACTACAATATTCTATGACAAATTGACAATCATAATGCTATTTGCCTTACAAAGAATCATATGTTCCGTGATAGAACGAGACACATTGATGTTACATATACTACATTTGATGTGTTATTGCTCAAGGTGACATTAAAATCAGCAAGATGTAATCTAGCTAATATGTTTACAAAGCCAATTCCTTTCGCTAATGACTTGGTATCACTCACTAGCCTTTGAGACTTTCACCACATAAAGGGTACATGCTGATTTGATTGGAGTAGATTATTGTTCTACGACTACCAAAGAGAATTCAACTTAAGGTGAAGATTATTGCAATGTGATCCGAATTCATGTTGTATCCATACCGGACATGAGTGTGTACCCACGCTAGACTTAGCACTGGGTTGTATTTGGGTGAGCGGTAGGCAGCGCTCCGCGCTCGCCCGCACAACCGACTATAACTCGATTTTCTTGTCCGGTTCAAACTCTCTTGCTTTCCCAGTATATGTACCCTATAGTCATATGTTTTAGTCGCTGTTGTTGTCTGGTGCTTGTAATTTCTTTTCGTATAGTGAATTTCGCCTTTTGTGACCATGTTTTTTCCCAAGAAAGTTTTCTACCTAGAAATCGTATCTCCTGTCTATATTCTCCGATTTCCGCAACACACGTCATCAGAACTATACATTTCTCGCTGTATAGCAATGTGCAAACGTACGAAGTTTCAGATGGTCCCAATAAAGAAACCTCCTACGATTGTGAATTGAACATCAATGAAAAAGAGGCCTAAAGCTACTAGTACGAATCATGCTGAGGGGAGAAACACAAGGAGGGCCTCAATTATGAGGGACAGCTTACATTCATCATGCAGGAATTGTAGGTGTTGATCCAGGACTGACGAGAGGCCCACTATGTCAACTGCCGAGAGCTTTAGTAGCAAGGCCCTGATGATTTTGCCAGGTAGAGGAAGATCTTTCCATGATCAGCGCGTTAAGTCAAACAGCCAGCAACTCACCGCACAACGAAATCTAGTTTGCACTAACAGTTTAGAACTAGTAGTTACCCAGATCGTTGGAAACTCACTTCAATCTCTGGGCGAGAAGGGTGCTGCTGGCAAAAACGTTTTGGTGGAATGAGGTCGCATCAACTTCTGGGAATTGCTTGTACGGGCCAGTGTCCCTGCTCCCGAATTCCAGGATACCGTAAGGGTCACCGGCGCACGCGCCGTCGACTGAGCTCTCGCAGGAGCCTGAAACCGACGTAGACGATGCTCGCTCGTCGTCTTGGCCACTGGAGGAGCTCATGCTCTGCGAGAAGATGTTCAGTAGGCACGTCAATAGCTCCTCCGACACTTTGTTCGCTGCAGTTGAGGCCTTATCTTTCGCTGTACTAACTGTCTGAAATGGACCTCTACATGAGTTGGCGGTGCACAATTGGTACTCCTTCCCAGGACGATCGCCTTGGCTCAGGGTAGGACTAGGCTTTCTTGCTGTCTGCTTGACCTCGGTGGCTCGCTTCAAAGATGACCAATTAGCGTCTCGATCGGAACCTTGACGTGTCGACGGGGAGATCTCTGAATTCTGCATTTGGACCGATGGCTTCAGCTGTGCTGGCGTGCACTGCTCACAGTCCGGAAGGTATGCGCTCTTCGCCAAGGAGATGATGATAGCCTCCTGGTAGAGGCATTGCTGGATATTGACAACCTGCTCCTCGAGCCGGACAACCTCCTCCTCCAAGACCGCGACTTCGGCAAGAAGCTCCAGTGTCTTGGCAAAATAATCGGAAGAAACAAATGATCAGGATGAAATCCTTCACAGACTGCAGTTGATCATGGATTGCTTGAAATGCAAAAGCGTGGCGCTTACTTGAGAAGGCAGGTAAGGGGGGAGGCGAGGGAGAGCGCCGAGTGGCCTCGTGAACGCCCGCTCCAGAGCTCGGTGGACGTTCTCCTCGTGCCGCAGCTTCTTCCTCAGCTTATCCACCTGCAACTCAAAAATGCAAAACACTGAATCATACTAAGAATCAAGAAATATTGTAATTGGGTTCTTGGATCAAATACTAGGGAGATGAGATACTGTACGTCTTGCTGCAGTGCAATTTTCCTATCTCTCCTGGCTTGGCTTCTGCTCGTGATGGATTGGGGAGCTGCGTTCGAGGGTGCCTTCATGGCCTGCGTCCTCGAATTGGGCCTCTTCAGATTTTTCTCCATAACCTTTGATCAAGGACAACAGCAGAAGGCGCAAAACAATTTGACTCTCTTAGATAGGAATAGCCATGGGACAGAAACTTCAAAGATGCAAAGGACAACAAATTAAAGAGCGCGCAGGACTGCTGGAGTGGGGAGGGAGCAACCAGAAGATACCCAATTTGAAAGCGTTGAAGAACAGAGTGCGGCGTACAAAATCGTGTTAAACAAACCTTAATCACACAAAACTTGAAAAGAACTGGCATCTCGAAGGCCCCAAAAAGCCAAGATTAAAAAACTAGAAACAAAAGAATCCAAACGCCCATCTCCATGAGACGCGGAAGGCGCCAGCTTTCCGATCCCAGGAGCACGCAGAGCGCCAAGAAAAGCCCAAAAAAAACACATCTCGGAAACCACCTAAACGCAAAGAATGTCATCATCGCCTGGGCGCTCAACACAACGAAAGGCACAAACTTTCCGATGCCAAAGCCCAAGAAAGAGATCATGCAAGGACACCTACTTCACCGTTCCTCGGAGCAGCCTTCGTGCCGTGCACCAGCACCGCCGGCCTATGCGCCCTGCCGTTCATATCCAGCGCCGTGTGCATCTCCGTGCGCGGGCCTGTGCTGGTATCTCTGTATCAAGTATCAACAGAACGCCAAGCGCGCGGCGGGCACAAGCAACTATGCCAAGCCGAGGCAGAGGCCTAGGAAGCGCGAGGAGCCTTGAATGCCATTAATGGCTGCGGAGAATTGGGCGGCTCCTAGCGCGGTGCCTGGAGCAGGACAAGGCCGAGAGAGGCTAGAAACTTGGCGGTGTCGGTGTGGTGGATTGGGTCGGATCGGGAAGCGTGCGCGGGGTTGCGGCGGGAGGCGGGCGGCCGTGTCGCGATGGCGACGGTGCTGCCGGGGCCGGGTGACTCGTCTCGTCTGCGCGTGGTGGTTTACTGGTTTGTACTCGGTCGTATTTCTCTCGTTTTATGTGTGATTATGCGTGGCGAGCAGGGCTTTTTTTTTTACGGGAATCAATGTTTTTTCTAGCCTCTCGCGCTTTGATTTCTCAAACCTAATTTACATACGAATATAATTTAAAAATATTTTTTCTCTCGACTTTATTTTACAAAAAACATTCGAATAGATGATATATATTATCTATCATGCCACATGACGATGATATATGTCATCTACTATACTGGTATACCACGACGATGCTATCGAACTAGGGCACCACAATAGGATTTGCCACCCTGCTATGGTAGCACACCCTACCAAGCCATCCTATCACGCTAGATGTAAAATCGTGGTTCTAAACTCCTAACGTAATAAATGAGCGTAATAAATGCAAGTGTTATATGTCAATCATACTGTAGTCGAGAAAAACATTACTTTTATAATTAAATTGGTACGGACTAATTTTAAAAAAGTGGTAGAGGGGTAGGAAAGCTGCGATTTCTTTTTACCGTGCCGACTTGCCCGCACGCGGCCGGAGCGACGGGACGAGGTGGGGCGGCTGGCTCCGGGCATGCACGCGGCGCGATCATTTGCCCGTGTCGCTGCGAGGTGGACCGCGGCGTCGCGGTACCACATGTCGGTGACCAATCAATGGCTCGCTCGTCTCAGGCTTCCTGTCTCTGCTGCGGTTGGGGAGGGAAGGGTCACCGGCTCAGCGAGAGCAGCGTGGCCCCGGCCACGCGGCTAATCATGAACTGGGCGTGCACTCGTGGTGGGCTGGTGGCCTCGCTTTCCAGCTTCCAGAGATCGCCCACTGCCCACTCCGCGGTATTTTTTTTTTGTACCTCCCTCTCGTCTCGTCCGGTAGTTGTCCGATTTGACTGTTCCCACGCTGTAAAAACTGGAGTGCTCACTGCTGCTCTCTGCTGGGAAAAGCTGTGCATGCTTAGGAAGCAATGCTAATACAAAACAGAGCGCCGACGTGTGGATTGGCTGAATTCATCCGTGCGCCCGGTCCTAGTTTCAAATCGGTGTTAGTAGAAAATTTCATAGCAAAACCGCAGTAGCACTCATTTTATCCCCCTAATTTTGGGCGTTGGAGACTGTTAACTTTAGATCAGAGCAAAAAGGGCGAGGTTTGCCCGAAAAGGCTCCTGAATTTCCAGGTTAGTTCATCCTAAACCAGCGTTGGGCCAGGTGAGAATGAAAGGATTAGATGAGTACTACCGCTTCTATGCTCTACCACAAGGGTCAGTGGAAAATTTCCAACAATGTGTTATAATCTCCATCCTACTAGCTTAAACTTATCTTAGAGCTTATAGCAAAGGGTCATCCAGATATATATTTATAAATCAAAGAAAAGGAGCTGAAATGTTAACCAAGGAGAAGAAACCCTTCCGAACATAAACTTGGGAATGGTTATACATCATAAGCATATTTTTACCCCTCAAATCCGTCAAATATTTTACCGTCGGATCTCCATTCACTTTGATTCCTCCCCCAAATCCTATACAACCTTCCTCAACCCCACGCCACACATGCCGCCACCAGTCGTGCCCCACCGCACGCTCTATCGCCCTTCTGTCATCTCTAATGCTAGCGAGGCCTATCAGTAAGCAACTACTGTCATCGCTAACGCCTCCCACAGCGACCGCCGACACTACCATCGGCGTCATTGTCACCCACCTCCTCTATCTTTGCCCCAGTCTCCCGCCACCGCCTGCCTTCCTCCCTCCTTGGCTTTAGTGGCACCACCGCTGTCGGTCACCTCCCATCCTCTTAACTTCTAGTCAGTTCTCTTCGCCTCCACCTTCCACTACTCTCCTTTGACCCACGGCCGATGGTGCCGTTTCTACCTCCCCACCAAATCTAAAGTCGGGGTCCTAGTGAACATCAACCCTAACCCAGGTGAACCCTAACCCTAACTCGGTTCATGCCAGCATCACCAGATATGCTGTCATCATCGGTGACGAGGAGGAGCCGCTAGGTGCACAAATCTTGGTGCTGATCTGAAGGTGAGTAATTGGACTGATTTGCGGGCGAAAATTCATTCAAATGATTATTAGCATTCCGCACAAACTTTATCCCGTGCCTGATATCCAACTAGCTAGACATACCCAAGTGCACCGACAGATCCTACAGTTTAGCCTGCGCAGGAACTAAAACATGCAGAATCATCCAGACAGTTGGGAAAATTAATTATAGCAACTTGAATGGAAAATCGGGAAGAGTGCTGCCATTCAAGCCAGTTTGCCCTACCATGCATACCACGCCGATCGAGCCGACGCCGATCGATCGGTGCATGCGGTACGACAAAGACGCGTCTGTCTCCGGCGGTCCGGCCGGCTGCATATGCAGCAGGCTAGCCTCGTGGCCACGTGAGAGATGAACCTTTTGCGGTGCTGTTCATGCGTTGGATGCATTGAGCTGCTAGCCACTGCACCGTGCAGAGCCTTTACAAAAGATGGGCCACGGCGAAGTGTGCACCACGTCTCCCTGCAAGATTACAAGCGAGCAGGAACAAGGAGGTGGGTGAAAACTGTTGGACTTTGCAGGGCAAATTTGATCGGCATCGATGATGTCCACAAGAGAAACGGTGGGGAGAAAATTTGGAGAGAATGCCGAACAATTTTGCCTACATGCAGGATAATAAAATGTACGTAGCACGTTCAAATTTCAGTGGTTGGCCGGCTACGGGCTACCTAACTTCGTCGCTAGTGAATAGTGAAATAGAGAATAAGCTTTTGCCGGTTGCTATGAGAATGAAGGTATCTATCAAGTTTGGCCTCAACTTAAAACCCTGCTCAGACGACGGTTAAAAGTTGGCCATGCATTGTACAAAGGTATATTGAGGAGAGAGTTGATTCGCCTATAAATAGATGTCATACATATTGATTTAGATTTCTTTATCTCATAACAGGGATAGTATAGTTACCTTGATTATCGTCGCCAAGCTGGCAGGTAACCCCGATTCTCGATTTGATGGCCAGATTGGCCGGTTTGTCTCGACATAATTTCGTTACGTCCTGGCATTGTCCATGTGACGTGGTCCACATGGACAGTGACACATAGGGGGTATATCCTCCTGGCAGTAGAAGAACATATATACAACTACGCGTCTGACCATAGCGCACCGACCACCACAAAGGGTGTTTCTCGTTTCGGTAGCTTGACTAATGCGTAAAAAAGAATACTGGTAATGCTTAGGAGGTAAGTTAAGGGTGCTTACAATCTTGCTATCTTAGGAGGTAAAATATTTAATATCCATTACAAAATATCTCTGTCCACTATACAATGCGTTGATAGCATGTATCTCTCGTAGCCGTTGGATCGAAATGTATACGGAGATTTGCATGCAGCATGGTAATGTAATCTCAAGCGCTGTAGTGAATGCTAGAGAGTTTCATGAACGGCCAACCCCTTTTTTTTGAATGGAAAGGGCAGGGCTCTGCCATGCATTAAGGAAAGCAAGGGAAAAAAGTACATATGTTACAGATTGAACCAGTCGATTGACCGGTTAGAAGGCTGCAGAACGTTAAAAAAGAAGAGAAGGAAGGGATCGACCAGATTAGAACAAAGAACACGAGAAAAAAAATATAGCTAAGAAGCTGATCAAATCAAAGGGTAACGATAAATCTAAAGAGCCGATTATGGCTGATTAGATGGTAGATAAAGGTAGACTTTCTTGAAAATGGCAATGTGCAACATGATCGGAGAAAATCAAACCTGGCGTAATCGAAAATGACCAACAATCGGCGATGCGCAATGTAGTGACCCGAATTCACCAATTCGGATCCACCGTGTATGCCGCACTATTCCCAGGATCAACGCTAGTGCACACGGCTTAACATCGGTAAACATCATATCATACACAACGATAATAACAATAAGACTTCATTTATTTAATATAACTAGTGTATGATCTTATGATCACTTACATTTATTCGGCCTCATAGGGCAAGACTAAGATAAAATAAGACAAATGCAATGAAAATTCGTAGAAGACGTAGTGACTCATCAGTACACCACAGGCGACTGACAAGGCTTGGCCTAGTGACTCGCGTCCACCTGAAAGTCCTCCTTGAGCACAGGCGATGACTCCTCCACTGTTGTTGGTTGTTAAGTAAGGGTGAGTACACCAACACGTACTCAACAAGTTGTGCACAGAATACATTTCTATTATAACTACATGCAGGCTTACTCCAAAGGAATGGCTAAGTGGCTCATAAGCGAAAGACATTTGAAACACATACATAATGTAGATTGAAAAGGACAGTAAAACAAATCATAACAAGTAAGTAGATTCAATGGTTCTCAAGTAAACCAAGTTCTCCATCCTAAATCAAGTTCCATTATCCACATGGCATCCCCGCCATCCCATCCGATTGACAAGTTTTAATTAACTACCCCTTGATTTGTAATTCCGAGCATTGCTCAATACCGTGAGCACGGCTATCCGAATAGATTGTACACTCTGCAGAGGTTATGCACTTTACCCACACGATATAACCATGCACCACACAAAGTAACGATTATAACAAAGCCTTTACAATGCATCCTCTTAACCCGCTATACCCGCTAAGGTTTCAACAACGAGGACTACGCCGCCACAACAGGCCCCCTCTTGCGCCATGTGAGTTTCTGCGTGCCGGACTCACACCACCAAGATAGCACTTAAGTTAAGCATTTGCAAATTAGTCACTAGGCTGCCCCATAACAGACGTGTGGTCGCAAGTTTGACTCAGTCAAAGGCTCGCAAGGTTAAGTCCTTAGGATTGATTAAAGCAAGACATACACATACCCTCGGCTCCATCGAGCCCACCCCCGCACACTGCCCCTTCCACTTGCTTCAATCTAAAGTGATTACCCTCCGGTTGGTTACCAAGCACCACGTGCTTTTCACAAATCAACATCGTTCGCGTGACTCATTGTCACAACAACTCAATCTCTTTGTGCGACCACACATGGCCCACAAGTTATCATCATTGTTCTATATTCCATTAGTCAAGATTATTAAGCAACATTCCAGGAGCATGTGATGACGTGGCATGGCTAAGCAATTCTATTCCGTTCTAACCATCCATGTTGATTTTCTATTAACCAACTATAATTAACCAACCTAGGGTGACAAGTGGATCATGGCATACAATTTAACAAGGTAGGGTGTAATTCAAGAGGGTATAATATCTAAATCCCAATCTAGGTCAAAATCATTTGTACTCATGAAATAACAAGTAATAAGGTAAACCAAAATAGCATACAATCTAATTTATGGGTGCAACATGATCAAAGCACAACTTGCCTTCGTTAAGCTCCTGCTCCTGGTCTGGAAATAATTCTTGAGCTATGAAATCCCCTTTCGAAGCCTCGCACAACTCAACGTCTACGCGAATCGAGAGGAAAAAGCAAATAAACACCAAGACCAAATAGCAAACAAACTCAAAATTCAAATAAAATCCACCATTGGGAAGATCTCAATCTTACAAATGTTTCGGAATTTGAATCACCCAAATCGGAGTTTATATGCAAAAGTTATAACAATTAGAAGTTTGGAAAATAAACTAAACTCTTGAATTAGAAATTCTAAATCTTTCCGAATCATTTTTATAAAGAAAATCCGAATTTTCCCGCCTTACGGCTTGTACGGACAAAAGCGTGGCGAAATCTAAACCGATGAACTCAATCTAACTGGTTACGGGTAAATCTACTACGTGGCCTAATATCAACCGTCCGACTTAAATCCAACGACTAATATTTAATTGGAGACGCTATCGATTCAAGTGACGTGGGCGAATTCCGCGCGTTCGGTTAAGATCCAACGACTGACGAAGTTCCTGATCGGCGATGAGGCGACGGCGACTTGAATTCACCGGAGACGAAGACGACGACCCCGGCGACAACTCGGCAGTCCTTCACGTTTTTCCCGAGCAATGGCGCGACTTGCTCGAAAATCTCCGGCTTCTTGTCCTCTCGCGATTCTGCTTTCGCTTCCTCGGCTATTACTTTTACGGTCGCTCAATTTCTTCGACGGCGCCGCGCTCCTTGGCGAAACCTCCGATCGCCGACACGACTCGCCAAACTTCGATTTTCCTTTGGTTGCCGCTTGGTCCTAGCGATGCCCGCCAAGAGGTTTATATAGCGATCGCGTCGTCCCTACTCCGCCCGAGCGAACTCCAATTTCCAAAAGGACTTGAATTTCCTTGCCGAGCCGTCGCCGGTGTCCTTCCTTCCGCTTGATCACGGCCCGAGTCCTCTACCAAATTCGCGCCAATGATGGAAATTGATCCGGCTACATGTTGCGTTCTCGCCGGATGGACTTCGAACCATCGAGACTTGGCGCCACTTCGAGGAATTCCTTTGCGCTCCTAGTGCCAGCGAGTCCTCCGAGTCCGTGCCGATCTCAGCGCCAACGCCAGGCGTGGGGATTCGACTTCGATCGACGCATTTCTCCCACGCCACCTCGAGGCGAAGTCCTTGGTCAAACCCAACCGGACACACAGCAGTCTTCATGGTCCAGATCACGGTGAAACTCGATTCGGTCACAACCATCCTGCCATTCATCGCACCATCAACGGCCACGTCGGTACTTCTAGAAAAGGGCTAACGGGCCGCTTGTTCTTATACCGAATGTGCACAGAATCGTTCGCTATTCACAAAGATTTTTCCAACTCTTTCTTTTTAAAATAAATACTCCAAATTTATTTGATTTATTTAAGGCAATAAAATACTCTACAAATTCCGTAAAATTCTCAAAATACTTTGAGACATTCTCGACTTAAATAAAATATTTTTGGCAAAATTTTATTTTAATTTCCCTTTATAATTAGGAGATAATATACCTCTTAAGATAATCCGAATAAATCTCAAGAAATTCCGATAAAGCCAGAAATTCGTGAAAACCATAAATTGCGATAAAATAATATCGAATATTTAGAAAGTTAAAAATTGGGATGTTACAAATCTCCCTTAATCTAATCTCGATTTTTAGATTTAGGGTTAGCTAAGGAATAGGTTCGAATTTCGCTTCAGATCCTCTTCACACTCCTGTGTTGCTTCATTCTCGGAGTGATTACTCCATTGAACTCTACAAAAGCGAGTGGACTTATTTCTGGTCCTGCGCTCCATTACATCCAAAATTCTAATAGGCTGCTCTTTATAAGTCAGATCCTCCTGCAGCTCGATTGCTTCTAACGGCGTCTTGCTGGTGGCACTCTAAGACATTTCCTAAGCTGACACACATGGAACACATCATGGACTCCTGCTAATGACTATGGCAACTCTAACTGATACGCAACCTCTCCTTTGCAGCTCAAGATCTTGAATGGTCCTACATATCTAGGTGCGAGTTTTCCTTCAACGTTGAACTTTTTCACACCTTAGCGTCCATGCAACCTTTTCTCTTCCACATTCTCATAAGAGGTCTAGCTGTTGTCGAAAAACCTTCCTATGAACCAGTGGTATTATCTTACTACTTCTAGAACCTCAAATCTAGGTAACGAACTTTGGTTGCTACCATTTTAACACAACTTCTACCGTGCTTGATTCAACAATAATTCCTCTAGTAGTCTTTGCGTGGCTAACAATATTCCACCTTTTTCTTCCAGAAATCACATTTGTTGAATTTAGCGTCTAATGTCGCTCGCAAAAACTCATTTCTAGGTTCTCATATTTTCCTCTTGTCTTAAAGTATACTATAGTGTCATCTATATGGCAACCATGAATTTATCCAACTAATCCTTAAACACCTTACTCATCCTGTTTATGTAGTATGCAGGGCATTGGTCAATCCAGGGGGTATAGTCAAAGTTATACCGTCTATATCGCGTAGAGAACGCAATCCTAAAACATCCTCCACATGTCTCCTCAATTGACGATAGACGAAGCGAAGTTTTATCCTAAAGAGATTCCAACTCTCTTCTCAACTTGTCCAAACACGTTGCCGATCCTGATATTGGATACTCGCCCCGATATTTTCTTTATTTAGAGCATGATTTAGAGCACTCACCCTGATCTTTCGCTTTCATTTTTTTTATAACAAGAGCTTCCATGGTGATGTACCAAGTCTTCTCAACTATTCCTAATAACTCTTTGATATGTTTTTCTCTTTCCCATTAATTCCTTAGTAGACTTTTGGCATGATTTTTTTTTCGCTATTAAGTTGTACTAAGCACTGATTTGCTCACTAACTTGATATCTCGGTATGACGGCTTACCAGGGAAATTCTTGGAAAATATATCATGGTATTCTTTGACAACTGGCGCATCTTCTAATTGGAAACTCCATATTATTATCCATCAGCTGGCTAACACAACCTGTCATTACTTGATACTCTCAACATCCTGGTTAAATCTAGCGTAACTGAGCATTTACCGATACTGACAAATCTTCCGATTAATGAGGTTATGCTGGGTACCACTTAAACTAGCCACCCTTGCATCATTTTTAGATAAACCCTTAACACCAGATTATTCCTAGAGGGACATCTAACTCATTAATTTATATCGTTGCTCTTCATTCCAATACTCCGTATACCAATGTATTAACCATTCCTGCTTCATTTCTTTCGACAAGAAAACCTTTACATGGAATTCATTACTAATCTTTTTTTTTTGCAAATATGGTTACGATATTGCCCCAAGTAAACTCATGGCTCCTAACTTTCCTTATTTAGCACTGGCGTTGGGGTTTTAACAGGGACAGAGTTGGGATTGACTTGAACTGATGCGATCGCTTTCTTTTGAGGGCATTTGTTGGCAAAATGCTCAGGTTTGTGCAAATAAATTAGAGTTTAGGGTGAATTTTCTTTCTTGAGCATTTGTTGATTAGAACAGTATCTTTTACCTAAACGTCTTTTCTTCAATTGGTTCTTTAGGCAAATTTCTTTTGCGATTTCACCGCTCGCTCTTAGCACTATGTACTGGACTGAGGTAACTTCCGGTATATCTATGGCTATAGGAATTACTTGTTCTCTTAGTGGACATTGACTAGCATAATGGCCTTTTCTGTGACAGTTATAACACTTAATGCTGCTCTTCTTATGATTCATTACTTCCTGATTTGCAACACCTCTCCTAGCAAATAATCTTCTTCACCATACAAGGGACCTACTGTGGATGATAGCCACTTACTGGTTTCCTGATTAAGGTCAATAGGATGGTGCGTACCAAGGTAACATGTGATGTTGCTCATAGGATATTTTCCAATTGGATGACTTCCTTTGCAACTAGAGCAATTGATCGCATGCTCGTTAGCGTTATGTCCTATTTTCCATAGCGATTGCACGCATGATTCTCTAAATTGTTTGGTTGACAGTACTCCCTAGAACAATGTCTAGATTTCGAACAAGGTGCAAGGGTAGCGTTTCTTTCCATAGTCTCGAGCCAATTCTCGGCTTCTAAAGGCGAAATATTTACCGAAAACGTTGGTGGACGAGTCTTTATGAATTCTAATTACCTTGAGTTAGGTGGACGAGTCTTTATGAATTCTAATTACCTTGAGTTAGTATAGGGACCACTAATAACAGTTCGAGACGCTTTAGCTTGCCTAGTCATATCTTGCATTTGTTTCGTCATTGCTTGCATCAACTGAGTTTGGGCAGCCAAAAACTCTTTGAAATTCTGCATATCTATTGGTATTGACGGGTAAAGAACTGATCCATCCTTTAGAGTTTTCACTGGGTTGATTTCCATTTTCTTTGGCTCTATTGTTATCACTATTCTGAACAATCTGCTTGATTACCTTAAAGGGGTTAGGAGGGAGAGAAATAGCATAGGTAAGGAGCAAGAATCCTAACATAGGGAAGATAGGTTTAACCCAATAACTTAAGCAATCAATATTAATAACTTGGTATGGTTGCTTATATAAGCCTAAAAGCTCGCAACACATACTGCACACTCAGCAAACATTAAAATCCAAACTAAACACTCAACCTTAACGTCTATTATATTTGGGTAAGACTATTCTATTTGACGCAACTCAATACTTGAGTTTCAACTTAAACTAAGTCTCTTCACTCTTCGAGCCATCCTCCATAGGAATTTCTTGGCGGATATATCAAGGACAGTCGGTGCTTGCAGACAAACCGTTCCCAACGTTCTTCAGCTGGTTGCTCTTCTACTCGGATTTCATCTTCTAATGGCCACCCCGAAAAATTTAAGTAGATTTCAGCAAAGGGCAAAGGTAAGGAGTAGAGAATAAGATGAGTCAAGAGTGTTGCTTTCATCAATTTAAGTTTTTTTTTCCTTTTAGAAAATAATTTTTTGGACACTATACCAACTAGGGCCAAGTCCTACAACAAGATATGCTCGATACCACCTTCAGTAATGACCCGAATTCACCAATTCGGATCCACCGTATGCCGTGACTATTCCCGTGATCAACGCTAGTGCACACGGCTTAACATCGGTAAGCATCATATCATACACAACGATAATAACAATAAGACTTCATTTATTTAATATAACTAGTGTATGATCTTATGATCACTTACATTTATTCGGCCTCATAGGGCAAGACTAAGATAAAATAAGACAAATGCAGCGGAAAATTCAGAGAAGACGTAGTGACTCATCAAGACACCACAAAGCATCGACAAGGCTTGGCCTAGTGACTCGCGTCCACCGAAAGTCCTCCTTGAGCACAAAGCGATGACTCCTCCACTTGTTGTTGGTTGGTAAGCAAGGGTGAGTACACCAACACGTACTCAACAAGTTGTGCACAGAATGCATTTCTATTATAACTACATGCAGGCTTATTCCAAAGGAATGGCTAAGTGGCTCATAAGCAGTAAAGCAGCATTTGAAACACATACATAATGTAGATTGAAAAGGACAGTAAAACAAATCATAACAAGTAAGTAGATTCAGTGGTTCTCAAGTAAACCAAGTTCTCCATCCTAAATCAAGTTCCATTATCCACATGGCATCCTGCCATCCCATCCAGTTGACAAGTTTTAATTAACTACCCCTTGACTGTAATTCCCGAGCATTGCTCAATACCGTGAGCACGGCTATCCGAATAGATTGTACACTCTGCAGAGGTTATGCACTTTACCCACACGATATAACCATGCACCACACAAAGTAACGATTATAACAAAGCCTTTACAATGCATCCTCTTAACCCGGTGCTACCCGCTAAGGTTTCAACACTGAAGGACTACGCCGCCACAACAGGCCCCCTCTTGCGCCATGTGAGTTTCCCGTGCACCTTGACTCACACCACCAAGATAGCACTTAAGTTAAGCATTTGCAAATTAGTCACTAGGCTGCCCCATAACAGACGTGTGGTCGCAAGTTTGACTCGGTCAAAGGCTCGCAAGGTTAAGTCCTTAGGATTGATTAAAGCAAGACATACACATACCCTCGGCTCCACCGAGCCCACCCCGCACACCTGCCTTCCACTTGCTTCAATCTAAAGTGATTACCCTCCGGTTGGTTACCAAGCACCACGTGCTTTTCACAAATCAACATCGTTGCGTGACTCATTGTCACAACAACTCAATCTCTTTGTGCGACCACACGTGGCCCACAAGTTATCATCATTGTTCCATATTCCATTAGTCAAGATTATTAAGCAACATTCCAGGAGCATGTGATGACGTGGCATGGCTAAGCAATTCTATTCCGTTCTAACCATCCATGTTGATTTTCTATTAACCAACTATAATTAACCAACCTAGGGTGACAAGTGGATCATGGCATACAATTTAACAAGGTAGGGTGTAATTCAAGGGGTATAATATCTAAATCCCAATCTAGGTCAAAATCATTTGTACTCATGAAATAACAAGTAATAAGGTAAACCAAAATAGCATGCAATCTAATTTATGGGTGCAACATGATCAAAGCACAACTTGCCTTCGTTAAGCTCCCCGCTCCCGTCCGAAATAATTCTTGAGCTATGAAATCCTTCCGAAGCCTCGCACAACTCAACGTCTCACGCTAATCGAGAGGAAAAAGCAAATAAACACCAAGACCAAATAGCAAACAAACTCAAAATTCAAATAAAATCCACCATTGGGAAGATCTCAATCTTACAAATGTTTCGGAATTTGAATCACCCAAATCGGAGTTTATATGCAAAAGTTATAACAATTAGAAGTTTGGAAAATAAACTAAACTCTTGAATTAGAAATTCTAAATCTTTCCGAATCATTTTTATAAAGAAAATCCGAATTTTCCTGCCCTGGCTTGTACGGACAAAACGTGGCGAAATCTAAACTGATGAACTCAATCTAACGGTTACGGGTAAATCTACTACGTGGCCTAATATCAACCGTCCGACTTAAATCCAACGACTAATATTTAATTGGAGACGCTTACCGATTCCGAAGTGACGTGGACGAATTCCGCGCGCTCGGTTAAGATCCAACGACTGACGAAGTTCCTGATCGGCGATGAGGCGACGGCGACTTGAATTCACCGGAGACGAAGACGACGACCCCGGCGACAACTCGGCAGTCCTTCACGTTTTTCCCGAGCAATGGCGCGACTTGGTCGAAAATCTCCGTATTCTTTGTCCCTCGCGCGATTCTCGCTTTCGCTTCCTCCGCTATTACTTTTCTGGTCGCTCAATTTCTTCGACGAAGCCGCGCGCTCCTTGGCAAAACCTCCGATCGTCGACACGACTCCCGCTCAAACGCTCGCATTTTCCTTTCGGTCGCTGCTTGGTCCTAGCGATGCCCCGCGCAGGGTTTATATAGCGATCGCGTGCGTCCTACTCCCGCCCGAGCCGAACTCCAATTTCCAAAAGGGACTTGAATTTCCTTGCCGAGCCGTCGCCCAGCTGTCCTTCCTTCCCGCTCGATCACGGCTCCGAGTCCTCTACCAAATTCGGCGCCCACCGATGGAAATTGATCCGGCTACGTGTTGCGTTCCTGCCCGGATGGACTTCCGAACCATCGAGACTTGGCGCCAGCTCGGAGGAATTCCTTTGCCGCTCCTAGTGCCGTGCATGAGTCCTCCGAGTCCGTCGCCGATCTCGGCGCTAACGCCCGGCGTGGGGATTCGACTTCGTCAAGACGTATTTCTCCCACGCCACCTCGAGGCGAAGTCCTTGGTCAAACCCAACCGGACACACAGCGAGTCTTCACGGTCCAGACACGGTGAAACTCGGCTTGGTCACAACCATCCTGCCCTTCATCGCACCATCAACGGCCACGTCGGTACTTCTAGAAAAGGGCTAACGGCCGCTTCGTTCTTATACCGAATGTGCACTAGAATCGCTCGCTATTCACAAAGATTTTTCCAACTCTTTCTTTTTAAAATAAATACTCTAAATTTATTTGATTTATTTAAGGCAATAAAAATACTCTACAAATTCCTTTAAAATTCTCAAAATACTTTGAGACATTCTCGACTTAAATAAAATATTTTTGGCAAAATTTAATTTTAATTTCCTTTTATAATTAGGAGATAATATACCTCTTAAGATAATCCGAATAAATCTCAGGAAATTCCGATAAAGCCAGGAAATTCGTGAAAACCATAAATTGCGATAAAATAATATTGAATATTTAGAAAGTCAAAAATTGGGATGTTACACACAACTTTATTGATCAAGATCGGATTATAAGAAAGATTCTAAATTATAGGGCTACTCCTAATTGATAGAAAAGTAAAAAAGTAAATGCGGGTTGTTTGATTGATGGTAGTTATAGTTTTTGCTCTCTCTGGGTAATCTTTTATAGTGCATCACTGATCGTATCATTTTCCAAAGCGTTATCAACCAAGATCCATATTGGCCTTTATACGGGCAAAACTCCCATATTCGAATCAATATTGGTTATAATTCTATCTGTAATTTTAACTTTTCCTTTCTTAACCGACACCGGCTAAAAATATCCCTTTTATTCTTAGCTTAACAAATTGGCCATGTCTTGCCAAATACTGGTGCAAATTAACATATACCCCTATTTTTAGGAGATAACATGTTATTTTGCAAAAATCTTCTTCATTGGCTTCCACACCATCGGCTTAGCGTAATATCATCATTGGTAACTGCTCTATTTATAGTGCTGTAAAATCTTTAGACATGTATCTTTTCAATTAACCACTCGCATCCCACGAAAAAAACCACCCACCTTTTCACCTTTTTTACCCTCCTATAAATATGAGGTGCATTTACCCATCATTTTATGCGCTCCAACTCTTGGACCCTCTGCTATTGGCTCCATCTCTAACTTCTCGCACTTTAGATCTTGCTCAGCAATCTTCATCGGCTAGCACAGTTTTTCATCAATTCAGCCCAATGGACCCAAGCTATGTAATCATCCCCATTCTCGGCAATAATGAACATTATTACTTAGGGCCGCTAGGAAATACTCACCAATCGGTTGTCATAGAACAAGAATTAGCTCGTCTTTCCTTATCGGCTCCTGAGTATAACATAGAGGGATTAGTAAAAATTTTAGAGCTTGGCCGACAACATTAAAGGGTTGGAGGAATTGGTATAATCGGGTAGCAGCCTAGAAGATGCTAATATGGAAAAGAATAGAAATAACCGAGTGTCTTCCATTGTCATTAGCCAACTCAGAAGCCAACGAGCCCTTAGTGGCCATGGTCTGCTATTTCTAGTGGAATACGCTCAATGTGTTTTTGTTTAGAGCTAGTCCAATCGGTGCAACTCTTCTGGATGTAACCCAGCTCTACTGCTTGATGCCAGATGTAGATCAAATATTGGCTTTCAATGCCAAACCCCAACATAAGTTGATTCACTCAAAGGGAGAGGACTGGAATAAGTATATCAGCAATAACCAAGAAGTTGGCTCAGTATCGAACAAGGAACATGTTACCTTCCTAAACATGTGGTTGACTCATTTTCTGTTTTGCAGGGTGTCACTTGGACCGACACAACTGTATCAAGTAATAGCAGAACAACTAGTTGAGGGCCATTGGTTAGCATTAGGGAAGCTTTTCATGAGAGCAATATATCAGATGATGAATGTGATTCGCAATCAGTTTTTCACTTGGTTGGGCCAGTATTCAGTTGGTAATGTCGGTGGCCCCTTGTGGTTTATACAGGTCTTGCTATATTGCATCTTTAGCCGATCGTTTAATATCGATTCAGCCGAAATCACTCCCTTCCCACTAGAAAGAACTCCAAAAGGCTAAGAGCCTAGTTTTAGAGATAGCCGATCTTTCGGTGAAAAAATTTACCTTTGCTCCTATACCTAACCAAGACTCACTCCCATTGGAGTAAGAATATTTCTAACCTTTCTCTTCCAGCTCGATCAAACAAACTTTAGCCAGAATAATTTTTTCAACTATAAGGAAGCCGACAGCTATCCCTGGCCATCATTTCTCTAGCTGGCAACTGACAGTGATGAAATGCCCATGGAGACATTGGACATGTACAGGATTTTTATATCGCCAAGTATGTTATCTGTTGGCTTACACACAAGAAACTGGACTTGCCATCCCTCATAAAAGTTATACCATACATCTGCGTATGCTCGACAGCTAGGATTCGGCTAAGTATGTCCAAGTTTCCAAATCTCAACTGGATCAAGCCAAGGGATCGGTTTTGCCGTCTATCCAGCTCCAATATCGTCTTGCACATGGCTGATGATCTCCAATTTCAAAGCTTGCCACACTTCAACTTACACACACAGAGGGCAATCAACTTCACTAGCTGGTGGTCAGCTATTTACGCAGTTTTGTTTCCTATGGAGCACACCATATCGACTGTGGTCGAAGAATTTTTTCCGAATCTACCTCCTGTTGAGTCTGCATCTACTAACTCCACTAATAGTGGTTCGAGCTCTAGTGGTGACGCTAGCTCATCAGGTTATACTAACACAAGTATAGTTAATATTACCGGCAAGGTATCGGTTACATTTATTTCACTCATCAATTATATTGAAGCATTTCATAGTTTTTACTAATCGGCTTTCTCAACTTTGTAGACCAAGGCGATAGGAAAGAAACCAGTTGACTCATCAAGTCGGCCAATCCAGCAAGCAGCCACACCCTACAAAGATGGTTTTGGTTGGGTACTCATCGGGTACCCTTGGTGTCCAAGCCCCCTCCCTCTTAGATTACAAGAAGCAACAACCAAGTAAGCTTACACTCACCGACTTATAATCTAATTTATCCATAACTTGGTTGGTAAACCAATACTCATAACTTATCCTTTAATAGAAAAGAAATGCGACCAAACCAAGAAGGTTGTTACTTCCAAAGGCCCTCCTGCCAAAGAGGGGTCGACCGACCACTCCCCATGCGGATGGTCTCCAATAAGGTATGCATCCATGATTATCAACTTTATCAAACTTCTTATTAACAATTTCTAACAGTATTATTTTTTCAGCCTGCACTCTCTCCTACCACACAAGCAACCAACATCATGGCTGATCTACTAGCCGCTGAGTTTGAGTTCCCTCCACCATCATCTCAGTCGACACCACCTATACTCCTATTGCTCCTACCTTGGAACATGCCAAGCGACCGACTCTCTCACTGACAAGTTGGGTTTCACCTTATTGGATTTGGAAGATGACGAGGAGATGGCAATAGGCAGCTATCCCGAGAAAATCCAACAGATTCTCATCATTTCTATGGATGCATCGGCTGCGGTAACATCAGCCATAAGCATGCAGGAGAGGATGAACAAGCTCTTCAACCTCGTGCTTGCACCATCGACCAAACTGCTCGAAAACACCTATCCACTTTGAGATGCAATGGCCATGATTCAAGCCGATTTGCCCCCAGAGGCAATGATGGCATTATTGAATGTTTGCCATCTCTTCGATAAAAAAGCAGAAGTCGATGAGGCCAAGTCTAGGCTTGCTCTTCGGGAGGCTCAACAAGAAGACCAAAAACTCCTAGACAAGATGATAACTAATACCAAAACCAAGAAGGCCAAATTTGATGAAGATGCTAAGTCCCACAAGCTTAACAAAGAAGCGACTCAAAAATTTGAGTCGATCAAATAGTTTCTTGAAACAGAATTGGCCAAAGTTAACAAGCGGATATCTGAAGGCCAGTAGATGCTAGTGGACACTGCGTCGGCTTTGAAAACTCAAAAGCTTGAGCTTGGCTTGGCTGTAGTGGCAGCAAAAAATAGTCAGCTAAAGTTACTCTCGTGCCTAGAAGCGTTGCAGAAGACGAGAAGATCCTTAGTGACGTGGAGCAAACCATAGGCTTTGCCTTATTCCTTTTAACCCGATCCAGTGTATGCAAACGAAATCCTGCCAAGTCATCTAAATTATCCATCATTAATTCCTTATAATCTTGAGCTGACAAATCATTTTGTCTAGCCGTTCGTATCGAGTCAATATTAATTTCCATAGGCAAAATAGCCTCTTGTCTATAGACCAATTAGTAAGGTGATAACTTGTTACACCATGATATACAAGTTGATAAAGCCACAATGACTTCGATAATGTTACATGTCAATTCCTTGATTTTTCCTCGATCTTCCTCTTGATTAATATCAATGTTTTGTTGGGTGACTCATCTTGACAATTAGCCTGAGCATAATAAGGTAACAAATTTAATAACTTCATATCAAAACTTTTGGCAAAACTTTGAAACTCATTAGACATAATACAATGCCTTGATAGGTCATAATAGTCTGCAAAATTCCAAACCAATGAATAATATGCTTTGTAACAAATCTGATAGCTTCCATACTTGTAATCTTTTTAAGTGGGATCGCTTCAATCCACTTGAAAAATAATCAGTCATGGCCAATATGAATATATGGCCTTTGCTTAATGCAGGAAATATCTACCGATACATCTATTTTTCACCCTCTAAATGGCCAAGGCTTGATAATTGAATACAAAGTCGATGCTGGAGTCAATTGTACGTTGCCAAATTTCTATCAAATTTGGCACCTTTTGTAATATTTGAAACAATCTTCTAGCATTGTCTGCCAAAAATACCCAGTACGTTTTAGAAGCCATTTCATCTATTGAACCGATTGATGGGATCCACAAATACCCTCATGCACTTCTCCCGTAGCTACTTTAGCTTCCCCGGCTTGAAGACACCTTACAAGCAATCCTCTAAAGTCTGATAATACAATATATTATCAAAGACAACATGCTTCAAAGCTTGTCGCTTAATTCTCTGATAAGTAGGTTTTTAGGGATTGGTCAAATACTCTACTATTTTTTCCTCCAATTAGTGGTGGTAACACATGACCATCCTTTCAATCAGCTCACACTCCTCTAATCGACTGAAAACTTTATAGCCCGATGCTTGTTGGGCTAACAAGTTAGCCTTGTTATTCAACTCCCGAGGAATATGACTGATGGAAAAAAGTGAATGAGATGATTACGGTGAAACACTGCTCCAAGTATTTGATCAAAATTTCATCGTAGCAGTTATACTCTCCCTAATTTGCTGGACCACCAACAAAGAATCGCCATAGATCTCAATAGAATCAACTCCGATATTATCGAGTAACTGTAAGCCTTTAAGCAATGCTTCATATTCGGCTTGATTATTGTAATATCTACAATTCAGCCTGAAAGCGAACTAAAAAATACACCCTTATGGTGAAACCAACACTATTCTAATACCATCGTCCTCTCGACATACCGATCTATCGAAAAATAATTGCCAAGGGACAACAAATATTAAATTGGTATTTATATCAGTCTCATGCCCTGTTATAAAATTTGTAATTACTTGACCTTTAACTGCTTTAGCTGATTCATATGTTAGGTCGAACTCGATAAGATATAGGCCCACTTACCAAGTCTATTTCGCAAAATTGGAGCTGACAGCATATATATTGTAACATTGGTTTTACAAATAACCTTACAAACCAATGCTAAAATATAATGCCTCAACTTTGTGCAAGTAAAATATAATAACAGGCAAAGTTTTTCTATAAAATGGTACCTGGTTTCTGCATCGATCAACCATCAACTTAAGTAAAAAATAACTTGCTCTTTTCCATCAATTTCTTATGCCAAAATAGCTCTAATAGTCACCTCTTCAACCAATATATATAATTTGCATGGTATACCTTTTTGAGATGCGACTAAAATTGGAGGATTAAACAAATAATCCTTTATGCTCTCAAAAGCTTTATGCTGATCGGCTCCCTAGACAAAATCCTGATTATCCTTTAATTTCAATAATAGGGTAAGCGAACTAATACGGTTAGATAAATTTGAAATAAATCGCTATAAATAGTTAATCTTGCCGTCAACTTCTGTAAATCCTTCTTGCATGCTGGCGGCTTAGTCTTGGCTATGGTTTTGACTCTTTCTTGATTAACTTCAATCCCTCCTTTATGAACCATGAAGCCCAAAAACTTTCTAGACGACACATCAAAAGCACTCTTATATGGGTTCATCTTTAAACCATGTGCCCTTATATTCTTGAATACTGTTTTCAAATAAGCCAGATGCTACAAATCTTCTTTGGATTTAACAACAACATCATCGATGTTGGCCGATCAAATTATGAAGAATTAAATTCATGGCATGCTGATATGTTGCACCAACGTTCTTTAAGCCAAACGTCATTATAACCCATTCAAACAAACTTAAGGCACTAGGGCACCTAAAGGCTATCTTAGGTACATTGACTTCTGCCATAAATATCTAATTATATCTGGCATTATCATCGATCTTATTCCCCAATGCAGCATCGATAAGCATATCAGTTATGGGCATTGGGTACTTATCCTTTGGTATGGCTTTATTCAAATCTCTAAAATCAACACCTACACCCTAAATTTTCTTTTTTTTCTTCATAACAAGAACACTATTAGAAATCCATTCAGTATATCGGCAAGGCCTGATAAACTTAACCTCCAATAATTGCTCAATTTATTCTTTTATAATAGTGTATAAGGTCGGATTAAACCGTCCAGGAGACTGTTTAAACGGCCGATAATGTAGCTTTATAGGTAGCCTATGTTCAACAAGTTATCGGTTTAAACCAAGCATCTCATGTTACTCCTAAGAAAATAATATTTATAATTCCTTAATACTTTGACCAATTTTTCTTTATAATCTATGGCTAATCTTGAACTAATAAAAGTTGATATTTTTCTATCACCATCACCTATATCGACTTCCTCTAGCAAATTAGTCGACGTGAAACTTTGGCCTAACTTCTCGATTTCTTGGAAATCTTCAATGGCCTTAGAGTTATCTATTGTTTGTTGATAGCTTTACATTTTGTCTTGTAAAGTCTTTACTACTGATTTGGACTCCATCGCTGCAAAATTTTGCCTATCCAATCAAGTGTGTTTGGCCTTACTTTGATCGAAATAAGTCCTATTTTATTGATGTAGATAAAATCTCAATCATCAAGAGCTTTACCCAATATACATTTAGCTTCTTCATGTTGCCAATTCATGTCTGAACTCATCATGGCAATATGAGCTAATGTATCATCTTGAATAACCACGACCTCATCCCCATTCCATTAGATGAGCATCTGATGTATGGTCGACGGCACACAACAATTGGCATGAATCCAATCTCGCCCTAGTACAACATTTTAATTTATCTTAACATCAACCACACCGAAGATAGTTGGCAATGTTTTGTTTCTGACTGTTAATTCTATCACCATCACCCCTCTTGCTTAAGTAGGATCACCTATGAAGTCATTTAAAATCATATTAGTTTTAATAAGATCCTCGTCGGACATACCCAGCTTTCTGCAAGTGGTATATGGTATTAGATTAACGATTGCTCCTCCATCAACAAGCACCCTTGATATCGGCTTGCCATTAATATAGCCCTTCAAATATAATGGCCTCAGATATCGATGATCATCTTGTGGCTTATTAAAACTGCATCTTGAGCCCTTAAGCACAACTGAGCAAACATTTCTTTGGTTGATTCAGTCCTTATTTTGAATTTGGTCGGCAAAGTGAACACTTTGTTGATGTCCATCAGAGGTGGAGAATCATCCCAAATTATGGGTGAATCCAGATTATCAGCTGAATCAAACTCTTCTTCAACCAGTTCCTTCTTTCTCCACTCTTTTTTGACAATCTTAATTGACTGGAGCTCATTAAATACTTGGTCTCTTTGTTTTTCTTACTCGGCCTCTCTCATCTCTCGAGTCCTTAGCCTTTGAAGTCATCTGCATTGTGATCGGCTAAGCCCTGGAGGACACCACCTAGATTTAAGTTCAATCAGCTCATGTACTTTTCCTGCCAGATTGACCTGGGCCGTAGAACTTAACCCCTCTTCTGATCACACTTGCGTTTGGATCAACTGGAAATCTTTTGATGGATCGATCATTTGTGATTTTCATCAAGATGGCCTTGTGTAGGCTCAGATATCCTATCCTTAACTGACTATCATTGCCAGTCACGTTGAAGTGGATAATATTCCATCGGACATGTATATGGTGACAGCAGAGTTGACCCCTCTCCTAATAGAAATGCCAAAAAGGGCATCGCTGGTGAGCCTTTTCCAAGTTATCGGACTAGTACAAATTATCTGACCGTCATGTAGGATAACATAGCCTGCTACTTCTCCTCTTATATTTCTCCAATAGTTGGGAGAAAGTTGGCTTTGGCTTGTGAATCGACTTGCATGTTAATGATGTTCTCTCAACCTTATACCACTTGTCGATCTGCAAGTCTCCTTTCGGCTTGACAGTCCTTGAACTCCTCCCTTCATGGTCGGTTTCTAATTGTAATGAGCCAATCATATTTTTTAGGGCCTCTTTGTCGCTAGAGCTCGAATAAACGTTGACATGACATACAACTTTCGACCCTACATCCTGCATTGGCTCTTTCCCTTTTTCCAGAACATTGAACTATATTAATTGGAAAAGGATTAGTGTCTAATTGCATCGCCGTCTCTTTTGTAAACTTGAGTCAGCCATCCTCTATAGCCGATTATATTTGCTGTCAAAAAATATTGCAATTATTAGTATTATGAGAAAAAAATGATGCCATTTTGCAATACCTTTGCTTTTAAATTTTATTAGTTGATGGTATAACTTGTCCTTCGAATCACCGTATAATCTTTTGTTGCAGCAGTTTATCAAAAATACAGTCACATTTAGAAACATCAAAAGCATATATGATTTCCAACTTATTTTTAGTCAGCTTAAGCCAAGAACAAATTAGGGATTTTTAGGCCCTTTAACCCATTTGGCTATATTTATCTCTGCCTCGGTGTCTTCAAAGGAATCACTTGGATAGTACTCAATGAGGTTAGCCTTAGCTTTATCCTTATCCTTGTTATTGTTATTGGCCTTGAATTTATCTCTAAAGCCTTTATTATCAATAAAACAGTTTTCTTGAGCTGATAACCTATGTAACAGGTGATTCAAATCGATGAACTCTTGTCCGCTGAATTTCTCCCTCAGTTAGGGAATTAATCCTTAGAAGGCTAAATCGGCTAACTGGATATCAAGTAAACTAAAGCTAAAATACCAATTTCTCACTTCTATAATTCTTTTAGTATAATCTGTTACCGATTCCCCAAATTTCTGGCGAATAGAGCTCAAATTAGAAATTCTAAGTTCTAGATTGTCGAAGAAAAAGTATTAATCTGCTTTCCAAATTGGTCTAGAAATGAACTGAATTCGGAGGTAAGCGTGTGAACCATGTAAAAAAGCTCTTGACAAAGACAGTAGGAATAACCTAATTTTAATCCGTTGGACTAAGTAGCTTCACCGCATTGCACGATAAAACATCTGAAATGCTCCAAAGTAGTGACGGAGTCATCCCAGAGAATTTCACAAAATCAGGAACCTTGAAGTTATTAGGATAAGGCATCTGGTAAACGTAATCAGGGTATGGCTTTCGATAACCAATAACCTTCTCTTTGGGCTGTATGCCGAATTGATCCCACAATATACAGTGGATATCTGATCGATCCAATTTACCGTGTTAGCCGATACAGTGTTAGGAGCTTGCCAATTATGCTCATAATTAGCATTCTGCCCCTCGAGCGTAAGCTCGGGTTGATAAGTTGATTGAGTCGATAGGAACTGACCAGATTGCTCATAACCTATATTATTTTCCTAGCAATCAGCTCTGGTACTGAAATGAAGGGCTCCAGATACGTAACAACCTTGTATGGAGCCATATTCCTCTACAGAATCGGCTCAGGATACTATTGGTACCTAGGAGATTCAATCGGTCATGGAACCGATTGGGGAAAAGCGTAAAACAGATCCAACACTTGTAAGTTGGCTAGTACATGTAACTTAGAAACATCCATATATAACTGATAATGTGCAACCCTACTTGTGCGAGGATTTTGTGGCAATATGATAGTAGGCTAGGTTGGCATCATAGTAGGAGAGAGAGTTATAATCGATGGTTTAGGATTGGTTATCAACACAGGGCTTTGAGTGTTTTATGCTACCAAATAAACATGGTAATTTCGGTAGGGTCTGCATTGGATCGAGCATGCTTCCAGTCGGTGCCAACTCTTGAGCTATAGTTTTAACACTGTTAGCTATCATCGGCTTGAGAGTTATAACTAGAGCCAGTGATTGATTAATCAAAGCATGGTGCATAGATTGATTAATTATAGTAGATAACTTAGCTTGTACAGGTATGTATTGACTTACCGACATGTCGGCAGTCCCTACGTCACCAAGGGCATTGGCCATCCGCAATGCAGCCTTCTACATGACACCGCATCGAGTTTTCTGATAGTAGTTTAACATCATCTCCTCAAGTGCGGTTTTCCGATCTTTAATTTCTTTACGTTGTTCTGGTGTCAAATCATCCAATGTCAAGAGGATTATAGCTTCAATATTGAGATCAGACGACGTAACTGATTTCCCAAAAGAAGACACCGGGTTCCACCGGGTATACCAAAAGTGTGTTGCGCCGAAAAATATGACGAATGATCAATCGGCCCAAGCATACGAGAACGTCGGGTTCGTGGTGTGCTAACCGATTTGATCCTGCAATCGGTAAGGTAGATGAAAAAGTATACTCAAAACCGATTATATCCTTTATAATTTATTGGCCAATTATATCCTTTTCTAATGCGTCATCAACCATGATCCGTATTGGCCTTTATATGGGCAAAACTCCGTGTTCAAATCAATATCGGGCATAATTCTATCTATAATTTTAACTTTTTCTTTCTTAATTGACACGGGCCAAAAATATCGCTTTTATTCTTAGCCTTGGCTATGCCTTGCCAAATACTGGTGCAAACAGTATGATTGAATAGACGGTTGCTGCTCGTCGTCTCCTGAAGCTCTTGACCACTTGTTTAAGCAGATTGGAACATGGAACGGTCCAAGCTTTTGTAGCTGCAACCTGCAATGCAAGGGTGGTTTGCCAGTGAATCAGAGATTCAGAGGCCAGGAAGCAGACAACAGTCCTAACCCCTGGAATCCAAAGCTCAAAAACATCAGTCAGTGCAAACCTCTAGGCTAATAATGACACTGGACCTACAGGCTAATGCTACTTAATTAGAGTAAGACACCCACATGAATGCATTATCTTATTGGAGTAATCAGTGTGCCCTCAGCCTGTTGTCATTTTCCAAATCTTGATGGAAAGATGCATCACGCTACTGTAGTACTGCTACTCACAAAGCCTTTCTTAAACTAATCTCGTAAAAGCTTGTTCAGAAGTGTGGGAAGAGAGCTGTACGTGCTTAAGACTGCTGCTTGTCGTGCCTAATGCCATTTCTAAACGTGTAGATCTCCACTGATTGGACGGCACAGAGCGCGCATTTTTCAAACTGCTTGGTTGTACTCTTGTGACCTCGCTTTGCCGCGTCCAAGCAGAATTGCTAGAAGCCTAGAATGTACTGCTAGTATAGTGAATCGTCAGTGAACTGGAAGGAAATGTCGTGCTTTATATGTTAAAATTACAAACAAAAGCTGTGGATTAGTATAAACTACTGGTATTAGCTTAGAAGAGACGACTGTTCAATAATAATTCTTATGCCCGAGTGTGACACCCTGGCAAAATAATACTGATACGGTGATACCTTTGAAGTAAAGCTTGTAACTTTAACTGCAAACCCACAATTGCAGCTCGTGTGGTGAGTTCATTCGGGGGAGACAAAGCGACTGTTTGGTAAAGCCTAGGATGTTTCATGCTCAACAAATTTGAAGACCTGTTTCCATGTGCAAATTTGCATTACTGTTGTTGCAATGTCTTCGTTATAGTGCTGAAACTGTTCATCGGAAAGGACGTGACAATGGTATAAATAGGTTATAGATGCCTGAGTGATAGGCCCATAATTGAGTAATATAGATACTTTATGTTGTTTCTTTGCAAATATATAGCACATTGGATTCTATATGTTCTAGTAGCTTTCCTCACGTAGGAAAAAGACATTAGGCATAGCAAAATTGAAGTGCGTGGTTGAGCACAATTTCAGATTTATTAACTAGCCGAGTGGACCATTCAATTCCATGGATAACAACATCCACTGTGAGCACATGTTTTAGAATTTGTTACCTAATTACATCCAGTCTCACCCTAATTTATAAATAAATAAATACCTCTGTCAATGAAATGTAGTGGCCTGACTCTCACTTATAGGATTAGTTTGTCAGTAGTGTCCATAACATGCTAACTAATGTGAGTGGTTCACAACTCTGTCAATGAAAAATGTCTTCTTTTGCAATTATCCATGTCAGTTTGCTTACACTTATCTTAAGGATTTGTCTCCATAGAGTTTATTCAATGAGATTTAGACTGCTTAATTAACTCAATGACAAGAATGGTGTGCATGTGAACAAGTTGCCACTGAAGTTGTGGAGTATGAATCTTTCTTGATGGGAGAAAGTATCAAATGTGCTGTTCACAATAGGATTTGGAAAGACATACAGTCTGGTATCCAACTCCTTCAGAAACTAGCCGTGCATTCACCTGTCAACCATCTGTCTCCGTAGGACAATGAAGCCTACAACTGCAGAAAAATGGCCAAAACTTCAGTATAACTTGTCTCAGTTTACAAGAATCTCAATCAAAAGCGCCCCAATAATCCAATATTGTTCCACTGTGATCATCGATCCAGAGCGCTCGTTTTTCGTCAGCTGATTTCCAGAAACATGACACAGTGAAAGCAATGCAAAGCTGCAGACACATTAGAACCATAAGGGCAGGGAGACTGACCGAGGCTAGCTTGTCCAACAAATGCCATAGTGTCGAAGCTATCCAAGATTGTTCTTAGGCCATGGTCCACCAGTTGCCTTTTTACCTGTGCCGGCCTCTGCCTGTTTCCATAGCAGAAAGTTACTAACATATATTTGGCACAGGCGGCCCATAGAAGGTATAGCCGATGGGCACCGTAGCTGAGCAAACACCAGAGAAATGGATGCAGTCAGTCATGTGCCAAAAGTTGGCACCTTGCTGCTTTTCCTTGGCCTGCCTGACATCTTCGAGTGGCTGGTGCCAAATTGTACCTTAAAGCTTACATTGTCTCGCCCAACTCTTTATCCCTGATTCTTTGTCGTTCATTGTGACTGGGCTTGGTTGGCATGACAATAGCATCAGAATCCAGGACAATGATATCAGAATCCAAAGTTGGCTTGATCTGGATTCATCCATTTGTCGTTGTTTACTCCTTGCGGTTGACTTTAAGGCACTGAATAAGCTGACTCGATATTATTTCTTGCTTAGAAGATTTCCATTACTCAAATAATTGTGTGACCATATGGTACAGACTGGAAGTGTGATTGGCTGCACCTTTACACTGCTCATGTAGAACACTGTACCACAAGGCCATTCTGTAACCTCATATAGCTAATGAAAATATGTAATAGAAGCAATGCAGTTCTGAACTCTCCAGGCAAAATGAAGCTAGAGGAACTGCTGCTGTATCTTAGCAATGATTTTACATTTTTCACAAATCTTCCTTAGCATGAAGCTATAAGAGAAAGCCAGTAAACATTGAAGTATTTACCAAGGTAATAAAATCACATAGATTTTCCCTAATGCTAAGATGAACATCTAAGATGCATACACTGTTCAACAGCATGCAACCTACGAAGCTCGCACTATTAAAATCCACCAGGTAGATTTCGGGGGAACACTACAGGATTCCACCTATACTTTTCATGGAAACACAATTTTTTTTAAAAAAAATGTGTAAAAAGTTATGCCAAAAATTTTAACAATTCAAATGTAAACAAGAAGCGAGCATATCACCGTTTAAATTTGGTGCCAAACTACCAATATAATGTACTGGGGTTGGGTTTCTAGTAACCACATTCGTCATCTAAGTGCAAAACTCGAATGTGAAAATAAATGAAACGGACAATAAAAGCAGGTTTGGAATAACAATAAAAGCAGGTTTGAATAACTTTCTTTTAAGATCAAGCTCCAGGTCAAAAAATTTCCAAAGAATATAACAGGATATGGTGAGTTAAGAGCTTCATCAGTCGTGCTAGCTCCTGGAACGATGCAAGTACTTCACCAGTCACTACATCTAGATAAGGTAAGAAACCGCCAACCTTTTCTAGCAAGTGCTACAAGCCTACAACTGTTTTTCCTAGACAAATGCCTGAGCTCGAATGAGCAATCAATCTTTAGCTCACTTGTTGTTGGTCCCCGTAGAATGAATAGCCACAATAAGCAGCAGTATACATGCCTGGACCAAGGAAATGTGCAAGATAACCACAGCCGATGCAAATTTGTGTGGCATGCAGGCATAGTGCCGGTGTCACCCCTCAGGCCTCAGCTGGGAACAGGAACAACTGAATTTTAGAGTAGAAACAAAATGAAAGTAAATGCTCCTTTGAGCATATTTTTATTAACTTTTCGTATTCTGCCGAGAGGACCATGCATTGTAACGCGGCATAAAATGGTAATGTTGAACAGCTACTGGCCGGTAAACTATTATGCCTAATGGTTAGCAGTGACCAAAAGATCAGATAATTCTTTAGACAGACACCAACTGATTCTGAAGAGCAACACCCTAAGAGCACAATAATAGAACATAAAGTTAACTGTGTATTTGATAAGTGATTGTAAGTTTTTGTACAATCATCAACATAAGTTAGAACTTACAATACATCTTAGAACTAATATATGCATGTTATTAATTTTGCTAATCCAGAGTTCTGTTCGCAACACCTTACAACACAGTAAGCAATACCTGTTTATTTGCCTGGTTATGCCCCCATGAAAGATGGACCCTCTCTTTTCCAATTGTACTTCCATTTAGTTCCTGCAATGCTTTTTCTGCATTCTTTCTGACAACAGAATATTCATAAAATTTAGTATCTGTTTACCATATTCTCAGCAGGATGTAAGTGGAAATATGAAAATGTGGAAATAATACGGCATACCTCTTTACAAACCACATTGCTTCCCAACTGGAATTTTTGCAGAAGAGATCTCACCATACTAACAGAAGTTTTGTCCAAGGTGTTAGAATATCATTCTTGACTGTTATTAGTCCTGTATATAATCAGCAGATTCTTAGGGCTATTTGTAGTATTGTAATTAATAGCTTAGCTGGCTCCTCTAATAGGAAAGCCATCCCTGTAATTGCTCTACTTGATTTTCTCCTACCGTATGCCTTTATAAGCATGGCAAGTATCAATGAGAATTCATCCTGAATTTCTCCCTTTCTTCCTCTTTCTTACATGGTATCACCAATTTCGATCCTTCCTTTTCTTCCCGCTTCATTATGGCTACCGCCAAAGAAGATCCAATGCTGCCCTTGTGCCGCCATTGTTGCAGCTCTACCACAACCTCCAACTAACCCAGCTCCGCTTTCTCCACAATGTGCGACGACATTCCCTTCTCCCTTGTCCTTGATCCACCAAACTACACTCGCCGCATGAACTTTTTCTCACCTCGTTGGAAAGTTCAGCGCTGCTTCCCATATCGATGGCTCTGGACACGCTCGCTGCTCCAGATCCCGCATGGCGCATCACCGACCACGCCTGCCGCTCTCTCCTTTATGCCTCGTTCTCAGAGGAGATCATGGCCATGATCCTCAAGCCCGCGCCACCGCCGCACCATCCGTGTGATATCGAGGGCCTCTACCAAGACAATAAGGTCTCTCGTATACTGCTCGAAGCGGAATTCGCAACCTTGCGCAAGGAGACATGTCCGCCCTCAAGTACTCCTAACGCTCAAGTCCCACGCCGACTCTTCCGCCGACATCGCCACCTGTGAAGGACGACACTCGCTTTCACCTCTCGCGCGACGCCAACAAAGAAGTTCCGCAATATGGCTTCAATCATCAAGACACGCAAGCTGCCCTCCTTCCTTGAAGCTCGCCCTTCTCCTTCTTGAGGAGTCGGATCTCAAGACTCAAGAATCCAACGACGCCGTTGTCCTTGTCGCCTCCAATGCCCAGCGATTTCCACAAGCTCGCCTCGGCCCCAAGGGCAAGGCGAAGGGCAAAGGTCACAATCGGCGCAAGAATCTCTTCCGATCTCGAAGTTTTGCCGCCTTTTGGTCGCCCCATGTTCAACCCCATGACTGGGATGTTCCAGATGTGGCCCATGCCCATGCCCATGCCGAACACAAGCCCGGCATCCTCGGTCCGCTACCACCGAGCACATCAGGCGCCATCGCCGGCGCCTTCCTCACCCAGCGCCATCTACGGCCTTCCGCAAGGTCTTCCAAGAAGAAAACTTCAAGGCGCCAGCACCATCTACGGCCCTTCAGAAGGAAGCCTCAACACGCACCACCCCTGCACCACTTCACCGTAATCTCCATCCCGATCAGCGCCTCGGTTCATGCCCTCAACAAAGATGGTGATGCAACCCGACAAAGACTGTACATGGATTCGGAGCTTCCTCACACATCTCCTCCAACTCCTGTAATCTTTCCTCCTCACATCTTCTCCTTCTACCAACACTCAAATCATTGTTGGCAATGGTTCTCAGATTGCCAATAATCGCCATCGCACCGCCTTTTTTCCATCCTCCACTGGCCCTTTATCACTATGTAATGTTTTAGTTTCACCAAACTCATAACCAATCTCATTTCCGCCTCAAAATTCACCACCGATAATTCCGCTCGCTGAATTTGACCCTTTGGTTTGTCTGTGAAGGACCTCTGCACTAAGGCGATTATTCACAGTGCAATAGCTCCGGGGATCTTTAGCCTTTCCTACCACCATCCACACAGCATGCTCTTGCAGTAACTCCAGTGTCTTCAACCATTTGGCATCGTCGCCTTGGCCATCCTGGAGCTCAAACCATCTCACGGCTACAGTCCACAAACGCCATCACCTCCAATAAACAACATGTTGTTTCGCCCCTTTGTCATGCTTGTCAATTAGGGCGCCATACTCGCCTCCCATTTTTTCCTTCTTTGTCACGAACATCAGCACCATTTCAATTAATTCACTGTGATTTGTGGACTTCACCCATTTTGAGTGTGTCCGGTTTCAAATACTATCTTGTTTGCCTTGATGATTTCACTCATTACATGTGAACTTTTCCTCTCAAATTCAAATCGACACTCTTCAAACACTTAAAGATTTCCATACCTATGCTCAAGACACAATTCAACTCTCAAATTCAGTCCATCCAATGTGATAATGGACGCGAATTTGATAACTCACGTCAGAATTTTTTCTAGAACATGGCATATCGCTACGCCTTTCTTGTCCCCATACCTCCCATCAAAATGGAAAAGTCGAGCGCCAAGACTTTGCTCCATAAACAACATCATGCACACTCTTCTTTTCCAAGCTTCTTCCACCCACATTTCGGGTTGAAGCCCTGTAATGTACCACATATTTAATCAATCTTCACCCCACAAAAACCCTTAAGAACTCCACTCCTCACCAATCTCTGCTTGGCTCCCCACCAACTTACTTAACCATCTTCAGACTTTCACGCCAAGCTACTCCAAATATGACAAACCATACCCACATAAACTTGCACCACACTCCTCCCAATGCATCTTCCTTGATATCCACTAGACCACAAGGTCTACAGATGTCTCAATCCTTCCACAAATCGCATCATAACTTCACGCCATGTGTTTTTTGATGAACTCACATTTCCTTTTTGCACGCAGTTTGCCATCCTCCCCTTCCACCTATTCCTTCCTTGATGATACAGATGGACCGTTTTTCCAATAGTCGTGTCTCGCACCAACCCGGCCACATCCGCCCCACCTCCACAAACTTCTAGCACACCAAGCAAGTGCGCAGCCAACCCCACCTGCATCTAAAGAGCAACGGTTCGCCTCAAGATCGGAATTGCAGTGTACTCCGACGTGATCGACAACCATCCACAAAGCCCCAAATGAAGACCGCCTTTTTCCTCAGGCAAGATGTGCCACCAACTACTTAATGCTCATCCCATGCGCACTGCTGCAAGGATGGCATCCGGTGCCCCGGACTTCTCACCTTCCAAGCTTCCACAACACATGCTCTTCCTCGCTGCTAAAGACATATCAAGGGCGACTTGTCGATCCCAATTGGTGCTGCCATGGTTGATGAGTTCACCGCCTCACGTACCAACCGAACATGGGATCTTGTTCCTCCATTGAACGCGAACATTGTCTCCTGCAAATGGGTATACCGCACAAATTCAATTCGGCGGCACTGCTAGATAAAGTTCACTGGTGCCGCGCTGCTTCACGCAGCAGCCAGATTCGACCACGACGAGACTTTCAGCCCCGCCATCAAGCCGCCACCATTCGGATCGTTCTTCCATCGCCATCTCCAACAACCGCCAATCCAAAGAATTGACGCCAAAATGCCTTCCTCCACTAAGACATCGAATGAAACGCCCATCGTGACTAACCCTCCGGCCACGACTCGACACACCCCAACTATGTGTGCCGCCCAACAAGTCCTCTATGGACTTAAACAGCGCCATGCATGGTACAAAGAAAGTTCAATACCTTCATCCTTCCATTGGCTTCACCTGCCCCAGGCGACTCCTCTCTATTCATCTACACTAAGAACTCCGACGTCAGCTTACCTCCTCCTCAGACGCCGACGACATTATATTGACGGCTTCCAAGACGCTCGCTTCCAAAGGATTATTGCCGATCTTCACAAGGAATTTGCCATGACCGACGGCTACCACACTATTTCCTCAGATTTCGCCATCATTCCTCCTCCCAGATCTTCCTCTCACAAGAAAAATATGCAGCAGAGATCCTCCAAAGGCGCCAACATGAGTAATCGCAACCCCAGCATTACCCCTATTGAAGTTCGGTCCAAGCTTCTAGCAGCCGGTGCTCTGTGGTTCCGATCCAACTCTATATCGCACTTTTGCAGAGCTCTCCAATACCTCACTCTCACTGGCCCTGACATCACTATGCCGCAAAGAAGCCTGCTTACA
The DNA here is from genome assembly GCA_036346375.1 of Guadua angustifolia. Classification (NCBI taxonomy): domain Eukaryota; kingdom Viridiplantae; phylum Streptophyta; class Magnoliopsida; order Poales; family Poaceae; genus Guadua; species Guadua angustifolia. The sequence continues at coordinate 31,967,216 of CM070514.1, read as the reverse complement.
TATGCATGACCCCGAGAACAAAGATTTCTCCTCACAAAAGGATTTTACTAGATGTAAAGGCACCATGGGACACGGTCTTCAGCTTCTCCCAGAACACTACCAAAGGACTCATTGTGTACTTGACGCCGATTGGGCCCGTCTCCGACACAAGACGCCTACATCCTGCTATTGCGCCTTCCTTGACACAATTTGATCTCTTGGTCCTCTAAACGATAGCACACCGTGTCCCGCTTCTAGCGCCGAGGCCGAGTACGAGGAGTTGCTAATGCCATTGCCAAGCTTGTTGGATTCGGCCAACTCCTCATCGAGATGCACCGCCCCTTCACAAGGCCACCATTGTTCATCATGACAACATAAGCGCCAGATATCTCTCCACTAATCCAACCAACATCAAAGAACCAAACATGTGGAGATCGATTTGCACTTCGCTCGTGAGAGAGTTGCTCTTGGTGATGCTCGTGGTTCTTCATGTCCCAACAACTCTCCAAAGACGCCGACATCTTCACCAAAGGACTTCCCGCCACCGCCTTCACCGATTTTTGGTCCGCCTCAACGTCTGCTCTCCCGGCTGACACTACGGGGCTCATAGAATATCATTCTTGATCGTTATTAGTCCCAGATATAATCAGCAGATTCTTAGGGCTATTTGTAGTATTGTAATTAATAGCTTAGCCGCTCCTCTAATAGGAAAGCCATCCCTGAATTGCTCTACATGATTTTCTCCCCGCCAGATGCCTTTATAAGTGTTTGCTGTATTCCGCTCGACAGTCTTAATCTACAGACCGGTTTGGTTCGAAGGAGGGCGTCATGTACGGGCAAACCCTAGCGAGAGGAAACCCTAGAGACTCTCAACAAGCAGATTTTGACGCCTATGAACTATGGAACACACTGAGATTTTTCCTGTGTTCAGCCCCCTTTGCCTTGGGTAATAGCCTTACTTCCTCGTTAGATTGTTTAGAGAGTGTGCAAAGCTAGTACAAAGCTCTCAAAGTTACAAGTTCTCTCTAGACTATGTCATAAGCCTTTGCTTGCTCGAATGCAACACTACTCAAAATGCTCGACCCTTCCCCATGCACCCGAGGCCCTCATATAGGCCAAAGCAATCTGGAGTAGGTAAAAGGGGGTCATCATGCTGATCCTTATACATTTAATACGCCTTCCCGTGCTGTCCCGTTGTTGCAGCCTCATTAAATGCCGACGCATGGCTTCGCTCGTCCGTCCCGGCCGCCTCGATGGGACCCCTTGACGGTAGGTGAGAAGCGCCGAGGAATGGGCTCAGAGCGTAAGCCTCGCAGTGATAGATCTGACACAGCAGACCTGCCATCTGGCACAGTACGATAGGGGAAGGAGACTTCGAGGTGAAGCCATCGGAACCCACCTTTTTGCCTGGCGCTGGGCGGAGCAGGGTGTGCTCGCCCACCCAATCGCTAGGCCGCCACGTGATCGGCGCCGGGCGCAGCAGGCGCTTCGCCGACCGCCGCCAGCGCCACGCGGGCCGGTGTCGGCGCGCAGTATGCTTCGCCACCGCCGCCAGCGCCACGGCCGACGCCGTCGGCGGGCCGCGCCGCTTCTCCGCCGCCAAAGCCGCCACATGGATCGACGCCGCAGCAGTATGCGTTTCGCCACCGCCGCCGGGCGCCACGCGGGTGGCGGCCGTCAAGGGCGCGGTTGCGCCGCTTCGCCGCCAAAGCCGCCACGTACGGGCGCCGGGCGAAGTATGCCGCCACTCGCCGCCGGGCGCCACGTGACCAGCGCCGGCGAGCAGTATGTTTCGCCACTGCCGCAGGGCGCCACGCACGGGCGCCAGCAAAAGCGTATGCTTCGCCACTTGCTCGCCCGCACGCCACGCGGACTAACGTGATGGTGGGTGGCGATTACCACCGCCGCCAAGCCGCCACGTACACGACGCTTAGGCGGCGAGAGGGTACCTTGCCGCAGTACGCCGACAAGAACCCTCGCCCGCCTTTAGAACGCGTAAGCGATCCTTTTTGCGCCTTCATTAAATGTTCGAGCGTTGGTGGGGCTACCACTATGAGGATACAAATTACCATTTCGATTCGCCTCAGATCCACCGTTGTTTTGGGATCCAAACGGCGACGATCTTGTTCTTCGCAAACCGCTTGCAAGTGCCGCATATATATAGATACATCCGCATTCAAGCGGTTTACGCCTTCTCGCTTTGCGCCTCAACTTTTTACTTCTTCATCTTCTTTGCTCAAAGTTTTGCCTCCTTCGCCCCCATGGCGCACCCCATCCTCGCTTCCATCAAGCGGACGGCGCCAAGGTAGAAGAGGATGGGCATCATCACGAGGGCACATTTCGCTCCGGGGGGACCGCCACGCCACGGTGCCTTCCGACGAGATCGCCATCCATACTGGAATCGATGGCGGCCCGCCCCGCCTCTTCCTCGACTTCTTCCTCACGGTTCTCCATTTCTATGGGATCCACCATCTTCACCTTACCCCCAACTCCATCGCTTTTCTCCATCTTCGTGATACCGTGAGATGTTCATGGGGTAATGCCAAATCTTCCTCTTTCGCCATTTCTTCCTTCGCGCGCCCAACGACAACGAGGTAGGGAGTTGCTATTTCCGCTTCGGACGGATGGCCTCCCACTACATTGCCTTCCAAACCGATCCAATCGAGGGCATGGCGCAGCGATCGGTCAGACATTAACGGCGACAATGAGTCGACGCTTTGAGGTGCTCGCCAAGCGCTGGCCTTCGAGAACCGGATTCACGGCCGAGGAGACGGCGAACCTCTTGTTATGGCGGCCGCGATCAACAGATCGGGTCGCCGGATTGATCGGGCGAGGCAGGCCCTCGACTTCACGCCCCGAGGATTAGCCCACTTCGCCGACGCTGGCCCGCCAAAGATGGCAATACACGGGCGACGCACGACGCAACGCACACGGGCTCGGACGTAAGTCTCGCTTTCCTTAGCTTTTTCCTCACAAGACATGTTTTTCCCCGTGGCTTCCTACCAACCGGCTGCCCACTCTTTTGTGTTTTTTGCCAGCGCTGAAATTTGGAGGAGCCAGTTCGCCAGGGAGCTCGTGGCCGCCGCACCGACTCAGTGCTTTTTTTTCCGGCGACGCTCGGCCACTCGCCGACATGGAGCACGCGGAACGCCTGGAAATCGTCAGGCGGTTCCCGCCGATGGACTCCATAGGGCTTGCCGCAAGCACCCTCGCTGCCCATCGGTGATCAGGACACGCCCATCGCCAACGACGCCACACGCAAGCGCCAATTGGCTCTGAAGATCGCAAGCCCGACCCTAAGAAGGTCCACGCTCGCACAGCATTCGCACGCCGCTTAGCCCTGGATGCGGGCAAGACACCTGCGAGGGACGGCGACAGAGGCCGCTTCGCTAAGATTTCATCTCCGGCCATTGCTTCCGCGCACCGTGCTAACGATTCTCCTCCGGCCGGCCCAACGACCACGCACTAACGCTTCGCCACGGACCTCGTGCCACCACCTCCATGGTGGTCTCGACACTCGATGGCTGGGCTCACTTTGAGGGTGCCGCCAAGGGCGGCCCTCAAGATGCACTAAGGGCGCAGACGCGGCTACCACCGAGACGGCGGAAGCTTCGCCTGTGTGCCTTCACATGGCCTGCAAAGAGGGCCGAGGAAGGCGGCCCAAAGACCGCCGCCTCCGGCTGCCTTGCCTCGCGCCGATATCGCCTCGCCACGCTTGCCGAGTTTCTTCACCGAAGTTCGGTGAGGTTCATACACCGGCCTCCTCATCTTGCCGCCGCCGGCCACGGGCCCAGACGCCCAATGATCGGGCGCTTGCACGGCGAGATGACACGGGAGCGGGTGAGGGCGAATGCGGCAGAGGCGGCCTTGGCGCAGGAGAGGACCGATGCGGCCGCCCTACGGCAGAGGGCGGAGAGCGCCGAGGAGTAGGCGTAGGATCGAGGCGGCGCTTGCTGCTGAGCACGAGTCCTTCCGCCTGCGGAACAACCTGGCCATCATGCTCAAGAAGGCCTTCCAACGCACAAGGAGGTGCTCGAGTTCGGGTGGCGCCAACACGCCATCGAGGAGTCAGCCCATAGCCGCCCACGCCGACCAACCAGCCGCAGACGCACTTCGGGATCGCCGCCGCTTGCCGCCCGCCTCCGCCAGAGGGCGAGAGGTCGCGATCATGGCCGCGACCACACCTCGCCGGGTTAGCTCGCGACGCCACCTCGACCCAATGGCGGTGGTGACGGCCGAGTTGAGGGAGACGCCGCCAGCGTGAGGCGCTGCGCGCGTCACGAACACGCGGGCCGGATGTTATGATGGAGCCGCCGCCATGGACGCCTCTACGCCGCAGCAGTGAGGCAAAGTGAGGCGCGATTTGAGCCTCGACTTTGGCAACGACGAGTGAAGAGTCCGCTACGCTTTTGTTCTTTTTGTTTTCATTTCTTTTGCTAGTTCATCCGCATGTATAAACACTTGGGCAGATTTTCCGTGAAATGGATATTTTTCTGCTGATGTCACCTGCATGCTTATCTGTTTTGTATGATCGAATTTGCTGGGCCAAACTCATATGCTAGGTTTCCAACTTAGATGGAACGCCTGTGGACCTCCTGAGGAATGCCCAAGCTAGGGCAAGATTCCCGGTCCCGCCAAGACTATATGCACTTGTCATGTAACACAAGTATGGATCATGCGAGTCGACAGACTTAGGCGTAAATGATCTTGAATTTAACAGAGATGCAAGACATAGTTAGTTTTAGCATCAGGTTCTTGCGCAAGGTCGCCGCAATTCAAATTTTTCCTGCGCTTAGACCTCGATGATTGCCTCGAAAACGTGCCGCAGTCAGAACGTGACGAGGCGCATAAGTTTCCTAAGTGTTTTTAGGCCACCAAGATTCGACGGTGACGATCAACAAGCGCTCAGTGGAGCCAACCCGAGGCGGCGAAGCCGTGTTTGAGTACTGTGGTCTAACGCTAAGACCCCAGCTTGCTTGGCCACGCCAGATGTTAACACTTAGCACATTTTGCTACTCATAGGGGTCACGACTTTTGACACTTATGGTAATTAAGATGCCGCCCATCTTAGCGTAAGTATGTATGAAGTGGCTAAAATACGCACGAAGCACTTATCTTGTTCAGAAGCCACCAGCATCAGGGGATGCGCATCACCACCTGTGCACGTATGCATCAAATTTCTTCAACGCGGGCGACTAACCCCTGCTGCTCAAGGCCCAATGGAGGCATCAATGCCAAAGCCTCAGCACTCAGACGACCGCTCAAGGCAAAAATAACTACCAGAAGATGAGTAGACGCTGAAGGGCATACACGGCAGGCCCAATCATTCTAAGTCCCAAAGATGGGATGCCTCGTCCGCCCCGCCGGGTTCCCAAATCCTCGTGACCTCCAGGGACCGAACTACGGCAGTATGTCAAAGCAGCTGGTTTCTAGGAGTGGTATTAGGTCGACGGTGTCAAGGGTGACGACTCGGCGGTGCTTCAGAGAGCTAACCCGAGGCGCGGCGGGCCACGTTTGAGCACCGTGACCCAACTCGCTTCTGGGCTGTTCGCTTAGTCAGATATAAAGCGCCGAGTGTCGCCATGGATCACCAAAGAATTTAGCAAACGACGGACCAGCGATATTCATGCGAAAAATTGCCACTCGAGGCATAAAAAGGACAATAATGATAGCAAAAGCCTTTTAGGCAACCATTTTATTAACCGCCAGCAGCCGATCACCGGGAGAAGCTTACTCAAGGTCGACTGATGCGGGTCGCCGGTACTTACAATCCTTTTCAAGGATAGAACTTCCGCAACAATTTATGTTATAGGAGTTCGCCAGCCTTCGCTGGCCCTCGGGCCAACCGGACCGCCTGGTCGAGATATCAAACCACCTTGAAGGGGTCCTCCCATCGAGGAGACAATTTTATGCAACCCAAGATGCGCTCAATCTCAAGAAGACCAGTCGCCCATCGCCGGTGTTCTCAGAGACCGGTGGCGTGGTACCGCCGAGGCTTTGCCGGTACGGGCGCGCACAAGGGCGCCTCGACACGCACCTCCTCCAGAGATCGACATCCCTCACGGAGGTCTTTTTGGTCTTCGTTGAACACCGAGACGCTGGGGAGCCGAGGGACAGCTCTGAGGGGAGAACAGCCTTCCGCCCCATACACCAGAAGAAAGGCGTTCACGGCGGGTCTTGCTTAGGTGTGGTACGGCTTACCACAAGACAAACCGGAGTTCTCAACCCATCGCGCCCCGCCAGGAGTCGATCGAACGCTATTGTCTTGAGGCCCTTCAAGACAAATGCAGCACGTTATGCTTGCCCATTGCTCCCGGATGAGCCATCCGGCAAAACATACCTTGGTGCCCATTTCATCGCAGAACTCCGTAAAAGCCGCTACCGTAAACCGAGTCCCATTGTCGCTGATGATGCGTTGGCGACTCCAAAGCGTGAAGATTTCACAGATAAACTTGATAGCAACCGCACTGCATTAGCGCAAGACCGCTTCGGCTTCAACCCATTTGGTAAATTTGTCGATGGCGATTTAAGAGATGGGTGAAGCCCCCTCAGGTTCAAGGAACGAGCCCAGATATCCAAATTTCAAACCGCGAACGCCATGAGAGCGGATGGTTTGCGAGCTGGGCCGTTGGTGGATTTGCTCGGGCGAAGAACCCGATAAGCTTCAGATTTCTCACCAACCGCAAGCATCCCGGAGGGCGAGGCTAATAAAATCCTTGGCGAACGCTTCCAACTAGCGCCGCACGGACATATTGCTCCCGCACATGCCTCCATGGATATTAGAGAGCAGGGCGCTCCCCTCTTCCCGAGTGATGCACTTCAGTAGAATTCCGTTTCTACTCCGGTGGTATAGGTCCCCATTCACCAGAGTATAGCACTTGGCCTTGCATGCTATCTTCTCAACTGAGGCATCATCGTCAGATCACTTGGTCACGCAGAAGGCTAGGATAGGATCCATCCATCGACCTCCTCGTTGCGCCGCGAAAGCACCTGTGCTCGCCGGGTACTCGCGGGCCGAAGCGCTTCGGTGCCACCTCTGGCACCGCTGCCTTCCTCCCTGCACTGGGGCCGGAGCGAACGGGCCGCTTTCCTCCTCGAATCGGAGGTCAGGCAGCCGTGTCGCCTCCCTCCTCGAGCTGGAGGGCCGGCGGCTATATCGCTGCCCCCGGCCGACCGGGGCAGCGACAATGACACCATCATCCCCGCCAGAATCGGGTTGGATAGACGGTCGCGATAGTCTTTCTTCAAGACTCCGACCGAATGGCTTTTGAGGACGCGAGCTGCAGAGCCCGTCCGCCAGATGATTATCACGCCAGGATATGAGTATACCCCAGCCTTCAAATGGCGCCCATTTTCCGGACCTCCGCCAAGCACGCCGCCATGGTGGGGTCGAACATTGAACTCCTTCCGCTTGATTGATGACCACAGGAGTCACCTTGACTTGAGACGCCGGATGCCCAAATACCGGCAATGCGCAACCTCGCTAGGTGCCTTCATACTCACCTATGTTGTTCGTGGCCTTGAAGTCGAGGGCGCACTCACATATCAAGGGTGTCACCTGGTCGGGAGACCAAGACGACTCCCAATTTCGCGCCCCACCGGAAAGAACCATCAAGAACAAAGTCCAGGAGAGGGCGCTGGCACTTTTTCTACCAGAGTGGCGGAGTCCACTCTGCCATTTAACTCCGCCAATTTTCCGACTTTTGATGGCAAAAGGGTACAAACTTGATGTTGAACTCCCCCACCCACCGACCATTTGGCATTCGCCTTCGCTTTACTTGCCAGAAGAATTTCGCAGGGTAAGCCGTGACTACTGTGATTTCCCGCCTTGAAAATAGTGCCAGAGCTTCTGACGCCACCAGACCGTGATACAAAGATCTTCGGGCTCAGGTACCGAAGCCGCCTCATGCAACACCTTGCCGATGTAGTACACTGCCTCGACGCCTTCCTCTCCGCATTAGCATCAAGGCCACCACCTGGGGTGGCAAGCTATGTACAGAGCAAGGGCTCACTCCGGCGGAGAAACCAAGACCGGGAGAGGAGAGGTATCGCTTCAAATCTTCAAACGCCTTCCGAGCTTCTTCACCACTCAAGTGGTTCGCCTTCTTCAACAAATTTTGAACAGAGGCAAACTTTTTTTCTCCCAACGGCAATGAATCGCCCAGGAGGCCAGCGACCGCCAGCATTGAACTTGCTTGAGTACACCGGGCGGCTTCATGTGTTCGATGGTCGATATCTTGTCGATTGGCTTCAATGCCCCTACTGACACCAGAAGCCCAACAAATTTTGCTTCTGAGGGCACACCTAACACGATTTTTCCGGTTGAGCCTCGATAGCTTCTTCCGGAGGTTAGCAAAGGTTTCTCCGTGTCTTGGATCAGTTCATCACTCTTCTTAATCTTCACAACTAAGTTCATCAACATAGACCTCAAGATTTCGCCTATTTGAGGACTGGAAGTAATATGCATGGCACGCTGGTAAGTAGAACCGCATTCTTTAAACCAAAAGCCATTCTTACATAACAAGAAACACCCGTAGGGGTTACAAAAGCAGATTCTCTCGCCTTCAAGCGCCATGCCGATCCGGTGGTATCCGGAGTACGATCCAAGAAGCACAAGAACAAGATCCCGCCGCAGGAGTCAACAATGAGGTCGACTCGCTGCAGGGATATGGATCCTCTGCAGTGCCTTGTTGAGGCTCGGTGAAGTTCGATAACACGCGCCCATTTCCCGTTGATTTCTTGACAAGCATGGTTGGCAAGCCACCAGTGAGAGACTTCTAACAATCCTCAAGGCCAACAAATTTTTCTACCTCCTCCCGAATGGCGCCTTGGCGGCTGGCGCCTCCGACCTTCACGGACCGACGCTACTGGGAGCGCAGTTAATTGGTGCTCGATCACCTCCCTAGGGACCCTAGTCATGCCTGACGGCTGCTGTGCAAACACGCCGGAATTAGACCTGAGGAAGGTGACGAGCTGCTTCCTATTTGGCATACCGAGGTTGGCGCCAATATTGACGATCTTTCGGTTCGCCTCACTGTGGCATCGCTTTAACCTCACCGGCAGAGCTGTGAGGCACGGTCCGGCCCGAGGGGCTCCCCGAGGAGTGGCATCTCACACCGACGCAGTGGCACCGGACAACTCGAGCGCATGTTTGTGACAGCGCAAGGCTTCGGCTTTATCCACCCGGATCACAATAGCCACTGCCCCAGATCTTCACCACCAAGTAATCATAGTGGGTGGCCGCCATGAACTTGGCCAACGCCGGACGGCCAAGCAAGGCATTATAGGGGAGGTCGAAATCGACGACCTCAAAATTCACCATTTCAAGCAGAGTTGTCTTTGTCCCTCAAGGTGACAGGAGACATACCCGCCGAGGGGCATCAGTCGACTCTGGGTCTACCCCAAGAGGGGCAGAGACGGCGCAGATCCCGCCATGGATTTGGAGCGCCAGAACGCCGAGGAGGACAAGAGGTTGATGTAACTCCTCCGTCCACCAAAGACGCTGCCTAGCCAGATGTTCCAATGGTGGGCGACACCACGACGGAGATGCCTGCCGGGTGGCGCTCAGTGGTGGTCGGCCCGATCAAGGTGAGCGATTGCTCTAACCACTTCAAAGATCCGACCCGCCCCCGAAGCTCGATGTGGTGGCAAGACACCTCCTCCTTAGCCGCTTATAGGCGGCGTTGGAGGAGAAGGTGGACGAGCCGCCATGGATGTAGGCCACAAAGATGATCGGTCAAGTTAGAAAAGACCGGGCCGGATCTTCGCCTTGATCACCATCGGGCGGCGGCCTTGAGCCGCCGCCCATTATTTGTTTACGACCGACAAATTGCTTCAGGTCGTGGGTGTTGGTGCAAGGATAGGCAATAGGGCTTCGCCTCCTTTTGCTCAAGCGGCGGTCGTTTTTGCATCATGACGGCATCGCACGGCCGCCGGCCATTACGCCGATCACATACGATCGCTCCGCCGGCCACGGCGGTTATGCCATGGGGTCATCACTCAGAATCGCGATCAACGGCCAAGACCGCCTGGTCTCTCTCGCCTCACGCTTCATGCTTGCTTGAGCGGCCGGAACCCTTCGAGGTCCCTACTATCCTTGCTATGGCTAACTCTTTGGGCGCAAGGCCGCCCCCTTGTTTCATGCCCTCGCACACTTATGTGCGAGGGAGAAGAGCTCTGAGGTGGTGCTGATGGTATGGATGGCCATCTTTTCTTCATCTTGCGGTCACAGACGCCTCCCGAAGGCAATGACGACCGATCGCTTCCGAGATATGGGGAATCGATACAGCAGGGCAAAACTGCCGAATGAAGTCGCAATGACTTCTTCTTCTCGCTTCCAGAGTGTGGAGGTCGTCCTCCACGGGCCGCACAAAGGAGCCTCGAAGTTGGCGACGAAGATGTCGCACAACCCCCCACGAGTGCACTAACCTCGAAAGAGATTCAGCACCAAGAGTGGGCGGATCCTGTCAAGGCCTGGAAGGTAGTTGGCCATGACCTTTTCGGACCTGCTGCCGCTCGCACCCCGTGGTGTAGATTTGCAAGAACTCCTCCAAGTTGGTGGTGCTGCCATATTTTTCAATGGACGCCAAGAAACTCGTCTGCCAGTCACGCGGCGCAGCCGAGAGAAGGCCCTGCACCCGACGCCAGAGGGAGCCCACTGGCCATCGGGGCCCGATCCGAGATCGCCTGGAATGCAGGCCCGACTTTACAGAGCCTGGAGGAGTGAACTCCTCCTGGCCCGAGAGTGGGAGCCATGAGAAGGGCTCTCACCGCCGAGCTACCTGCTTCCCATGGCCGCCTCCCTGGCTCTGGTGGCGCAGCGGCCATGAGATCATCACCACGGGCCGTGGCTTTCATCCAAATGTGTCCGGAGGTTCCCACGGTTCTTATGGAATCGGACTGGCCACAGGTTCTCTCGGCGTCTCCTACCGCTCCGGAGCTTTTTTTCACTGGGTGGCTAGACGCTTGAGTGCGCCAGATCGCGCTTTCAGCGGCGGCGATCGACGGTACAGACTACCGACGGAGGGCCCAACCCGGCCGGGCTGGCCCACGAGGTTGGCGATGTCCCGCAGCCACGGAGTGGTCGGGTGTTCTCGCGAGTTCCACCGAGGGTGGTCCAAGAGGAGACGAATCGCATGCAGATTTTGGGCGCTTGTGGTCGCTCCATGGCCACCTGGCCGCGACAAAGTTGCTCGCCGCTTCCACAGAACAACGCCGCCACCCGGGCGCGGGTGAGAGGATCCTCGACCAGCCGAGATCGCCGACTCGCCAGGCAACGCCGACTTCGCCGCTTCTTCAGGCCGAGAATCCGCCATCTTCGGATGCGCTTACATCGAACAAAGAACACCAAAGTTCGCCGGGAGTTGGCCGAAAACCAACCACTAGCCCCTCACTCGGCGCTACGCTTTGCCAGATTCCGCTCGACAGTCTTAATCTACAGATCGGTTTGGTTCTGAAGGAGGGCGCTTCGCTACCGGGCTAACCCTAGCGAGGGAAACCCTAGAGACTCTCAAGGCAGATTTTGGCGCCTATGAACTATGGAACACACGGAGATTTTTCCCTGTGTTCAGCCCCTTTGCCTTGGGTAATAGCCTTACTTCTCGTTAGATTGTTTAGAGAGGTGCAAAGCTAGTACAAAGCTCTCGTGTTACAAGTTCTCTTAGACTATGTCATAAGCCTTTGCTTGCTCGAATGCAACACTACTCAAAATGCTCGACCCTTCCCCATGCACCCGAGGCCCTTATATAGGCCAGCCAACTGAGTAGGTAAAAGGGGGTCATCATGTCGATCCTTATACATTTAATACGCCTTCCCTGCTGTCCCGCTGTTGCCTCATTAAATGCCGACGATGGCTTCACCGTCCGCCTGGGTCCGCTCGGATGGGACCCCTTGACGGGTAGGTGAGAAGCGTCAGAGGAATGGGCTCGCAGCAGAAACCCTCGCAGCGATAGATCTAACACAATGCACTCGCCATCCGCACAAGACGATAGGGAAGGAGACTTCGAGGGAAGCCATCGAACCCACCTTTTTGCTCCGCAACGGGCGCAGCAGGTGTGCTCGCCACCCAATCGCTAGGCCGCCACGGATCGGGCGTCAAGCAGTGTTAAGATAATCCTAATCTGAACCAGACGTTAATAGTTTGTATTAGATTCAGATATGGTTGTTACTCTACGTAGATTGTATCCGAAGTTGTATTTTGCCATCAGATCCAAACCGACAATACATTGAGTATAAATAGCAGAGCAACGCAAGGTTCGCGTGGTAGCCGAAAATCAAAACCAACTGCTTCCTCTTGCCCTATTAGCTTTTTGTTTTTCATGGTATCGAGCCATGACGGCTTCCGCAAGTAGCTTTGCCTCGAACCGCGACAACAGTGCAATGTCAAGATTCATCGGAGTTCTCGCCAAGAACCTCTCGACTCCACCGTCGCCTAACCGTTACGATCAAACTCAAGAGAGAAAATTACCTCTTGTGGAAGGCACAGATGGTGCCGTGGTCTCATGAGTTACAATCTCATGGGGTATGTTGATGGATCCAAGTCGCCACCGCCGCGATTTGTTACCATTCAAACCACTAATGAAGGAGAAGAAGTGCGAATATTCCAACTCGATTCTTAATCCGGCAAAGAAGAAGACCAAGTTGTCGAAGTGGTCTCCTCGTCATCCCTTTCAGAGGACATTCTTGCTAATGTTCTGCTTCACAAACGGCAAATGAATTGAAGGAACTTGAACGCATGTTTGCTACTCGCTCAAGAGCCAAAACAGCCAAGTTCGGCATACTTTGTAAACTTCAAGCGCAATGACATGCCCGCTATTGACTACTTTCATAAGATCAAAATCCGCGATACTCTCTCTCACATAGGAATCCTCTCAGCGAGGAGGATGTTGTCTCCTATATACTCGCAAGGCTTGGGCCAAAATATGAAGCTTTGGTAGCGTCTATGTCTGTTCGACAAGATCCAATCTCCATTGGAGATCTTTATGGATATCTCACGAGCTATGAAGCTCTTCTTGAGCAAAATGCTTCAACAGGAATTCAACAACAGTTCTCTTCCTCGGCCAACCAAGTCTCACGAAGCAATCATCAAGGTAATACATGGCGAGGTCGCGGCAATGGTGGTAATCGTGGCCGTGGACGCGGAGGAGGAGGTTGAGGATCAAACCAAGGACGCAAAGAACAATGGTCAACAAAGAAGATCAAGACAAGCAATAATTTTGGATGAATCGCCACCTCTTCCGACATGTCGACGGTTTCAAGCGAGGACATGATGCTCGAATCGCTGGAACCGCATTCGACGACACCTCCGAGTCAAGCAACACTCAGCATATAACGTTGACACCAATTGGTACATGGACTCGTGAGCTACGCACATATCACGCCCGATCCGAACAGTCGACTACCAGAGAGCTAAGACAACGGCAATGAGCAAGTGCAGTCGCCAATGGAACAGTTTGCCTATCTCGTATTGACATTCATCTTTTCCTGGTTCATCTAGTCCTTTGAAACTTAAAATGTTCTTCATGTTCCTCATATTCAAAACACCTTGTGTCGGGCCGCAAACTAGCCACCGATAACAATGCTTGTGTCGAATTTCACCCCAATTCTTTCTTTGTCAAGGATCAAACCACGAAGAAAATCCTACATCAAGGACCGTGTAAGGGAGGCCTCTACCCTCTTACAAGCTCGAAGTCAGTTTCTTCACCAAGAGCTCTTCTGTCAGCCACTAGAGTCAACCCTGAGCTATGGCATCGTAGACTTGGCCATCCTTCATCAACAATTGTGTCATCAGTTTTAGCTTCACTGAAACTGTTTCCTATAAATAAAGAAACGCATGTGTGTAATGCGTGTCAACAGGCGAAAGCCCATAGATTACCGTATAAACCGTCCTACAGAGCGTCCACGGCTCCTCTAGAACTAGTACACTTAGATGTTTGGGGTCCTACCATATCATCTGTAAACAATCATAAATACTATGTTCTTTTCATTGATGATTTCAGTCGCTTCACCTGGTTATACCTCCTCAAGCACAAATCAGATGTTGAATATGTTTTTCTTCAATTTTAGCAGCTTGTCGAAAAACAATTAAATGCCAAAATCAAATCTGTGCAAATAGATGGTGGTGGAGAATATGTTAAGCTTGGTCCTTATTTTAACTCCACAGGCATTTCGCATAGAGTTTCATGTCCGCATACCAGTCAACAAAATGGTATTGCAGAGAGGAAGCACCGTCATCTTGTAGAAATAGGGCTGGCTCTTCTAGCTCAATCCTCTGTCCCACTTCGTTTTTGGGATGAGGCTTTTCTGACTGCATGCTTTCTCATCAATAGAATGCCAAGTAAAGTGATCAACAACCAAGCACCACTTACTCGGCTCCTGAAGAAACCAGTAGATTACTCCTTGCTAAAAGTCTTTGATGTGCTTATCGCCAAACTTATACCGCACAATGCTCGAAAAATCGATTTTCATCAAATCCAGGTGTCTTCCTTGGTTACAAAGTGGCAAGCATAAGGGGTATAAATGCTTGAACAAAAATACCGGGCGCATATACATTTCGCGGGATGTTATCTTTGACGAGAAGATTTTTCCCTTTGCCACTGCTTCTCATTGTCCTGCACCTGAGTCTTCCTCTTCTGAGATCAATACCCCTGTTGTAATTTGCTCTCATTCTCCTCTTGCATCCCCACTATTTGAACCAGGCATAGATAATGATCATACACAGAAAAGCAATCCCCCTGTTTTATCGACTGACAATGCTACTGCAGTTATTCCTAACATTGCATAACCAGATAACAATGTTCATCAACCAGATGAGCAATCAGAAGCACCGGCTGATGAGCCCACTTCAGCAGAACAAGAAGAAGCTCATGCCGAGTCAGAAGAATTACCTCCAGCTGCACCACGAATGAGAACAATACTAAGTCACGGAATCAGTACACCCAAAAAGTTCACTGATGGCACGGTGAGATACCCGCCAATAGGCGTGCTTTTCCGCATCCATCGCTTCTTGCTCGTGATCACCGTGGTCATATGAGGAAGCCGCAAAATTTCCGAGTGACGGAAGGCAATGGATACTGAATATGAGGCCTTGCTACGCAACAACACGTGGAGACTTATTCCTCGGCAAGCTCATCACAATATTGTTGGTTGTCGATGGATCTTCAAGGTAAAGCATAAAGCTGATGGCACACTGGATCGATATAAAGCAAGATTGGTTGCAAAGGGTTTCACACAGCGGGAGGGTGTTGATTACGGTGACACGTTTAGCCCTGTGGTGAAACCCACAACTAAGCGCTTCGCTTTTGTCCTTGGTCAGGTTCGCAGATGGCATCTTCGACAGATCGACATTCAAAATGCATTTCTTCATGGGGATCTCTCTGAAGATGTCTTTATGCAGCAACCACCAGGCTATGAGAGCACTCAACATCCAGATTATATATGCAAACTTGACAAAGCGTTATATGGTCTTAAGCAAGCACCTCGGGCTTGGAATGCCAAACTCAGTATGAAGCTTCTGTCGCTTGGATTCGTGGCGTCAAAATCAGATTCTTCACTCTTCATATTGAATCAGTCCACAGTTTCAATGTACATGCTGGTATACGTTGATGACATAATCATCGCAAGCTCCGATGTCAAGGCCTCAGATAAGCTTCTTCATCAGCTATCATGTGAATTCGCAGTTAAATATCTTGGTACTCTACATTATTTTCTGGGAATTGAAGCTTCACATTGCCATGATGGAATTGTGCTCACCCAAGGGAAATATGTTCAGGACCTGCTGAATTGAACTAACATGCATCTGAGTAAGCCAGCGGATACACCAATGTCACATAATCGATAAGTCATTAAGAGAAGATGGCAGAGCCCTCGCTGCTCATGATGCCTCACTATACGTATACGCTGGAGCTCTTCAATACTTAAACCTTACTCGACTGTGACATCTCTTTTGCAAGAAACAAGGTATGCCGCCAGACCGCCCCACGATGTTCACATGGTAGTCGCCAAACGATATCGCGCTATCTCAAGGGCACATGCTATACGGGCTTAAAATATAAGCTCTTCCTCACAAGATCTCAGTGCCTTTGCTAATGCCGACTGGGCGGGATGCCCAGATGATCGACGGTCAACCGGTGGCTTTGTTGTATTCTGTGGTTCCAATTTCGTGTCATGGAGTTCTAGAAAGCAACCAACTGTCTCCCGGTCGAGTACTGAAGCAGAATACAAAGCCGTAGCAAACACTGCAAGCTGAACTTATATGGCTTGAATCTATGTTGAGTGAACTAAAGGTTCCGCTACGACAACCACCAAAACTCTGGTGTGACAATATAGGGCAAAGTAATTACAAGAAACCCAAAGGTTTCATGCCCGCACTAAACACATCGAGATTGACTTTCATTTTGTGCGAGAACGTGTAGCACAACAGAAGCTCAAGATACAGTTTATATCATCTTCAGACCAAGTTGCTGATGTCCTCACAAAACCTCTGCCTCGACATACATTTCAAAGATTCTTCAACGATCTCAACTGTAAAGATAGGCCGAGATCGAGGAGGCGGTTAAGATAATCCTAATCTGAACCGTGACGGTTAATAGTTTGTATTAGATTCGGATATGGTTGTTACTCACATGCAGATTGTATCCGAGTTGTATTCTCGCCATCAGATTCCAAACCAACAATACATTGAGTATAAATAGCAGAGCAACGCAAGGTTCTATGTGTGCTGAAAATCAAAACCAATCTGCTTCTCTTGCCCTATTAGCTTTTGTTTTTTTAGCGAGCAGGTATGCTTCGCCCACCGCCGCCGGTGCCACGGGCCGACGCTCGGGCGGGCCGCGCCGCTCGCCCGCCGCCAAAGCCGCCACGTGACTAGATGCGGGCGAAAGGTATGCTTCGCCACCGCCGCCAGCGCCACGGGCCGGCCGTCGGCGGGGCGGTCTTCGCCGCTTCGCCGCCAAAGCCGCCACGTGACCGGACGCCGCGAAGCAGTATGTTCGCCACTCGCTGCGGGCGCCACGTGAATCGGGCGCCGGGCGAAAGGTATGCGTTCGCCACTGCCGCCGGGCGCCACGGGCCGGGCGCCGGGCGAAGCGGGCGTTTCGCCACTGCCGCCGGGCGCCACGTGGATCGGGCGCCGGGCGAAGTAGGCGTTCGCCACTGCCGCCGGGCGCCACGTGCGCGGGCGCGCGAGCAGAGGCGTTTCACCACCGCCGCTTCAAGACGCCACGTGGACCAACGCATGGTGGGCGGGGCGATTGCCACCGCCCGCCAAGTGCCACACGGCCACGACGCTTTTGTGCGGCGGAGAGGGTACCTGCCAGCAAGTACGCCGACAATAAGCATGGCAAGGTATCAATGAGAATTCATCCTGAATTTCTCCCTTTCTTCCTCTTCTTACACAAGGTCATCTTTACTAACATTTGAGTTAAGCCCTCTCACAAACACCTGTGAGTAGCAGTTCATAAACGATGACAAAAGGAGTGCATATGTAAACTATATATGTTGCAGGAATGAACATGAACTCACACTTGTGTTTGTCAAATCTCCATCTGATTTCGAAGATGAGCCAACAGTACCAGAAGCACCTATTTAATAAGCTCACTAGAAGAATAAGTGTTCAGATAAAAGAAAACGGTGAATTGAACATGTATTCAGATGATTAGGTAATAATATCAGTGAGCATTTTGAACAGAGAAGATAAAAAGAGATGGATGGCAGGGTACTGGCCAGAACAGTATTTAGCCCTGAATTATTTATGAATACATAAAGTTGTCACATAACTATAACTTGTACTACAGAGTAAAGTAACAGCTTGATACACAATACAGTTATAAATCATAATCATCTAGATCATCACTTGACATGACCCTTAACTCTTCTAATAAAGCTCCTATGTGTAAAAAAAAATCGTTGAAATAAAACAAAACATTAAAGAAGACTTGAAAGCTGAAATGATAATTCGCGTCATCTTGGACTTAAAATGATAGTTTGTTTATCCGTGTACTGAAATGATTAGTATAACACCACAACACCCCCACCCCATCCACCAAAAAAAAAGTATGACAAAACATTCATGCCATGCTTCCTCTCATTATCATCTCCGAATCTCACAAAACTATATCCTTTTGATCTGCCAGTATTTACATCAAGAAAAACTCTATTTTGACGAATATCAATAGCAACTTTTTCACATTTAACAGACAAGCATCTGGTGGAGAAAGTCTAGTAATGTGGCATCGTTGACATCAGAAGCAAGATCACCTACAAATATGGAGTGATCTGAAGCGTAATCTGAACGCCTGTTTCCCATGCTAAATGATGCCAAATTTAACCTGAAAGATTGGTCAGTATTACATAACCAACAAAACCTTGAAGTACTTTTTCAGCTGAAGCACGGCAAATATTAATATAAGGGTCTATTTGGAGGAGTTTTATTTCAGTTTTAGGCCAAAAGCTCTCCCAAATAGTATGGTTGCAAAGCAGCTGGGAAGTTAAACCATAGCAGAAATACCCCCAAAAGCTATAGCTACTGGGGAGGAGCTTTTCAGCTGTGGCTTCGTTTGACACCTCCCACCTCGATCGCTCTACCTTCTCGACCTTCGCCACCCCACCTCGCCGTCTCCATGTCATCTCCCCACTCAGATGCTATTATACTTTGCTATGTTGCTACCTCCCCGCTTGGTTGACCCCTAAAAGCTACAGCTGCAACAGTCAATTTGTCAAATAGCATAACAAGAAAAGTCACAGCCGCTAGCTACAGTTGCTTTACAACCTAGCAAACTAAAAGCAGCTTTTCAGCCTAGTCACAGCTCCCCCAAACAGACCCTAATAGAGCTATGTTGAAACTTGAAAATAAACAAGAAAGCTACTAAATTGCAATACACTAGTTAAATCATCAAACATAGTTTGCACAAAAATAGTTAAAGAAAAAAATATATTTGCATTAATAAACCAGTGGATGCCGTTACAAGTACTGTTTTTTCAAAGAATCCAGGTAATGATATTAACCAGGTAAACCACTGAGAAAAACAAGTATTTTTTTAGCGACACAACATTAGTTAAGAATTTATTGAAAAACAGAGTGAGAAAGGGAGGTCAGAGATTTTACGAACACCAAGACACCCAGAGTTAGTCCATCTGTTTGACAATATAATAAAACCTACTGTAGCAGCCTCAGCACCTCATACAAAGTAACTAGCTGTGATAAGCTGGCAAGCAAGAAATAACATTCCTTCCCCAATTGATAAGCATCTCTGTTATGCAATGCAGAACACGACCACACACCGTTACAAGTTTCTCTCTTTTGAACAGGTTGGCATTTTGCTTGCACTCTCAGATAACAAAATAATAAGGCAAGTACAGCTAAGAACAGAAATGTATAGAAACCGCATCAATGAAGTTCTAACTATAGAAGGTAATAGTACCAGGGGCGGAGCTAGATCTCAGGCCACTAGGGTCTAGACCCGAGGCCTAGCTCAAATAACAGTGCAAAATATTGTACATTCTCTATTTGGGCCCTAGTCCTAGTCCAGCATCTGGCCCAGCTGCCCAGGCCCTGGCTTACCAGATGTTTTGGTCACAGGCAGAGCTGGGCCTCAGGCCACTGGGGCCTAGGTCTGATGCCTAGCTCAAATAACAGTGCAAAAATACTGTACATACTATATTTGGGCCTGAGGCCTAGTCCAGAATCTCCAGTCTGGCCCAAGGCGCCCAGGCCCAGGATTGCCTGGCGTCCTGGCCACTGAAGAAGGCTGGGCTGAGAAAAAGCACACGCTGCAAGGTACAAACCCTAGCCAGTACCAAGTCCACGTGCACAACGCCGCCGCCGCTCTCGGCCTCCCGCCCAAGCCGAGGCAACGCCGCCGCCGCTCCCGGCCTCCCGCGTTTGTTCTTGTTTTCTACACCTAAAGGTGTTCTTTTCCTTTCATGTAATTTGGGTGCTTTGGCGTCAAATCTTCCCGAGGAATCCAAATATTCCTGAGCAAAGGAGGCGCCGTTCGTGCTGGTTTTGGTCGGATCTTGTTGTGCGTTCTAGTTGGCTACTTGTTCCTTTCCTGGATCTGGTCATGTGGCCTTTGTGATTCATCCTAACATGCTTAAAATTGGCGAAGACAATTAAGTAATCCAAACGTGAGCTGCTATGGAACAAGTCAAACTTGTGAGTTCTTGGATCTATCGACGTGGGCCGGCCAAGTAGGGATCTTTGGCCCATGTCATCTATTAATAGAGTTCAATGTGAAGTTTGTTTCTTTGTAGTGCACAGCAATTGTAAGCATGTCAACTGATGTCAGATAGTTCAGCAATTCTGGGAAAACGTTTGCATGTTTGGTGTGTGGTACTCAGACGCAAGGCAGAACTATGCATGTCAGATAATTTGTTTGGTATGAATTTGGTTTAAAAAAAAAAGTGGTTCCATTTTTTACCCCTATCTGTAGAATTCAATTTTGATATAGAATTATGCTGCATATCAGACACAGTAGATGATTCAATTTTGTCATGCTTATCAGAAATGTAGATGATTCAATTTTGTCATGCTATTTCATTTGGGAATGTATCTCATAAGCCATAATGTACTCAGGCTGCAGTCTTCCACTATGGATCAATAAGCTTGATTGCTGAGCCTTGCCGATCAGCACAGCTGCGTGCCATGGAGATTGCCAAAGAGGCTAGTGCGCTGCTCTCCTATGACCCGAACCTGAGGGAGGCATTGTGGCCATCCTGTGAGGAGGCCCGCACCTAGATCTAGAGCATCTGGGACCAGGCAGACACTGTCAAGGTCAGCGAGGTCGAGCTTGAGTTCTTGACTGGCATCGACTCAGTGGAGGACGATGTTGTCATGATGCTCTGGCACCCTACCATGAAGCTTCTCCTGGGTGACTCTTGGAGATTAAGGATGCAAGTACTATGCTAGGGTATGCTTTATAAGTTTGTGCAATTTATTGTCTGATGAATTGGTTATTTTATTGCTGATTGTTCTCTCTCTCTGTTCAAATCAAAACTGCAGTTGGTTCTAGCTTTGCTAAGTATGCATTTTAGTATTGAGCCTGCACAGCTACCATTCATTCTTGAAGATTTATGCTGTAGTTGAGACTTGAAATTTATTATATTTGATCATAGGATTTCCATGGAGTTGTGCCATCCCACAAGGTACAAGTTGATACAACAGGTGCTGATGATGCATTCATTGGTGATCTACTCCGAAAGATTGTCCAAGATCCATCATCATTGCTAGTGAGTTGGCCCACAAACCCTTCATATGGTATTATTGTGTCACAGAAGTAGGCGGTTGGATCAGGAGCTAATTTGATGTCTGCTGATTGTGCAGGATCAGAAGAGGCTTGAGGGGTGATTAAATTTGCCAATGCATGAAAGGGGCAATCCCGTCACTGCCCACTGAAATTGAGGTCTTGCAGATGATGGAGAGGGCTGCTCCGGTATTGTTTGAATCATTCTTTCTAGAGATTTTGATTTTGGTATCAAGACAGCTCAATTCCATATGCTGATATGCATATGCCATGTACGAAGGAATCAGCATAAGAAATGGAACAACACATTTTACCTTGATTTTTCACCCCCACTATTCCATTATTTTGTCTGTTTTGTTGAACAGATGAAATGTATTAAATTCTCAAATCTTTTGATGGGGAGTCAATTATGAGAGTAGAAGAGAGAAATGAAGAGGGGAACTGGGTTTCTATTTGTTACTATATGGAAAAGGAAAGTTGTATGTATGAATTTTTTGCAGTTTATATATATAGTCATCACTTGATTTACTTGTTGGCACTATCTTCTCATATAGGATGACCCATCTCTGGCCAGTGCTGAATCACCTGAACCTGAACACCTGTCTTCCATTGTGGATGCTTCATGGACTAATCATGATCAATTGGTCAGCACATCTGTAAACTTGTGACAAACAAGGTTATATGTCACCTACCACTTTCAACACCTGGCCAGATTTATTTTTTCTCTTGCGTATTTTAGATTGCTGACTCTATCATCATCAATGCCTTATAACCCAGGCTTAATTTGGATCCTACTCCATGCCTTGAAAGGCTTTGCAGCTCTGTTGTTAAGAAGTTAACCCTGTTCTTTTTGTTTTTGGATATGCACTTAAATATATTGTTTAGGCTTGGAAAGTATGGTAATTTGGCTTGTGCTTTTTGTACCAAATTGTAGGCAAAATAGATTGATTTAGTTAAATTTGAATTCATGCTTAACATTTCAACAATTCAAATTTATTTTTGATTGTGTATTTGTGTTGTACTTTTGTTATACCTCAATGTCCGTAGTCTTTGACGTTAGTAATAGTTGCTTATTTTTTGTCCGAGGTTTACCCAAATCCTGGCTTCGCTACTGAATTGTACAACAACAACAACAAGCTTTTTGTCTCAAACAAGTTAGGGTAGATTAGGAATAAAACCCGATCGAAGTCAATAAAACCCCACAACCTTGGATCTTAAGTCATGGTTCTGGTACGTGGATCGCTAACTTCTCGTTCTCTTATCCAACGTCAACTTTTTGGATACATTCCAATCTTTCAAATCTCTTTTAACTGCTTCTTCCCACGTTAATCCCGGTCGACCTATCTTCTTATGTTTTTGATATGACTTAAAATTCCACAAAACACCGATGCCTCAGGACACCTCCGTTGGAGATATCCAAACTATCTCAAATGATGTTGTACAATCTTTTCTTTAATTGGTGTTACCTCAACCCTATCACATATATCATCATTGTGAATTCGAATCTCACCCTGTATAACCACAGATCCACCGCAACATCCACATCTCTGCTACGCTCATATTTTGTACATATTATCTTTTCATTGCCCAACATTCCGCTCTATACAGCATCGCAGTCTGATCTACGTCCTATAGAACTTACTCTTTAACTTTGAGGATTTTTCTATCACATAAGACAACAGATATTTAGTGTCATTTCACCCACTCCACCCGTATCTTGTGGCTCACATCTTCATCAATCCACTCTATAGCATTGATCCCAATATCAACAAGTTTCCTTTCTATACACTACTTTTCGGCCAGACTAACATTTCTATCATCTGCCATAGCACCGTTGAAAACACTCCGCATGTACTTAGTTTTAGTCCTACTAAGTCTAAAGTCCTTCGATTCTAAAGTCTTCCTCTACAACTCCAGTTTCCTATCAACACATACCCTACTCTCATCAATTAGCACCACATCATTAGCAAAAAGCATATACCAAGGAATATCTCCTTGTATGCCCCACGTGACTTCATTCATCACTAGAGAAAAAATGTAGAGGCTCAATGATCATCCTTGATGTAGCCCTATCTTAATAGAAAAGTCACTGGTATAGCAAAAAACATAGAAGGTAATTGTATAGCTAGAAGTCAAATATAATTAGCAAAAATCAAAAGCTTGGCTAAACTTGTTTTCGCGGTTTATTGCTAAGCGAAATTAGCTATTTGTTAAACGGTCTCTTATAAAAAGTTACAGCCATTTTTCAACATAAGATGGCAAAAAACAGCTTTTCAGAATAGCTACAGCTCCTGTAATCAGGCCCTAAGCATCTGCAATTCTGCAGTCCTGATTGAGCTGTTTATTGGATTGCCTCTTGCAGGATGTAATCTTCCAGGTATCCATATGTTAACCAGAAAACAAACAAAGGCGATATACCATGGATTAAGTCATGACTCACGAACACACTGACCACGAATGTTGACAAGGTTTCATGCAAACATTCGCGGAAGAATCTTTGGTGATCACAACTACAATTATGGTAAAGTGGTTGGACTAAAGAAAAAAATGCTTCTGCTTTTGCTACTCTGTGATCTGATCAGTCTTAATTTAGACTTCCAGGTGTAGGTCTACTCAGGTTTTTAGATTTAGAAGCTTTCGTACTTAGCGAAAGCAGCTGGCCAGTTTCAGATGATAAGAACTATAAGTACGTTCTGTAATATCTTTGACTTCACCATTAGAAATGAACATTTCAAGCCATTCTTGGGAAAAACTCTTTCGACGACTTTATTTACATCGCAACAACGTCAAATAGGCTCAGTATGTGGTTGAGCTGTTTTGCGCTTATTTTTAAAGTTTTTGCTAAAATAAAGTTGTGAAAAGTCTAATACTTTGTATGGCAAACCAAGTTTAAGTTAGATAAATTATATTATCCAATGGTTGTTCCTTCGCATTTGATTATTTTATATGTTCTAGAACACAGTAATATCCATTTGCAACTTGATTACGAGCTAGCTAAACACCCAAATACCATAATCCATTTTGATGTTGCTGTGCAGTCGTGTTACAACAGAGAATCTAGTTAATTAGGAGATCAAACCTTTAACAATTCGAGCCAGTGAGATAATTCCGTTTCAGCACTAGAACACCCAGAAGGTGTTGCTTCTATGCTTTACTTACCGGTATAAGTTGTATAAATCTTTAAAAAAGTGAATAGATAAGAAATCATCATCTAACATTTATTAATACTTCAATATTTATGCAACTTTTAAAAAAGAAATATACAGAAGCACCGCTCATATCGAAAACTGGCTAAACAATAGCGATTTTGGAAAACTGCCGCAATAACCAAAACCCAAGTTTGCGTACTTCTCGTCCTCGGTGGGATAAGGCCCTGGTAGCACATGCACCATCACTTGCCCAGTAGCTGCATGCGTTGTATCGCCGACAGCCTCACATATATGCGCGGCCAATCATGCCGGCCTCGCTCGCCCAGTCGCCCCCAGTGCACACCAACGGCCAAGGAGAACCCAGCGGCAGTGGGACTCCTCCCTGATTCGCCTTTTCCGGCAGAGCTCGCCATGGAGGCCGAACGCTGGCCACCGAATGCTGCAACGCCCCAGGACGGTCAGAGGCGACCACGGCACGGCAGGCCAGAATATCCTGCGGAATACAGCGAACTTGCTAGGAATCTCGGCGATGTGTGGTTCATGGAAAGGGAGCAGTGACTCGCAGCTGGGAGGATCTCACGAGTCACGTCAACAGATCTTATCGAGGATCGGATCGATCGGTTGCCATGCAAGTCACAGGAACATGCGTATATTACTGTGCCTGCAGCCTGCCTGATTGATGTGTAAGATCGAACGTGTTTGGCACGCGTCGTTCTTCTTTCTGCAGAGTACTGCAAAGTGTTCCTCGTATATATGCTTCTCTAAAACTGAGGACATAGCAGCGCAGATCAGATCACAAATTAATTAATGAGAAGTTGAGGTATCACTTCCGTTCATTTTTGTTCTTGAATAGCTTTGACACGGAAGAACTCTTTCTTATGAATTTATGATAGCCAGAAATGAGGCTGTGCATACACTTATCTACATTACGTGCTCCACCATGGATTGTTTCTGCGTAGTACACGGGCATAATGGATGGCTTCTTTAATTTAGACAACCATGCATGCAGAATAATTTCAGCAACGTGGCATCTTTGAGAATGGGCATGCAGCCAACCGTTATATTCCCTCCTTATTTTGCTGTGCGCTGATTCCTGAACTTTCTTTCTTACTAAAAATCGAAAGCAGAGGGTGCAAAATAAACTGGCAGCTGAACTGTATATTGGTGTATGTCTTGTTATATTGAGTAATCTCTCCTGCATGATAAAGAGGATGAGAAAGCAGAGAGATGCGACGTCATGCAGTATTAGTCTTCCCAATTTCCCTATTCTCCACAATATCCCATTTTAACGGAAACACCAATTAATGTATTGGGTTACTAAACATACATATAGATCAAAGAATGACTGTGAATACCCTTGGTCCTTAAACTTCTTGAAATGTTTTGTTTAGACAGTGTTCTTACTTGTTAGGTACCTTGTAGGAGTTGAACCATGCAAAGGTTCTGGACCTCACACTGGCTCAACGGGATCGCCCCGAGAGACATTGCGCCCAACTGCTATCGTATAGTGAGGAGAATGATGAAATCGGTTTACGAAGAGCTACATAACGATGCTTGGTTCACTCCTCTCAGAAGGATCACGACCGCTACACAGCTTCACGAGTTCTTCCTGTTGTGGCAGGCCATTCAACAGGTAGTTCTCCAAATAAACACTCAGGACGGCATAAGCTGGAAATGTACAGCAGATCAACAATACTCCGCAAGGTCGGCTTACTTGGTGCAGTTCCAGAGGTCCGTGCTAACAACAATTATAGCAGAATAGAAAGGCGAGCGTGGAGAATAGGTGCAGATTCTTTGCTTGGCTATTCATTCACGATAGGTTATTCACTGCAGACAGGTTGGCGGCTAGGGGTTGGCCAAATTCCTTTTATTGCCCCCTTTGCAGGATTCAAACTTGAATCGGCGGTGCATCTCTTCTTTCATTGCCCATTTGCGAACCAAGTATGGACAAAGGTCTTCTCACAGATGCAGCTAGCTTCTCCCATTCCTCTTGCAGGGCTATCGGTTTCGCAGTGGTGGCACCTCATCCCTAGGAAGGTGGTTGCTCCCGCTCACACACACGTCGATGGAATGATAATTTATATTTTATGGAACCTTTGGAAGGAAAGTAACGCTAGCATCTTCAACAAGGAATATCAGCCTACGCACGCAGTTTTTGCTCGTGTTGTTCAGGATGTGGACTTCGGATGGTACTGCAGAATGGCACGGTTCAGGTTTGAGCGTTTAGGCCCCAGAGCAGTTCTTGAGTAGGGTTCCCAACCATTTAGGCAGACCTCTCTGTTCTTCGGTCTATTTTGAGCATGTGCTCATGTGGTGTAGCCTTTTCGGCGTTAGTACGTCGGCTATTTAGCTCTCAGCTGCTCCTTTTTTTCTTTCTTCTTTCTTTTTTCGCTTCTGGTGCTTTGTGGTGACGTGGTGGTTCGTTTCATCTTCTTTCTTTAATGCATGGCTTAAAAAAAACATGCGAAGGTGTACGGAGGAGCTCAGCATCATAAGCATATTTGTGAAGACATAAGGGGCTGCAATCCCTGGCAACTTTATTTATCTGAATCGACATAAAACAGTACAAAGAGTACACATTTCACAATGAACTGAGAAATGTACACACAACAACCATCTTAATCCAAGCAAATGAAATGGTAAGAAAACTAGAGACAAATTCAGTACCAAGTACGTACCAACTCACAGCGCAACACACTACTTAAGCTAGCTTATATAGAGCGGAAGACTTAGACCAAAATCTGCCCTAGTTGTTGATGTTCCCTTTGTTGCCTATGCCAGGACTGTTCCCAGGAGCCGTAGACCGGGAGTCCGTGGTCGTCAATGGCATGGCTTCACCGTCTTGCCCTGCACTCGTCTCAGAGGCCATTTCTTGCGTTGCTCTGAAGCTTACGTCACCTTTCATGGCGCCCTCATTGCGTGGCTCCTTGCCCTTGCTCGTCGCCGCCGTCGTCAGCCGCCTCGCCTCGGCCTGGCTTGAGATGACGATGAAGATCACAACACAACTGCACAAAACCTTGGAACCAGCCATGTGAGAATGCCAACTTAAGAATGAGAGGGAGGGAGAGCTATGTATCTAGCTAAATGGACCCGTAGGCTTGAGTCTCTACTCTACTACTACTCTTCTGAAGTTTCTTGGGGACAATGTGATGACTGAGAAGGGTTGTCTGTACCAATATATATAGAGGGAGAAAGGTGCTTTGGTTCATATGCGGTGTACGTTCAATCTCAACGGTTCAATGAACGAGCAACAAAAAAATTCCAAACTTTTTCACAAAATCACCGATTTTCTAGCCATCTCACAAACTATATTTTACAAATTTGATCTCCTAAAAACAACCTTACTCCCGACTGTGAAAGCGCTGTAGTAATACTTCCACACTCCTCATCATGAAAGGGCTACCATTGTCTCAGACAAGGCAAGCCACCGAATATATCATGTAGGTAACACCCCCTTCTATGGTAGAGGAGCGCGAAAAGTGAATTATATCATCTTCTAACCCTTTTGTGGTCGGAAATGAGGCTATTTGTACAATTGCGTTTCAAAATTAAAGAGCTAAATTTGCAAAAAAAAAATACACACGGGATAATAGGGGATTATTTCCTTTTTCATGTGCTGCTGCCAGAGTCAGAAACTCACTCTGTTCATCAGCACGCGCGTGAATTTCTGTCCATCCAAGGTTGACTATCACTAACCGCTAACAAATGCGTTTTGGCTTTTGCTATGGGTAGGAACCACAAAATTAAAGGGAAGAAAAACTGAGCAGTATATGAGTGTGAGCAGATATTACACAATTTCATACCTGGTTGACAGGCACTCTTACAGTAGGGAATTCACAAAAATGAAAGATTAAGGAGAGATTGGCGCCACTGACACTCTTTAAAATTCGTGATTCACTTCATAACACCTTGGCCCACTGTCATAGACTCAGATGGACCCATATGTCATAGACACATCACAAAAAGCCAACGAATTGAGTGTCACTGGACTAATTTTTCCAAGATTTTAAGCGCTGACCGGCGCCCCTAGCTAGTAAGCCATTTCAGATCTGTATTTTCTTTTGGTCCCTTTTGCTGTTGAGGAGTCAAATCTTATAAAAAATCTTAAATTACGTATGCTCCAGGAACCATTGGCTACGATGATTCCATGAAGATACCATAAATTACTAGCTAGTGGTAATTTTCTGTGACTTATCAACCATGCAAGTGTCAACTTGACAGAAAATGCTCGTTTAAATTGTTTTACCGTTCGAATAACATTGATTTACAGCTTTGTTGTGGGTGTGTGTGGGGTTGGGTGGGTGGGGGGATTAAAAAGAATTGTTGTACGGTACAATCGAGGAATCTCCTTGGTTGGACCATAGAGGCCGGTGCCTTTCAAATTTGTTTTCAAATTTGCTTCGTCCATCAAATAATGACCATTTGGCTGGCCAGCAAGGAAATTAGCCGTATATGATTCAGGAGATCATCTTTTAATCATTGCACAAATCTGACGAGAAATCTTTGTAAATGTGGCTATGCAAGAACTATGGGCCATCAGCGGAAAGACGTCGTGTATGCTCGTACATGGTGGCTATAAATTATATTACCATTCAACAAAAGTAACTTAGATTCCTTGCCCAATTGTCTTTGCCTCCTTAGTTTTAAAATACTCGTATATGTTTATGGAAAGGACAATTGAATTTTTAAAATAAACAAGTACACCTACTATCTGTGGTGCAAGAGAGGAGATCATTTGCTGCAAATTTGTTTGGTGACAGGTGGAGATGTGTTCCTTTCTTGTCGGAAGAAAAGTGTAAAGATCGAATCTTCATGGTTGGCCTCACTAAGGAAGGTTATTGACTGACAAGAGAAATCACTTCAGGATTTCTATAAGTAAGGGTTAATACATGAACATGTCAATGTACTAGCACACAAAAATAAATAAACACAAATAAAATTATGAAAACGTTTATGATGCTAATCATCCGAGACGGTTTTTGGTTAAAACCGTCTGTAATGTGCCCCCCTCATCACAGACGTTTTTTTGGCTAAAACCGTTTGTGATGTGCCCGAGACTTATTACAAACTGTTTTTGAAAAAAAAAATGTTTGTAATGACACCTCATTATAAACGGTTTTTGAAAACCGTTAGTAATGAGAAGTCTAATATAAGTTCTTTTGTAGTGGTGGTTAACTAAGTAAGCACTGGAATCAACTTTGTTTTGTCTACACGGAGGCACTCTTAGTGTCGTCTATATCGAATTCACCTTGGTTCAGAATCTTCATAGTTTGATGAAATAATGGGTGGTAAATAGAGCAACTGCAGTACATATAAATTTGGAAAATGGGACTGCGAAAATTTGAGAACATGGAAAGACAATTAACTTGAAGGGCTTCTTCGAACTGGATCGAATAGGAGGACCCAAAACAGAGGAAAATTAAAGAGTGTAAGACTTGATTGAAACTAATAAGAAAAAAAGAGTGCCTCACTAGTGAAACATTGATGAATGAGGAGTAGCCTAGGGCGGTCATTACTTATGTGTGGCTTCTTGTTTAAAAATACATATCTAGCACTTTATGTGTTTGTCGGGTAACTGAACTTAAAAGAACATGACAGGAAATGGTACGATAATTCAACTCTGAGTTAATTAAGCTGTTGAGATAAAATTACTTAGTACATGGTTTTATGGAATGTAAATTAACTTTAATCCTGTAAACTTGATTACTGTGTTTGTGAAGAATGAGATGTATATTTGTATACCAGTGTTTCTTGTTCTAGATTTTCTATTCTTACTTCTTGAGCCTTATGAATGCACAGCTTCCATGATTGCCTATATGCCTTGCTTTACTCCTAAAAGTCAAATATTTATTGTTTGAATTGTGAAATTTTAGAAATAAGGATGTTTTTGTTTGATAAGAGAAGTCTTAGATGGTCATGGAAGTACAGCAGTAACCACAAACTGAAGTGGGCCAACCATAACCAAATAATGCGAAAGTTATGCGTGTGTTTTAACTTGAAAGAAATCGTAAGTGATCTTACTCTTAGGAAACAAATAGATAAGTATGCCTCTAAAGACTTGGAAAATGAGTTGGCCTCGTACTATGCGTGATTAGCACATTAATGGTATGTGATGCACTAGTTCAATACTTTAATGTAAATATATATTTTAGATATATGATGCACTAATCAACATATTTTTATCTTGCAGAGTCTTTTTTTTTGTGGTTGGGCTTTTGTTGGTGAACCGTTGAAACATTGGTAGCGTCATAGTGAGGTACTTGTCGCAACTTTATTTGTTTTCATCCATGAATGTTCGCCTATGTACTGGACTATGTTTTTAGTAAAAAAGTTATTGCAATTTTTAATTTTGCTTGTGCTACGTGTATATGGATTCATTTGTATTTATTAACTACAACAAGGTTTGCAAAGGTTCCCAAAATTTATTGGCTCGACGGGAGTTGTCGGCGTGATCGGGAAATTTTTTTTTAAATAATATTATTTTAATTCGAAATTGCAACATTAATACTCGTATTAAAAAAATTGCAGAAATATTATCCGCCGCCAAACTGCTTGGCGATAATAGGTAGTCGCCAAACGGCTTGGCGATAATAGGTAGTCGCCAAACGGTTTGGCTTAATAACCGCTAATCCCGTGTTGAACCGCTAATAGCGTGTCGGCAGCTTGTCGCCAGACTGCTCGGCGATTACTATATAATCGCCAAATGCTTGACGACGATTAGTAGTCGCCGAACCGCTTGCGATTTACTAACTGCTTGCCGATAATATCGTACATTTTTTATTTTTGGGTAAATTTAGTTTTGAACTGTTTGTGCAATAATTGTTATATTAAACCGAAAGAACTAAAAAACTCTTGTCATGTAATAAATGGGAAGAATTATTTTAGTTCGTTAGTGATACGTGATCTCACTTGCGTATTTTCATAGCCCCATGATAGGCGTACACGGTCTAAAAATACGGAATAAATGAAGGCCGGCGACGTAGTGCGGGTTACCACTTACGATGGGCGAGATAGCCGACGTTTGTTCGGCATTTTGTTGCTAAAATCGAAAAGGCACCGACGGCTACTTAAACCACGGAAATCGTGGGCACTATGGGTTTTCGTTGCCATGAAGTGTGCCGTACACGGTCCAAAAAATACGGAAAAAATCAAGGGTGGCCTACGCAATGCGGGCTACCACTTACGTATGGGCGAGATAGCCGATGTTGCCCCGCCATTTGTTCTAAATCGAAAAGGCACTCATGGTACAATCACGTGAGCACGTATAAAAATTAAATTGGACAACCACGACGTCGAAAAATTTTGAAATTTTTATGGAGGTTCCTGATAAATCAGTGATATTACCATAAAAATTTCAAATAATTTGAAGATCTGAACAATGTTTTAAATTAAAACAATAAAATTTGATTGTTATGAACATTTCAAAATTTAATTTTTATTGTTATGAACATCGAGATGTGAATTTTCAAAATTTTATGGTCGACAACAACTCATGTTATGAACACTTAAATTATTTGTTGAACATATATAAGGGCACATACACCAAAGTTCGGATGAGAAAATAAGCAATAGATTAGATTATATTACAAGGGCATTACAATAGTGACGAAATTGCTTGACGAACTAATTAACGAAAGCACTGTTCGTCATGGTGGAACAAATGATCGTTCCGCCTATCAGGGTACAGCCAGAATGATGTAAGACATTTTCTGCATATTATCTGACCCGTGTTAATTTTGCGATTTGTTATTGGACACCGCTCGATCCCTACTATGAAAGAACTCCATGGGGACCGCAGTCCTCCCAACTGTCGCCGATTGGGTGGCCTATGCCGTACGTCTCGGGTGTGTAACATTTAATTTTTTTTCTTTTTATGTGGATTTCGCCTCCCATATGGGCATGTCATCCCTATTCCCGGCCCCTA
This sequence comes from Guadua angustifolia, assembly GCA_036346375.1. Taxonomy (NCBI): domain Eukaryota; kingdom Viridiplantae; phylum Streptophyta; class Magnoliopsida; order Poales; family Poaceae; genus Guadua; species Guadua angustifolia. Next base: position 31,934,925 of record CM070514.1, on the reverse strand, counting down.
TGTTAATACCACCGGGTTCCCGGCTGGTTCTGCGAACGCGTCAAGGATGTGTTATGTGCATGGACCTCTACGGCCGCTTCCCTTGTCCTTCTTCTTCGAGAGAAGGAACCTCTTGCACCTCTCGTGTGTTGTCCGCTGACGGAGACATGCGGAGACGCCGCGACCTGCTTCGCTCGCACTCCACTATATGTTGCAGGAGGTGTGTGTTGGGCTTATCCTTGAACAACGGAAGCGTGCCTCGCAACAATGCAAGATGCCCGCTTTGGTCGTTGAAGAACACCGAGGCGCACTCGGGTCGGCTTTTTCGGGCGGTAGTGGCACCACGGAGATGGTTGTCCTCACTTATCCCATGCAGAAGCATGAGATGTGGGTGGTACGCCTCCGGTCCACCCAGGTGAAGTACCAAGACTGCTCATCCTCGCCAAGGGGCACCGGTAGAATCTCCGGTCCGCTAGATCACCGTGGTAGGTATCAACCATCGCCGCAGCCATGTACGCAAACGCCGGGGCTGGTGGCCCCGAGGAGGTTTCTCCTTTGATTTGAGCACATTCGCAAGTGTCCTTTGAACTCCTGCGGTGCGATGAACTGCTTAGAACTACTAATTTGTGAGTTTAACATGACTATGACACATGAAACTCACCGATTGGTTGGCCCTTGCCCACCGCCTTGAGCTCGGGTCGATCTAGAAAAGGACATATCCCGCGGCCTCTCCCACGGGTGAAGTTCGGGCGAAGCGGGTAGCGCGTGGCGATTGTAGAGAAATTAGAGTCACGCTGCTCCAGCCCGCCGATCCATTGGAAGAAGCAACACCGGTCCTTGTGCCGAGAAAAGAAAGAACGATGCATGAGATGGTAGTGTTACCCTATATTGTGTGGACACCAATAGGTTTACCTCATAGGTGCGGCCACAACAGTAGTGAGCGCGAGCGGCCGTCTCTCCATGGGTAGATTGCATCATCTTCGCCGGTAGGTTGCAATCGATTTGGGTCGGGCAACTCCGCAGAATCAAGGCGCCGACGCCATCGAACTGGATATTCGGGGCGGATGACTTCGCTGTCAAGAGGCGACAGAGAACGACATTGTGCCGTAATTTGTGTAGATTCAAATTGACGCTTATTCTTTGGTTTGGCCGTGTTGGATGTCTACCCTTGGCCCTCTTTTTATAGTGGTGGTGAGGGTTACTCCACACAATTACAAAGACTTGTCCATTTTGATGGCGTGGTATCCTCTGTGAAGGTCGCACAACTTGTCACCCATCATCAAAGTTGCACGACCTATCACCCTTCGGTCAAGGTCGCACGACTCGCCACCTTCTCACAAAGGCTCGCATTGAAACCGCGTGTTGTCGCTTTCATCCAAAAGCGGGATGCGCTGTGTTGTCGCTTGAGTTTCAAAAGCGGGTGCGCGTGTTGTCGCCTCACCGAGCAAAGGTGGTGCGAGTCTTGTCGCTTAGTCGAGTAGTTTTACAAGCCACCGAAAAGGCTTAAGTATTTCTAAACCGCAGAGTTTGTGAACGTTTATGGCTCTTGCTTTAGTAGGATTCAGATATTCTTTTTAGGGCTTGATCGCACATAAAACCGAACTAACTAAGTCTATTCAATGCCTTTAGAATTACTCGTGTAAATACAGATGTTGGTGTGACTACCTTTTGAACCCGCTTTGGACAAAGCCATATCACACCTAAAATATTCTAATTAAAGCCTCGCTTAACATGTAAAATACGATACATGAAGATATGATATCTGAAACCACTTCGAAAGACATCCGTTACCTAACTCGCCTCTACACTTAAATGAACTACTTCGCAAGAATAGAGCACAATACAAGAACGATAGCCACATACACAAGCTTTCTAACCATTTCATATGATCTAAAATGTGCTACATCTTGAACATCAAGATGTTCAAATTTACTCAAGCATAGGGTCCATCCTCTCCTCCATAGAAGGCTGGTGCATCCTTTGTGGTACAATGGTTGTACGACGCTCCCTCGTGGTGTCCATGGTGTCCGCCCATTGGAAATATTGGCACCCTTCAGTCTACGTGATGAGGTGAACAAGCTTTCAGGGATGCGTGAAGGAATGAGATATCTCAGAACAACTACACAACTCGAATAGAAGAAATAGTGTGCACAAGAAGGAATCAAACTAGCTTTCACTTACAGAGAAAAAAGGGCACTTGTAGAACACTCGCCCATTATTTTCCTCAGTGTTGGAGTACAACACATTAGCTTGCACGCGGGCGCTTAGGGCAATCGACCGCTTTGCATTGGCAAGTGCACGAGCCTCCGATTTGCCGAGGTCGCCGCTTGAGACATAGTCTTTGAGGCAAGGAACGGATGAAGACGAGGGTATGTGGTAGCGAGGTGGTATGAAAGCTCCTCCTTTTGTTGAAGGATTGCGGGTTCCGGAAAGAATGTTCAACGAGAAATCGAGGTGCTTTCGGCTCTCCCCTCGGAGAGTCCTCTTATATCCACATGTCCCCCCTCCAGACGAGGACGTCCCTAGGCCCCCCGCCCGATCCACCTATGACGGCACGCTCCCCTTTACACGGGATGTGGCAGGCCCTCGCAAGACTTAACGAGGACGCCCCTCTAGTCGAAACACGCCCTCAGCCCCCAGGCGATCCACGCCCGACGGCACGCCCCAGCTTGTATGATCTTACGTTCTTGCATTTTAGTTCATTAAGTGTTTGCATTTTAATAGTTATAATATCGAATTCAAGATGCAAAAATTCTTTAGATTAATAGAATTAATCTAAACATCAATTTGTTGTTTGATGCATATGTGAATAGTATTCATTTGTTAATTAACATTGCATAAGATTTTGTTTCATGTATATGTGAATAGATTTCATGATCCGAGAAAGCCGATAGCATGCGGTCGTGGCCTTGCCCTAGAAAGTCATTGTGTGTAGGTTGTCGAATCGATCGTAAAAAGTGGCCGCAGCTGTGTTGTCGAATCGGTCCGAGAAAGCTACAACGTCATAGCGTTGTCATGTCGCATTGATATTGGAAAGGTAAAAAGGCGTGAACAACACTATTAACATTGTAAAACAAGACGAACAAAGTAACAAAGCGAGAACAACACTCTAAACAATGTAGAATAGTACAAAGTAAGAACAAAAATAGGACAACACCTTTATCAGCGAGTCCCTAGTCGGCCGCACCCCCCCTACGACGACCCCTCTTGGCCTACATGCTAAGGCCGGTGCATCGTCAAGAGGGCGAGGGTGAAGCTCCTGCGATGGCCCCGCCTGGCCGTAGTCGGAAGGGCAGAACATCGCACCTGGCCGACGGTCTCGGGGAGGCAACATGTACCCGAGGTACCGGAAGTCCGGCTGCGCCAACTATGTCTGGCAGGGGTGCGTGCCTCGTCGGTCAGTGGGGCTGCGTGGCTCGGCTTTGCAGTCGGGGCAAGACGGGTGTGCACCGAGAAGCATCGTCCGCGAAGAAGTCTCGCCGACGTGGGCCCGAGGAGTGCGTGGATCGCGAGAATGCCCTCCACCTCAACGAGCTCGCACGCTCGGATAATAGCTTTTAATTGCGATACGGATACTAATACTGAAACATAAGTAGCTCGACTTATTCGGGCGTGGGCACCATGGTGGAACTGCGTGCCGCCGCTACCGACCCTCCACCACGCCTGGGGCGGGAGGCAAAGGAGTGTGGAAGTCGCCGCCGCCTCCTGCTGTAAGGAGGAGCCGGGTCCTGTGGGGTGTGTAGGCACGCGCGCGGCCTCAAGAGGTGCCACGGTCGGTAGCGCCGATGTGCCGACAAGAACCCAGCTCCACAATCTGCCAAAGCCGCCACCATGCGCCTCTGTGCCTTTGCAATCTCCTCCAACGAGAGGGTGGTCCACTCGACAAGACGCTATCGCTGTGCGTATGGAGCTCCCTAGCGTGGTCCACCGCCACATACGACAAAGTGATATGCATATGGACATAGCGTCAGAATACACAATGTAATTTACAAAATTAATACTTACCATGGCGCATGGCCGCCCGCCGCTCCCGGGTACAAGTCACCACGAGCTAGGACGCTGCTGGCCGAGCCTCCTCCACCAAGAGAGGAGACGCGCACGCGGTCTGGGCACGCATCAAAGGTGTATCGCGGTGGGACGAGTCGTCGTAAGGTGTGGCCTCATCGACGACGTGCTGCTGCGCCCCGGCCCACTGCGCCAGCCACGGCTCCATCCTCTGTAGCAAGGTGACCAGGCTCTTCGGAGGGCCATGGGTGTGGACCCTGAAAAGAAATCCAAATTATTACACATACAACGTAACTATTTCACATATTTTAGGTCGGATAACTCACGTGTGTACTGCCGGCGGTACACGATCCCCCCAAGGAACAGGGACCCATTGTCAGAGGGTCGAACTGTTCGAGGACTCGCGGGCGCTAGAGTCCTCCACGAGACGCCGAGGACAATCTTCCTCGTCGTCGACCAAGAACCCCGGTCCCTATAGCAAAGCGCCGAGAGCCCACCGCTACGGCTCTCGTCTCGACACTGGCCGCTATAAGGGTCCTGCATAACCTGGGCTGCGGTGTGGTCGAACGCCTGTGAAGGAGTGGTACGCCGAACGCACTGCACTCCACCATGTGAGTCGCAAAAGGAAAAATATGTGTAAGCACATGCGATCGCAAATAAAATTTGATAAATGCAATTCAAGAAAAAAATTACCCGTCGCCGAGTCCAAAGCGAGCCCACAGCGGTCGGTCGATGTCGCCGCTTCAGACATCTCGGCGTGTATCGTCATGGAAGACTAAGGGTCGACCCATCGAAGCGCCGAACGACCAAAGCCGGAGAAGTAGGGGCATCCACAAGGTTGGCGGTCTTGCTCACTTCACGCACGCTGTCGCAGCGGGCGCGCATGACGCGCGCCAGAAGAACCGCCGAACCCCAGACACCACCGGACTGGCTCGGGTCAGCCAGCGTCCGCGATAGCCCGTGGCGAGGCTATCCACCGTCGCCCACGCTGTCTCGCGGTGTGGTCGTGAACATGACCATCCCAAACAACCAAAGCGGTAGGCCTCAAGTGTCGGGCCACTGGTACGGTGGGGTCCGCCGCCATGTGTCAGACTTATGACAATTAACATATAGTAATATGTTAATAATGTTACAAAAATTAGAATAACATATACACGTGGAAGCACTCACCTCGAACGGGCCAACCACCTCCTCAACGCCCGTGCTTTTCCTAGCGACGGTATCGCTTGGTCAAGCAGAGCCACTCCAATAACCTCTCCTGCAGTCACCGCCACTCCGCAGAGCTAACGAGGGTCCGATCGGTGCCTCAGCCGACGGCAACCCTGTAAGCATCGCGACGCCCCGCAGGTGGACCGCCACCTCCCCGAACGGGTGGAAAGTGTAAGCGTCTCCGCGCCAACGGTCCACCAGACGAGGCAGTGAGGTCTTGGCCGAACGGAAAACGCCAGGACCGCTCGGACCGCTGCCGCCTCCGCAGATCCTCACCTCACCACGCCTCAGTGAGCCTCGATCATGCGGCGAGGGAAGCAACCCAAAGACGTACAACCTATCGACATGTAAATTCAATTGTTAGACGAAATGCAATTGTGCGAGCAAAGAAACATGTAAATGTAGTGCAACTCATCAGGCGAGAAGGTTGGGTGGAGCGCCATGCCTCGCCGGGCACACGGACCCGCAGCAGAGGCACCTCTCAACGCTACGCGGTGGCGTGGGATTTAACGCACGATTGCCGCCGGTCCAACGAAGAGTCAAGGAGTGACTCGGTGCTCCATCCTCGCAAGCAAGCGTAAAAAAAGACGATTAGTAATGTAAATGAAAAGATCAAGAGTTAGATATAAATAAACAAACGACAAACATATTACGCAATTCAATACAAAAAGATGAAAAAGGTACAATCATAGCTAAGCATTGTTAAGCATTCAATACAACCCGACATTGATAAAATAGTCCAATGTAACCTCAAATACCTAGCATAGGATAAAATGATACATATTACACAATTCAATACAAATTACATAATTCACTACATAACACTACGGCATTATGCTGTTTTGTGCCCGACTCACCGTGACCGAGAACACCTCCTAACAGGCCACCCACTTCAGATTCATCCATGTCATTGCGAATGCGCTTAGATCGTGGACGGCCACTGCCCGAGTGCACACCTCCGCATATTTGCATCCGAGGCATATGCACATCTCTCTAATGGCAGTGAAATCACCGTGGTGCTCGAAAACCACGGAACTCACCGGACCATGTATTGACAAAGATGACCCTTCAGTAGAAAGGGACACGATATGCGACGTGTTCATCCCAATTTGCCCACAAGCCGCGATCACATGCGAAAGCAGGAATATGAAGAAGTCTTGGCTTGTTGCAGGTGCATTCACACCATCCAAAGGGCCCCTTGGCCTAGGTTAACCTCGTGTGTAATAACCGTGTCGGTTCCCTAATCCCCTTTACACCGAGAGTCACTTCAAAGCGGTACTCAATCACTCCAAAGCTACGCACCATATGCACTGAAGCTTATCGTGCGTTTCTCCATGTAGGCCATCATCCGCAAGACAAGACGGTGTTTGCAATGTCGTGGCGTGAAGTCTGACCTCCGCATGCCTTTTCCGAAGTAGCTAACGATGCCGCGGCAAAGATGCCTTCCAGATGGCGACAAGTGGTAGCGGACGCAGCCTCGATGACCCAATTGTAAACCTCGCTATGTTCGTTGTCATGACACCGAACTCTGTTCAACATATCGCTTAGCACAATAACTCTAACTGCTCAATCGTCACAAATATGTTAATTTAGTATACTAACTCGGGCGCCTAGTGTCATGGAGCAATGCCCACTTCTCCAACGGCTCCGCCTCTATCCAAAGGCGAAACACTTAATGTTTCTTGACGATCGCTCTCAGATTTAGAGGATCGAAGCGCCCAATGGGTGATAGCCTTTTGGGTGGGCAATCGCTCGGCGTTGTCGGTTGCTTCTTCACTCTTCAATCATGCGTAGTGTGCTTATCCAACTCGCCAATATCGCGTTGAACTTACGTGTTCGGTTCGCTTGCATAACCTCTTAAATAGGTTCATCGACTTCTTACTCTTGAACCGCTCAAAAATTTGCTCCCAAATGCCTCATGCACCACATTGCTCGCATGTCCCGCCATGGAAAAGGCTCATCCAGTCCTCCTCAGAGTCTTAATTGCCAAAATGATACCTTTATGGCGGTCATGGATGATGCACACACGGCCGATCACTTAACTACCCGAACTTCAAATGTCCGAAAAACCACGACCACTATCCCGGTTCTCACCTCAACAAATGCAAAGGCCAATGGAAGTATGTGGTTGTTCCCATCAATTGCAATGGCCGTAGAATCGCCCTTGTATTTCCCTACCAAGAATGTACCATCGAGCACAAAGAATGGACGGCGAAGACTGAATGACGCAATGCAAGGACCCAAAGGAAAAGAAAGCACGACGAAATATCGAGACCCCTGCTACCATCCGCTTCACTTTCTTCAAAACGTGTACGTGCTAAGGTTGGTTTCCTTCATGACATCAAGCACACGAGATAGGTTACAACACGGCCTCATATGTGCCAAACCTCTTCTCTAATGCCTTTTGCTTCGCACGCCAGCCATCGAGTAACCGATCCGTACTTAAATGTTCTCAACATTGCTTTCAATATAAGAACACTCAATGTCCCGCTTCTCGATGATCTCATTGAACATCACGCTAGCGACATTACAGCAGCATTCAAGTTGCGGTGTTTCACCGTAACATTTTCTAGTCCGTGACGCAGTGCCCATCTACCGTGATACAATCCAAAATGTCTCGACTTCGCTTGTATGCATGTACTCGAATTCACATCCTTCGCCTCTCGCACTTCATCGTATCTATCTCGATCGACAAAACAACTCGAACTCTCTCTGCGATAGTGCCCACAATTTCACCGCCAACTTCAACTCGTAATTATTTGCGAAAACTTGATTCAAATTAGCGGCATTGCTAGCATACTCCCAACGTGAGTCATGCCCCCACGTAACTTCCATATCGCTTTGTTTTTCCCTGCTCCACTCGTCAGAATGGGTACATCCGTTGCCCAGATGCTACTATGCATTTCATCATCTCCTCCTCTTCCTCATTTTCGCCGATGTCATCATCACACTCCAACATTTCAGCTTCATCTTGCATCGCCATATGGTCCACCAACTCCAATTGATCAACAATTTGCTCGCTTTCCTCCCCTTCATCTCGCCCGACCTTCCGCTTGTCGCATCCTCGTTATCATCCTTCGCCGCTACCTCAACCGCACCACTACTCGAACTTGTTCATCAGAGTCGACGTGTCGCTTTACCACGCCGCTAATATTCACCTCTTCTCTAAGGCACGCCTACACCAAAGATTACACATTCAAGGCTAGATCCCTTGCACCACCTTAACCATTTATGCCACAAGTACGTCCGATCTATTTTCTTCAACTCCCACAGAGCGGGTCACCCTTACTACGTGTGAATACGGCTTGAATTGTAACAGAGTAAACACTTGGATCCAGGAAAAATATTTGGTCAACCAAAGCTTTATATCACGGATGCTAACTCTATCGGGGTATAAGTGTTCGCCATTGTGACGCAAAACCGCTCAAATCAACACCATTTTGCCCAATTTTTATTTCACCTTCGCCATAATATACCCTAAATTTCATCAAGATCCTACATTATCGCGGCGACCTAAACAAAATTGATTTTTAGATCACCACTAACGCTTAATATCACTAACTAAACAAAATTAAATTTTATATTGCATCAATATCTAAATTAACGATTCCTCCTAAATGAGAAAATTATCATACCAAAGATTTTTTATGAACAATCTAAAATCGCTATATTGCATCAAAATCTAAATTTTCTAATATTGCATCTAAAATTTCTAATATCGATATTGCATCAATATCTAAACTCTCTAATATTGCATCAATATCTAAAATCTCTAGTATCGACATTGCATTAATATTTAAAATTTCTAATATTGCATAAACATCGATATTGTATCAATATCTAATATTTCTAATATCTCAAATTTCTAATATCTCAAATTTCTAATATCTAACATTTCTAAAATCTTAATTTTCTAATATCTCAAATTTCTAAAATTTCTAATATCTACAATTTCTAAAATTCCTAAAATTTCTAACATTTTCTAATATCTAAATTTTCTACATTTTCTAATATAACAAAATCTCTAAATTATTTTACACTACACAAATTTTATAACAAAATTACAAAAAATTACCTTTTTTTCTTTTTTTTCCTCCTTCCTTCTTCCTCCTTCTTCCTCCTCCTCCCTCTCTCTCTCCTTGGCGCTCCTCCCCTCTCTCTCTCCCACAGACGATTGCAGGTTCCTCCCTGCCGCCTCTCTCTCCTCCTTCCTCTCTCCTCTCTTTCTCTCCTACACTGGCGATCTCCCGAAAGGCCACGTTGTTTTTCCGCCGATTTCATGAACGAGAGCGAAGCGCGAAGCCAAGGCCGACTGCTCGTTCGAACAGAGATTCGGCAAGAGTCGCCACACCGCTGGCGATTACTAAGTAGTCGCGAAGGTGTGGCGATTACTCCCCGACCTGCGACAACCGGTCATCACCGGTTCGAAATGCGGGATTACGGTATTGTCGCCAAACCGTTTGGCGACTACCCTATTATCGCCAAGCCGTTTGGCGACTACCCTATTATCGCCAAACGGTTTGGCGACCGGGTAATATTTCTGTAATTTTTTTAATGCGAGTATTAATGTCGCAATTTCGAATTAAAATAATATTATTTTAAAAAAAATAGCGTGATCGGTGTGCCACGGCTCGTCCCCACGCCGCCTGCAATACGTGAGACGACCCACGCAAGTGCTACCCACGAGTCGGCGTAGGCAGCAGAGACGGTTTGCTCCGGTGCGAGGCGGTGCTCGACGGAGACAACGAGGACGTTGGCGAGAGCGACGTACGAAGTTGTTGAAATAGGCGTGGAAGGTGGGGTTGAAGGCGGAGCCGAGGCAGAACCCGCCGCCGTGGTAGTAGACGAGGACAGGGGACTTGGGCACGGGCCAGGGTGGTTGGGGTTAGTGAGTTGACATGGAATGTGTCAAGACTTTTGGGTTTCGTCACTAGCTACTGAAATTGTAGTTGGTATAGGTTACTCTACTGCTCAGGGTCAGATTATTAGATTAAGCTAGAGGAGTTCTAAATTGTGATCAATTTGCCCCAAATAAAAATGGAATCAGAATTTGTCACTTAGTGCTTATTGATGTGTGGCTTAAATGCTATATATTAGAGAGACAATGTACGGCAAATCATGAAATACCAAGGAATAAAGTGGCAAATCCTAAAATTTTCCATCTAACCCTAAGCTAAAGCAAAGTGCCAGACAAGATGGGCTCTCTCGCTCATAAAACTAATCTGGTAAGTAGCACCAAAGCGCAAAGGCTATTCTCAGTGGAGAGTTTCATTTTACGGTTTCTAAGATTGCCATGTCATCTAAAGAGACTTGAGTAGATGAATGAAACAAGGGTCACAATGCACATTTTCATTTCACGGTTTCATATGCTAACCATCGCATTTAATTGCAAGGCACAAGATTGGACGAAGTTGGATGAAATGAAACTCTATAGCCCTCAGTGCTAGTTTCAATAGATTTCGTAGTCTTGGAAACAGTGTACACCCAGTTTCATCCTGATGAAACTCATTCCCTCTCACTCTTCATAATTATCATGCCATATCATCTAAATTGCTAATGTGTCACATCATTTAATAGGAATGAAATTCTCATGAAACTTCCACTGGAAATGGCCTAATTAAACATTTGTTTCAGTTTAAGGCATTTATGAGTAGCTCTCTACGGATTAGTAGCCGACCAATCTAGAATCATGCGACATCGATGACAGATCTACCAACCAACCGCATAAAGAGTGAGATGGAATGGGGTAGAATGGGTACCTGACAATAGGGGGCAAGAAGGGGGGACACAGAAGAGTCAGGCTGAAGAGCAAGTTAGGGTTTGGAACGCGGTTATGTGGGCCTTCGTCGGCTCCTCGAGGAGGGGTGGATGGAAGTGTATTTTTACCTCCTAAGCGGATATTCATCTTCCTTGATATCTAATTCACTATTTTATATCGACATTGGTGATATATATACATATATAGAGTTTTGCTACGTCCTTCAAAGATAGATCCTTCCTGTGCTCCAAGGTTGATTTTTTAATCCGTGATAAAAATCTTCGATCGAACCGTTCATCTTCTTCATCTTATTGAAATGTAGCCACAGACAAAATTTCGTATTTTTTTGAATTTGTTTACTATTTGTTTTGCAATTTCTAAAATCAGCCTTCAAAAAAATACGAAATTTTGTCTGTGACTACATTTCAACAAGATGAAGAAGATGAACGGTTCGGATCGATGATTTTTGTCACGGATTTCGCAAAATCTTGCTGAAGCACGGGAGCATTTGTGCTTTGAAGCTGACGGTAGCAATACTCTCTCTCTCTCTATATATATATGCAAAATATTTGGTGAAAACCACCAATTCCATAAAAACTCCGTGGAAACCACTTGTAGAAGTTTTGAAAAATTCTCAAAAAATTACCATATGTAGGGGAGGTGAACCTCTACAATCCTGAAAAATTTGAAGATGAAACTCAATAGCATTTGAAAGATACGAAAAAGACAAACAGCAAAAAGAATAGTGCCAAAACATTTTCGGATACGGATTCTGTCAGATTGGATATTTATCGGATAGTATCGGATCGGATATGGATACGGATTTTTTTATCGGATATGGATTTTTTTATCGGATATGGATACGGATTCGGTAGCTTACTATCCGTCGGATACGGATACGGATTCGGATAATCCGGATAATGGTGGGTCGGATATCCGGATATACATATGGGCTGGGCTAAGACTACTCTTTTGGCCCAAAAAGGTTTCTTAATTTCAGAATTGTTTTCTAATTTAATTAATACCTAAAGCAAGTTTCAATTATTAAAATTAGCAAACCAACTCTAAAAATTATGAAATTTTTTGAAGAAAGTTCCAGTAACAATCTAACATTTTAAAAATTATTTTCAAGATTTTGTCAGTTTTAATTTTTCTCAAAAATTCAAAACTCCTATTCATAATAGGGAAATATATTACATAAGTAGCTAAAAATGCATAAAACTCATAAATATATAATGTATTATTTTAAACATAATTCAACAAAGAATATAAATCTTGAGTCATTACATGCAAGTGTTATATACTTTTCCTAAAGACATGATATCTAAGTATTATCAAACTTTTAGTGTGTTATGTGTTTACTTCTATTTGTAAATCTGAGCAAGGATTACCTTTATTTTGTGTTTTAATCTATGTGCATGATGAACTAATCGTATGTGTGTGACAAACTAAATCTTATATAATTTTGTTTGCGATATGATATCTAACTATTGTCTAAGTGAATGAAAATACTTATATTTGTTCAATTTTCAATAATATTTTGATCAAATCATTTAATTATGTGTTTTCGTTGATTTTTCATGTGCGATTTAAGGGGTTATTATGTTCCGATAAATATTTGAAATCGTATCCGATTCGATTCATATTCGATCCGTATCTATATTCGATATTATCCGTATTCGTATTCGTATCCGTATCTACATCCAAGAAAAAAAATATAAAAATAAATATGATAAAACTATTATCCATCCATATCCAATCCGTTTTTACTCCAATCCGTTTTTACTCCTACTTGCAGCTGGTCCGGCCTGGCTCAACAAACAAAGCCGAGTCAAACAAGGGCACCACGTGTGATTAAAGAACTTCAGTCCAGATCGTACCACTGATGAATAGATGTGTACTACAGCAGTACGTGCATGACCTGGGTGGATTAGACTTTATTAATCACAGACAGGTTATAAATTTCGTTTTAATTTTTTCGCACCCACTGAAATTCCTTTATTTCAGAAATTTTGGTGAAACTTTGGGACGAAATGGCTGAACAAAAATTTAATTATTTAACCAAATTTTGTAAAAAGTTTGTTTGTTTTTGACAAAATTCAAATCAACCAACCGAAATATAGCTGAGGCAATTGTATTTCAGGACCACCAAAAAACCGAATGTCAATTTGAAACCTGATCACAAGCAGAGTTTTCTCCGTCCTTGAATTCAACTTGCATCAGCATTCAGCAGTCTGGCATGGCATGTCACACAACAAAACTAGCTTACAGTACTGCTACTGCTACATCACCTGGAATCATAGGATTCCATATTTCCAGCTACTCCAGCAAAATTCGTCAACGTAGTACATGTGTTCCTCAGATGTTGTACCAGCACCGGCTCCGGCGTACGGTGTTTAGCGGAGGCTGCTTGAGGAGGACACTGCCAACTGCTCGCACGCGGATGCGAACACTTGGAACACAAGACCGAATATGAGGAATCAGGGTTCAAAATCTTGCCAGTTTCTCACAAGATCTTGCCAAGATTTCATTTTTATCGGATGAGCACGAGATTTGAAATATTGACCGGAGTTAAAAAAATTCGAAAAATTGAATTACTACAATAATCTCGCTAAATCTCAGCATTTTTTACCGGAATTTGATGTTTGACCACCGGATTTGACTGGAAATTGATTAATAACCCTTAAGAAAGTCATCTTCTATGAAAATTTGATGAAAAACTAAAGTTTTGAGACATTTTTTAAAAACTTTAAAAATATTATCAGATTTTTATAAAATTTTATGTGCTTTATTATGATGTAAAAAATTTATGGTACCATTCTAATAAGTGTAGGATCATAAATAAAAAATTTCAAAATAATTGAACTTCATTTGTTATCTTTAGAAAATCAAAAACAGAATGAACACAATTAAGACAGTAACATTGTCAGAATTTTATAAATTTTCTCGAGTGTGATCATGATTCAAAATTTTTAAGAGGGCTTAATAATTAACTCAAAAACATTATATAAAATTTTCAAAAATTTTCAATTTTTTTTATTTGCTCGATCAAATCTATGTATACATTGAACTTCATTTGTTATATTTCAAAAATCAAAAACAGAAAGAACATAAATGGTACATTGTACTTGTAAGAATTTTATAAATTTATTGGAGTGTGAGAATGATTCAAAAATTTTATGAGATCTTAAGAATTTCCTTATAACCCCAATTAAAAATTTTCAAAAAATTTAAATATTTTTTATTGCTAAAGTAAATCTATGTATTGATCATGAGGATTTTATAAGCACGTAGCACTATCAGAATTTTTGAAACTTCTCGAAGCTTGATCATCAGATAAAAATTTTATATAAATATTGATGATATATCAGGACCATCCATAAAAAATTTCAAAATTTTATAACATGGTTTGTACTATTTTTTATTTGGTTGAAGTTTGGCGGTAAAGCTTTTATTAGGATAGTAGCACTGTCTAAATTTTTAAAAATTTATAAAGCCTAATAATCATTTGAAAATTTTATGGAAATATTTTTGATGCATCATAACCATGGAAAAAAAATTCAAAATTTTATAATGTGGTTTGTTTTGTTTTTCATTCGGTTTAAACTTGTCGGTCAGTGTTTATCTGGACAGTAATAATGTTTGAATTTTTAAAAATTTCTTAGATTTGATAATTATCTAAAATTTTTATGAGAACATCATTGATGTGTGAGAAACCTCCAATTTTTTTTTACAACATTCGAACTATTTTTTGTGCCATCGAATTTCGCCGAGCTCTCGGCAAATCTCACCGAGATCTTAGCAAATCTCGGCTAGATTTCGGTTCAAAAAACTAAAATTCAAATTCTGTTCTTACAATTCATCTGAAATTTATTTGAAATTGTGACATCTCGCCAAGATTTCATTCTCCGGCTATGGACAGTATTTAGAGCGAAATCGAGATTTCAATCCTTATGAAGAACACATGCAAAAATTTTTTTGGCAACGCTGCAAACAACTAGTGTTGTTTTCTTCTATCCCTTTTCTTACTCAATACAATGGCTAAGGGCATATACAATGGTATATGTCAACTGCCTATAAGACTATACCACGTAAGATTTTAGTGATGTAAAGGAGAGAGAAGGAGGAAAGAGAAAATTGTTGTCTACTATTTAACAGATGGTCTTATAGACAGTTTTCTATTTTTTGTGCTATTGTATAGACAGTCTATTAATTTGATAATAGATCATTACAAATAACTATATAGATGATTCATTGTATGAGTTATTTTTAGTGTTATCTATAGATAATATGAAGATATATTACAGATAGCAACCTTCTATACCACTATATATATATATATATATATATAGGAAAAATACTAATTACTCCTAGGTGTAGTTACTCCCACAAAATCCACCACATAATCTCCTCCAGATTCGTGCAGCCTCGAGCGGGTTGCAGGGGCAAAGAATCAAATTTTTAACGGGCTTTAGACCCAATACCGTACCAAACAGCCCCTACTTTCTAGCTGATTTAAACATACCATACCGAGTCAAATACTCACCTTTCCACATGATTGGTGACCAAAAAATTTGGCCACACCACCACGATGTATTGGAACAAGTGGCGTGTGCCGTTCGTCGCCGTCGCACAGGATTAATTGGGAATGTAAGGCGCCATCTACCCCCACAGCCCTGCATCGGGTTAATTCTTCTTCTTCATCATCTTCAGTTAGTTTCTTCCATTGATTGTTTGGATTTTGTAGTGGTCGCCCACCGATTTGTTTGGTCTACTCATCGGATTTCTTTCATTTTAATAGCGAGATTGTAGATTGCTTGCTTGGTGATACCCCTGACGAACATACGGCACCATGGCGACGGCGTAGGATGCTCCCGAGACGATCTTTATGGCGAGACGCCGATGGCATCGGTACAACTACTAAGCGAGGACAACATGAGAGCATCATTGCCGCATGCAATGGAGAGAAGCCGGAGGTGCATTGGAAGGCTACCGTGATTGCTCATGATCGTCAACCACCAGGCTTCTAGGCTGGGATTCATCAACTGCTCTTCTCAACTCGTTGTTGCTGCCTAATCGAGATGAGACATGACTGGTGAGCATCACCCCATTTAGTCTGTATGAATGAGAGACGCCATGCATATGATCGAGAATCAGCATACACCAACACAATCGTTTCATGGCACCATATTCATGAAGAGATTAATTGTTTTAACCTTAATTTATGCTCCCTGACTTGCAGATTTGGATGCTAGATGGGCAGACCGTAGCCAACCATTGATCATCATCCTCATCGACGCCAGCGCAAAGCTCTCCTCAACATCCTCGTCGAATTCATTTGATCATTGCATACCTCTTTTGTCCATAGTATACTTTGTTTTTCATCTATATGCTCCGTGCATATTACACACAGAAAATTTCAATACAGTTCATGCCAGATGAGATCATTGATGATAGATGATGCGTAGATGTGATGCATGCATCCTTGACATTTGACTACAACCCGACGGCGGAGTGGCCCATGCTGTCCGGAAACATACTCCCTAAGTACATGTATATACACATGATCACATACTATGTACATACTCCCGAAAACATGTACTAATATACTCCCTCAAGTATATATCCTACCATGCATGTCCAACGAAAATTTGACAAATTACTATAAGGATCACATATTGCATCCTCTTTGAAATTCAATCTAGAGGTGCATGGATATGATCCCGAGCTGAAACACGTCATATACTCCCATGCACAGGTGCCAAGCTTATAAAAATACTCCCATGCAGAGGTGTCGTGCTTACAAAAAGATTATGAACGCTTACAAAAAGGAGTATGCACATTCACGTATAAAAAGGTAGTATCGATCTATACGTAAGTAAAAAAGTACATACATACACATTAGTAAAGTATGTAGTATCATCTTACAAAAAAAATAGTATGTATACCTAGGGAAAAGGAGTACGTATACGTGCGAAAAAGTAGTATGTATATTCCATACTTCCTTTTGAGCTGTATACTCCATACTCCATTTTTTAAGACATGAAGTATATTGTTTAGAAAGGAAACAAAGAAGAGAAACGTAAAACGCATGCATGTAGCAGCACCCACGGCCAGGGAAGCTGGGAAGGCCGAGTATCCAGCTGGTGTCGTTGCTCCATGCTCACACCCGCTCCCTCAAATATAGGAATTAATAAGTTTGATATAGATACTCCATGCTAAAACATCTCCAAACACGTCAAAATGTGAATACTCCCTACGTACATGTAAACATGATATACACCCTCATGTATACAAACACCCAAAATACACTCTTTAAGTACACATACTCCTTTAGGCATACATATATATACTCCCCAAATAGATTTGGTAGTATAATAAGTTCGTATACTCGCCAATCACATATAATTAGTTAGTTTCTGACCGTTACAGATTTTAAGAACGATACATACTAATCTCCTGGCCGCACGTGAGAACAACATTTTCATCTACCCGCCACAAATCTTGGGTGCAGGTAAACCAATCCTACGGGTATGCGTCACGTTAACGACTCATTGAGAGCATGTCCTAGGACCTAGGAGGTGGTTAAGCTAATCCTTGATTTCTGGACTATTTTATTTAAATCAGTAAATTAGCTAATGGATCCACTAGCGGATGATACTGCACCCAAAAACCCGATCAGTGTGGTGGTATATTGATGTGGACGGATGGTAGATATTGTGGGAGTAACTACACCCGTGAGTAAAAAAGAGGCTTCCTATATATATATATATATATATATATATATATATATATATATATATATAAGAAATCAAATAAAATATACATGCGGACTTAACAACTTTTCGCACGTCTCATTCCATGTTCCTAAACTCAAGCTGCATGCACCTGACCAGGACTACCTCAAGACGTGGCCAAGTATTCAGTTGCGCATGCTCACCACTACCTACAACATGGCAAACTACTCAACTACATGCAAGCACAAGCACATGTACACAACTCCCGTGTGACATGTTTGACATGTACAATGGTACATATATATTATCTATAAGAGTATGTCACATAAAATTTTGGATGATATGATAGAGAGAAAATGAGAGACAGAAAGATATTATCTACTATTTAACAGACAGTTTAATAGATAACTTTATGCCGTGTATACCATTTGTACAGACAATCTCTTAATTATATAAGAGATCATTACAGACAACTATATAGACAATCTATTGTATGAGTTATCTTTAGTACTGTCTATTGATAACATGCATGTGTATTATAAGCAGCCACCGTCTATATCACTATACTATAGTACTCCACTGACATGTAGCTAATGACTCAATCAAACTAATGTGCAATGGTAATACTAATTCCTATTGCATATACGCGCGTACTCAACTACTGGCTGCCAATCAGTTCAAGCACCCGCTATCACTCTGTGCTATTGATCCGTCATCCACCCGCTACACCATGAAACACGCAGGCATTTAACTTGGACTTAGCCTACGACTCCTACTAGGTGCAACAACAATGTTGTGTAACATAACTAAACATGATGAACACTTAAACTACAAGATTAATTTCTAACATTCACCCCTTTAAAATTATTGGCTTTATTGGATTGCCTCCTCGCCAATCTTTAAAGAAGCGTTGGCTCTTCATTCGCGTATGCTGCAATGAAGAGCACCTTCTTCGGTTTGTGGCACTCCCTAGCGTAATGCCCATACTTTTGACAGTTGTAGGAGTGCACCTTCGCCTCATCAAAGGTTTTGTTCTTTTTGTGAGAATTTTTGGCTCCTTTCTTCTTGACCCTAGCTTCCCACTCAACATGGGTAAGTAGGAGGTTCTCATCTTCCTCCACTCATCATCGGCTCTTGTTGCGCTCCTTGAACATCTTGAGACGCCCAACCACTTCCACCATCTTTATAGTCTTGAAATCATTGAACTACTCGAGGGTGCAAACGATCGACAAGAACTTATTGGGGACGACACGAAGGAACTTCTTCACAACGGTGCGCTCCTCCGTGTTGTCTCTGAGTGCTCATATCTCATTGACGACGGTGGTCAGTTTCATGGTGAAGTCGTTGATGGACTCCGTCTCCTTCATGTACAAGTCCTCAAAATCTCGAGTGAGGGTATGTACGTGCGCCTCCTTGACTCGATCGGAGCCAACGTACATATCCTCCAAGGTGTCCTAGACCCCCTTAGCGGTCTCCTCATTCAAGATCACCACATGGTCTCGTGTATTGCTTGGAATATGATGGCAAGAGCCATCTGGTCCTTGCGCTTGTTGTCGGCAGACTTTATGTTTGGGAACCTCACCGACGCGCAAATTTGGCCCACGTGGTGTTCGGGAGAGTAGGTGGGCGACGCCTGCTGCCTAACGCCTTGACCCATGTGGTGGCTCGGCAAGCGGCGAGCGAGCACACCCCCGCTAGGTGCCGCCCACGTGGCGTTCGGGTGAGCGAGACGCCGCCGCCGCCTCGGCTGCCAGCCCACGTGGCGGCTCTGGCGGTGCCGGTGGGCGAGCACGCCCCAGCCCATGCGGCGGTTAGGTGCCGCCACGTGGCGTCCGGCGAAAGCGTGGGCGAGGACGCCTGCCGCCGGTGCCAAACCACGTGGCGTTCGGGTGAGCGGTGGGCGAGGACGCCTTCGCCGCCGGCGCCACCACGTGGCGGCTCGGCAAAGCGGGTGGGCGGCACGCCCGTGGCTGTGTGCCGCCACATGGCGTCCGGCGCGGGTGGGCAGGACGCCTCGCCGCCCGCCGCAAGGCAAAAGGTGGGGCGAGGTGGCTTCGTCAAGTCTCCTTCTCCTATCGCATTATGCTGCAGCAGCTCGCTGTGTCAGTCCTTTGATGCAGGATTCTGCACAAGCCCATTCTCTCGACGCCTCACCTACCCGCCGCCAAGGGGTCACATCCTGCGGGCACGGCGAAGCCATGCGTTGGCATTTAATGAGGCTGGAGGAACGGGACAACACAGGAAGGAGTAATAAATGTATGAAGATCAGCATGATGACCCCCCTTTTACCTACCCCCGTTAGCCTGGGCTATATAAGGGCCCTCTAGTGCATGGGGAAGGGGGGTCGAACGATCGAGAGTTCAGCAGTAGAGCCTAAGGAAGAACTTGTAACCTGAAAGCTCTGTACTAACTTCAAACACTCTATAAAAGATCTAGCAGGACGTAAGGCTATTACCCTGGTTGAGGGGGCCTGAATCTAGGTAAAAATCTTTGTGTCATGTTAGTTCATAGGCTCCGGTGTCCTTCGTGTGGGAGTCATTAGGGTTTTCACTCGCTAGGGTTTGCCAGCCGCGAAGACGCCCTCCTACTAAACCAAACCCGGTCTGTAGACTCGAACCTGTCAGGTGGAACACGCCAACACTTGTCAACCAGCTTGTTGGCTTCCACTGCCATCCACAATCCTTGTGCTCGCATGAAAACCTTCATCTTCACTGCACAAGAGCCATAATTGCTCTCAGTGAGAATCGGGTACTAAAGAGTCATGCTGCCTTCCCTCGTTGGCACCATCAATGAGAACTCGCTATCACCGGTGGATGTTAGAACAGAACACCAAAAAACTTAGAGATAATTTTCTCTTTTATTACTTCTCGCTCTGTTCGCTTATAAAACTGAGGTCAACCCCTCAATTTTTACCCAAAACTACAACCCACACAAACAGAATAGGATTCTACTTTCTTATCCTAATCGGATTCCTCATCCTAAACTTTCTTAATATAAAATTTTCAAACTAAAACTTTCCTATTACAAGATTATTTCTATCAATCACTCCCTTAATCTTGTAATGCAACTCTAACTCATTGAGGTAATCGGTCTCAACTACGATTTGCTCAACTCATACTCGTCACAGGATGATGAACGCATCTCCAAGGAGTTTTGCCTTCTTCTTGCTGGCCATACCACCGGTGACGCACCTCGCCGATGATTACGACCTTTTGCCTCAGCTCTAATTTGTCTTTTCACTGGTAACACATCTTGACGGTGACGCAGACTCGCATTAGAGCTTACCCACAAGAGAACTTGGACACACCTATAAGAACTCTCATGCTCACACACATCTAGAACGATGAACACAACTCCTCAACATCCCAGACTTGACTTCACGAGTTTGACTTTGGACGGCGAATACATCTCTTCAACATCCCGGAGTTGACCTTGACGGACTTGACTTTGAACGGCGAACACATCTCTTTAACGCCCCGGAGTCAACTTTGACGAACTTGACATAGCACACAGCAGCTTCATTTTGATCTTCTTGTGCAGCACAATCTCTTCTGATGCGCATGACATCTCTTAAAGAACCCATATATGTTTGCCTTGCGGACATAACTCGCACAAGAACATATACACTGGATTCTTTACTTTTCCTTGCTACAGCAGCTGCACGCATTGGCTTTTGTTCTTGCCGTACATGTGATGTCTTCACGCTCACGTGCTTGCATGGTTGACGCCAGAGAGTTCTCCTACTAGTGCCTCACGTAGCATGCTTTCCTCTGCCTGGGAGAGTCCTTTGGATGATGTCTGCTGCCGCCAGCTTTTAATCTGCGCCTTACTAGTCTCCGCTACGAGCTCGACTCGGCTTCGGAGAGTCAACTTGGGAGCGAGCAACAATCTGACGAAACAACAGAAGTCGCCAAGACTTTTTCTTCGATGCAGATGCCGTGCACCTGGGAGGACTTCTGCTCGCCACGCCGCCTCGGACTCCTGCACCACACGAAGCTCCTCTGCTTCGCGTGTCACACTACCAAACGCACGTGAGCCTTCCACGCCGCCGGGATTTGCAGTGCCTCGCCCGACGCCGCCTGATCTCGCCTCAACACCACGTCACTTCGCGACAATAGCCTGCTACCTCGGGTGCTGCCCTCTGTTTTTGCGTCCCTAGCCGCCGCCAAAGCTCCTCAACACCGCGTCGCTCAGCGACGATAGCCTGCCCCGAGGCACAGCAGTGGTGGCCTCTCTCGGGGCAAGCGCAACATTAATATTAGAATCCCGCTCTGATACCAATTGTTAGAACAGAACGCCAAAAAACTTAGGGACAATTTTCTCTTTTATTACTTCTCGCTCTGTTTGCTTATAAAACTAAGGCCTACTCCTCAATTTATACCCAAAACTACAACCCACACAAACATAATAGGATTCTACTTTCTTATCCTAATCGGACTCCTCATCCTAAACTTTCTTAATACAAATTTTTCAAACTAAAACTTTCCTAGTACAAGATTATTTCTATCAATTGTTGGGAATAGTCCCACATCGGTTATGGAGAGGGCTTAAGCATAATTTATAAGGGTGAGGGAGCACCCCTTCATTGAGCTAGCTTTTTGGGGGAAGATGGCCCAAAAGACCTTGGCCCGCTGCTCTGGTTGGGCCTACGAGTGTACTGCAGTCCAACGACCTAGAGCCCGGACGCGCTAGGTGTGGCGGTCCGGCTAACAATTGGTATCAGAGCACAGGCAGCCTAGGTGGTACCTAGATAATCTCAGCCCAATGTGTGGGGGGAGATTGTTGGGAATAATCCCACATCGGTTGTGGAGAGGGCTTGAGCATTGTTTATAAGGGTGAGGGAGCATCCTCTCATTGAGCTAGCTTTTTGGGGAAGATGACCCAAAAGACCTTGGCCCGTTGTTCTGGTTGGGCCTGTGAGTGTACTGCAGTCCAACAACTTAGGGCTCGGACACGCTAGGTGTGGCTGTCCAGCTAACAGTGGATCCACTAACCAGTGATCATGGCATGATCTTGGACATATCAAGATAAAGAACTCAGCCTTTGATGCCAAATATTAGCCACGCCTGCTTGAGGACATTGCCAAATGCTCCTACACACGCATGCGGACGCGAACACTTACTCAAGACCAGGAAAAAAATTCTGTGGATACGGTCTCCAAACAACACATTTGCGTCCCGCCTCCGGATCCACGCCGCGTGGACGCAGCGCCTGCGATCAGCCTTCCTTCTGCGCGACAACGCGAGCCACGCATCGGCCTCGGCTTCACTCAAACGCGACAGCCTCGGCTTCACCCAAACGCGAGCCGATTTGATCTTCGCCTGGCGACCCGCGCGGCGCACGACTCCCTTGTGCATGGGCTACGCAGCCAACAGCCTTCCTCCTCCAATGCCACGATTTGATCTTTGCCTGGCGACCCAAGCGGCGCGACTCAGCCTTCCTCCTCCAACGCCGCGATTTGATCTTCGCCTGGCGACCCGCGCGGCGTGCATCCAGAGTCCATGGACGACGCAGCCTTCCTCCTCCAATGCCGCGATTTGACGCATTGATCTTCACCTGGCTGGCGACCCACGACTGCCGCCCTAGGCCTCGAGCGGAGCGGCCAGCCGCTATGGCAGGAGGAGACCAACATGATGACGCAGCTGCCATGGCAGAAAAAGACCAACATGACGACACAGCCGCCATGGCAAGATCAGACCAACATGACGACGCAGCCGCCATGGAAAGATCAAACCAAAATGACAACACAGCCGTGGGGAACACCGAACCAATCACCATGGGAGTAGACACTGCCGGCGCTATCGATGCCAACGCTCATGGTGATGACAACACAATCTGTTGCATAGTACCTAAAGCAATTGCGGATAAAAGACCAGATGAGGTAACGAAATTAAAACTAACAAAATCGAGAGAGAACATAATATTTCGTATTGTGGTAATATAACTTTAATTCTTATCCCATTGTACAATTTGGTGGTTGATAGAGTTGGGCAAACTTTGATTGTTGGAAAGTTGGAATGTCGTTTGAATAGGAGGACAAAGCTTATGAGATGTACAACACCTATGTTCAGTTTACTTGTTGACACCAAAAGCGTGATGTAGGGTTTTTGATACAGGTTGGGTTCGACCTGGATAGGAGTCAACGAAAAACAATAACCGCGATGCGGAGGATTGCGAGAGGTAAAAAGTAATGTGTAAATTTGTGGGTTGGCTCGGGCATCTTTTCCTCTCGCCTCTAGTCCTCTTATATAGCACTTTCGGTCCGACGTGTCCTTCTCGGTTTCCTCAAAGCGCGATCGATCCTTCTCAATCTCCTAAGCGATTTCCTTGGGATCGAGGCCTTCCAATTCAAATCGCATCAACTTGCTATAACCGATCCCTTAAAACTATATATGGAATATTGCACTCATGAATCCTTGGCGGCTCAAATCTTCCTTGCTTCGTTTTACACATGGATATAGTTGATGTTGTACCTTTTGCGACTTTAAGCTCTTTTGGTTTAATTATCTTGGAGTGCTTGCCTTCACGGTCGGTCTCAATCTGAATTGAAACGTGATTTGTATCATCTCCTTACCGTAAATCCGTCTTCATATCGGTTTGTTGGAAGTTTCAACAGATGGACCAGGTTCAATATCATCGTGACGAAAGGATCCAATTCAATAAATGGCTCTTACGCAAATTGTAATCGACCACCCTCTATAGATTGTCATCTAGGTGTAGTAGGTGACTCAAACGGGCAAGTTACACCAAAACACCGATTCCTAACCAAAATGTACTCAACATTCTCCAGACTTACATCCGGACGAACTTAGGTCTGGGCAACTCTACACCGAACCAATCACCACATGGTGATGACTAACAAACGGTCTCTCAATCGAGATTTGGTCGACCGGTTGACATCCTCGCCTCGAAATAGTACCTAAAGCAATTGCGATTGGGATAAAAGATCGGCTCAGGTGCGAGTGGCTCGATGCAAAGGGTTCCGAGGTATGAGTCGCTCGATTCAAATTAAAACTAACAAAATAAGCGTAGCCAAGAGAGAACATAATATCAGGTTTCGGCATTGCGTGAATTGGCCGATGGTAATATAACTTTAATTCTTATCCCATTGTTTTCTATCATCGGCCCCAAAGTTGTGACCAAGGCCGGTGGTTGATAGAGTTGGGCAAACTTTGATTGTTTCGCCGATAAGTTGGAATGTAACCCCTCGTTTTTTGTCGAGGACAAAGCTTATGAGATGTACAACACCTATGGTTCTTTGGTAAGCGTGATGTAGGGTTCTAACACCGGATTAGGAGGAGCTGAACAAACAACAAGGGACGTGAATCGTTAAGGCCGATACCAAAGCGCGGCCTGAATCGATCGGCTAAGCGTAGGGTAGATAAAACTATATATCGATAAATATATAGTTTGCTCATGACACTACATGTAAAGGATCGTATCCTTCTCAATCTCCTATCACTTTTGGGTTCGAGGCCTTCCAATTCAAGCCGATCAATGCTCATGTTCGGACCGCTAAATTTGGGTTTAGTGTTAGCAGAGAGGGTATTTGGACAATGCAAAAGGTTGTACTTGATCACAATCATTATCTTGCTAGTCTAAATAAATCGCACAAGCTGAGATCCCAACGACGTGTTATAGAGGCGGACAGGAAGCTAATTGGCTAGATACGGGAAGCCGGGATGAAGCCAGCCCAAGTGTATGAGTTCATGAAGGAGTTTTATGGAGGAGCTGACAAAGTGCCATTCTCAAGGATGGATTGCAATAATGAGATTGGTCATGGCAGAAAAGTACTTAGAATCCAATGATGCGCAAACACTATTGGAGTACTTGAAGAATAAGCAGATAGAAGATCCTACATTTTTTTATGCCGTTCAAATAGATGAGGAAGATAGCCGGATAGTTAATTTCTTTTGGGCAGATGGTCAGTCTATCATGGATTACGCATGCTTTAGTGATGCCGTGTCATTTGACACCACATTTTAGACTAATAAGTTTGAAATGCCTTTTGCTCCTCTCCTTGGAACCAACCATCACAAGTAGACCATAATTTTTGGGACTGCACTGTTATTTAATGAAACGATTGAATCATTTGTTTGGATCTTTGAAACCTTTCTAAAGGCAATGTCAGGCAAGCATCTAAGCACAATTTTCACCGACCAATGTGCGGCCATGTTAGGAGCAATTGCTTATGTATTCCCAAATACAAGCCATCGTCTTTGTTTGTGGCACATTTATCTAAATGCTGCTAAGCATCTCGGGCATGTAATTCATGAGTTAGATAACAAGTTTCTAGTTGATTTTAAGAGATGTGTGTACGAAGACAGATCGGAGTATTACTTCAACAAGAAGTGGCATGAATTGTTGATTGAATACAACCTTGAGGAGAACGCATGGATTGCAAACCTATATGATTTGAGGGAAAAGTGGGTTATTGTCTACCGTGACTCTTTTACAGCTGATATGACCTCGACTCAAAGGAGCGAAGGTATGAATAATGTCTTCAAGAAAAGATTTCGTAGGAAACTCGGTCTTTCAGAACTCCTTATAGAATGTGAGAAGGTTTTAGTTAGTCTCCGTGAAAATGAGTTGGATAAAGATTTTAAGTCACGTCGAAAGAACCCGGTTCCTTAAGTCCCAAATTTACCAATGTTGAAGACTGTAGCTGAATCATATACAGGGAGGATGTATTCAGAGTTTGAGGAAGAATTTAAAAGACAATTTACCATATCTTGTGAATTGTTACAAACTGAGGGATCAATCTCGACATTCATGGTTACGCATATGCAATCTTACCATGGAGCTACGGTTGTATTCAACACTGCAGATAGCACCATTACATGTTCTTGCAGAAAGTACAAATCCATTGGTACGTATACCCATTATAATTTGCAATATAGTTTCTAATGCAAATTGTTAAAAAAAATGGCATCCATATAGGTTTATTGTGCAAGCATACCCTCAGAATCTTCAATACGAATAGAGTTTTCATTTTGCCATCTCAATATATACTGCATAGATGGACAAAATATGCGAAAAGAGGATTTTATATTGAGAAACAAGGAAGTGTGAAGGAAAATTTGAAAACACATGCTGCACGTATCTCTCAAAAGGCAACATCCGTTGCGTTGAAGTGTTCATTATCAAAAGAACTTCTTGATGATTTGGAGAAAGCCATAGATAAGTTGGACTTGGAAGCAGATAATTCTCTAAGCAAGATGCAAGAAAAATCCAATGAGCTTCCTCTAGTTTTGAATGACTGTGCTACAGATACATTAAAATGTACAATATCGTTTAGAGTTCCTCAGGTGGTAAAAGGAGCAATGAATAAACGAGCAAAAAACGTAGTTGAAAGGAAGAAAGGGAAGAAAAAAAAAGTGCTCAAAAGAAAGGTAGTGATCCTACCCATTGTAGCTTGTTTTGTTTCCATTCTGGCTGCCTCTATAGTTAACTTTTTGTTTTCTTGTATTTTATATGTCTGACTGTAGGAGAAGATCCAAATAATGCAGCAGAAAATAGAGATGAAAGCGATGTCCCGAAGCAATTGATGACACAGAGACTTCATGCTGGTACCATTGGCACTAATAGTACAATGCCAAACATTGCACATGATGTGTATGGGCAATCTTCGACCATGTCTACTCCTTTCATCCAAGGCAAATTTACAAGTCTTTTATTTGGAGTTCAGCAAGATGCCACATTGTCCTTGTCTGCTAGACAATTACATTTTGATTAATAGTATTTGGTGCAATCTATAAGGAGTTGTAATTTTTTTCAGTCAAGTATCAAATTGCATACATGAACTTCATTTTCTTCCGAAGTTTGATGCATGCTCCCACCATTCCAAGGAGAACAAATACAGGCACTAACATGTATGTCAAGGCCAGCTGCATCCGTATTGCTCGAATTCGCCCTTGGATCGCCAAATGAATGTTAATACCACGGGTTTCTTCAACAACTTTGAATTCTTACATGCAGAAGCAATATCAGAGACAAGAATATTATTATATGTGGAAATATTAAGGAGATAAGCCCATCAATATAATTATCGCCGAGATGAATTACTCATTTACATTAGCATACCTCATTGTGATCATTTGCTTCAACATGGACTGTATTTTCGACTAAAGTGACATAATCTGTAGCCATGATGCTAACATCAACTGGGGTCATGCCTTTGTTGTCCATCAGAAGTGATAGAGCTAAAGAATCTGGTTTCAACAGTAACAGATTACTTATGTGCAAAATATGGGAAGAGCTCAAAATAAGTATTGCCTTTGTCTGTATTCTTTGCTTGGAAATAGCTTTTTTTAATCTATTTCAGTTTCTTGATCCTCGCCTTTGTCTGTCATGGGTGAAAACCGAGCATGGCCTTTTTCAGTTTTGTCAAACTTCAGTCCTGTCATGGCCTTTTTTAGTTTTTTCAAACTTCAGTTTCTGTTCAAGCATTAGCAATTTTGTAGCATAAATTCAGCATACATTCAGTTTCTGTTCATTCCTAGCTCAAGAACAATCTTTCAATTGCCATATCTTCAGCATACATTCTTTGCTACCAATCACATTCAATTGTTATTTTTAACTCCAGAGAAAGCATAATCAAATTACAAGCACAAGTGTTGATTTTAATCCCATGTAATTCAATCTCATTCAATGTGAAGGTCACCATACATGACAATTGTACATAGAAGTACAAGTTCAATCACATTCATGTAAAGCTCAAGAAAATTACAAGTCAAGGCTCCATACAAAACAAACAAACAAAATCAAGAGATCAAGCCATATCAAGACAAACTGAACACTTTTTGTGTCGAGAACTAAAAGTTCCTTTTTTCTTGGTTTTGTTCTCATGAATGAGTGGATTACTTCTTACCCATGAGCTGCCAGATCCTAGCCTCCCATTTGTCGCGACTTGTGCAAGGTGACACCCAGAATCTCAAGCTCCCCTCGACGGTTTACGGCGCCTGTCACGGAGAACCTCGGACGAACTCCTCCTTGCTGAAGTTGTTCATCCGCCAATGTCATGACAATAGTATGTTGTTACAAATCAAACAAGACAACAAAGAAACATTGATATAATTCAACTAAATAGATACAAATGAATCGAACCACTCTTGTTCACTACTGATCTTGATAGCCTCTGATCCCATCACCTTCTTTATGTCCTCCTTGTAGTCATCTAGGGTGAAGTTTATGTTTGCAGCATGGTCATAGGCCCTGAAATGGATATATCGTTGTGAGGCTGAATATATCGCTGCTGCTATTGCTACTTGTCAAGCAATATGGTTAGCACGGCTATTGGCTGACATAATGCATACTGAGCCTAGTAGGCCGACGCTAAGGATAGATAACAAGTCCACAATCTCTCTGATCAAAAACCCTGTGCATCATGACTGAATTAAGCACATAGATACAAGATTTCATTTTATTCAGGAATATGCAGAGAAAGGCCAGATTGAAGTGGAGTTTATTGGAACAGAGGAGCAATTACGTGATGTTCTGACAAAGCCTCTTTGCAGGATCAGATTCAAAAAACTTTGCAACAAGATTGGTCTGATTGAAGTCAAGTAATCCAGCATGACAAGATTTAGGAGGAGATTTGTTCAATAAATCTTGTATGCTTCACTGTCACTACAACAGGAACACCCCTTTAACAACGGATGCATAGCAACACATAATGTTATGCGTTGCAAGCAACAGGGTAGCAACACTTGTAAAGCGTTGCAAGCATCATCCGTTAGACAGTTAGGACGATGTGTATATTCTCTGATACCCATCTGCTAATTAACCGCCCCTTCCATATCTCAGCTCCCCACGCACGGCCTCTGCATTTCGTCCTGAAACTCCGTGGTAGTGGACGGCTGTCGGTGCTCTAGGACGACGCTCTTCCCTGTTGTGGGTCGCCATCATCTCCAACATCCTCCCCCAATCTACCGGAGGGAGCTCCGCATCGCTCAGGTAAAACCCCCTTCCCCACCCCCTCTTTTACTATTTTTCCTGATTTTTAGATGATGTTGGAGGCGATCTGTGCTCCAGCTGTCTCCCCATTTGGTCCTCTTCCATCCTGAATCTGGCACCTCCTCCTGTCCTGGTCGCCTCCCGCCTCGGATCGGCGCCACATCCGCGATCAGCGGCCTCCCAACAGAGATCGCCCCCTCCTCCTTCTCCTCCTATGACGATGACCGGCCGGGCCAACGAAACCCTAGCGTCCCCAGCCGCACCATATGGTAAAATACCGCCAGCGTCAACGTCGGTCATCTCCTTCCACCATCTGCGCCACCTCGACGAGGCCTCCTTCTCGCTCTATCTTTGTTTTGTTTGTTTAGGGTTGTTAGATCCGTGATACTTCCTTGCTGCACTAATGTTTGAAATGTATCACTTGTTAGTGTTTAGATCCTCTTCAAGGACCTCATCGATCCGAAAGTGATGCAGATCCGCCATGTCGATCATCATCACCTTGGTGATTTTTCCTCTCTCTCGCTTTCTTGTCTTGTAGATTCGAGGAATTTACATGGGCGCCTTTGTTTCTTCCATGTTAGATTTAGGGCTCGGGAGGATTAATTAATTCTTATGGGGGAAGGGAAGGTGCGGTTTTGGCGGATTTATTTTTCACTCGCGTGTACAACAAAATTAAGAGCAAACTGAGCTAGCTAGCTCTTTCCGGTCCTAGCCGGTGATGTTTCTCATCGTCGCCAGATAAGAGTGTGAATTGCCAGCACTCGTAAATTAACTCTAGGCCCTGTGCATGGCGGAGTCTTACTTGCTTCCGTACTATTTTAAGTGTGCTTAATTTCCTACCCGAAAAAAAGATGTTTAATTATCTCTTCTTTATTCATGCATGTTTGCTCATCTCTTGTCAGTTGGTTTTCCGACTTGGTGCGATAACTACTCACAATCACAAATATCCCTTTTAAGGAGGATGGTTGCCACCTCGACATTGAGTCTGGATTTCAAAGGCACGAACCAAAGATTTATGCCATGTTGCATGCTTTTACGACCATTATGGACATCACAAATCCAGCCTAAGCTGCCTATATCCATGTTACTTGTAGCTGTGACTAACCAAATAAAATTTCAGCAACTTAATGTGCAACACACAGATATTATGTATTTGCATGTTCCTTTCCTTAATTAGCAATACACAAAGGAATCGCTTTGTTTTCTCTGTCTTTTGTAATGTGTGCTTATACTTGTGCGTGATTTACAATTGTCCATCGTGTGGTTAAGGTAATAAGCTTTGTAGTCTTTACACCAATCAATCCTTGCTTTGATTAGATATTTAAATGCCTCATCGATTTGGATCAAGTTTACCCATATCTCCTTATAGATTCACGAACTCCCACAAGTTGATATCCTCACAAAAGGTATCCACCGATTTTTTTTTTTGGTCTTCTTTTCACCTTTTCCGGCTATCTAATGTTGCTATTTGGGTATTAAGCAATTTGTAGCATCTATTTTATAGGTTAGATCGACAAACATGCAATAGTGTATCTTGTAATCGAATCACTCGCATTGTCATTCTCTAACTAATATTGTATATTGTACACTAAATCACTCTTCTACAATTAAGATAAGAGATCGTGAAATCTAGCAATTGATCGAATTTCATTTGGACTTAGGGACAGCTTATGAATGGTCCATGGAAGTTTTATTAATTTTTAGCATGTCCGCCGATTTTTTTCCCATTCTACAAAATTATAATTACCATTCATTAAAACTCGATGCCTTTTCGTGATAAAGAGTTCAAAATTGATTGCAAGAGGGTGGGAATCACAAGTTCATTTGGATATCCTTGGTTAGTTCCCTGATTTCCCTCATATTTTCACATTGGGCATGAGCAGATGATGTTTGATTCATCTTGTGATCGTTTTTAATAATGCATTCTGTTTTTGTATCACTAACAATGAAAAATCTAGAAGTATATTCTGTTCTTCCGAGCTTCGCACGATTGCCACATGTTACGTAAAAAGGACAAAAAAGAGGCCCATAAATACAGTCTTTGAAATGGTAAAAGCATCGTATAATAACAAAATAGAGAGTCACACTTCATAATCCCAATCCTACACGTATGTTTTAAATTTCAAGAATCATATCTACCACATTATATGAATGTCGTATATGGTGTACAATGGTTTAAATGGGAATTTATAGAGTCAGTTTAAGGATATATGCTTTGCTTGAATATATCTTAGGCTGCTTGTTTTCTAAAACTGCACCTGTTACTGCATGCATTTCATATCTGCTTGTTTTCTGAAACCGCCCCATCCTTTTGGTCATATGCTTGCAGCTTGACTGAGACACAGCTGGCTATGAAATCTTTACAAAAGCATTTGTTGGAGAAGGCCTGTGAAAGTGTGGCTGAAGCCTTGGAGAATCCTAGACACCGCCGTCGACCAACTCGAGGCAGTGAAGATGTTGCATCAGACGATAAACAAGTGCCATCAAGATCATCCGATGATTTGATTGTAAGTACTCCAATATGTACTAAAGGATTCATGCGTGTGCACATGAATTCATGATAGATGAAAAATACATCCTATGACATAGTTTCCCACATTTGGTTAGCTGTTTTTTGAATAAGTTGCATTTCAAATACGGCTTTGTCTCTCTCGAACTTAGTCATCATGAATCTCTAGTTAATGCAATCGATTCAGCAAAATGGTTTAATTACAACAGTTGTGGAGCACTTATTTCTAGACTGTAACTAACATATATTGGTAGTTGTCAAACAAATAATCCTTTAGTTGACCTCAATGGAATGTAGTCCTTGCACATATACTGGGTAGTACCTAGCATCTCTCTCAAGTACCAATCAATAGCTAACACAATAAAGCCACCACCACCATCATTTAATGTCATATTTCAAGAAAATGATGTCTGCTATGCCCATGTATTCCAGAGAATTTTCTACAATTTTTGTGGAATTTTTCTATGAATTATATGCATGTAGTGAATTTTTCAGTATTTTTTAAATTTTAAAAATGTATTTTCATCGCCAAAACCGATTTAAAATACTTACCAGAGACGAAGCAAGAGCTAGCTAATTAGAGATCAATTCAATTCATGTGTTTGGTCTTTGGGTCCATACTCAAAGATTTATTTGAATGACAAAGCAATTCACAAAACCCGAGTTCATAGAGTCTCCATCTTCGTGCGAGAATGGTGATGTTGAGCTACCTTTTCCCCATAGTGCAGAAGCTCAAACGCTTGCATTTGTGATTGCTCCATATAACGAATGTAATGTTGGTGTGATCCTATGGTAATTGGTAAACTACATCTTTTTAGAGCTCGTCATAAGATTGTAAATTCACTTCATCATGTTTATATAGTGTGTTGTGTGCAATACTGCAGTCCCTATATGCAATTATTAATTTTTAGGAGTCATGCCTCTTTATATTCCTGCTGTATGCAAAATCGTTGTTTCTCCTAAAATACATATTGTCCTCTAGATGGCGGTTGCTGTCACATTACAAATTACCTACTTAAGAAAATCTGAATAAGAGGAAGAAAGATGATTTACATTGCTTGTTTCATTACTCAATCTCATCAATTCAAGATTTGTTTTTTCACCGTGAAATTATCAAGATTGTTTTGAAATGGTGGGTATTGATGTTGGGGAAGTTTTCAAGCGATAGATAGGTGGTGGATTAGTGATAAGAAAAAAGTGATCAATATTATCTGTGCTATTGTTCTTTGGTCTATATGGAAGATTAGAAATTATTTTCATTTCCAGAGAATGAAATGGTTTGGCATGCAGGTTATTTAGCACACGACTTCAAGAAGGAATGCTTAGGAATTGGCGCTAAAGATGCTAAACAAAGAGTATTGAGAAAAGCTGATTTCATCAATTGGGAAGACTAGAGGGTAGGAAGGCATCTTGATCGACGAAAAGGAACGCTTCAGAATTGGCGGTAAGTAGCAGTTATGTTTTGTAACGCTTTAGTTGAAAACTAATGCATGCCATGGAAATTGCAAAAACATGGAGCGTGAAGCAAAAGTCCTATAGCACGACCTTCAACTTGTGTATGATTTTTTTGCGATCTCCATAAGATTTATTCCTCCTTAACATTGCATCATATTAAAGTATTCAATTTCATTTGTAGATTGAGAAGATAAATAATTGAAAAAATCGGTGACATGTTGGATGAGATGGAGAATGGAGGCTCGCCACACGTTGGACCGAGATGGAGAATGACGACTGGTGGCATTCCAAGATGGCTCGATGTTTATATATATTTTTCATTACAATCTTTGTTTGAACAAAATTATGAGTGCACTTATGAGGATGTTACTCAACGTAATGCAACAATTTATTTATAATACACAACAATGTTTGCTTATTTACCATGTGTGGGTCCATAATAGTCTTCAAATTTCCAATTCCATTGCATATGCGTTTTAACTATAATTGGCA
Organism: Guadua angustifolia; assembly: GCA_036346375.1. Taxonomy (NCBI): domain Eukaryota; kingdom Viridiplantae; phylum Streptophyta; class Magnoliopsida; order Poales; family Poaceae; genus Guadua; species Guadua angustifolia. The sequence goes on along the minus strand of CM070514.1, from coordinate 31,900,826 downwards.
CCAAATTATATTATTTAATAATATTTTTCATCGCTTGGTTTATTCCTTGCAATGCATATAAGCGTTGCCACAATTCAAATCTATATGTTGCAGCGGACTACGAAGTCATTAATCTATGGGTAGTACCAACATATGTAAGCTTGCAGTAACCACTCAATATCCGTTCTCTGCTAGCAGCGGTTAATTCTAAACTTTACCAACGCATATATAAGTGTTGCAATAGACCTAACAGCGGCAAAGATAGGCAACGCATAATAATGCGTTGGTATAGACCCTAACAACGCATATCTGGACTTTTAGCAATGCATATATGCGTTGCAAAAAGGGGTGTCCTTTTGTAGTGTGTTTTTTCTTCAGAGATTTATTTGTTGAATAAATCTTGTATGCTTCAGTATCCACAGAATCACTTTTCCGAGAATTTTTTTCAGAGAAGAAGGGAACTATGTGTATCGCTCTAACTTTTTAAGACAAAAGAATGTGCACAATTACATCATTATTAACCTTGCGGCTTTGTCATGTCGAATCCACCTCGTAAAAAAAAATCTCATGAACAAATTTTGATACATAATTAAGGAATCAGTAGGTCAAAGAAGAAATTTCATACGAACAATTAAGAACTCACCTAAGTGTATCTCATGAACAAATTTTGGTACATAATTAAGGAATCAGTAGGTCAAAGAAGAAATTTCATACGAACAATTAAGAACTCACCTAAGTACACTTGCTTTCCACAATGAGGTTCCTGCAAATTGAAGCACAAACAAGAGATACAAACACTACTACAGAACGGCACATCAGAATCGGTTCTTTTTTAGCATTAGAATCGGTTTTAGTGGCGATACGATGTCTTTAGATAGTGATGAGGTGGAGCTATCAGAATCGGTTTTGACCCGATCGTGATAAAACGTCATCGAATCGGTTCTTTAAGGAAGTGATTGTGATGACTCCTCATCGTAATCGGTTCTTTAAGGAAGTGATTTTGATGACCCCTCGCCGGAATCGGTTCTTTAAGAAAAGTGATTACGATGACACCCTCATCGAATCGGTTCCACAAAAGAACCGATTTCGATGAGGGTGTCATCGAATCACTTTTCTTAAAGAACCGATTTCGATGGGGTCATCGTAATCACTTCCTTAAAGAACCGATTCGATGACCCATTGAGTGTGCCATTTTGCAAATTCTCCAAAAAAGCACGAGTTAAAACACCGTTCTAGCCGGTGATTTAAAAACACTAAATTAAGAGAGATTTCCTAGGATGTCATCCATCCTAATACCACTCTCGTCTAATTACCACTCATGTGATCTTTTGTGGAACCGATTCTGATGAGGGTGTCATCAGAATCACTTTTCTTAAAGAACCGATTCTGATGAGGGGGTCATCAGAATCACTTCCCTTAAAGAACCGATTCGATGACCCATTGGGGTGTGCCATTTTGCAAATTCTCCAAAAAGCCTGATTAAAACACCGTTCTAGTTTGGTGATTTAAAAACACTAAATTAAGAGATTTCTAGGATGTCATCCATCCTAATACCACTAATACTACTCTCGTCTAATTACCACTCGTGTGATCTTCCTAGACATTTTAACACCACACGTGTGGTCCACGCTTAACTTCGAGTTCTTATAAGATCCAATATTTTAACGGTGGTATGATAACATCGACATATTATGTCTCCCTCCGCTTTTAACCCCGTGAAGCACCACGAACACCGATAAAGCTTTCAAATTTATTTTTCATACTTTTGACTATTTCAAATTAGAAGGTTGAGAGGTAATTATCAATATTTAAAATTTTCTACTTTTTATTATTTGTGGCGGTTTCAAATTAAAACCGCTGCGTGATGTCGAGGCAAGGCGTGGCGTGAGGCGTCATGTGCATGTGAATGGATGAATAAGCTAGGGTTAGACCGAAGGATTTTTTCAAAATAATTTAACATCATTTGTTATGTTCAAAAAATCAAAAACAGAATGGACATAATTGGGACAGTAAACTTGTTAGATTTTGCTAAATTTTCTCGAGTGTGATAATTATCTAAAATTTTTATGAAAGATTAATAACTTCCTCAGTACCATTATATAAAATTTTCAAAAAATTTCAACTTTCTTGGTTTGCTCAATAAAATCTATCAATGCAGTAAGCACTAAACTTAATTTGTTGTATTATATTTCAAAAATCAATTCATTTGAGCTAAGGATTTATCAGGCAATTCAAATATTTTTATAACTTTTTGAAATTTTGTTTTTCAAATTTGTTTGAGCTAAGGATTCTTATGTAAAATTTTCAACTCAAAATATTTCTCCAGGAATTTATAAAAATTCTGACATTCAAAGTACTAGTTTTCAACTCTCTCTGTTTTTGAATTTTTAAATATTCCTAAAATTTTATAATCATCTGAAATTTTTACAGAAATATCACAAGTATTTCTGAAATCTGAAAAAAAAATTCAAAAGTTTCTAACGTCGTTTGTACTATTTTTCATCCGGTTCAAACTTGCCGATCTACGTTTCATCTACATAGTATCACTTGTTGAATTTTTAAACATTCCACAGATCTCATAATCACCTGAAATTTTTATGAGAACATCTGTAGTGTGTCAGGAACCTACAAAAAAAATTTGAAAATTTTTTGACATCGTTTGAACCAATTTTCACTCAGTGCATTTTGACCGAAAACTAGTACTTTGATGAGGGATCATTAGTATCACTCTTTTAAGAAAACCGATACTGATGCTTCATCATTAGTATCACTCTTTTAAGAAAACCGATACTGATGCTTCATCATTAGTATCACTTTTTAATAAAACCGATCTTGATGCTTTATCATCACTTTTCTAATAGAACACTGATGTTAGTCATTAATATCACTTTTTTAATAAAACCGATACTGATACTTTATCATTAGTATCACTCTTTTAAGAAAACCGATACTGATGCTTCATCATTAGTATCACTCTTTTAAGAAAACCGATACTAATGCTTCATCATTAGTATCACTTTTTTAATAAAACCGATACTGATGCTTTATCATCACTTTTCTAATAGAACACTGATGTTAGTCATTAGTATCACTTTTTTAATAAAACCGATACTGATGCTTTATCATTAGTATCACTCTTTTAAGAAAACCGATACTGATGCTTCATCATTAGTAGCACTCTTTTAAGAAAACCGATACTGATGCTTCATAATTAGTATCACTTTTTTAATAAAATCGATATTGATGCTTTATCATCACTTTTCTAATAGAACACTGATGTTAGTCATTAGTATCACTTTTTAATAAAACCGATCTTGATGCTTTATCATTAGTATCACTCTTTTAAGAAAATCGACATCGATGCTTCATCATTAGTATCACTCTTTTAAAAACCGACATCGCTTCATCATCAAATTATCACTTTTAATAAAACCGAATCGATGCTTTATCATCACTTTTCTAATAGAACATCGATGTTAGTCATCGATATCACTTTTTTAATAAAACCGAATCGATGTAGTTTATTGCACTATTCCTTTTAGACACATCGCAAGTTCTGAATTTTCAACATTTCATCAAAGAGAGAAAATGCCATAACTTTGTCATACTTTGTCATACATTGCACTATTCCTTTGTAAATAAGCACCCTCGAGCAGGAGGCGTGAGGTTACGCCCTAAACTCTAATAACGATTACCACATGATAGTAATAATAATTCCATATAAACAGGAGATCGCACTACAAAAATTAAATAGATATGTGCTTGTCAAATAAAGAGTGTGAAATCTGAAAGCACATTATACATTTTGAAGAAAACCGAAAAGAGGGCAAAAAGAGGGGAATCTCCTCAAGATAGGGTTTCAATTTTGCCCTCTTAATACCCACCCATGAGGACTTCAAATTTTCTCACTCAAGTATTGCTTCCAACCACACAATATGAGCTATTTTCTCGGGTGGCGGCGGAGAAATCTCCTCTGGAGCAACAACAGAGAAGAGTTCAGTGCGAGTGGTATATATAACCTAGCGAGACACATCAGAATCGGTTCTTTTCAAAAAGTGATAGTGATGTGCACGACCATCCTTTAGTAATGAGCACGCAGCGTCGAATCGGTTTTTTCAACAGCGATAGTGATGTGCACGGTCATCACTATCACTTATAAAAAGAACCGATAGTGATAACCATGTGCGCGTCGAATCGGTTCTCTCTTAAAAGTGATAGTGATGTGTAGGTCATCGATGTCGGTTCTTTTCGTAGAAGTGATAGTGATGATCACGCACATCACTATCACTTCTATGAAAAGAACCGATAGTGATGACCGTGTACATCACTATCACTTTTAGTAGAAGAACCGATTCGGATGTGTCGATCTACATCACAATCACTTATAATCTCGAACCGATAGTGATTATTACTAACACCCTCGAAGTTACTTATCACAATCGTTTTTGAAAAACTTAAGAACCGACTACGAATACATTGATAGTGATGTCTCGTTCGTAGTAGTGAAATAAAATACAAAATGAAAGAAGATTGCGGTCGTCTCAAACACAACATTGAAGCTATTACGGAATGAAGCCCTAAGCCCTTGTCCACGGGCGCAATTTGGTCTCCAAGGATCCTCACCTTGCACCGGCGAGAAGCGGCGCAGTCATCTCTAGTATAATCGGCGGCAACGACGCGGATTGTACATCTCCAGGTACCCGCCGCTTGCAATCGGCGGCGGCGCGGCGCGGTTCTCCATGTACCCGTCGTATGGACTCCGGAGGGAGTGCAGAGCTTCATGGGAGGACACTCCCTAATGGTGGCGGCGGCGCCAGGGAGGGGAGGAATGGATCGAATCGATGGGGGCAGCGCGTTGGTTCGCTCAGACTGGTTGGAGGAGGAACCGAGGAAGGCACCAATCGGCTCGCGTTTGGGTGAAGCCGAGGCCGATACGTGGCTCGCGCTGTCGCGCAGGAGGAAAGCTGATCGCAGGCGCTGTGTCCACGCGGCGTGGATCCGGAGGCGGGACGTAGATGTGTTGTTTGGAGACCGTATCCACATAATTTTTTTTTCCCAAAACCGAATGCGAAGAACACAGGCAGAATTTTTTGGCAATGCTACAAACAGCTAGCATTGTTTTCTTCTGTCTCTTTTCTTACTCAATGCAACGACTAAGTACAGAAATCAAATACACATGCAGACTTAACAAGTTTTCCCATGTCTCATGCTACGTTCCTAAACTCAAGCTACTAATTCCTGTTACACTTAGACAACGAGATTAGTTTTTGACGTACGGTCCTTGGATTGACTAGCGGCTGTGGTTCCCGCCGAAGAGCGCGACTAACCGGTCCATCAGAACCAACGCCTTCGCGCTGTCAGGCTCCCGGAGGAAGAACTCGTGCCCCTCGCCGACGGAGTCCAGCAGCTCGGCGTCCTCCTTCGCCCACCCGCTCCCCAGCAGCCCGTCGTAGTAGGCCATCCCTCGGAACTGAAGCTCGTCGTCCGCGAGGCAGACCAGGACGCGGCCGCACCCCAGCCGCAGCAGGCTCGGTGCGCCGTCGGCCACCGGGTTGATCCGCGGGTCGTCCAGGCCGGTGGTCCGGCCGCCGCACGCGAACGACCACATCTCCTCCAGCTTGGTCCTCACCCACGCGTGCTTCACCTCGCCGTCCGCCTTCTTGCCCGACAGGAAGTAGGGGTGGAGCAGCCCCATCCCCGTGACCCGGGCGCCGCCAGGGAGCTCCTCCGAGCCGGCGCGGAGCGTGACGTTGTGGGCGACGTTGCTGCCGGCGCTGAACCCGAGCACGAACATCCGCTCCCGATCACCGTGGTCACGGAGCCACGGATCGGCGCCCGCCGCCGCCCACTGCAGCACGGACCACGCGTCATCGTAGCAAGCGGGGACCGGGTGCTCGGGTGCGAGGCGGTAGTCAACGGACACGGCGAGGACGCGTCCCCGGGAGCAGAGACGGTTGAGGAAGCCGTGCTCGAGCGCGTCCGCGGCCGAGCCGACGACAAGGCCACCGCCGTGGAGGTAGACCACGACGGGAAGCTCAGTGTCCGCGCTGTCGGCGACAGCGCCGCACGCGGAGAGGTCTGGGAGGTAAAGGCGGGCCCACAGGCCGGTCGCCGGGTCAATGGTGACGTCCTTGGAGGCGACGCCGGTGGCGGCGTCCACGGAGGGCGGGACGCGGTTCACAGGGAGGAGGCGCTCGACGCGGCCGCTCTTGTACTGCCGGATCAACGGCACGAACTCGAACGTGACCTCGGAGTCAGGATCCATTCACACGATATCGCGGTATGGCGATGGCACGGCGGCTATCGGGCAGGTTGTGGCAATGGTACGTGCGAGTGAGCCACGCAGAGTCAGCGTGGCGGCGTGTATTTGAAGACGTGAGGACTGGGGAATCTTCTCTCGTAAGATTGGTGCTTGAAGAAATGGAGAGAAAGCTTGACTTCATGGGACACATCTGGCCTCTGGCGTGTGCGCCGATGGCGATAACCTAGTGCTCCTCGATCGCCAGATAGCATTTCCAGGAGTAAATTAAACTGCGGAGTCAAACCCTGTACCTTGTATGCGAAGATATCGATATGGGGTCAGGATCCTCTGCAGTACTATGGGTAGGAGTGCATTTTGATGAGAAGCGCTTTTTTACTCGTCCAACCGTCCATCCGTCCCCGAGATATGCGCCCATATTTGGCATCAAGAGCAATACCCCCACCATGATTTCCCCACGTACCGTATGCATACACTCGCCGAAAACCTCGCCGCTGCCGTCGCTGCAAACCGCCATCGCGGCCCGCAAAGAAACCTCGGCGCCACCCGCTGTCAACCTCGCCAAGGCCGCCGGAAACCCGTGTGTCACCGAAAACGCGCGCGCTGTCTACCGCTGACGCCCACATCACCAAATTTTTGTTAAAAAATTATCCAAGAGCTTTGTCATTTTAGTTAAGGGTTTTGATAGTTGACATCCGGATGATTTTGTTAGAAAGCATCATCTAAATTTTTAAGCGTTGGGTTGGTTTTCGAGATCGATATCCAGATAGAAGGCAGAAGAGGGTTTTAATTGAGTGACTCCTTTATTTAATCCAATGGTTTATGATTTGGATAATTTTTAAGAACAAAATAATCGAGAGACATCTAGACACTCCCGTTAGTTAAAGAGGGCAACAACCAAGATACAAATGCATATTCACATAACTATATAACTATTCACGTCCTCGGCTCCGTGAGCATCTACATCGAGCAACACTCAAATATGGGCGGGCAACCTACACTCCAGCGCACTCGTCAACAACGTGTACTCCAGCTCACTTGTCAACCGAGCGACACTTGGCTCTCCACGTCACCGAATTTTCGCTCAAAATGTTACTGGGCTGAATTTTATTTTAGGGACTAGGCCGAATTTGTTTGTCTGCAGGTGATTGTTTTGGAACAAAATTTAACTCGGGAATCTGTGGTGGGACTCTAACTGCTTCGATGGCTCGATCTTCAAGACTAAAGTTTTAGGAGTTCTGGGCCTTTAATTGTTGTTTCGGCCTTGGTGGTGAATCGGGCCTTTAGTGTTCATTTCCTTCATCAACAGTTTATGACCCTCTTTGGTATAATTTGGATTTGTATAAAAGTCAGTGTCTAGCTAAAAATCCCTTTTCCAGAAACTTCTGATTCTCTTCACAAATTGGCATTGGTTTGGACAAAAGTCTAAACTAGAAGCTAATTGTTTGGCACAGTTTGTGCCTTTTTTGTAGAGAAAAACTAGTTCAGAATCTGTGACAAAGGAGACCATACATGTCTTCTTTGCAGGGGGAAAGTGCATGTGCACGCGTGAGTGCCCCTACAAATCCACAAGCGCTACCATTTATAACCCATTTGGAATATGGAAATTTTCTTGATTCCCATGGAAAATTATTTTTTTTCTTGTAAATTTTTTATAAAAATTTCTGTGAAATTCGTGTGTTCTAAGTAGGGCCTAAAATGGAAAAGTTGCGCATTGTGCTCTCTACATGCTCTCACAAGAACACGTGTTGCATAATTTACGCATTTGGAGAGTAAAGTAATGTGATAAAGATGCAGTTATTTGAGTCGATAAGGTGAGCATTGGTTAATTCGGTTTTTTCGGTTCGGTTTTTTCGGTTCTAAAATATTTCGGTTTTTGGATTTTGCAAACCGAACCAAAACCGAACAGAGATAAAAACCGAACCGAATTAACCGAATCAATTCGGTTCGGTTAATTCGGTTTTCGGTTTAACCGAATTTCCCTAACTCCAGTCTCCTCCCCTCCCATCGCCTTCTCTGCAATCACACACGCGTGTGCATCCATCCATCCATTAACACAATAATTGATTTGAAGATCCAACTCACTCAAGAGATTGATCAACCAATTGATTGTAGGGTAAGAATCAACCCAATCAATCCAATGCAATGAAGGTGGAGGTGGGTGTTGGGACGGAGGAGTAAGGACCCCCAGAGCCCGAAACACCGGCCGCTTCCAGCTACGGCGGGAGGAGGCGGCGGCGTCGAAGCTCCCGCCTAAGTCTCCCTCGGTGCCGTCCTTCCTGACTCGCTTGTTGTCAAGCTCATGAGCCTCATCGACCCCCGGATCCTCTCCCCGCCGCGTCTCCCCATCAACCACGAAGGTTGGCCGATGGCGGTTAGGGCGATGGAGGAGGCGCCGAGGAACAAGCATCGCTGGTCCTGTTCATGGCGGTCTTGGGAGGAAGCGAGAGGAGGAGGAGGTAGGGGCTGGATCTCGAGGCTATACTGCGAGGAGGGATGGGGTGCGTGGTGATGGAGCTGGACTCACGGGCGCCTTCTTCGCCGCCATGGCGCTGCGCCGCTGCCAGAGGCCACTACAGGCGGCGGGGCCAAGAGGATTGAGGTGGATGGGGTGGAGAACGTGCAGGCATTCAAGGGGCTATGAGGCTTGCAGCGATGACTTGCGTCTTGCGGTCCTGGTCCAGTGGTCCTGATGGGAAGGCCCAGCCCAATAACACCCGTGAGCCACGAAAACAAAGAACTGCAGCGCTACGATCGGTTAGTTCGGTATTTGGGTTTTAGAAGTTAAAACCGAACCGAAATCCGAAAACCGAATAACATGAAATAAAATCGAACCGAAATCAAAAACCGAAAAATCGGTTTATTCGGTTCGATTTCGATTCGGTTATTTTGCCCACCCTCTTGGTCGAGGGTTCGGTTTCGATGATGCAAAGCAAGGCAAGTCTGTTGGTGTTGATCGCAGCGGATCCATTCCCATATCCTTCAAAGACGAGAACAGAAAGTTCTGTTTGCACGATTTTGGAAACTACGAGAAGAATCGTGAGAAAAACATGAGTTTGGATACGACACGGAGCGCCTCAAAGGATTTGGATAATGTACGGTAATACTTGGAAGCGAGTCCAAACAGAAACTACTGGCCGATTCGGATTGCGTTGTCGTGTTGGGATGGGACTCGGATCGACGGCCAGTATATAAGGCGTGCTAGGGCGCTTGAAGAAACAACGCACAACCAAAACACATACGCTATTTTTCTTAGCTTTTAGTTCTTTTAGCATTGTAATCTTTCCTCTGTAAGTCGACATCGATCAAATAAAGTTACGCATCGCCGATTGTTTGATCGTCATTGGCTTTTTTTCAGGTTTGATTTATTACGTCTTGTTGCGCATCGCCTTTTCGGAATCAATCTACCTTTTTACCTCGGATTAGTCTTAATCGGCTAATCTAGTTACCCTTCTAATCGGTTTTTCTAGCCGATTCTTGATTCTTAGCCGATTCGCTTCAAGGATCGGCGATCGAATTTCACATTACTTCCCTTATCGATTGCGAGGTCCGTCGATTGTACGCTTCAGCATAAAAAATGAACCCGGCGTTAAATGCGGTGTGTTGTGGGCGAAACCCTCTTCACGCTTTTGGTGCCAACACATTTTTGGCACGCCCGGTTAGGACGATCGACAAGATATTGCGCAGTAAATCTGTCGCGCCATCCGACGTTAACAAAGCCATAATCGTCCCCACTTTGGGCGATTTAACTCGAGCGGCGCAAGGAGATCGAAGATCGGAAAAGCGCCTTGGAGGAATTGATGTTGAGTTGCTATCAAAAACCCGGCGAAGTCCGCAGAAGATGGCACTTCCAACATCGAATCCGCTTGGCGGTGGCCACATCAACCGTAAGCCGATACATGCGGCTCAAGCCGAAGTTATCGCCATGATTGAACAATCATGCATCATGCATTAATTAATCAATCATCGGCTTTGGTCACGGCCTTGAAGCCGATGATAGAGAATAGCGTGAAAACGATTGCACAAGAGTTGGCTACGTCTGGGGGATTGATGGACCCGTTGCAGCCACTCCCAACGTATCCTGTATATTCTGTGGCTCCAAACACCAGCACGATCAAAGCGTCGGCACCAACACCCTCACTAATGCCGACCCAACCCACCGTGTTGGTTCCACCGAATCCCCGCCCGAGTCCAGTTACTCATATTCATGCATATACTAACGCTGCAAAACTAGATCCATCAGCGTCAGGTACTCACTATGTCCAGTCGGCTTCTCAGCCGGTTGAATTGGATGGAAATTATAAACCTCAAGGACCAACCCAAGTTAGAAATTTGGCTCCGTATAAAGTAGTGACGTACGCAGATCCATTTGTTCCATTGCCTGAGGTCGCGGCTGCCAGGGCCGATGGGTTTGAAGCGTGGCAACAATACCCATCTGATAGAACAAGCCGACCACCCGAGTTTACACTCGGGGGGTAGGATACTACCCAAAATAATTGGCCAAACCCTAGTGTTCCATCGGCCAACAACATTAACTGGGCTGATCAAATTTCCGTAGTCTTGAGAGATCAATTTGGCTTGCAGCCCAAAGGAAAGACAATCGGCTATAGAAAGCCATACCCAGATTACATTGATCGCATGCCATATCCCCATAACTTTAGAATTCCCGATTTTGCAAAGTTTTCAGGGGATGATTCGGTTACCACTTTAGAGCATGTTGGAAGATTTATCGCTCAGTGTGGTGAAGCATTTCGATCCGATGGGCTAAAGATTAGGCTTTTTCCTTATCTTTATCAGGATCGCCTTCACTTGATTTACCAATCGCCTCCAAATTCGGTCCATTTTGGAGCGATTTAGAAAGTCGATTTCATGAATACTTTTTCTCCTAGTAGCTTAGAGTTGAGAATTTCAGACTGAGTCTTTGTCGCAAAAATTTGGTGAGTCGGCTTCCGTATTACATTAGGAGATTTAGAAAGTGCGAATCATTGCTTGATGTAATATTGCTCGATAACCAACTAGCCGATTTAGCCTTTCAAGGGTTAATTCCCCACTTAAAGAAAAACTTCTTTGACAGAGTTCGCCGATTTAAGTCACTGCACCATCGTGTATTCAAGACAGAAAGCCGATATTTGAGTAAAGAATTCAAGGATAAAATTAGATTAAATGGCAATGGGAAAGACAAAGCTAAAATAAACATGGTTGAATATAGTTCAAGTGAAACTTCAAGATGAAGCAGACGTGAATATAGCCGAATGGATAAAGCGTTCTAAAAACCACTTATGCATTCATGGCTCAAGCCGACTAGGAGTAAGTCGGAGGTTAAATCGCTTTCGGCGTGTCCAAGTCGCGACCGCATATTCGACATGTTGTTACAAGAAAAATTGATACGACTACGAAGGGCATACCATACCTTCAAATTGATGAGATCAAGAAGCGACGATACTGTAAGTGGCATCATTCCTTTTCTCATAACACTAACGACTGCAATATCTTTCGACAGCAGATACAGGCCGCCATTGAAGATGGTCGGCTCAAGTTTGCAGAAGAGCCGGCCATGGAAGTCGATGTCAATCCTTTCCCAATTAACATGGTCGATGCTCAAAGAAGGGAAGCAGATTGTCGACGAGAATCCCAGAGTGACGCGGCAAGTCGACATAGAGTCAAGCTCACAAGGAGAAACACTGAAGATAACGATCGGCTCACTTCAAATTGAAGCCGATCAAGACGGAAAAAATTCTAGGACTGTGAAGCCAAAAGGGGAATTACAAGTCGGACGATGGTACAAAGCTGAAAGAACTCCACCGCAGAAACCAGCGTTCAAGCCCAAACCAACCTTCTCACAGTTACTTGAAAAATATGACAGGATGAGCCATCGGCAAAGACAGCAGTCTCGCCGACCAAACGAACCGTATCGGCCAAACAATGCGTTTCGGCCAAGTAATTTGCGTCGGCCAAACAACGCAGAAAGAGCTCACGAAAGATGTCATTTTTGGCAATTCTGCTGGGAAAAAGGTATGGCACTACCATCTCCAAGGGCATGCCCCATGGAACATTACCCACAAAAAAGTTGGCCAAGACAATCGGTAAAGGAGCGCCTATCAAGCCAACACGGATCAAGATAAATCGGGGCATGAGATGCCGATAAAAGAAAGGCTAGGTGCACCAAGCGAGGACAAGGAAGAACCTACGGAGAGCTTGGTTGGAAAAATCCGTAAGCCGTTGAACCAAAGCCTAGATGGTGCCTAATCGGACTCAAACCGATCATAACGTTAGACGGCTTCAACGTCTAAGGACGCCGGAGATAAGAGAGGCCGAAGAAGAAAAGCAAAGAGATGAAGTATTCAATAAATTACGGCCGACAAAACCCATTAAAAAAGAATGGAGGAGGAAGGAACAAGCGAATGTGAATCGGACTCAGATGATTTCTTGTCACCAATAGTTCGGGATGGCACTCCTCCTATGGATATCAACATGGTGTTCACTCTACCAAATTAATTTAAAATCAAATCTGAATCGGCTAAAGATCGTTCGCTCAAGCGTACTGGTGCACAGGGCGATGTTTGAAAAACCCCAAGATCCCCATCGGCATTTAAAACCGTTGTACTTAAAGGGCTTTATCAACAGAAAGCCGATATCCAGGATGCTTGTAGATGGAGGAGCTACTGTGAATTTAATGCCACTCTCCACTTGTAAGAGATTAGGCAAAACCAATGAAGACTTAATCAAAACAAACATGGTGTTGAACGACTTCACAGGCGATCCTACTGAAGCAAAGGGAGTTATGGTTACGGAGCTAACTATCGGCAGCAAAACTTTGCCGACTGCATTCTTTGTGATCGAAGCCAAAGGAAACTACAGCGTACTCCTTGGACGAGATTGGATACATGCCAACTGCTGCATACCTTCTACCATGCATCAACTCCTTGTACAGTGGAATGGAGATGAAGTCGAAGTCGTATCAGCCGACACATCGGCTCATATTGCAATGGCTAGTTCCGATGCGAATTAGCCGCATGAAGAAGCGGAATGTATATCGGGCAAGGCACTAGACGATTGCGACTTTTTATGTATTGGTAAGTCAGGATTTACGCCGATCAGTGTTAGGCCAGGCACGTTTGATCGGGCGGATGAAGTCTTGAGAAGATGGAGTCAAAAATGATCCAAATCCTACAAGACAAAGCCAGGAGTTATCGGCATATGGTGAGTTCATGTGAAGCCATTGAAGACTTCCAAAGCGAAAAATTGGGTCAAGGTTTCACTTCTGCCGATATGCTCGAAGAAGTCGATATAGGAGAAGGTGATAGGAAAAGGCCAACTTTCGTAAGTGCAAATTTAGATATAGAATACAAAAGTAAGTTGGTCGAAATACTTAGAGAATACAGGGATTGTTTTGCTTGGGAATACTATGAGATGTCTGGATTAAGCCGACAGTTAGTAGAACATCATTTGCCTATCAAGCGGGTTATCGACCATATAAGCAACCACCTCGGCGTTTTAATCGAATTATGCGATATGATAAAAGAAGAAATTGAAAGGTTCTTTGGAGGCCAAATTCATAAGGCCTTGCCGATATCTTGAGTGGGTGTCCAACATTGTTCTGTCATGAAAAGAGCGGTAAGCAGTGTCGTCGATTTGAGATTTGAATAAAGCCACGCCGAAGGATGAATATCCAATGCCTATAGCCGATATGCTTATCGATCTTTGCCTCGGTAATAAGATTATCGGTTTTCTTGATGGTATCTTGGATATAATCAAATACTCATGGCGGAAGCCGATATCCCCAAAAGCGCCTTGAGATGCCTGGCGCGATAGGGTTGTATGAATGGCGATGGTGACATTCGGCTTAAAAATGCAGGTGCCACTTACCAACAGCGCCATAAACTTGATCTTCCATAATCTAATCGGCCACATTGTTGAAATATACATCGATGATGTAGTAGTAAAATCTAAAGATGACTGGCAGCACTTAGCCGATTTAGAAAGAGTATTCAAGAACACTAGGGCTCATGGGTTAAAGATGAATCCCTTGAAATGTGCGTTTGGTGTGTAATTTGGTGGGTTCCTCGGTTTCATGGTTCATCGAGAGGTATTGAAGTCAACTGACGAGGGTCAAGGCCATAGTAGACACTAAGCCACCGAGCATGCAAGAACGAAAGTTCTGGTGATCGGCCAAATCAATTATTTAAGGCGATTTATTTCAAATCATCGGTAGAATTCAAGCCTTCTTGAAATTAAAGATAATGAAAATTTCAAATGGGGAGCCGATCGACAAAAGGCTTTTGATGACATAAAAATTACTTGGCATCACCACGGTCCTAGCCGCACTACGAAAGGATTCCTTCAAATTGTATGTATCGGTGAGAAAAAAACTATCGGGCCGTGTTAGCATAAGAGGTCGATGGTAAAGAGCGTAATATTCTATCTGAGCAGCGACTCTTGAAGCGAAACCAGTACCCTTCTATAGAAAAACTATGTTTATCATTATCTGCTTTGCACCAAGTTAAGGCATTACATATTGGCATCGACTTGTATAATAGTATGCAAAACCAATATCATCAAATATATCCCTGCGCACCAATTTTGAGAGGGCGACTTGGGAAATGGGCGACGCTTTAACCGAGTTCGATCTGCAATATGAATCGGCTAAAGCTGTTAAAAGCCAAGCAGTGGCCGATTTCATTACAGGACATGATACCATGGCAGGAATAGTCGATGTGGCTCCTTGGCAGTTATATTTTGACGGATCGGTCTGCCAGGAAGGGAGTGGAATAGGCGTTGTGTTGATTTCGCCAAAAGGGTGTAGTACTGAGTTCGCATATCGGCTCAATGGCCGATGTTCTAATAACCAAGCCGAGTATGAAGCATTACTTAAGGGACTCCAATTATTGGAAAGTATCGGAGTGAATAATGTGGAGGCCTACGGTGACTCATTGCTGGTGGTACAACAAATTAAAGGAGAATTTAGATGCAACGATGAAGTGCTATCAAAGTATTTGGAGCATTGCCTTGAAGTTATAGGTACCTTTGCACTATTTCGTATCGGCCATGTGCCTAGGGAAGAGAATGATAAGGCCAATATGTTAGCTCAAGCAGCGTCAGGCTACAGGGAATATAGCCGACATAAAACATTTGACTCAGTTGACAAAGCAGTACTGTGTGTTGATGCCACCGATTGGAGAACCGAAATAAAAGCCTACTTGATGGACCCATCGAAGCCCACCACTCGCAAGATCCGGCAGCAGGCTTTGAAATATGTTGTGTTGGAAGGAGAGCTATACTATCGAACATTGGAAGGATTGCTGCTGCGGTGTTTAGGCAATGAAGAAGCGAAGATAGCCATGGGTGAGGTTCACGAAGGGGTTTGTGGCGCGCATCAGTCGGCTCATAAAATAAAATGGATCCTGAGACGAACCGGGTATTTTTGGCCAACGATGTTGGAAGATTGCTTCAAGTATTATAAGGGATGCCAAAGTTGTCAAAAATTTGGGAATGTGCAACTCGCACCAGCATCGGCCTTATACCCGATTATTAAGCCATGGCCGTTCAGAGGATGGGGGATAGACGTAATCGGCCAAATATTTCCAGCATCAAGTAAAGGCCACAAATTTATCATCGCGGCCACGGACTATTTTTCAAAGTGGGTTGAAGCCGTTCCGCTCAAAAAGGTCACGAGTGTAAAAGCTATCGGCTTTGTTAATGAACATATTATCCATCGATTCGGTATCCCTCAGACTATCACAACCGATCAAGGAACTGTGTTTATGTCTAACGATTTCAAAAATTTCGCAGAAAGCCTGGGTATCAAATTGCTCAACTCATCGCCATACTACGCTCAGGCCAATGGGCAAGCCGAGTCGTCTAACAAAACCTTGATCAAGCTAATTAAAAGAAAAATTGATGAAAAGCCTCGAACTTGGCACTCCACATTATCAGAATCCCTGTGGGCTTATCGGCTAGCGTTCCACGGATCGACTAAATTATCACCATATCAGTTAGTGTATGGCCAGGAGGCCGTGTTACCCGTAGAAATAAATATTGAGTCGATGCGAGTAGCGAGGCAAAATAATCTATCAGCCGATGAATACAAAGAATTGATGCTATACAATTTGGACGACTTAGCGGAGCTAAGAGTGGTTACTCTAAATCGGCTTAAAAAGAATAAGGAAAAGGTTGCAAGAGTCTATAATAAAAAGGTCGTGCCAAAATCCTTCAGCGAGGCCGATTTGATTTGGAAAACAATATTGCCGATCGGTTCTAAAGATAATCGATTCGGTAAGTGGTCACCTACCTGGGAAGGGCCGTATAAAATAAATCGGCTTGTTGGCGAGAATGCGTATATACTCGAAACACTAGAAGGTACTGTGTTACCGAAGGCAATCAATGGGAAATATCTAAAGAAATACTATCCTAGCGTTTGGATCAGTGCATGATCAAAGTACGGTACAAAGAATGCAGGATCGAATCGGTTAAACAGCCGATTAAATAAAGATAAAATAATCGATTAAACAGCCAACTAAAGTATGTAACAAAAGTATCATCAGAAGCAACATCGTTTTGAAAAGCACAACGCATCAATAAAATTACAAGCCAGATCCTGGGATACGAGCACCCAAAGCCGACAAGGCTTGTTGCCTTAGCGGCGTTTACGTGATCCGTAGAGTATGTCCTCATCGGCCTTGGCGGTGCCGGGCACTAGAACAAGTTTGGCCGATTGATCTTTCACCTTTGCCACAGCCAAGCCGATGTCGGTCTTCTGGGTTTTCAGAGAAGTTGATGTGGCAGTCAGCAAAGCAAGATTGTTTGCGAGCTCTTCTTCCACCTTGGCTAATTCCTCTTCGAGCTGCTTCTTCATCAACTCCAATTTTTGCGTAGAAGACTTGGCAACCTTGAGAGCAGAAGAATCTTCGTCATATTTCTTCTTCTTGGCCTTTATGCTCGCCACCAACTCCTCTAGCGCACCGACGGTCGCTTGAGCTTCTCGTCGGGCTATTACGGCGTTGCGGCCTCGACTTGACTCTCCTTTCGTCTATGTGATAGGCGTCGAGAATAGCCTTAAGAGCCTCGAGGCGGAGATCGGCTTCAACAATGACCATTGCATCCGGATTGGTGGGCATTAGCTAAGATGTTTGCCTCCGTTTGAAATCGCGATTAAAAGCGATTCACTTCTCCTGCATGTTTGGACCCGATCGCACAACCGCGATGGATGCCTTCGAGAGATAGTGATGATGTTACTGGATGTCCGCTACATAATCGTCGAGGCTATCATACGGTTGGCTAATTCGTCTAAGGTAAAACCGAGCAAGTCATCGGTCGATAAATTCCTCGGCATGGATTCTTTGGTGGCCAACTGAGGAGGTGAAGGTGCAGGGAGTTGTGCTGGAGGAGGCAATATCGGAAGACTGGCAGTAGGGGCATCCTGAAGATCGGCCAATACCCCGGCGGCTTCGGCCAATACCCTGGCGGCTTGCGAAGACGTCGCCGGCTGAAAAACCAATAAAAGACGTGTATTGAATCGATATAAAATACTCATTAAAGAGAAAAGATTTACCTCTGCAAAAGCCGATGCTTTGGGGGAGCTCTCAGCACTCTGCTCTGTTAGTTTTTGTCGACGGGCTGGAGCCTTCGTCGATTTAGATTTTTCTGAAAAAAATTAAAATACGTCAGCATTAAAAGCGAATCGAAGGCTTGAACACTTGTGATTATCGGCTTAAAAATATTTACTTGAGTGTCGGCCTTTTGCAAAATCCGACAATGATGGGCTTTGGACGTCGAGGCTGCCAGAAGAGTAACCGGTCAAACCTGTTGTTTGATGCGGTCTCTTCCTTTTGGGCTCACTAGCCGATGGGGCAACTTGATCTTGCCAGTACTGCAAACATCTGAAAAAAGCAAGAGTGAAAGATTAAAAACATGATCCAAGGATGATATCAAGTATGAACAAACGAAAAGCAAGTCGATACCTCTACTGACTCACGGATGAGTTAGTATAACCCGATGATTTGGAAGGATCTCGAGCTATCTTCACTAGAGTCTGCCGCTGCTAGGTACTATCGTCGGCTCATGAAAGTCGTGGAGGAACTTTTCTACAACGGTAGGCGATTATGCGATCCAAGTAAAGAGCCTCGATATAAGTGTCCACCAAGGAGAAATGGCTTGCTCGGCGAGAATTCGAGGAAAAATGCGTAAAGCGAGAACTTGAAATTAAATCGGCTAACTCCAAAATTAAATCTGCTATCGTTCCATTTGTCACTTTAGCTCGGGCTCAAGACGACTAAGGATCGGCAGAGCAGTATCCTTGACCAAAGCCCAATTGATTTCGGCGATATCTTTGAAGGGTGACAAAATTCATATGACGGCTGGAATGTTCTGTTACGGGAGTTTAAGCCGACATGAAAGATACCGGGTGAGATGAAAATCCGATACATGTTTAAAGTCGATGCTGGCATTAAGGAACTATTACCATCCAAGTGAAGAAATGAGGGCCATTGGAAATCGGCTGCGTCTCTGTAAGGGAAAAAATCTTGCTGACCAAAGGTAGTGTTATCCAAGTGCAGAAAAAATGATAAATATTTCTTGAAGTCGGCTGGAGTAATTTTGACATCGCCACTGGTGCACATCACAAGTCTCTCCCCGAGCGATCGACTAGCTCTGTATTGGGGAGTAGAGCCTTCCGGATAGTCTTCACGGGGAAAGGCTGTGTCTTCCAAGTGTTCCGAGATCAATGATCGGCCAAAGATACTGTAGAGCCACAATTGAATGAACCACAATGGGCCACCAACATTGCCAACCACATACTGACCAAATCCAGAAAAGAGCCGGCTCCTGATAACATGCATCATCTGATAAATAGCTCCAAGAAGTATTTTTCCGAGTGCAAGCCGACGGCCATTCACCAGCTTCTCTGCCAACACTTGGTACACTTGTGTTGGACCGAGGATCGCCACGTATCACAAACCGATCCACCATAGGTTCAGAAGGTCGTATGCTCTTCAAATTGATACCAATCCATTTACTTTGTTATTATCTGTGAATATACTTCGCCCATCCTTCGCCCTTGGATCGGATCAACTTATACTGAGGCTTGCCACTAAAAGCCGATAATTGGTCACCATCAGGCCTAAGGCAACACAACTCTGCCACATCTAGAAGTGTTGGGCGATGGGACCCGATTCTAAAAGGAAAGCGTTGAAGGTACTTGACCAAAAATAACATGCCGTGGCCACTAGGGGCTCATTGGCTTCGGATTCACTAAACTTAGGGAGGCACTCGAGATATACCCATTCTTTCCCATTCCTCTCTTTTTGAGCCGATACCCTGATGTACTATCTTCTCCACCATTTCAAAGTCATGGCCAAGCCCTAAAGCTTTTTCCCCATTCTGTTATGTTGTAATCTTTAGCCGATAGAGGAAGGCTAGGATTTCTTCATTGATTACTGATGTCGGGGTCCAATTTCCTATCGGCCCTAGGTAGTATTGGTCTTTACTTTCGAGGATCGGAATCGAGACCGAGAAGGATCCATTTTAGCCGATTGAAAGGATTGATTCTTTGGTGCGAGGAAAGTCGAGCGAGAAGTTAATCAAGAATGAAAGCCGATTGAGGAGTTGCGAGAGCCGAAAGCGTGAAAATGAGTGGGGTCCCGTATATATATAGCACGGTGAAAAGCAAAAGTGGCGGGAAGTGAATTCGAGGCGACGTGCCATTAAAACGACCGAGATTTTTACTACGCAATTAAAACAAGCGGTTACTAGAAAGTTCTTGATTGACAAGGAAGAAGCCGATGAAGAATGAAGTCGATGAAGAAATAGCCGATGGATTTTGAAAGATAACAAGTTATCTTCCAAAATGGGGGCATATGTTTGCACCCGATTTTTGGAAACTACGAGAAGAATCGCAGTAAAAACGTGAGTTTGGATCGACACGAACGCCTCAAAGGATTTGGATAATGTACGGTAATACTTGGAAGCGGAGTCCAAATAGGAAACTACGGCCGATTCGGATGCGTTGTCGTGTTGGATCGACTTCGGATCGGCCAATGAGTATATAAGGCGTGCTAGGACTGCTTGAAGAAACAACGCACAACCAAAACACATCTGCTATTTTTCTTAGCTTTTAGTTCTTTTAGCATTGTAATCTTTCCTCTGTAAGTCGACATCGATCAAATAAAGTTGCGCATCGCCGATTGTTTGATCGTCATTGGCTTTTTTCAGGTTTGATTTATTCTGTTTTATTGCGCATCGCCTTTTCGGAATCAATCTACCTTTTTACCTCGGATTAGTCTTAATCGGCTAATCTAGTTACCCTTCTAATCGGTTTTTCTAGCCGATTCTTGATTCTTAGCCGATTCGCTTCAAGGATCGGCTTGATCGAATTTCACATTACTTCCTTTATCGATTGCGTGGTCAAATCGAGCGCACGCCACGAAAAGTAACTTCGGCGTTAAATGCGGTGTGTTGTGGCCGTAAACCCTCTTCACGTTTTTAGTGCCAACAAGGTCGATTCGTCACATCCACTGATCTGAATCATACACACCAAGGATTTTCGTTGCCGTCAAGGCCGTTGTCACGCATCACCATTGAAGACGGCCTGAGATGGACAGAATTTATACCGGACACATGCGTATCAGGTGCATTGGTACGGCAATAGCACCATCGATTCTGCACGTCTGCCTTCTCTGCTCCGCCTCCTCGACGTTTACCGCTCCAACGGCCGGCATGGTAGAAAGAACCTAAAAGGCGAGCTAGTGCATGTACATCAGTACACACATGACACAATTTCACCGTACCGGTGCTGGTTAAATCGGCAATGGACCAGTTGTTATGCCCCGATCGCTTTCGGTTTGTAAATGATAAGGCAGGAGAGAGGACACTGTGCAGGTAGTCGTAGTAGTGCCTGTGGTAGTCGTAGTACTCCAGTAAAAACGACAGCCATTGATGCGCAATAAGGCCCTAAATACGGCCGGCATTATCTCGTGCAAAGCAAAAAACGCTCGCACGACGAGTGGATACAAACTACAGATGGAAAGTGGCAATGAATTAAAAAAGCAGAAAGGAATTGCCATCAGTATGAAATAATATCGCTCACTGAGGTATGTCTGGACTAAATCGGCACCTCTTGCGATTTAATTAACATCATTTGACAATTATACAAACCTGTTTAATTAGAGATACGTGTATTTTAAAAGTATCGCACGGTAGAACAAGAATAGTGCCTATAGTGAAATAGTAAAATTTTGCACAGTCAAAAAGATAAATTTGAAGTACTGTGCACAAAGGACAGCACAGTCATTCACTGCCCCTAGCCGAAGTCCAAGTGCAGAGCGGCAGAGCCCCAAGTCCAGAGCCTTCTTGTTTAACGCAGCCAGACTTTCAAATAGACCTGGGAATTGGGCCGGGCCTTAGTGGGCTAGCACGACCCGGCACGAAAAAAAATGGGCCGAAGCACGACCCGGCACGAAAAAAAATGGGCCGGGCTGGCACGGCCCGAATGGCGTGCCGGGCCGGGCCTAAAAACCTGGCACGATGGGCCACCCGGCACGGCCCGACTGTATGGGCCGTGCTCGGGCCGGCACGGCCCGAATCACGGCCCGAATCTGTAATTTGTATTTTTCAGAGTCTTCCTTTGCTCATATGAATTTATACTCTACATGAAAGTTGTAGAGAATTTCGAGACGCATCTTTTTCATGTAGACAACTTTTCCATTTAAGCAACGTATGAATTTATAAAAAAATATTTAGTGCGCTGTGTAGTTTCGGACCGACGTCACATCTCTCGGTAATCTGCATTTTTCAGTGTCTTCCTTTGCTCATATGAATTTATACTCTACATGAAAGTTGTAGAGAATTTCGAGACGCATCTTTTTCATGTAGACAACTTTTCCATTTGAGCAACGTATGAATTTATAAAAAAATATTTAGTGCGCTGTGTAGTTTCGGACCGACGTCACATCTCTCGGTAATCTGCATTTTTCAGTGTCTTCCTTTGCTCATATAAATTTATACTCTACATGAAAGTTGTAGAGAATTTCGAGACGCATCTTTTTCATGTAGACAACTTTTCCATTTGAGCAACGTATGAATTTATAAAAAAACATTTAGTGTGCTGCGTTCTCTCCAGTGCCGTGTTCGGGCTGGCCCGGCCCGACAGCAGCCCGACGTGCCTTTGGGCCGTGCCGGGCCTTGATTTTTGCCGTCCGTGCTGGCCCGGCCCGGCACGAAGAAGTGACGGACCGTCTGGCCCGTTTCATGCAGGCAAAGCACGGCGAACTCGGCCGTCACGCAAGACGCCTAAGTCCCACCTCTACTTTCAAATACATAAGGCATGCCCCAGCACACATTATTTCTTCCTGCATTCACATCCCAACCAGGAAACAAAAGTCTTGAGGCAAGCCATTTCACAGCATAAGAGCACAAGTCATTAGAACCATCAAGACCAAGCTAAAAGTGTTTAGATAGATCATCTTGTTTATATCTTAGACCAAAAATATAAACTTAATTCACTTTATTTTAGCTTACAAGTTTTAGATCTTAGCTGAAGTTGGGATCTAAAGATTCTACCAAACAGACCCTTGGTCAAGGCCAAACAAGCAACCATTAGGAGCACAAGACCAGGAGCTAGGAAGGTCTAAGCACAAAAGAGCAAGCTCTAGCTCTAGCCAGCATCAAGGAGCCAGAAGGACAAGAAGAGAAGATCAAGACAGCCACATCTCCATCACCACTAACACCACCACTTCCTCATCTGCATTTTTCCCATTTCGTCATCACACCGTCGGTAAATCCTACACCCATGACCATATCAACTCAAGGGCAGTAGTAGTCTCAACATAGGTTTAGCAACAGCAAGGATCAAAATAGAGACTAAATGAAATGGGATCTAGCAGTCTCAGTCTAGTGGTTGCAAGAAGCGACATCATACATCCCAGCGGTATTGTCACACTCCCTGGCGTATGACAAAAACTGCAGGTATCGCCACAATACTGCTAATTGCCGTTCGACTAGTTGCAAATCATCATCGACCCAAAAATCAAATCACCTATATATGTATCATCACATATCCATTTGTGCAACGTCGTAGCTCAAGCAAATCAACTAGAAGATTAAACTTTCACTCCTTAGTGCATAAATCAGCTAGTAAAGTGTATAGAGGGCTGACAGAGGGGAATAAGGGGGAAAGGGAGAGAAGAAGACCAGGGGCTACCAATCCCTGGCAAGGCACCAGAGGCGGGGTGTCAACTCAAGGGGTAAATGAGTAGGCCAGAAGTGTGCCCAAAGTAGAGGAGAGGCCAGGGCAGTACGCGTGAAAAGGGAGGCCACGATGGACCGAACAGGGGGACCTGGGCGAGCACCGATGCAAGCGGTAGAGGCCAACTAGGCACGAGGCAGGAGGCGGAGCAGTGAAGCCCAGAGGGAGAAGGAGGCAGCACGGCATGGCCCAAGGGAGAAGGGGCAACGGCACCGGAGATTTAGAGGGAGATGGGAGCCGGATTTGGGGAAAACGTCAGGGAGCCAGAGAAGCATGTGTCACCTGAAGGGACAAGATTGGGGAAAGGAAAAATGTAAGAAAGAGAAAAGAAAAAGGGAAAGAAAAAGAAAAGAAATAAAGAGAAAAAAATGAAAATTGCCAAAATGCGTAAAAACGAGTAACTAGTCATAAAAATAATTGCAACACAAATTTTACACTAATAATAGCTCAGAATGACTGCAACTAATAAATTATCAAAAAAATAAAAGAAAGAAAAAAAAGAAAAGAAAAGAGAAAAACAAGAAATATGTATTTTCAGTAAATCAGCTAAAACAACAATTATCTGTTTCTGTGCAATATTTAAAATAAGTTAAATCAGATGAAATCCATTAAAACCGTTAATTTTAGTCGGTCGAACCGTTAACTAAAGCGCAACAAAATAAAATCAAATAAAGTCTTAAAAATTAGGGTTGGACGCCTTAAAACATGTAAAAGCTTATTGCCACTAAAATATGGCATTTTTGTAATTTTAGAAAATAAATTTAATCGGACCACGAATCTTCAATCGGTTGAAGATGCATATTTTTATCAAAATCCAGGCAAGCTTCACTTGGACATATTTATGAAATTGTTTTTGAATGCTTTCAGAAATCATCATTGCATGAAAAATTATCTTTTAAAATAAAATACTAAATCAGGTTATTGGAGTATTGGTAAATTGTCGATGCAGTTGTGAAATTCTAAAATGTTAATTTAATTCACCCGACAGGTGAAGTCGGTGTGAGGTATATATGAGGTGGAGAGGGTGCCATGTTTGGGTTTGGTCGGAGGGACCCTCTACATAGGATATGATAGAAGGATAAAACCACTACACTCAAACAATGAGTCGTATAATTCGTATCAACCATAGTGTGTAGAAACGATCATAAAAGGTTATCCTATGATAGTGTTATAATCTCTAAATTAGGTATGAATAGATAACTAAGAATGTGAAGCTAGGTACGTCGAGTGTCCCAGTGAAGGACACAAAACTAGACTTGGTGCTATATTTGACATCATGAGGTGAGCATTGTTGTGGTTAGTTGGAGTGCAGTACTGTGTTGATTAGTCTGAGTATAGTATTACATACTGTACTGTGTTGAATAGTAGGAGTATTGTACTGCATAATTAGTCAAGAGTACAACTGATATGCTAAGAGTAAGTGGGGGAAACAGTAGAGGACAACACTACTCATTGGCTATCAGGGTTAGAGATTTAATATCTTATTAGTGATAAAAGTTTTGGGTTCTCTACAGTGGTTGAGTTTAGTATGGGTAAAGTGGTACAAACCTACACAGAGTCAAATCATAAATTCATGCCTATCTCATGGATTGGCGGCTACGGAAGTTAAATCTTTTTCATCTACGAGTGCTAGTAGCATTTTTGGGAAAATTAAAATTCACAACTCTACTTTTCTAATTAAAACCCTATTTTCTAAAAATGGTTTTGAATTAGGGTTACACCAGATGGGCGTGGTCAGTATTTGAGTTGGATATGGAGAAAAACTTTATATAATGTACTTTGCTATAAATGCTTGCTGAGTATTTTTGTACTCACTCTTGCTAAATCTTCCTTTGCTTAGAGAATGATTTTGAAGATCAATTGTATGACTGGGACATGGATCCCAATGGACTTGCCTACGAGCATAGGATAAGAAGCTCCCACACAATCAATGCTACTTTGATGAAGTCTACCAGAAAGATTAGGATGTTGGATAGACAGTGCTTCAGTACCTTCGTCAATCGGGGAAGTAATTAGTATTTTTGGTATTACACCTATGTAATACTTGGATCCTCTATTTAATTATGTACTGAACATATAGCCTACGTGGCAATGGAATGTAATAAAGTTTCTATTTCGGTCTCTAATTATTGTTTCTATTGCAACACTCTGAATACGGTGTATTAACTAATAAAGTGTCGGATCTGCTCGATGTTTTGTTAGCTAATATACCTAGATCAGTGTAATTAACTTAAAATTAATGATAAGGTTACTGTCCTTATCCTGAGTTAATTATGCGGGTCGTCACAAAATGTATCGCTCTCCCATGACTATAGAGTAACTCCTTAGCCGTTGTATAATAACATGAGACTGGCAGCGACGGTGATCTAGTGTTTTGATCGCTCCTACCTCCAAGACTTCAATAATCTCTTAACTCGGTGTGGTCGGTATGAGTATGGCCGAGTAGGGGTGGGGAGGCGTAAGGGTCAAGTCAGGGAAATCTGTGAACCATGCATAGTTTTTTTTTTCTAGTAGCATAGCTTTCTACGAGAATCTATGAGAGGATTGTTTCTTCTCGCTAGTTTATTTTTAGAACCGCTCATCATGATAAGTAAAATTTGCTCAATTTAGAAAGTTAGTTGTTTGATGCAGATTCGTTCTATCTTAGGGCCTGTTTGATAGAGCTCCAGATCTCAGTTTCACCTGAGATTTGAAACTTGCAGGCTAAAATAAAGTGAATTAAGTTTATATTTTTGGTCTAAAATATAAATAAGATGATCCGTCTAAACACTTTTAATGTACTCACAACTCTAACTCTACTGATCTAGTAGAGTTAGAAATATCTAGCTCCACCAACTGAAACTCTACCAAACACATCCCAACTTGGCTTGAGGCCAGCAGGATAGCTCCCCGCCTTGGGTGCCGGATGGTTAAGGATCGCTAATGGCGAGAGCTGCCCCACTGGAACGGCCAACGCTGCGCATTGACCGAACCGAGCCGTTTCGCGAGTGCGAGCGGGACACATCGGCCATGCGTGATGCCACGCATGCCATCGGTCGCTTCCCGTGGAAGCCGTTAAAAGGGACGCACCACTATGCACCCATGACCCATCCGTGCCGTGCCGTGCCGAGAAAATAGTGCGCGGCTGCCCATCGTGTCGGCCGCATCAGTGCATATAAGCGCGCGCTCGCGGCCTCAACATTCGCAACGCGCACACCTCACCCCAGTGCAGTGCAGGTCACTCGCCGCCGCTGTGGCGTGCTCTGGTCATGGCCTCGCGAGTGTTGTTTGCAGTGCTGCTTGTCAAGCTCTGCTCGTCTTTTGGAGCAGTGGTAGAGGCGAGCAGCGCAGAGGAGGTCTCGGCACTGCGCAGCCGGGCCCGGGACCCTAACATGGAGGTCAAGTTCGACTTCACGCCGTTCCTCATCCAGTACAAGAGCGGCCGCGTGCAGCGGCTCATGGGCACGACCGTGGTCCCGCCGTCCGTGGACGCGCGCACCGGCGTCGTCTCCAAGGACGTCGTCGTCGACCAGAGCACCGGCCTCACGGTCCGGCTCTACCGGCCGAGCCACCGTGGTGGTGGCAAGCTCCCGGTGCTCATCTACTTCCACGGCGGCGCGTTCGTCGTCGAGTCGGCCTTCGATCCCGTGTACAACAACTACCTCAACGTGCTCGCGGCCAAGGCCGGCGTCATTGCGGTGTCGGTGAACTACCACCTCGCGCCGGAGCACCCGCTCCCCGCCGCCTACGACGACTCGTGGACGGTGCTCAAGTGGGTGCTCGCGAACGCACGGAGCGGCCCGGACTCTTGGCTCTCCAAGTACGGCGACTTGCCCCGCTTGTTCGTCGCCGGGGACAGCGCCGGCGGCAACATCGCGCACAACCTCGCGATGCGCGCCGGCATTCAGGGCCTGGGCAGCGGCTCCAGGATAAAGGGCGTGGCCCTGCTCGACCCGTACTTCCTCGGGAGGTACGTCGATCCGGCGGCGCAGCGGGCGTGGCGGTTCATCTGCGCGGGGCGGTACGGGATGAACCATCCGTACGTTAACCCGATGACTCTGCCGGCGACGGCGTGGCGGCGGCTAGGCAGCGCGCGCGTGCTGGTGACGGTCTCGGACCTCGACCGTCTCGGCCCGTGGCAGCGCGCGTACGTGGACGCGCTCCGGGGCAGCGGGTGGGGCGGGCTGGCGCAGCTGTACGTGACGCCCGGCGAGGGGCACTGCTACTTCCTCAACAACCTCGCGTCGCCCAAGGCGGCCATGCATATGGCCACGCTTGCTGCGTTCATTAACCGCGCCTAAATAGCTAGCTCTGTCTCTGGTCGGCAGCATGGTAATAACCATATATATTGCGTCGTATAGTGAGTGACAGGTGACTTCACTTGTTCACTACGGCCGGAGAATGCGCATGCATGTAATACTTGGTTCCCCCGTGAAACTTAAAACGGGAAAAAAATATTTACGGCTTCAGAAAGTTCACTGCGGACGGAGAATGCTCGATCTACGACTTCACAAAGTAGCAAAGCGGCAGTGGTACTAGCCAAGGAAAAAAAATTCGGTGAAATTTCACGAAATCTTGGATTTTGGCCAGGAACGAGATTCAAAATCCCGGTGAAATGAAAAAATTTGAGGGGAAAAAAACAATTGCTACAGTGATTTTTTTTGAAATTTCAGCTATTTTAATTGAAATTCATGTTTTTTGGACTTGTTTTTATTGTTTTTGGACTGGATTTCGCACTAATTTTTATGTGGAGAATTATAATGCCACTTAGAGGAATACATGTAAAGAAGTCCATGAGGTCCCTGGTTCATCTGTTACCTGCACTGTTTTTTTTCATTGCCTGGTGCATTAGATTAAAAAAAAAGAAAGTGAAAAACATTAATGTTGAAAGTGGGATTGAACCCATACCCTTTAGGACATGAAGAAAGCTTAATCTAGCACCTTAAACCAACTAGGCCATGTGAACTTCATATCATAGCAACATGGTTAAATATTTTTCTAGACTCAGGAGTCCATTTCAAAGGGGTTGAAAAAGTCGAAATTTCGATGATTTCGGCCAAAATTTCATTTTTCTCGGTTTGATATTTACCATATTTTAAAATTTCTTTTTGAATTTCATCCAAATTTCGGTCGACATTCGGAAATGTCGTTAATATTCTAGATTTTAGTTCCCTCTGAGATATAATCTAAAAATGAAATTTAAAACCTTGGCACCAGCTTGTACGCGCCGGTTACTCCACCACTCCACTGCAGTAGTATTGGATGTCTTGCTTTCCCCGTGCCGGGCAATTCGTGAGCGTGCTCCCCTTCAATTCCTCTGTGCGGCGTCCATGGCAGAAATACTCCCTCTGTCAAGTCTACGGGACATGCCTTCTCTTATAAATATACTTGGAGATATTGAAAATTACTAGACTATTCCTAATTATTATTACTAAGCACTATATTCAATACGTTCATATAAAGAATATAAAGTGAATCTGGATATTATTAAGGTTATAAATAAAACATCACATTAATTTGTATTGGAATATAAAATACATCCTATATCGTAGATAAAGCTGTTAAAACATACTTATTATAAACTTAGACGATAAAAAGTAACATGTGAACATACAGCGTGCATGGTTGCTGTATGTGAATTGTTCACTGTTCTAGCTCTCTAAAAAAAATTTTACAGGACTAGCTTTCATGCAATTTTTTTTTGCAGAAATAGCCGTGCCCACACATTTCATGTACAGGGAGTGTGGAGACCCGATTCCGTGCTAGGCAATTGCTGCATCACCACTTCACGGTAAATGCAATTGACACGTAATCCCTGCCGCGGAAAAGAGAAATGCGCGCACCCGCTCCTTCGAATTCAATTCCCACGCCCCCCATTCCGTGGAAATTCATTTCCCGCATCCCCATTCTGCAGTAAATGCACTGGATGCTACGGCCGCCACTAGATTTCGCGCTAGCTATTTTCCACGCCCCCATTTCACGGTAATTTGAATTCCCATGCTCGGCTGCAGTGGAAATGCATCACGTGTTAAGCTATAGTGATTTCTGCACTTCCTGTGTGTAGAATGTCCAGACTAAGGAGCTATTTTTATAAAAAAAATTTCTACTAGGACTGATTCTTAAAAAAAATAGAGAACTAGAGCAGTAGAAAGTTCGCTATATGTTGCGTTGCGGCAGTGCAGCTAGCTAGGCCTGCACCGGTGGTGATCGTGCTGCGTAGACTTTGAACCTGGTTCGTCTGAAGTTGCGCGCACTGTCCAGTGTCGAGGTGGCAGTATTATTTATGGAAGGGGAGCTGTTCTGTCTACTTCCATTTCTCTCGTATCCTTTTCTGCTGCTGATTAAATCATAGACTTGCCTTAGCCTTTCTAGTTTCATGACATATTATCTAGCCCTCACGAGAATAGATTTTATAAATAGTGTTACCACAACCGTGAAAGAAATAGTAGTTGGCACGTGTCAACTATCCTATCTGTGTATCGTGGCAAGAAACTAGGGCCACATCAGGCTAGCGGTCGCGGCTACCGTGCTAAGGCACCATGCAAGGTCTCCCACCACACTTGTCTATCGCACATATGGTGCTCGGCTCCTAGCTATCGAGTCAAGGGAGCGATAACAAGCCTGTCGCGGTTGACCCACATCTTCTGCCATCGTCAACCAACCTATTATGGCCCTAGCTTTTCGTCGTGAAACAAGGATATGGTAGGTAACACATACCAGAGTTTTCGTGGTCGAAAAAGGAGATAATCTTTTGTAATTATATTTGTACCGACATAATTAAAAAAATGGCAACATAGCCAATTAAGAGGAGGGCTCTGTTGTAGGCTTGTATAGGCCGTCATGAATCTCATGACCTCTTCTGAATTAAAGGTAGCTTTAAATCGGATGGCATGCGACACAATTGTTGGCTATCCTGGAGGTGGGCACTTGGGCCGTGCCTTAGTGGGCCGGCCCGAGGCACGGTGGGCACGACATGATCCAAGACCGGTTCGGCATATTAGAAGGTCGTGCCGTGCCTGTCCGGCACTATAGTTCGGGCCGTGCCGGGCCTAAAAACAGAGTACGACGGATGGCACGGCCCGACACGGCGATGGCACACCGGCACGGAGGCGGCACGCAGCGGCGCGCTGACTGCTGCCGGGGTAGGGCACGCGATGCGACAGCCGATGGGATGGGAGGAGGTGAGCCCGTCTTCACCTCTACCACGCCCGCGTCGTCGTCTTTGCCTCACGCGGCCGATTCGCCCGGCCAGCCGAGCTGCCTCACGCACGGCATGGCCTCTGCTCGAGCCCAGCCGCCACTTTCGTCATTGTCACGCACGGTCGTTCGCGTCTTCACCTCAGCCCACGCCGCGTCCATGCCGCGCTACTGCCGCTGCCGCTCCTCGGGCGCGCCTGCGCTGCACCACGCCATGCTGGAGATGGGGACCTTCTTGGCCACCTGCGCCATGGCTGGGTTTGGAGGAGGCGGTGCTTTCGGCAGTGAGGAGAGGGCGATGTGAGCCGAAGGGGAGAGGAGGGGCTGACGGCAGGAGGAGGCTAGAGCCAGAGGCGTGCGTGGGGAAGCTGGAGCCAGAGGAGAAAGGGAGGGACGTCGCATGCTGGAGAGGTGGAGGCTTGGAGGGAGTGACCGAGGGGCGACTGGGCGAGGTCGCCAAGGGGGTAGCGCGAGGGTCAGGGACTCGAGGCACAAGAATCGAAGGGCCGACGCGGGAATAGAAGGGTCAAGGGGGGCCGGTTCAGTCGTGGAAAGAGAGAGAGGGAAGAGAGGGAAAAAGAGAGGGAGAGGGAAATTTCTAAACTTTGTTCTCTTGCAAAGACAGCAACGTGACGATTGAAAGACATAAAGTGAGTGAGGGAAAGTGTCTGAACGTGAATTATGGATTCACAAGAAAAATCATTCGAAGGAATCGCGCGTCTGAATGTGAATTCAACGTCTCTCTCGTCTGAATATCACGTGTCTGAGAAAAAGAGAACTAAAATGATGTAAAGCATTGAAAGACATGAAGCATTAAATGTCTCTCCCGTCTGAATGTCCCGTGCTCTTCAATTCTCGTCATGCGCAAGCATGGCCACGCCTCGTTTGAATTTGCAACGACAGCAGGACAAGGATGCGATGCGTGACATGACATAAAGTTTCTTTGTCATATTCGTTCTGCGCTTTTCAATTTTTGTCATGAGCGAGTGCGCAGTCGTGCATCATTTGAATTTATAACGACAGCAGAACAACAATCATTTCACTAGATACACCACAAAGATAGGAGATGGCTCGCATTTGTTCTACACGGCTCTCTCGCGTTCTTTCTTCTTGCCTATTTTTGCTTAGCACATTCTGCACATCAGCACACTCTCTCTAATTACTTTATTTTTTGCTCTACTGTCGTGAAATAAAATGTTTTGCAAGAGCTAGAGCAGGAGAGCATGCCCCCGCTCTCTAAGTCCCCCCTTCAGAATCAAGAGATTGATCCACACCAACTCTCCCCCAGCATGGGAGACTACGGTATGGATAACCATCATTTGGACGGCACGCACGGCATCGAGGATGGCTCATACACTCTAGATGTACTGAGCTCGTATACCACTACCTCGGTGCATCTGGGACGGACGTTGGTATCCACACCAAACACGCAGCCCGACATATCGATGCAGCCAGCATGGGCATCCATATCCGGTACTCGACAGGCGTGGTGTTGGCAATATATGGACAAAACCGTCGAAATTGTGGATGGACATGAGGTAGTGTATGCTGTTTGTAAGTACTATCAAGCTAAACTATCTGCACATGCATCTGGTGGTACATGTCATTTGAAGAGACAAGCGAAGAATTACTTGAGGAAGATATTGGCCGGGAGGAGGCCGAGCGAGGGCGTGCAAACACAGCTTAACTTTAACACTGACGGTTCAATAAGCACATGGATATACAATGCCGACGTAGTTAGAGACGAAATTGCGCATTACATAGTTACGAAAGATCTTCCGTTTAGAATGGGTGAGAGCTCTAGCTTTGAGAGAATGGTGCAATGTGATTTTTACCTGCAATACTAACATATTAATAGAACAACCACACGTGACATTTATAGAATATTTACAAATAAATTAGAAATGTTAAAACAGATCTTCGTGGACTTAGTTTTTCATTTGCATTAACATCAGATATATGAACTTTCTCCCATCAAAGAGCAGTCTATATTAGTATTGTTGCTCATTATCTAGATGACAAATACGTACTAAACAAAAGAGTTATAGAGTTTAGACCAATCTCCAAGCCAAACATCGGAGAAAATATCGCTACCTGTATACTTGTGGTCATTACTAACTTTAAAATAGAAAGTAGAATTATTTCTATCACTGTTGACAAGGCATCAACTAACATGACAGCTATGGAGCATCTCTCACCATACCTAGAGACTTATATTGGAGGTTTTATACTTCACCAAAGGTGCGTATGCTACATTATTAATCTCATTATGCAGTTAGGTTTGGTTGTAATAAAATCTAGTTTAGAAGGCATACGTAATGCTATCAATTTTATTACAAATTCGTCCATAAGGTTTGTCTAGTTCTCATAGTACTGTATGGCCAACAATAAGGAACCAAGAAGATTTAACCTTGATATGAAGTTTAGATAGAACTCAACTTATACTATGCTACATCGATGCAAAGACTATGAGCATATTATCACTGTCTTCGTCAACTGCAATAATGGTGAGGTATTGGTTACTGAAGCGGATTGAAAAATTGCTAGTCATTTTCATAATTTTTTAGAAATTTTTTACAATGCCACTAAACAATTATCTAGAGTGTACTACCCAACTTCTTTCTTAGTCATCGAGTGGCTTTGGCTCATTGCTAATGCTTTTAAATAAAATAGAGATAATTATATTTTATGTCGCATTATAGAACCAATAGAGCAAAAATTCTTAAAATATTTTTAAGCTATTCCACCTCTGTACTGTTTTGCTGTCATTTTGGATCATCGGAGAAAATTTTCTGACTTGCAGGGCTCCTTCGTGGAACAGGTGAGGCATTTGATCTTGATTTCTATGAGGCCTATACTCTTATTTATAACGAGTTTTTCAGAGTTTTCGATAAATATAACAAGAAGTTTGGCACCAGAAATGAAGCACGAAAATCTACCTCAACAACGCAACAAGTACGAGGCAGTTCGACCACTTCAAGTATATGGAAAAAGCTGAAAGGAAAGTCGTCTAGTTCGTCTTCTGAAATGCCGAGTAGGTTGCAATAGAATCCACGGGTAGGGATCAATCACTATCTCGATGCGCCTTTTGTGGAGACCGAGCTTAACATGGACAAGGAAAATCAACTCAGCTTGCTGTAAGTTCAAGCGCCATTGGTTTTGGTGATTGATTTAGATTAATACTTAATCTTTGTTTAATAACAAACCTAATCTTCATGAGAATAACATGTTTATTGAGCAAATGTTTAGTAATCTCATATTTGTATGAAAAATGGAAAACCCAAGGTATGTATGCGTATTCCTTCTAATATTAATTGCATACTTTGGATTCAAGTTAAAGTATGAATGTCTCCATTGTATTAATCACAAAATGTGCATCATGTTTCCCAATCCATATATTACATGGATGCACATATCTAGGGGGAGTTCGTATTTAACTTGAAGGTTTCATTATATTAATCTATTCCTTATTGACACATATAATGATCAAAACAATGAAACTAAATCCTTGAGTATACATTTGAATTGCCTAGTTATAGTGTACCATGGTAATATAGGATAAGCTCCAATATAATTAAACTTGAATATGTGCATATTGTCTCCAAGTCAATTGTATCCATGCACATATACGTGTGGGGTTTATTCTATAGTTGATGGCTTAGAGTAATGGTCATTTCCATATAGTCCATACATTATGGATCATTACTTTTCATCAACATGAGTATATGAAAATTTGTATAGTTAATATATACTCATATCAATTTAAATGAAAATTCAAATTAAAGTCGGTTGTCTTTTAATCATCAAAGAACATTTAATCATGTGTTGATGATGTTCTTATTAGATTGATTAAGGATAATCGATAGTTCTTGAGTATAACAAGGCATTAGTTGCATCGGTGTACTCAAGACACATTTATATCATTTAACTTGATTTGGGTTGTGCTCAAATTGATCTAAAGGCATGCATTATGTGTTAATGGAGTGCAAGAGATAATTGAGACAACCATGTATCTTGGACTAACTATTTTCATGGGTTGTGATTGTGCTAGGTTAAGTCCAAAGATGATTGAGATGATGAAAACGGGACAAGGATGAGGTGATGGGCGTCAAGAGGAGATCCCGTAGAGTTTAAGAGAAGAGCTAAGTGATGATCCCGGGGAAGCATATGAGTGAAGATCATAAAAACCCCAAAGGGGATTGCTTGCGTGCGGCGGCTCAAGGTATAACTAGATAAGCTAAGGACTTTCTAGTCATTGAGTCTATTTTTTATCGCCGTACTATTAAGAGGGGTTGAGTCCTAGCTTGAGCTTCATCATGTGCTGATGATCTCAATCCCGTGTTCACTTAAGCTCAAATCTTCTTTGGATTTGGTTTTTGCATAGAGCTAACAATTTGGCATGTGTTGCGAATGAGTTAAACTTATGCTTGGTTGTTATTGCATATGGCTTTGATTTGCAAGTGTTGCAAATAGGAAAAGCCTATGTTTTGGTTTTCGCATAAAGATTTGATTTGCATATGTTGTAAATAGGATAAGCTAATGCGTTTGGCTTTTGTGTGAAGTTCACTTTTGCATGTGTTGCAATTGTTGAAGCTTCATGTTTTGTTTTCTCTTTACAAAACAAATCTTTCAAAATCAAAGTGGTTGCTTGGAGCTAAGTTTTGCATGTGTTGCAAAAGGAGAGAGCTTAAGCATGATTCGGTGGTTTATGTGGTTGTATGGAGCTAGAGGCTTGCATGTGTTGCAAGTAGAGAGCTCATACGTTTGATTTAGTTTTAGTGTGGTTGCATGGAACTAGAGAATTGCATGTGTTGTAATTAGAGAGTTCATGCACTTTGATTTGGAGTTGCTTGGAGCTAGACTTTTGCATATGTTGCAAAAAGTAATGCTAAAACATGAAATCGGTTTAATGAGTTATTTGCAAGTTCGTTGTGCGAATAAACTGAGGTCTATAAGTTCGGAATCCCGAGAGCATGCGAATAGGGCTTGCAACGGGTGTTTGCAAGTTGACTGGGTCTCATGTTGACCTTCACATGGCTAGGAGGATTAATCTCATAGACTCGAGTTTGATTTGCTTAATATGTTTTGCAATTAGATATTGAGTTGATTGCGAAATGTGTTTTCGCAATTTGGTTGAGTTTCTTTGAGCATGAGCTATTTTGGTGCAAATGTGTTTTGCATGAGTATATGATCATGTGTTGATCATCAAATGGCTCAAAGAATAATGTTTGAATTTTGAAGAAATAATTTTAATGTTGAAAAAATTGGTTTTTTTCAAAAGGCCGGTCTTAGGCGTGTGAAGTCTTGGTAGTAGCGCTCGCAAGACTATCGCTATGGGAGCAATAGTGCGCTTGGGTTTGGTACTACTAGGGTGTATAGCGTCGGTAGCTATTTCCCAGAACGTGTGTTTTTCTGGAGGGTGAGGCCGGCACTACCGGGCCATAGAGGGCGGTAGTGCCAGAAATGTGACCGTTGCTGACCGTTGGAGGTCGAGGCCGGCACTACTGGCCCTCAGAGTGAGAAAGTACCAGCCCTGTTAGTTTTTCCCCGAATTATCCTCAAACGGCTAGTTTTCTTGGTGGGGTTATAAATAGACCCCATGGGGGGCTTAAGCAGGGTGTTGCTGGCTTTGTTGAGTATTTTGGTGAGGTATTGCATGTGTTGAACACTCACATTTGATTCTTGAGCAAAGAGTGAGACTAATTGCATGTGTTGCAATTAGAAGTGGATTGAGTGACCTCTTGTGCATGTGTTGCACTTGAGAGAGACCTAGGTGCATGTGTTGCACTAGGTGATCACCGGAAGCGCATGTGTTGCGCTAGGTGAAGCTTGAGCGGAGATTCGGGTTATTACTCTTGGAGGTTGCCGACTCCTAGATGGCGTAGAGCGTCGTGCGCGGGAGCTCTCGAAGGAATTGTGAGAAGCCCCGGCGAGTTTGTGAAGGTTCGGGTTGAGCCTACGCGAAAGCGTGAAAAACCACCTCTAGTGGAATCGAGGCGGGTGCTCATTGTGGAGCCGGTCCAAGAGTTAGGCTTGCCTCAACGTGGATTAGGGGAGACCGGCAAGTCTCCGAACACCACGGGAAAACATCGGTTGTCTCTTGTCTCTTTTACCTTCAAGCATTTACTTTCTTGTATATTTATCAATTGCTTGTTCAATCTAGTAATTCTTGTGTAGAGACTTAATTTAGTTAATGCAGTAGTAGGTCTAGTTGATTTAGACTTAAATTGTCAAAACCTAGTTTATCGTTTCCGCATTATCTTTGATTAGGTTTTGACATAAGGATTGATTAGAGCGTGTCATTTTAGAAAGTGATTAATATTTGTAAACGCCTATTCACCCCCTCTAGGCACATCCTCGATCCTACACTTGCTCTTGTGGTGGAAGAATAACCAATGTATTTACTCCGTGGTATCCCATTTCGCACGGGACATACTTGTGGTTTCGGTGTCCACTGTCTCATCGAAATCCACTTTTAGTTTGGTGGGGAGGATACTTGAGCCAAAGAGGTCGTCTCTCAGAGTTGAGATGGTTGAGGCAACTATATGCCTCAAAGACTGGGAGCGTGCAGATGATAGGACACAACATCAGCCTGAGGATCCAAAGATCACAGACGCGGTAGCTGACTTTGATAGTCTCAGCCTCGTTAGGCTATGTATATATACGCAGTTACTGTACTCTTTTCCTTACCAAGGGTACCCTACTGTACATGTTCAAGATTTAATAAAATGTACTTCTTTTTCCCCCAATATTTGTGTCCATTGCTAGCAATACTGATATCCACACAGAATGTTTCTTTCACATGCTTTCATTTTGATCCTTGCTTTGTGTGCACAAGTAAGCAAAAAAGTTGGTACCACTTTAATTGGCAATTTGGCATGATGCACCGTATGCATGCACAGTCACTACATATGATGAGTAATTACAACTAGTCTACTACTATTACCATACATCTGATCAAATCCAAATGACAGTAACATGCTTGATTACTTTTTGGAATTTCTTGCATGGCATTACATTGCATCTCCTTACTTGTCTGTCCATTGCACGTGGTCCTGGTTCAGGAAAAGCAAAAGGGGGAATCAATTTTATGGCCATAAAATGTGGTATGTTATGCATGAATTAAGGTGGTAAGTGGCATGTGGAGATCAAGTTTTGTTGCTCGATTGTAGATTTACATATTATCAAGGTGGCTATACATTCGCTGCAT
Source organism: Guadua angustifolia (assembly GCA_036346375.1). Classification (NCBI taxonomy): domain Eukaryota; kingdom Viridiplantae; phylum Streptophyta; class Magnoliopsida; order Poales; family Poaceae; genus Guadua; species Guadua angustifolia. The sequence continues at coordinate 31,862,966 of CM070514.1, read as the reverse complement.
ACTATAGCACCACGTACATGCGCTACTTCGAGCAACTTCGGGTCATGTCCTCTCGTCGCAATAGTGTAAATAGGCCGGGTTTGGGTCAAGACAAGATGAAGCAAGCACCCACACATTTCATGCACGGGAAGTGTGGAGACCCGATGTCGTGCTAGGCAATTGCCACACCACCGCTTCACGGCAAATGCAATTGACACGCAATCCCCGCCGCGGAAAAGAGAAATGCACGCACCCGCTCCTCGGAATTCAATTCCCGCGCCTCCCGTTCCGTGGAAATTCAATTCCCGCATCCCCATTCTGCAGTAAATGCACTGGATGCTACGGCTGCCGCTAGATTTTGCGCTAGCTATTTTCCACACCCCCATTCTGTGGTAATTTGAATTCCCACGCTCGGCTGCAGTGGAAATGAATCACGTGTCAGCTATAGTGATTTCTGTGCTCCCTGTGTGTAGAATGTGCAGACTAAGGAGCTATTTTTATAAAAAAAATTCTACTAGGACTAATTCTTAAAAAAAATAGAGAACTAGAGCAGTAAAAAGTTCGCTATATGTTGCGTAGCGGCAGTGCAGCTAGCTAGGCCTGCACCGGTGGTGAATGGTGATGGTGCTGCGTAGACTTTGAACCTGGTTCGTCTGAAGTTGCGCGCACTGTCGAGTGTCGAGGTGGTAGTATTATTTATGGAAGGGGAGCTGTTCTGTCTACTTCCATTTCTCTCGTATCCTTTTCTACTGCTGATTAAATCATAGACTTGCCTTAGCCTTTCTAGTTTCATCAGGCTAGCGGTCGTGGCTACCATGCTAAGGCACCACGCAAGGTCTCCCACCACACTTGTCTTTCGCACATGTGGTGCTCGGCTCCTAGCTACGGAGCCAAGGGAGCGATAACAAGCCTGTCGCGGTTGACCCACATCTGCTGCCATCGTCGACCAGCCTATTATGGCCTTAGCTTTTCATTGTGGAACAAGGATGTGGTAGGTAACACATACCAGAGTTTTCATGGTCGAAAAAGGAGATAATCTTTTGTAATTATATTTGTACTGACATAATTAAAAAATGGTAACATAGCCAATTAAGAGGAGGGCTCTGTTGTAGGCTTGTATAGGCCGTCATGAATCTCATGACCTCTTCTGAATTAACGGTAGCTTTAAATTGGATGGCACGTGACACAATTGTTGTCTATCCTGGAGGTGGGCACTTGGGCCATGCCTTAGTGGGCCGGCCCGAGGCACGGTGGGTACGGCATGGGCTAAGACCTGTCCAGCACATTAGAGGGTCATGTCGTGTCGGCCCGGCACTATAGCTCGGGCCATGCCGGGCCCAAAAATAGGGCACCACGGGCGGCACGGCCTGGCACGGTGACGGCACACCGGCATGGAGGCGGCATGCTGGCCGCGGCACAACCTGCTGCCGGGGGCAGGGCACGTGGCAGCATGGGCTGGTGGGAAGGAGGAGGGAGGTGAGCCTGTCTTCACCTCTACCATGCCCACGTCATTTTCTTCGCCTCACGCAGCCGGTTCGCCCGGCCAGCCGAGCTACCTCTCGCATGGCATGGCCTCTGCTCGAGCCCGGCCGCCACTGTCGTCATCGTCACGCACGGCCGCTCACGTCTTCACCTCATCCCACGCCGTGCACGCGCCGCGTCCGTGTTGTGCTACTACATTGCTGCTCCTCAGGCGCACCAAGGCCATATTTGGAGGGGGGCCTTCTTGGCCGCCCACGCCATGGCCGGGCCGGAGGAGGAGGTGGCGCCCGGCAGTGAGGAGGGAGGAGGTGGGGCGGTGATGAGCGAGAGGGAAAGGGAGGGCGGCGGCGTCAGGGAGGCCGGAGCCAGAGGGGAGAGGGAGGGGTGGCGTGTGCAGGGAGGCCAGAGCCAGAGGAGAGAGGGAGGGGTGGCGCACGCTGGAGAGGTGGAGCCCTGGAGGGAGTGACCGAGGGGCGACCGGGCGAGGTCGCCGAGGGGGCAGCGCGAGGGTCGGGGACTCGAGGCACGGGAATCAAAGGGCCGGTGTGGAAATAGAAGGGTCAAGGGGGAGGGCCGATTTAGTCGTGGAAAGAGAGAGAGAGAGGGGGAGTGGAAAGAGAGAGAGAGGGAGAAGGAGAGGGAAATTTCTAAACTTTGTTCTCTCACAAAGACAACAACGTGACAATTGAAAGACATAAAGTGAGTGAGGGAAAGTGTCTGAACGTGAATTACGGATTCACGACAAAAATCATTCGAGAGAATCAAGCATCTGAATGTGAATTCAACGTCTCTCTCGTCTGAATATCATACGTCTGAGAAAAGAGAACTAAAATGACGTAAAGCATTGAAAGACAAAAAGCATTCAATGTCTCTCCTGTTTGAATGTAACGTGCTCTTCAATTCTCGTCATGCGCGAGCATGGCCGCGCCTCATTTGAATTTGCAACAACAACAGATCAAGGATGTGATGCGTGACATGACATAAAGTTTCTTTGTCATATTCGTCCTGCGCTTTTCAATTTTTGTCATGAGCGAGTGCGCGGTCGCGCATCATTTAAATTATAACTATAGCAGAACAACGGTCATTTCACTAGACACACCATAAAGATAGGAGATGGCTCGCATTTGTTCTACACGGCTCTCTCGCGTTCTTTCTTCTTGCCCATTTTTGCTCAGCACGTTCTGCACATCAGCACATTCTCTCTAATTTCTTTATTTTTTGCTCTACCGTCGTGAAATAAAATATTTCGCAAGAACAAGAGTATGAGAGCATGCCTCCGCTCTCTAAGTCCCCCTCTTCAGAATCAAGAGATTGATCCACACCAACTCTCCCCCAGTATGGGAGACTACGGCATGGATAACCATCATTTGGATGGTATGCACGACATCGAGGATGCCTAATACACTCCAGATGTACCGAGCTTGTATATCGCTATCTCGGTGCATCCGGGATGGACGTTGGTATCCACACCAAACACGCAGCCCGATATATTGATGCAGCTAGCATGGGCATCCATATCCAACACTCGATGGTCGTGGTGTTGGCAACATATGGACAAAACCGTTGAAATTGTGGATGGACATAAGGTAGTGTATGCTGTTTGCAAGTACTATCAAGCTAAACTAACTGCATGTGCATGTGGTGGTACAGGTCATCTGAAGAGACATGCTAAGAATTGCTTGAGGAAGATATTGGCCGGACGGAGGCCGGGCGAGGGCGTGCAGACATAGCTTAACTTTAACACTGACGGTTCGATAAGCACATGAGTATACAACGCCGACGTAGTTAGAGATAAAATTGCGCGTTACATAGTTACGAAAGATCTTCCGTTTAGAATGGGTGAGAGCTCTAGCTTTGAGAGAATGGTGCAATGTGGTTTTTACCTGCAATACTAACATATTAATAGAACAACTACACGTGACATTTATAGAATATTTATAAATAAACTAGAAATATTAAAATAGATCTTCGTGGACTTAGTTTTTCATTTGCATTGACATCAGATATATGAACTTTCTCCCATCAAAGAGCAGCCTATATTAGTGTTGTTGTGCATTATCTAGACGACAAATACGTACTAAACAAAAGAGTTACAGAGTTTAAACTAATCTCTGAGTCAAACACCAGAGAAAATATCGCTACCCGTATACTTGTGGTCATTAATAACTCTAAAATAGAAAGTAAAATTATTTCTATCATTGTTGACAATGCATCAGGTAACATGATGGCTATGGAGCATCTCTCACCGCACCTAGAGACTTATGTTGGAGGTTTTATACTTCACCAAAGGTGCGTATGCTACATTATTAATCTCATTGTGTAGTCAGGTTTGGTTGTAATAAAATCTAGTTTAGAGAGCATACGTAATGCTATCGATTTTATTACAAATTCGCCCATAAGGTTTGTCTAGTTATTAGAGTGTTGTAGGGCCAACAATAAAGAACCAAGAAGATTTAACCTTGATATGAAGTTTAGATGGAACTCAACTTATACTATGCTGCATCGGTGCAAAGACTACGAGCATATTATCACTGTCTTCATCAATTGCAATAATGGTGAGATATTGGTTACTGAAGCGAATTGAAAAATTGCTAGTCATTTTCATAATTTTTTAGAAATTTTTTACAATGCCACTAAACAATTATCCGATGTGTACTACCCAACTTCTTGCTTAGTTATCGAGTGGTTTTGGCTCATTGCTAATGTTTTTAAAGAAAATAGAGATAGTTATATTTTACGTCACATTATAGAACCAATAGAGAAAAAATTCTTAAAATATTTTCAAGTTATTCTACATCTGTACTGTTTTGCTGTCATTTTGGATCCTCAGAGAAAATTTTCTAACTTGTAGGGCGCCTTCGGGGAATAGATGAGGCATTCGATCTTGATTTCTCTGAGGCCTATACTCATATTTATAACGAGTTTTTCAGAGTTTTTGACAAATATTATAAGAAGTTTGGCACGAAGTGAAGCACGAAGATCTACCTCTACAAGGCAACAAGTACGAGGCGGTTCGACCGCTTCAAGTATATGGGAAAAGCTGAAAAGAAAGTTGTCTAGTTTGTCTTCCGAAACGCCGAGTAGGTTGCAATGGAATCCACGGGTAGAGATCAACCACCACCTCGACGTGCCTTTTGTGGAGACTAAGCTTGACATGGACGAGGAAAATCAACTCAGTTTGCTCTTGTGGTGGAAGAATAACCAATGTATTTACTCCGTGATATCCCATTTCGCACGGGACTACTTGTGGTTCCGGTGTCCACTGTCTTGTCGGAATCCACTTTTAGTTTGGTGGGGAGGATACTTGAGCCAAGGAGGTCGTCTCTCAGAGCTGAGATTGTTGAGGCAATATATGCCTCAAAGACTAGGAGCGTGTAGATGACAGGACACAACATCAGCTGAGGATCCGGAGATCACGGACGCGGTAGCCGACTTTGACAGTCTCATCCTCGGGTAGTCTATGTATATATACGTAGTTACTGTACTCTTTTCTTTACTGAGGGTACCCTACACAGGGTGTAAGGGCTTTAACGAGGCATTAACTCTGTACATGTTTAAGATTTAATAAAATTTACTTCTTTCCCCCCCAATATTTGTGTCCATTGCTAGCAATACAGATATCCACACAGAATGTTTCTTTCACATGCTTACATTTTGATCCTTGCTCTGCATGCACAAGTAAGCAAAAAAGTTGTTGCCACTTTAATTGGCAATTTGGCATGATGCACCGCATGCATGCACAGTCGCTACATATGATGAGTGATTACAACTAGTCTACTACTATCACCATACATTTGATCAAATCCAAACGATGGTGACATGCTTGATTACTTTTTTGGAATTTCTTGCATGGCATTACATTGCATCTCCTTCTTGTCTGTCCATTACACGTGGTCCTGGTTTAGGAAAAGCAAAAGGGGGAATCAATTTTATGGCCATAAAATGTGGTGTGTTATGCATGAATTAAGGTGGTAAGTGGCATGTGGAGATCAGGTTTTGTTGCTCGATTGTAGATTTACATATTTTTTTGATCAAGGTGGCTATACATTTGCTGCATACTATAGCACCACGTACACGCACTACTGCAAGGAACTTCGGGTCATGTCCTCTCGTCGCAATAGTGTAAATAGGCTGGGCCTGGGCCAGCACGGTATGAAGCAGGCACAAAGCGTAAATGGATCGTGCTTGGGCTCGCCAAAGGTGAGCCAGGCCCAGCCGGCACGGCGGGCAGGATGGGCCGTTTTAGCTCAGCACGATTTAGGCCAGAAGCACGATGGGCCCGTGTTGGGCCGGCCCGACGCCCACCTCTAGCTATTGATACAACTTTTCAACCGAGGTTGCTGCACTTGATCTTAGCGCCCACTGTTGTGGGTGTCACACTCTGACTTAACCATGAGTCCGTGACAATAGAGATCCCGTTGACAACTCACAAATTGATTACTTCTGAATCTTCTCCTTCTTTTTTCTACACATTTAGTTTCTTTTCAAATAGAATTATAAATCTAGCCTCATCCCCACCGCAGAAAGCATCTTCCGCACTCCTCTACTGCATAAGTGTCTCCCATGCTCATCGGCCATGGCAGCTCCCCTCCCACGCTCGCTGTCCATGGCAAGCCGCTGCTCCGCACTCCTCGCTAGTTACCGTGCCTTCGCAGTGGTAGTGGTGGCTAGATTTACAATTCCATTCGGAAGGTAGCCAAATTTGCAAAAAAAAAAAGGAAGGAGGCTAAAAAAGTGATCAATCGCAAAATTCACCGCCACTATGGAAGGCTAAACTAATAGTTGCCATTGCTTGACTTACCAAATTTTGATAGTGTTGATCAAATTTAATAAGCATTTGCTTTATTACAAAACTTTAGCAAGACTCCTTCTCTCTAAGCTTTCTAGTTCATTTTCTTATCAATATTTAGCCAAAACATTTATAACTAATTTAATTACTAAATTTTGATAAGATTTGATAGCATAAATTTATTATCAAACCAGACAACCCATTTATGCCATGGACATCACCCGGACCCCACCTTCTCGGTAACACGCTACTCTATTTGTTCTCCTATCCAGAACTATGGAAGTCCTGCGGTCCTTCTGCAATCATACACACTACCCCTTTTCTTGGCAAACTAATCGCCTTGCCCATTCCGGCAATGGATTCGGACACCGAGGTCAACTTCGACTTCTCACCGTTCCTCATCCACTACAAGAGCGGCTGCGTCCACCGACTCATGGGCATGTCGAGGGTCAACACTGGCACAGACGCCGCAACGGGAGTTACCTCCAAGGTGTCATCATCGACACCGACGCCGGCCTCGCCACGAGGCTCTGCCTGCCAAAGGATGTCCCCAGGTCCAAGAGGTTGCCCGTCCTCATCTACTTCCACGGTGGCACCTTCGCCGTCCACTCGGCCTTCTCCACCATTGTAGGATCAAGGATAACCGACTAGAGGGGGGTGAATAGGAGGTTTCTAAATTTTTCTACTCTTATTTCAATTTTAAAGTCTACTAAGCACTATTTGCAATTTTATCACTTTTAATGTCAAGCATTTTTAATGATCACTAAGTTATCTCTTCTAATCAAGTACTCCAACCACTAAATTACTCTAAGCAAGATATTCAATTTGCTAGAATTGAAAAGTAACCCTAAGGAATAAGAAATGCAAACCACAATGGATGAACACAAGAATTTTTATCATGTGGTCTCGGAGACTTGCCGATCTCCCCTACTCCACGTTGAGATGGCTTGAGCTTCTTCAAGTCAGCTCCACCCGCTTAAGCCTTCCTCGATCACTCGTAGTAGATCTTCCCCACTCCGGGTAGGCGAGCTCCTTGCCTTCACAACGATCGGTCCTTCACACAATCTTCTTTGTGAAGATCACCGATTTCCTGCCTCCAAGCCATCTAGGAGGTGGCAACTCCAAGAGTAATGAGTATTGATGCTTGCTTGACGTCGAAATTGAGTGTCTAAGGCTCAACACTAAATGCTCCACTCAATTTACTCCTAACTCTCTCAATGTATGAATTTTAATGCTCCAAAAGTTTGGGAGACTAACAAGAGCTCAAATGTATTCAATGAGGACCAAAGCCTTGTCTTGAATGCAGGTGAGGGGGTATTTATAACCCCTACCAACCAAATGTAACCGTTGCTCAAAAGTTACTCAAAATCGTGCTAAGAGGCCGGTACTACCGCTCCTCAGTACCCAATGGTCACTGTGGAGCAATTAATACTGATCGATGAAGTTGGTCACTTGGCAGTACTCTAGGAGGAGGTGCGGTAGTCTGCTCACGATACTAGGGCATGCCCTGCGGTAATACCGCCCTCCCAGTGCAAGCACCTTCTCTGCAAAAAGGTGCAGGGAGGGTGCGGTATACCGGTGGCGTATACTGCATGCCTGCGATAATACCGCCCCTTATGCACCAAATGCATATTTTAATTCAATTTTGATTTCATTTGAAGACCAATTATTCCTGAGATGTCTAATTGATATGTTTTGAGCCTTAACACTTTTCTCGACATCAAACTTACGACAATGACCCCTCTTAATTGTACGACACCTATTCCAGTACTCCGATCTTTTTCTCTTCAAACACCGAGATCGGTAAACACTATGAAAAAGGTCCTTAACTTTTATACCTTGGTCATCTTGCCTTGTTGCGTTGATCTTCTATTTATTGAGTCGATGCTCTTATGTCCATCACGTCTTGAATCAACCTATACTCAAAAACACTCAATTGAAAAATGTTAGCCCTTTAAAACTTTATTGTTATCAATTACCAAAACTCAACCGAAATTGGGAGCCTAGATGCTTTTAGCCATGCACTTCTACTACCTCAACACTCTCGTGGCCACGACGGGCATCGTCGTCGTGTCCATTGACTCTTGCCTCGAAAGCAAACCCGACCCCGCCGCCTACGGTGACGCATGGGCCGCACTCAACTGGGCTATGGCGATGTCAGGACCCCAAAAAATCACTCCGAAACACAATAGGATCCAGGCCCTAATGAGATAACAAGAGCACAGAAATTGTTTCTCAAATACTCTAAATCTAGGGTTCCACGCTACTAACAAAAAGGGACTCTGGAATATGCGGTATCAATCCTTTCCATTGATCCAATTAGTTGGGTTTTATACCCTCACATGGCCATTGTTTTAACCATAACAGAAAGTGGCGGTAAAAGCTAAAACTTGAAGTGAAAGTAAAAATAAACGACAAAAGATTACATCTGGATTTGCCATAATTACTGTTTACATCTTTAACCCTTAGATTGCTAATGTCTAGCTCTGGATTAATCCTGTCCGTCCATGCTCACTTAAGTGAATTAGGCGAACCAGTATAATCTCTACCGAATTTGCCCATTCTTCATCCTCCTCCGACTGGCCCTGACATTTCCCCCTAGTGAGCCAAAGCTTGTCCTCAAGCTTTGAAGTTCGGAAATGTGCTTTGTATAAATACTACATCCTCCCACGTTGCATCCTTCTCTGAGAGATTAAACCAATGTCTAAGCCATTGAGTCACTGCAACTCCATTTCTGGGTATCTCTAATGGGTTGAGCAATCCTGGGATTTGCACGTGCTTTGATTTGGTGAGTTGACACACAGGGCATTCTCTCACAAAAAGCTTCAACCCTTCGCCACATCTTTGGCCAGGAAAACAATTTCTTGATTCGATGATGGGTTACCCTCATGCCCGAGTGACCACCGAAAGAAGACGCTTGAAACGATTCCATCATCTGCGCTCTAAGGTTAGTGTTCTCACCTACATATATCCGACCTTTGTATTTAATGAGACCAGACTCAGCCTTGAACTTACCCTTTTGATTCTGATTACATTGTATATCGTTCCAGATTTGTTCCACTTGCGCATCCTGCTCATAGCTAGCTTTAACATCAATAACCCACTCTGGAATTACATATGTGAGGGTAGCACATTGTTCATCAGATTCACTCAAGCGCTCTTTTCTAGATAATGCATCAGCCACTTTATTTTCTTTACCCTTTTTGTACTCAATTCTAAAGTCAAACTCCAAGAGTTTAAGCATGAGTTTGTGCTAGATACCTTCAACCAGTTTTTGAGTAGTAATAGATTTTAAACTTTGTTGGTCAGTCTTGATGATCACTAGATTTCCCAGCAGGTAGTGACGCTATTTTTTCAAAGCTTCCAAAATTGCCAAAGCTTCCTTGTCATATATTGATTTAGCCGAAGCCCTTGCACCTAGTGTTTTATTGAAATATGCAATTGGGCGCCCCTCTTGCATGAAACCGCCCTATACCAGTACCACTTGCATCAGCCACTAACTGAAAAGGTTTATTTGTCAAAATTTGGTAGAGCTAGCACCAGACATGAAGTCAAAATCTGCTTCAATATCTCAAATGCTTGAGTTTGCTCCATTCCCCACTTGAAGCTGTCTTTCTTCAATAATTCAAATATGGGTTTGTAGATTTGGTCGTAACCTTTAACAAACCGTCGGTAATATCCCGTTAACCCTAAAAAAACCCCTCAATTTAGTAATTGTGTCTGGAATAGGCCAGTTCAAAACATCAGCTATTTTCTTAGGATCTGTTGCCACCCCCTCTGCATTGATGGTATGACCCAAATAATCAATTGTATCCGCTACAAAAACACATTTGTTCTTCTTAGCCTTCAGTTGATGATTCCTCAATACTTGCAAAACCATCTTCAAGTGTTCTAGATGATCATTCCAAGCTTTTACTATAAATCAAGATATCATCGAGAAATACCAGGATGAACTTCCTTAGATGCTCAGCAAACACGTTATTCATTAATGCTTGAAAGGTGGGTGGAGCATTTGTTAATCTGAACGGCATTATCGTATATTCATAATGCCCTAAATGGGTTTTGAATGCAGTCTTGGGAATGTCTTCATCTCTCATTCGGATTTGGTGATATCCCGACCTAAGATCAAGCTTGGAGAAGATAATAGAGCCATGCAACTCATCCAACAAATCTTCGATCACCGGCATTGAAAATTTATTTTTAACAGTGAGGGCATTCAATTTTTGAAAATTGACACACATTCGCCAAGCTCCATCTTTTTTGAACTATGACCACTGGTGAGGAATATGCACTACAACTCGGCCGAATCTCTCTTGAAGCAAGCAACTCCTTAATTATGCCTTCAAGTGCTGATCTTTGATTTGAGGTATCCGTTATGGTCTCAGGTTTGGGGGCTTAGCTCCATCTTTTAAATGTATCACATGATCACACTCACATCGTGGTTGTAGCCCTTTTATCTCAGCAAATACATCGGCAAAGCTATGGAGTATTGCTTCAATCTCTGGATTAATCTTCATTGTTTTAGGTGATTCCAAGTCCATTGTGTTCACTTGTACTAGAGATCCATCAACTTTCTTGTGTGCAATTCTCTAGAACTGCTCAACTTTCAACATATTACTAGCCATCAATTGTGTAAAATCTGACAACTGAATTTGTTGCCCCTTTTTGTTAATGATCAGCACCTTGTCTTTGAGATCTAACTTAATAGGACTATGTTTATATATCCAATCGGATCACATCATAATTCCCCAATTTTAATAATTTGAAAGTGGTTTTGAACCTTGTACCCTGAATATCATACTGTAAATCTTCTATTTTAACTTCAGATACCAATTCTCCTCCCCCAGCCATAGTGATCTTCCTTTGCAGCATGGAACTTAGAGAATACCTATTTTTCACTGCATATTCATAATCCATAAAAGAATTTGTGCTCCCACTGTCCACCAAAGCTACCATGCTCTATTTCCACCAATATCCAGTATTACTAAAAAAGTCACCGAGCCATACATTCCATAGGCAGCATAAGCTAAAATCAGCATAACATGTTCTTGTTGTCTAGCATCATCAGTATTCTCTGGACTACCTGGAGCAGTAACATAGCCAGCTGTCTCTGCTTGGGTTTCCTCTCCTTCTGATCCTACATTCATATCTTCACCTTGCATTAACAAGGTGTGTAGTGCATTCCTTACCTTGCATTGCTGATTATGACCAATGCTACAGGGTTCATTACAATGCCAAGGTTCTCCTATTCTTTCCTAAGGTATTGACCTTGTGAACTTCTTTTTTCTCCAGCTTAGGTGGTGTTACATTTCCTATCTTTGGAGCAGAATAAGGTTTAACTTTTGATGTTGCATTGTAATGTAAATTTTCTTTGCTATTGCTGCCTTTTCTTCAAGCTTTGCATACCAATAGGCTTCAAGCAGCCCTTTAGGTTGATGAGTACTCACATTATATTTGATCTCCTCCTTAAGACCCCCAACAAGGCAACTCAATAAGTTAGTTTCTTGTAAGTAAACATGATCTCTTTTAACAAGCTCAACACATTTTTTGAAATAATCGATATATTTCCCAACTGTGCTTATATGCTTAATCCCTTGCAATTTCTCAACGGATTCATGAGTGCTTGCTTCTGAGAATCGGTCACAAAGGATGGCACTAAATTGCTGCCAGCTCAGTGTCTGCCAAGGTATCCCTATTCCTTTGTACCAAGTATTTGCTCTGCCCACCAAATGACCATCTACCAGATTTACCCATACAGGAGTACTAGCCATTTCATAAATTTCTCACATTGATCAATCCACCCAATTGAATTATCCCTAGAGAACACTAATAATTCAAGTTTCGACCCTTTTATGACCGCTTCTACATATTGATTGTTGGTACCATTCTCTCCACCATAAGAGTTTCTCTGGTTATCCAATACTTGAACACCTGGATAATGCCATGGTTGAGTCATACCTCCAGTGTTATGCACAACCCCAGGTGGATGACATTGTGGAATCGTTGGATGACAATAACTTGAAACTGGTTGACCACCATTGCAACTGAAAACCAGAATACATTTGTTGAGGCCATTGACCCACTGTATTGAATCCAGTCCTAGTACCCAATCCTCCAAAAGTTCTCATGTTAGGGTAAGAAGTGGTTCTGATTGCAGATGTAAATATGGGTGGCATACTATTTCCTACCGATTGAATTCTTTTACTCCAGCTACATCCATATGCATTCCAGCAGAACATAAAGACATACCAGCCCTGTTCATTTCAGCCGACAACAAAGGAACACTACTCTCATTAACTACAGATGGGCTTAGTTGATCTACTTGATTCACTGATATACGCGAGCTCCCCAGAAGCAAACTCTTAATCTCCGCCACATCCGATTTTAAAGCCTCCAGATTAGTAAGATGTACCTGGATTTTCTCGATCTCCTCTTGAACATCCATATTTGACTTCAAGTGCCCGCATATTCTGGAATAGATTCACAGATTTGAGAGTTCTTCACTGATTGGGGGATTTTACGGATGAACCAACCTTATTCCCAAAATCCTCAAATCAATCACGCCAAGAACGAATAGCTTTGATATCAAAAATTTCAGGACCCCAAAAGATCACTCCGAAACACAATAGGATCCAGGCCCTGATGAGATAACAAAAGCACAGAAATTGTTTCCCGAATACTCTAAAACTAGGATTCTATGCTACTAACAGAAAGAGACTCTAGAATATGCGGTATCAATCCTTTTCATTGATCCATTTCGTTGGGTTTTATACCCTCACATGGCCATTGTTTTAACCATAACAGAAAGTGATGTTAAAAGCTAAAACTTGAAGTGAAAGTAAAAACAAACACAAAAGATTACATTTGGATTTGCCGTAATTACTGTTTACATCTCTAACCCTTAGGTTGCTAATGTCCAGCTCTGGATTAATCCTGTCCGTCCATACTCACTTAAGTGAATTAGACGAACCAGTATAATCTCTGCCGAATTTGCCCTGTTCTTCGTCCTCCTCCGACTGGCCCTGACAGGCGAGCTGCGCGTCGGGTGGGCCGGAGCCGTGGCTGGCCGAGCACGGCGTCACCGGACGCCTCTTAGTCATGGGCGACAGCGCCGGCGGCAACATCGCCCACAACGTGACAATGAAGGCCGGCAAGAACAGGCTGCCCAGCGGCGCGAGGATTGAAGGGATGGTGCTCCTGTACCCATACTTCCGTGGCAAGGATCCTGTGCCGTCGGAGGCCACGGACCCCAAGTTCTTGCAGAGGGTGGAGAGATCGTGGGGCTTCGTGTGCGCCGGGAGGTACCGGACCGACCACCCATTCTTCAAGCCGCTGGCGATGCCTGCGGATGAATGGGCGGCCCTCGGCTGCCGTCGAGCCCTGGTGACCGTGGCGGAGCTCGACATGATGAGCGACAGAGGGCGGAGGTACGTGGAGACGCTGAGGGGAAGCGAGGGGAGGAGGCGGTGCTGTTCGAGACCAACGGCGAGGGGTATGTCTACTTCCTCCCGAAATCCGGCGGGGGCGAGAAGGCTGCGAAGGAGATGGACTCGTCTTGTTCATCAAGCGAATTTGCTAGGTAGGAGGAACATAGGATCCATCTGTGATCGTTGTGGACTGCCTTATTGGAATTTTTGCTCAGATCATTCCCGTTTCCTCCGAATTTTTGTTGCTTTCAGCTTTTTTCCTCTAGCTGGACTTGGAGCTACTTTTCTTGTGGGCTTCAATGATTTGATGCTGATTAGGACATCGAACGATCAGCAAAAATCGCACGAAAGTAGTGGGTTGATTGTACCTTTTCTTGTCACGATAGGCATGTAATGCGTTGGTTATATGATTTTCCTATCAGAGTGATGGGGATCGGTGAGGAGGTTGAAATGGACTGGTGAGAGAGACGCCAGCACAACTACAGTAAGCCCATTACTAGCTCGAGTCAATGACATCTCGGCAGCCTAACTCCATTCTGAATTTCAGAGTTTTTTTTCCTTCAGGTTTTTCAGACCGTTGTTGAAGGATTTACTGAATCTGAATGCAAGTGCAAAAAACCTGACACCGTGCAGCGCAATACGGGTGCAGTTGCGATATGATGAAAGGTTGAAGTGGAGTAGATTGATGATACCTAGGAGTGTTCGGTGATCCATCAGATGTTTTATTGTTAAAAATTATCTAAATTTCTAGCCGTTGGATCAACCTAAAAAAGACTCTAGAGCTCATTACTCAAATTAGATCCATCAAAATCCACTAATCACAACATACATCTAACAGTTCATATGTTGAATGATTCTTGTAAACAAAACATCCGAACGATATTTATCAAAATCATACCTTAAAAACCTAGAACAACAAACCTATAGTTTTGCCTCTGACATCTTCTCCAAGATCTTTTTGCCTTCGTCGCAAGAAGTGCAATCTCTCTTCGGCTGAACACGCGCGAGTTCCCACTGGGTCACGTAGAACGGAGCTTACACTGCCCACCGCATCAGCTTCCTTGCGCCAAGCGTCGCCGGCAGGAGCGGATCCAGGAAAATTAGTCACCGGGGTCATCGTCGACATACGGTTTGTTTTCGGATGACTGATCAGACTGGATGAGCACTTGGGCTGGGGTCTAGGTTAATCTACCGCCGGGGTCATCAACAGAGTTTAACGGGAGGTATAAAAGGTTATCTGAGGCGTCGGTGTCACGAGATGAGCGGCATAACTGGTCTGCCCTGATCGCAAGCAACATAGCAATTGTGCCCGCCGTCTCTCTCTTGCATCGCGCATAGAAACGGATCGCCTCATTCAGATATTTTTTTGATACAGATTCCGTCAGATTGGATATTTATTGGATAATATCGGATCGAATATGAATATGGATTTTTTTTTGTTAGATATGGATACGGATTCAGCAGCTCACTATCTGTCGGATACGAATACGGATTCGAATAATTTGAATATTGATGGATCAAATATCCACCTATACATGTGGGTTGGACCAA
This sequence comes from Guadua angustifolia, assembly GCA_036346375.1. Classification (NCBI taxonomy): domain Eukaryota; kingdom Viridiplantae; phylum Streptophyta; class Magnoliopsida; order Poales; family Poaceae; genus Guadua; species Guadua angustifolia. Next base: position 31,847,738 of record CM070514.1, on the reverse strand, counting down.
AACTACTCTTTTGGTCTAAAAAGGTTTCTTAATTTCAGAATCGTTTTCTAATTTAATTAATTTTTAATAATATTTTGATCAAATCAACTAGTTATGTGTTTTTATTAATTTTTTATGTACAATCTAAGGAGTTATCATGTTTCGATAAATATTCGAAACCGTATCCGATTTGATTCGTATTTAATCCGTATATGTATTCAACATTATCCGTATTCGTAGGCTAGTGATCGGTCTGACTCACCTAGGTCGTGCCGAGCGGAATTTCTTAGGCCAATGATTGTTCTGACTCACCTAGGCCGCCCCCTTTACCAAGGAAGTATCTGGGCCTTTGGCCCGTGCTGTGGTGATGCCACCCGTCCCGGCGGTTTGGCCTGAATTCTACCCGCACGACGCTTTTAGCCTATCAGCCCGGGATCCTTCCACTCCGTTTAATTCTGACTTGTTTGTATTTGATTTTAATTCTAGATTTTGGCTTTAAAAGCAAAATAAAAAATAAATAGGACAATTATAGAAATCGATTCTCATATTTTAGCTCACCCATATACACTATAATCTACATTTCACTTTATATATATTTTTAAAAAACCAGCTTTTCTATAGCTATAATCTAGAATCAACTTTTAAAAAATCAAAAAAAACACTTAGCTTAACTTCGTCCTTCCTTGCCGGCCACAACGGGGTGGGATTTTTCGTTGATTTTCGTCTGGCCCGCCCTGCACAAGAAGCTGGAATCAACGTCCGCCTCTTGGCACTCTGTGAGCAATCAAATCGTCCGGAAAATCTTCCAGAAAAGATCACTGCGTTTGGCTGTCACTTAGCGCTGATATATTGCTCTTCGCCACGGTTTACAAATCGACACGGAAAATCGGCCATCCATCCGCACCGATTTTCCTTGAAAATTGATACAAACCAAACAGTTTGTGTAGTCAAACAATTTAAATTCGATGGTCAAATAGCATGAAAAAGCAAAAACAGACTGATTCGTTTGATTTTCGATCAGTTTTCTTCGATTTTCTACACACTCAAGAATCAGTTTTGATTTTTGTTCGGTTTTCTTCGATTTACGGGTGGCTTATATCGAAAATTGGCAAACTCAAGGAAAATTTAAAAAAATGCAAAAAACTGTGAATAAATCCCAATTAATCTATAAAACACCTCATACAAATTTCAACAATTTTTTAATTCATTTAGTGCTTCTAGAAAATGAAAAACAACAATTAATAAAAAGGAACAGAGACACGTCGGATTTTTATAAACATTTACAAGCTTGATCATACTCTAAAATTTTAATGGTATCATAAAAGGTGCCCAAGGATCATGTAGTAAAATTCATAGAAATATTAAACTTCATTTATTGCCCCTAGAAAATAAAAAATAGCAATTAATGAAAAGAATCAGAGACATTGTCAGATTTTTATAAAAATTTTTAGACATGATCGTTCTTTAAAATTTTAATGGTATGATAAAGAGTGCCCAAGGATCATTTAGTAAAATATATAAAAATATTAGACTTCATTTAGTACCTCTAGAAAATAAAAATGTAAGAACATACAAACACAGTTGCACTGTATGAATTTCAAAAAACTCCATATGTTTGATAATCATCTGAAAATTTTATAGCATCAGTAGAATTGCCTCGGAACCTCTCACAAAATTTTCAAATATTTTGGATAAATTTTTCCAAATTTCTTGATTTTTTATTTTAATTTAAATTGGATCGGTTCATTGATCGATTCCAAATATCAAACTGGTCGATACGCTAGAAAATTGTGATTTTCGAGCGATTTTCATCGATTTTTCAAACCCTACTCATTGCTTCAAATAAGCAGATTATTTCTCCTCCAATTTTATCTAGACCTTCGGGGCCACCGCCTAGGGTTCAAAATCTTGCCATGATTTTGCAAATCTCGGTCGAAATTTCAAATTTTGGTCAAGGTCAAGATTCTAAATCTCAATAGGATAAAAAGTTTTTGAAAAATTTCAAATTGCTATAGTGATTTCAGTGAATTTCATCAAGATTTTGGCTTTTTGGACCGATTTTCATGTCTTTTGGATCGGATTTCGCACCACAATTTTTGTGGAGAATTGTAATACCTTTTATGAGGAATACATGTGATGTGAGTTGCTGATCCTGATCTTTCGATGAGAGGGGTAACTTCGATTTGTGGAGACAACTCTCGCAATCCGACTACCAACCGTACACGACTAATACGCCAAGCAATCACTGAACCAACTCCGGATTGTTATTGACCTAGCTAGAAGCATGATCGACCTAATCACGGGGATCAATTCCTGAAGCAATCGAAGAATAAGCAAAAACAAAGTAAAAAAGCAATATGAAATTGCAAATATAATCAAAGAATTGATGCGGAGTTCTGAAGCATAGTATTCTGTTAATCTAACCGAACAAGAGAATATCAAATAGTTTCACAAAGGAAAACTATGACTAAAAAACCCTCTTCGTAAGACTACAGCCATCTTATAAAAGAAGAGGAGACAAGGGGGTGCGACCAAAATAGAGAAAACTAACAAGGACTCTTGTCGCAATCAAAAAGGACTCCTTCCTTGACTTTGACAGGATACTTGGGCCTATGCCCAAATAAGGTGGCGCAGCACCATAACCTTTAATTAAATATAAAACTTGATGTTTGGTGGTAGCGACCGAAGAAAATACTCATGAGAGTTCGGCCATCCTTCACTGTGGCATTATGGTAGCTTCAATTGAATATAGTTGCCATTATCTCCGTTACTGCTCTCATGCTTTATTTCCATGCAAGGATCTTGATTTCTAATTAGAATAACATCACATACATCAGGCAATATTGTAGTGTTCATAAAATATGAGTGCACTTCGAGAAACAAAGTATTAAAAACGAAGTTACCTGATAATTAAGTTGACGAGCACGTGCTCTAGTAATTGGCCCTTGTACATCTAGGTGAGGAGCAGTAGGTATGTTATAGCAGTGGAAAAGATGTCCTCATCATTCTCCCCTACTTTGGAGTGTTCCTTGACTCAAGCTCATTTTTTCTCTCAAGTATGGCTTCAAATCTGCAATGTTAAATATGAGACTAACCCCAAAATCTGCATGCAGATCAAGTTTATATACATTATCATCAATCTTCTCAAGCGCTTTAAATGGACCATTAGTTCTAGGCATTAATTTTGATTTTCTCAAGTTAGAGAACCTTTCTTTTCTCAAGTGTAACCAAACAAGATCATCAGATTCATATTTAATTTCTTTTCTACCCTGACTTCCAGCAAGTTTATATTTAGCATTCATATGCTCTATATTTTCCTTAGTTGTTTCATGCCTCTTAATTATTAATTCAGCCACGATGTTTAGCATCAATATTTACCTTTTTGAAGATGGTAAAGATAATAAATCAATAGGAGAATGAGAAATGAATCCATATACTACTTGAAAAGGGCACAACTTTGTGGTTGAATGTAGTGGTTGTAAGAAAACTCCACATGGGGCAAGAAATCTTCCCACATCATCAAGTTTGTCTTCAAATAGCTCTCAACATAGGAGATAACGTGCAGTTAACAACTGCAGTTTGTCCATCAGTTTGAGGATAACATGTAGTAGAAAACATCAACTTTGTCCCTAATTTAGCCCATAATGACAACCAAAAGTGACTCAAAAACTTTGTATCACGATTAGAAACAATTGTATATGGCACTCCATGTAGGCGAATGGTTTCTCTGAAAAATAAATTAGCAACATTTGTAGTATCATCGCTCTTATAACAAGATTTAAAATATGTCATCTTAAAAATCTATCCATGACAACCAAAATACTATCCCTTTCCTTCTTTATTCTAGACAATTCTAAAACAAAATCTATAAAAATATTCTCCCAAGATACACTAGGAATAGAAAGAGGCATATATAAACTATATGGGTTAAGTTGTGACTTAGCTTCTAACAAGTGGTGCAGCGTGGAATGTAGCACTTGACGTCACGCCAAATCTTTGGTTAATAAAAATGATCAGTTAGTACGTTCTCTGTCTTTTTAACACTAAAATGTCCTATGAGACCTTCTCCATGTGTCTCTTGTAATAACAAAAGACGAACGGAGCTACCTAGAATACATAGTTTGTTAGCACGAAACACATATATATCATTTATCACAAATTTATTCCAACTCTTTCCCTCTTTACAATTCAACAATATTTCTTTACAATTCAAGTTGAGATATTATAGTATAATGTCTAAACAATGCATCAGCAATAACATTTTTCTTCCCTATCATGTGTTTAGTGACATAAGGAAGAGATTTGATAAATTCAACCCATTTAACATGTCTACGGTTCAATTTACTTTGACTTCTAATATGCTTTAAAGATTCATGATCGGAATGCATAACAAATTCTTTTGGCCATAAATAATGTTGCTATGTTTCTAAAGTCCGAAGTAATGTATATAATTCTTTGTCATAAGTAGAATAATTCATACTAGGCATATTCAATTTGTCGCTGAAATAAGCAACAAGTTTACCTTTTTGAATCAACACATCACCAATTCCAACTCCACTAGCATCACACTCAAGTTCAAAAGTTTTACCGAAATCAGAAAGTTGGAACAATGGTGCATTTGTGAGTTTCTTTTTTAGAAGGTTAAATGATTGTTCTTGAGCAAGACCCCAAATAAATGAAACTCCTTTTTTTGTAAGCTCATTCATGGGTATGGCAATGGTACTTAAATCTTTAACAAAGCGTCGATAGAATCCAGCAAGTCCAAGAAAACTTCACACTTATGTGACCGTGTTAGGAGTTAGCTAACTCTGTATAGATTCGATCTTGGCTTTGATCAACTTCAATTCCCCATGGAGAAACAATATAGCCAAGAATCGATTGGTGTAAAAGATGCACTTCTCAAGATTACTAAATAAACGTGCATCACATAGAGTATTAAAAACAACATGTAAATGAGCAAGATGTTCCTCCAATGATTTACTATAGATTAATATATTATTACAATATACCACCAAAGATTTGCCAATGAAAGCACCCAAAATCTCATTCATTAATCTCATGAAAGTGCTAGATGCATTAGTTAAACTAAAAGGCATCACTAACCACTCATATAAATCAAACTTAGTTTTGAAAGTTATCTTCCATTCATATCCTAATTTCATGTGAATTTGGTGATATCCACTATGCAAATCAACTTTAGAGAACACACTAGAGCCACTTAATTCATTAAACATGTCGTCTAACCTAGGAATAAAATGAAGATATCTAATGGTAATGTTATTGATACCTCTGCATTCAACACATATACGCCATAAACTATCTTTCTTAGGAATTAAAATAATGGGGACAGCACATGGAGTAAGGCTTTCGCGTACGTACCTTTTGTCTAGCAAATCTTGCACTTGACGCTGAATCTCTTTAGTCTCCTCGGGGTTGGTCCTGTATGGCGCACGGTTTGGTAACAAAGCTCCTAGAATCAGATTAATTTGATGCTTAATTCCTCAAATTGGAGGCAATCCCAATGGTACTTCACTTGGAAATACATCAACAACCTCTTGCAAAGCATTAGCAATTGTAGGAGGCAAAGAAGAAGACATCCTCAAATGAATATAATTCTTCTTTGCACACTAAAGCATAGTAATCAGAATTACTAGCTTCTATCTCGGTAATATCAGATTTTGTAGCAAGCAAAACATATCCTTTCAATTTAATTGCACATTTGCTAGCGCTAGGTTTTTTCTTCTTATGTTGCACAAATTCTTTGGTTACAATCTGATTTTCACTTTTGCCACTCTCCTTTTCGCTATTAACTCTCTCTAATTCATCTTTTAAAATTGTTTTAGGAGACATAGACAACAAAGTGATTCTCTTTTCTTTAGACATGAAAATATATTAATTAGTTCTATCATGATGCAAAGTATCTCGATCATATTGCCATAGTCTACCTAACAATAAAGAACATGCTTGTATAAATACGACATCGCAATCAGCATAGTAATAATACGAAACAATATAAAAGCATACTCTCACAATGCGTGTCCATGCTTGCAAGATTGTTACAACTCTCACCATCGATGATGACTCTGCATGAACGTTCATTGATGACGAACTTCGTTTGGAACAGGTTGTGGCATTGGTTCTATTTAGCACGCTCCATTTGAGCACTAAGCACATGCTTCACAATGATACTCAAATATTTATCCGTGACTTTAGCACCGAATTGTTCCTCATGTTCAGATTCTTAGTGGTCACCTGTAGGGTCAGTTGCAAGTATAGCATACTCTTCCTTAATATCACTAGTTGAAGTATGCTCACCATTATCCTTTATGAGGAGAGCTCAATTGATAGGATAGTCTCTCATTGTAGGATCGAAATATACTAATATAGCAATCAGAGGAGGGTGAATGATTGCACGGAAGTTAAAATCAAATTTTTGATTATTTCTGAAACACCCCAATTCGGACTCAAATTACTTGATTCGGATTCAATAAAAGTGTAACACCCCAATTTTTGCTTTCCTTGCATTTAAATGGTATTTTGAATTTTTGGGAATTTCTGGAATTTATTTGGATTTATTTGAATTAAACCATTTAACAAATTAATTAAATAATAGAAAAGTTAAAATAAAATTTTACTGAAAATATTTTAGTTGAGTCACAAATGTCCTAAAATATTTATGAGAATTTTTCCAGAATTTTTCTGATATTTTTAATGCCCCAAATAAATTATTTGAATTTCGGGAATTATTTTTAATCGAAAAGAATTAAAAACCTGATGAACAGTACTAGGCCGAGTAATCGTGCAGCCCGCTCGAAAAACCCTAGCGCCCACCGCTCGATCTTCATCCGACGGCTCTCATCGCGCCACGTCACCTAAACCCGAATCTCGCCGGATTCGCCCGCCGCCGTGTGGGCCTCGGTTTCCGCGATTTTCACGGAAGCCGAGGGCACTATTTAATGCGCCGCCACCCGTGTTGGGATCCTCACCTCACGCCGCACCCTCCGTACACTTCACGCCGCCCGAGACGCCGCCGCATCGCCGCGACGACTCGCCAAGTTTCCGGCCAACCGCCGAAGTTCTTCGCGTTGTTTGCCGCCGCCGGTGATTCTCCACCGTCGCCGTGCACCGTCCGGACTCACCTCGCAAGCGCGTCGAGGGTCACTTCTTCACGCCGGAGGACCACGGAACGCCGTCGGCTACGTCTTCGTCTCGTCTCCGGCCGAATCGCCGCCACAAGATCGCCGCCGTTTCACGAAGCCGCCAACCGCACGATCCAGATCCGACCGCCGAGGTGAGCCCACGCCGCTTAGAAATAGTGAACTTCATCTTCAATTCTCCACCGTTAGATGCAAACCGAGGGTCGCCAGATATTACCCGCCGCCGTTCACGCGTACGCGAGACGCCGACAACACGTCACGGACCCACTGCTGCTGGCACCGCACCGCCATTGTGCATGAGACGCCGACAAGGTGGACCCACATGTCACGGCGACTTGCGTAATCGATCGCATGAGTCGCCGACAAAGACGGGCCCACCGTCACCCGCGACGCGACCGCGGCGTGTGACGCCACCGCCGACGCTATGCCGACGCACGTGGGACCCACTTGTCGGCCAGATAGCCGGGTCGTCGGCGACGCCACGATGACGTCATGCCGACGTCATCACGGAGCGGCCGGTCGAGTGGCGTCGGCAAAAGGCCACGTGTCACTCTCTGGTGGCGACACGTGTCACAGATGACGCAATAATTAATTTTCGAAAAAGAGAATATTTATTTAATTCGGTATATTGATTTTAAATATATTTTGAAACTTCAAATGCTTATAACTTTTGCGTTTTAACTCCGATTTGAGTGATTCCAATTTCTATAAATTTGTAAAATTGTGATCTTTCTGTTTATGAATTTTAATTGAATTTTTAGTACTGTTTGTCTACTGTTTATTTATTTATTGGTGTTTAATTGCATATGGCGTAGAGCGTTGAAGTGCCCGATGGTTTCGAGGGGAAGTTCGACCGAGAGCAAGTTCAGAACCAAACCAGCACTTTTTGAAGGCAAGTTGTGTTTGATCATGTTGAACCTATTAGAGCAAATTACTTTGATTTAAACTATTGCATGCTAATTTAATAGAAATGACTTTGAATAAGTTTTTGGGATTAGTTAAATGCCTAGTTGTTTGTATGCCACCTTGTCGTATATAATTGTATGCCATGAATCATTTGTCACCCTAGGTTATGGACTAATAGTTGGACATTAATAATTTGCCAACATGGGTTGAGTAGACCAAGTAGTATGCTTAGCCCTACCACGTGGACATTTTATGATTTTGGAATACCAAAGTAAGTATTGACCTAATGAGATATGGAACATGATTTGTGAATAAGACATGTGTTATTGAGTTGATGATGGCACGTGGTGCAATGGTAAAGAACCGGGGTGGGAAAATGATTTAGACTGAGGCATGTGGCAAGATTGTTTCGGTGGGCCAAGAGTGGCAAGCTGGTGGTCGCATTTGGTTTTATTGGTTTTGGATGTTTAAGGTCATTTTGGTTAGTCTTGCCTCGGTCAACTAAGGACTTAACCTTGCGAGCATTTGAATGAGTCTCTCATCTGACCACAAGCTCCGTAATGGGACGGGCTTAATGAGTAAACCGGGAAATCTATTCTTTGGTACTTGTCGTGGTGGTGTGAGGCAGGAGAAGCGGAAAAGAACTCACATGGCGCAAGAGGGGGTCTGGGTGTGGTAACCAGTCCCTCCAGTGTTGAAACCTTAGCGGGCAGTACTGAGTTTAGATGGAACTTTGGAAAGGCTTCGTTACGGTTATTTGCCTTGGTGGTATTTGACTATATCTTGTGGGTAAAGTGTATAACCTCTGCAGAGTGTACAACCTATTCGAATAGCCGTGCTCACGTATTGAGCATCGCTCGGTGATTACTGAGTAGGGTTAGATTTTCATAAAATGAATTGTTTATGGAAAAATGCTTGGGTTGGTAATGAGGAACTTGACTTAGGATGGAAAAATGATTTACGATTGAAATGTTTGTGAAAGCTATTATTCTTACTCTTGTTTTCTTGCTTTGCAATCTATTCTTGTTTATCTTGAATGTTTGTCTGCTCATGAACCCTAGCCTATCCTTTGTACTAAGCCATGCATGTAGAGTATTAGATTTGCATTTCATGCATGACTTCTTGAGTGCTCAAAGTACTCACCCCACAACAACACAACTTCAGTTGAAGAAGAAGCAACCCCGCTCAGAGGAGAAGTATCGAGGAGCCGATTTAACTAGGGAGCGAGCCCTGGGTCGGTTACTGTGGGCAAATTGGTTGGCGCCACGAGTTTATTTTATTTCATTTGCATTTGAATATTTTAATAAGTATTCGCCTGCAGGCGTATCTTTTGTAACGCGACCATAAGGTCAATCAACTAGTTTGAGTATTCAATTAAAGTACTTCATTATTTATTTGGTTATGGTGTGATATATACCAATGTTGAGATGTGTGCACTAGCGTGATCTCGACTAGTCTTGAATACACGAGGGTCCGGATTGCAAACCGGGTCCCGACAAAAAAGCCTTATGCGCCGGACCAAATTTTTGCTTGCATGCCGGACCAAATTTCGCACCAGACCAAATTTTTGCTTGCACGCTGGACCAAATAATTGCACTGCCGAACCAAATCAATTCACGCTGGTCCAAACAAAATAGACTGACACACATTCACTAAAATAGTAATTCTTAAAGATCCGACCGTTAGATTGATGTGAAATTTTAACTGTAGAAACTAGATTTGATTTAGAAACTAACGCAATAAAAATCAGCTCGATCGAATCTACGGATCTAGAGATCTTACCTTTGCAAGATGACACCTTTGCAACTGACCGAACTCCGTGATGAAATCCAATCTACGCCGGACTAAAAACACCTCAAGGCGCTGAGAGCTCTTCAAATTTTTCTAGTCGCCTTCTTCGTCACCAAAGCATGCATGCATGCATCGACTCTCCAGGTGCAATAGAAAAAAGGATTCTTCATGCATGTAGCGCTAGAAAACTTCTAATCGCAGGAAACGACTCGAAGACCAAAATTGTGCAGAAGAGAGTTTACGCGGACCAAATGAAAGATTCTTGCCACAAGAACCAAGATGCTATGGTCGAAAGAAGGATTTTTATTTCTTTGATCTGGCTACAGTACTCCGAAACAAAAGAGTACAAACCCTAATACTCGGCTCACATAAACAGGAGACACCTCCCCCTATTTATACTGAGCAAACATAAAGAGTTTGTATACAACTCCACGCCCAACATGGAAAGTGTTTGTATACATCTCAACTTGGCCTAACATGTCCGAATACAACTTTTGCACACGTGTACAGCCCACATTCCATACTCACGTGACTAACCAGCCTCCATGTGCACTGTTCTCTAGCCCGAACGTCACGCATGACATCCTCGACCACCAAGACCTCGATTCCTCCTGAACCTAGTCCTGAATCTCAGTTCCTCCATGAACCTAGTTCCGGTCCCGTCATCGACCACGTTCGTCCACGAGCAACACCTGCACATGAATAAACAAGAAACAATTCCGAGCACAAGTCCACGACCTGACTCAAAGTCAATCCATGTAACCACTCACACGAGCGTATTGCATCAAGCAAAACCATTATCATGCTATCACAAGCATATCAAATAAACAGTACATGCACATGCACAACACATGCCATGATTGCAACCACTTTGCAATGTCAATTTCATTACTAAGCTAATTTTTCAGCACATGATTTCACAATCTCCCCCTTGATGAAAACATTGGCAGCACCATTTAGAACTAAACATTGGCATTCACCTCACAAGAAAAGATTTAAGAAATTTTATTTTAAAACAAAACGCAAAGAGAAAAATCTCCCCCTAAAAAGAAGAAATGTGTGTGTGAATGTGCAATATGTGTCCAAAATTCTCCCCCTTTGACAATGAATTCATCAAGAATACAAAAGAGAGAACAAAATCTTTTTGTGTATTTTTAGTTTGTTTTTTTATGTATTGAGCATTATAAGTCATGCACAAATGTAACAACTTCATCACCAAGTCATGCTATTGAAAGTACTTGCACCCTCAAATCTATACATAAACAATGTAGAGTAAGCATAACTAGAAATCAAGTACTATTAACGATTTTTTGCATGGCATGATCTCTCTTTCTCAACAATCTTAAAACCTGAAAACATTGAATTTTTTGTGCACTTTATTTGTGCTTAAAAAACTGATTCATTAACTGATTGCAACAATAACAATTGCAAGGAATTATATGCACCATCAGCCTTACTTTTCAACCATGCCAAGCAATCACAAGCTTAAGGTTTCATGGTTTCGGTCATACACAACCTCTTCCAAGTTCATATCAAAGTGCAATGATAAGAAGTCTCCTAAAAAAGAAGTGCGATAGTACATAACCTTGTTCTTGCATTTATTAACAATCACTCTTTGAGATTTAGCACTTAACTTTCATATTTAGCAGTTTTTGAGCAGGATCAAGACAGGCAAGAAAGTTCAACCATGACAAGATTTAATTCAAGTTTCATTCCATTTAAATAGTCATATCATAAACTACACCATATATGTATAAACATGAAGCTGCAAAGACCTTGTAACATAAACATGGCTTCAAATGACATATGTGTATGAAATACATTGCTCATTACTTTTTCATTGTTTTCCATTTTTTTGTTTTTCATTTAAGAAATACACAAAATATAAATTATGTTACAAAATATTATAAAAACTTCAAAAAACTCCCCCTAAAAAATAACCCATCGGATGAACCAACCCAAGTTCTCCCCAAATAAAAGCAAAACAAGAAGAAGACAAAGGTTTAGTGAAAATATCTGCCAATTGATGTTCAATATCCACATGATGAAGCTCAATATTTTCCTTCTCTACATGATCTCTAAGAAAGTGAAATCTGATCTCAATGTGTTTTGTTCTAGAATATTGCACAGGATTCTTAGCAATGCATATTGCACTAGTGTTATCACACAAAAGAGGAACACTATCCAAATTAACCCCATAATCTTTAAGTATAGCTACTATCCAAAGAATTTGAGAACAACAACTAGCAGCAGCCACATATTCAGATTCAACAGTTGATTGTGCAACAGAAGATTATTTTCTAGATGACCATGCAATAAGAGAATTACCCAAGAAGTGACATAAACCATATATACTTTTCCTATCAATTCTACATTCTCCAAAATCAGCATCAGAAAATGCTCTTAAACTAATACATGAGGAAGCAAAAAGCCATATGCCAAAGTCTTGAGTACCGTGGAGATATCTGAAAATCCGCTTGACAGCTTGTTGATGTGAAGCACGTGGGGAAGCTTGAAAGCGAGCACACAAGCACATAGCAAATTGAATATCCGGCCTTGATGCAGTGAGATATAAAAGTGAACCTATCATGCTTCTATATTCCTTTTAATCAACCGTCTCACCATCTTCATCCGGATCAAGTGTGCAAGTGCCTCCCATGGGTGTCATGATCAGCTTGCAGTTTTCCATCTCAAAGCGGCGAAGCAAATCTTTTGCGTACTTACTTTAATGAACAAAAGTACCTTCCTTCCTTTGTTTGATTTGCAGTCCCAAAAATTAAGTTAACTCACCCATCATACTCATCTCAAATTCCTTCTTCATGGTTTCTGAAAACTTAGACACTAAAACATGAGAGGAACCACCAAAGATAATATCATTAATATAAATCTGAACGAATAATTGATCATTGCCTTGCTTGAACAGAAATAGAGTTTTGTTAACCTTTCCCATTGTAAACCCATTTTCAAGTAAAAAGGTTTTTAGCCTATCATACCATACTCTAAGGGCTTGTTTTAAACCATACAAAGCTTTTGACAATTTGTACACATGATCTAGAAACTTAGAATTTTCAAAACCAGGTGGTTGCTTAACATATACCTCCTCATTAATATAGCCATTTAAAAAAGCACTTTTCACATCCATTTGATACAATCTAAAACTTTTAGATGCAGCAAATGCTAAAAGAATTCTAATGGCTTCAATTCTAGCAACAGGAGCAAAGATTTCATTAAAATCTAAACCTTCAACTTGAGTAAATCTTTGAGCAACCAATGTAGCTTTATTCCTGACAACAACACCATCCTCACTTTGTTTGTTTTTTAAAACTCATCTAGTTCCAATTATATTAAAATCAGGAGGTAATGGAACAAGTTTTCAGACTTTATTACGCTCAAAATTATCTAATTCCTCATGCATGGCATTGATCCAAGATTCGTCAGTTAATGCATGAGATATATCTTTGGGTTCAAAAGAAGCAACAAAAGCAGAGTGAGCATGAGAATCAGGAGCAATAAACCTGGATCGTGTGACTCTCTCATTTAAATCTCCAATCATCTGTTCAGGTGGATGCCTCCTTTGAATGTGCAAAGGAGTTGCAACTTTAGAAACTTCTCCTTCTCCTTCTTCATTTTCAGCATGTACAGATGATGTTGTGGCTTGAGGATGCTCAGTTGTAGGTGATGTTGTGGTAGGTGCCAAAGATGCTATAGCTGGTTGTGCAATAGAAATCAACACTTCGTCCTCAACATCATCATCAACAACAAAAATACTCTCCTCCTGAACATATGCATCTGTACCTGCATCAATTGGACTAGTGCTTGGATTAGCCTCATCAAAAGTAACTTCATAGGTTTCTACAATTCTGTTAGTCTCCAAAATAAGTGCACGATAGCCACGTGTATGAGCAAGATATCCAAGAAAAATACCATCAATTGATCTAGCTTCAAACTTATCAAGATTTCCAGATTTCAAGACAAAGCATTTGCATCCAAAAACTCTGAAATGAGATACACTAGGCCTATGACCAAAACGAAGCTCATAAGGAGTCTTACCTAGCTTCGATCTCAAAAACATTATTAGAAACATAGCATGCAGTTGAAATCGCTTTAGCCCAAAACTTCCTAGGAGTGTGATGTTCGTCTAGCATAATTCTAGCCATCTCAACCAAAGTTCTATTTTTCCTTTCAACTACACCATTTTGTTGAGGTACTCTCGGTGAAGAAAAATTGATGATCAATTTCTTTTTCAACACAAAAGTGATCAAAAGAAGAATTTTAAACTCGGTTCCATTATCACTTCTAATAGCTCTAAATGCTCCTGGGTGATCAACAGATAATCTAATAACAAGACTTCTAAAATGACTAAAAGCCTCATCTTTAGATACCATAAAATAAACCCAAGAGTATCTAGAATAATCATCAATAATAACAAGTACATACCATTTACCTCTGAAAGATTGAACACGAGAAGGTCCAACCGTGTTAAGATGTAGTAGCTGTCCTGGAGCGTTTGTCATCACCATGGTAAGAGGTGGATGAGAACCTGCAATCATCTTACCATGTCTATAAGAAGAGTATACTAAATCGCTATCACCCTTAAGCTTAGGCAAGCCACGTATGAGATCTAAACCACTTACACGAGTAAGATGATTAAAACCAACGTGACCAAGTCTACGATGCCAAAAGAATAAATCTTTAGAAATATTAGCAACTAGACACCTATGCTTAGAAGAAAGTGGTACATCAAAATCAGCTTTAAATACTCTTCCAAAGTGAAATAGATGTAAAGTCAGTGAACTCACTAGTAGCAGCCCTGACTTTCTTGTCTTCGGGAAAAGCATAGCAAGAGAATTTTTGGTCTATGACTAACTCCCATGTGTGATATACATCAGAATCATACTTTCCAGCAAAAGAAGGTATGGTGAATTTAAATTTACCAAGTGGGTCATCATGATTATGTACCTCTCTCAGTGTTGAATCTCTTCTCATACCTTGGCGATTGAATAAACGTTGCCAATGATCATGTCATTGTTGGGATTGAATTCTCCATCGGACTCCATATCTGCAACGTCTTGGTTTGCTTCATCTATGTCTTCTTCTACTTCGTTGGCCCATGAGCGAGTAACGAAAAGGGTATGGTGCTGTTGTGGTACATCGATAGCAACTGGGATATCCGGTGGGTGAGCTCTCTCTAACTGCCCTACGCATGTAACAAGCACAACAACTCACCATTGGTCTAAATGTTGATTCAACATGGTGAAAAATGTTGTACGATTATACATGGCATGAAAGGCGTATCCTTCTTGATATGATTAGAAGAACCTGCCATTGTTAGTAGAAGACAAGAAACAAATCATAAGTGTATGTCCTTATCAACTACAAGGTGCTGGTGGTGTAAAGTCTCTTACACTCAAGCTTTTACCAAATTCTTACAAGCAACAGGTGGTGTTCAGCAACTAGGGTCAGTGTCAAACAATCTCCAAAAATTAGATAGAATGATTGCAAATGATCAGTACCTGTACATTGGTAGAAAGTGTACTTTGGAAAGGCTCAAGTATGGTAACAAGGATTAGCTATAATCAAATTAGAGAATGCAAAGCTGTAAATTTGTTTATGGTGTTAATCAATAGTATGCAGGTCCTAGGCTAGACCGTACTAGAGAGGCAAGCCTAGAATACTAGAGAAAATATGGCATGGCACAACACAAAAACAAAAAGGACACCTTTTTTGCTGCAAATTTTTTTTTGCAAAACTAAGCGTTAACGCTAGGTATGAAGTACTGACTAAGGTTGCAATGTGGCACAATGTGGTGTGGTGCGCATAGAAGATAGGTGGAGAGGTAAAAAGGTAATTAAAAATACTATCTCTCTAATATCATAACAACATGAAAGCAATTTTGTTCGGATTCTTCTTTCCTTTTTCCTAAATTTTTTTAAACTAATCTTTCTTTTTTCTTTTTGACTTTTTTATCTGAGCAAAAGTTGCTCCTTCTATTCGAACCGATTCAAACTCAAATTCTTTCCAGATTTGATCCGCACCCTGCCTATTCTGTCTTCTGGGACTCCAAAGCATAGCGTGTGGCAGCAACCAAGATTGTGATTGGCCTGTGGCAAGAGATGGTGTGTGGCCAAAGCACGGGTGAATGTGGCACAACGAGATGATGTTTGGCAGCAAGGCGGATGTTGGTAGCGGCATGCCAAGATGATGGTGGAGGGTGTGCTGCATCGGCATGAAGACGAGGGTGACCAGACATCAAAAGTCTAAAGGCTAGATATTACGATCAGCTACTCGATGCGACAGTGCAACCAAAGATTCAACAATGGAAAAACCAAAAAGAAATTGCGAGGTACAGATTGGTTTGGATAGAGGATGATCAAACCCTAATTTTTGTGTGTGTTGCTTTTTCTAGACTACAGAACGAAAACAATGTAATATATAAAAATAGTAAATTCTCACCGATAAACTTGAGCTCTGATACCAACTGATGTGGGTTGTTAGTCCCGATCTTTTGATGAGAGGGGTAACTTCGATTTGTGGAGATAACTCTCGCGATCCGGTTACCAACTATACACGATTGATACGCTAAGCAATCTCTGAACCAACTCCAGGATTGTTATTGACCTAGCTAGAAGCACAATCGATCTGATCACGAAGATTAATTCCTGCAAGCAATCGAAGAATAAGCAAGAATAAAGTAAAGAACAATATGAAATTGTAAATATAATTGAAGGATTGATGCAGGGTTTTGAAGCACAGTATTAATGTTGATCTAGCTGAATAAGAGAATACCAAATAATTTCACAAAGGAAAACTACGACTAAAGAAAACCCCCCTCTTTCTAGGGCTGCGACAGCCAGCTTATAAAGGAAGAGGAGACAAGGGTGTGGTTAAAACAAGAAAAACTGACAAGGACTCTCATCGCAATAGAAAAGAACTCCTTCCCTCTTTGGACTCTGACTGGATACATAGGCCTAGGCTTAAATAAGGTGACACAGAACCATAACCTTTAATTAACCATGGTATCATGGTGGCTTTAATTGCGTATAGTAGCCATTATATCTATTGCTGCTCTCATGCCTTATTGCCATGCAAGGACCTTGGTTCCTAATTAGAATAACATCACATGCATTAGACAGTATCTAGTGTTCACTAAATATGACTGCACTCCAAGAAATGAAGTACTGAGAAACGAAGTTACCTGATAACTATGTTGACGAGCACATGCTCTGGTAATTGGTCATTGTATATCTAGTTGAGGAGCAGTTGGTATGGTTGTATCAGTGGAAGGGATGTTCTTATGAACATGTGAAAATTTTGCAAAATCTATGTACACACACAAATTAAGAGAAGGTCAAGGAAGAAGCCACTGTAGATGAGAGTGAGTGAGCCCATGCATGTCCAGGAGCATCATAGCACAGCAGCACACTAGTAGCACACTGGTAGCACATAACAGAAACTCAGAAGGACAGAGTAGAGGAAAACTTCAAACAGAAGTATCAGGTGTAGCTGACCCATCACAACTTGCCACAAGCATCTATAGAACTAGAAATAAATCGCATCACAATACAGACCATCTGCTTTGCTGGGCAAGAATATGTTATAAGATTTTACTAACTATATACATAGATTTTACTATTCGTATATATAAATTTTACTATCATACTAGAGCTGAACCTTTTGGCAGAACTGAATTTTATTACCGCACATACTGCTAAATCCTCTGGCATGATAGTAAAATCTACGTATATGGATAGTAAAATCCAATTCATGCGGTGTTTTTAGGTCTTTTATTTGCAAATACTTAGTATTTTATATTCAAACATATAGGAAATATAGATAAATGCTTACATGATTTTTAATATTTTTTCTAGTCTTGTGAGATCATTTCACATGTGTTTGAAAAGGACCGATATTTCGGTGAATTTTGACCGAAGTTTCAGTTTTACCGGTCTCAAAATTACCAGATTTCAAATTTGTTTTGTATTTTGATCGGATTTTAGAAGAAATTTTAAAAATTTATCAAAATTTTAGATTTCGATCGCCCTAGATATGTGGTTGGAAAACAAAATTTAAGACCTTGTTCCGCCGTGAGCTTGGCTCTTTCTTTATCGTGCCAGCCTGCTTGTTCTCACCCTCAATTTTCTAAGCCTGCCTGTCATGCTTAGTTCATAGTTGTTGAACAACTGTTCGGGAAATTAAAAATGGCTATACTGTCTGCTCTAAATTTTGTGTTAGATGCTGACATTTTATATACGACTGTTCCGTTTCATTAAATTTGATATTTGGTCAAATATAAATTTAAAATAGCGGTGCATTATTGCATTGCATTCGTATATAAATTTGATATGTTGGTCGAAACGTCAAGATCGATGAGTCTGCGAGAAGTAATGGCTTGGCATCATTATCGTGCAATAGTAGGTGATACCGATCCATTTCACAAAAGCTATAGTAGTGTCAAACTAAGATCTCTCAAAAATTTTATACCAATACCCATACTCTACTAAGCAATCCCAGGCTCCCAGCGAAAAAAGACCGTTGATATCGGCGCTGAACTATGCATGTGAACGCCTATCCTGCTGAATTTTATCAAGGCTCAACACGCGTAGCTGACAGGATACACAACCTGAATCTGTGGCAATTTTGCTGCCAGAGCGCAGAGGATCATGGATCTACAGTATATAGACCGGGATTAAGTGACATCAACATCCTTTAACTTAGTCTCCTTAAGGTCTTGTTTGGCAGAGATTTATATTTTAGTTTCATCTCAAATCTGGAGCTTGTATATTAAAATAAAGTTAATTAAGTTTATATTTTTAAGTCTAAAATGTAAACAAGATAACCTACTTAAATACTTTTAATATACCCACAGCTCTAGGTTCAAAAATTTCTGGAGTTAAAAATACTTTGCTCAATCAACTCTACGGATTTTTTAGAGTTGAAGTTGTCCCACTACTACAAAACAGCACATAGGTGGCGCCCTATTTGTGGCGGTTCTTTTGGAACCGTCACAAATACATGTATCGATGGCGGTTCTATATGGAAATTGGCGGAGGACCATTTGTGGCGGTTGCATCAAAAACCGCCACGAGATAATACTGTCTGGCGGTTTTAAATAAAACCGCCACGGATAACGGCTGAGACTATTTGTGGCGGTTGGTAGATGGAACCGTCACAGATAATACATTTTACGTGGCGGGTTGGTTTTAGAACCGCCACTAATAATGCTTTCTATAAATATCCTGTTGCCCTGTCATTTGGTCATCTTCCTCCGAGAACAAAACTCGACTTTTTGATTTCAGATTTTGTTTGGCCAAGATCTTGTGCTTCCACTTCAGTAGAATAGTTCCAAGGTGTGTAAAATATGTCTCCTCTCTTCATTTCTAGTGTAAAATTGCCATTAAAAGGTTTATTCCTAGCTTAATTAAGGTTTAGGTGCAAGGTCTACATTTAGTTTGTTTTTTATTTAGCTAGCAATTTGTAGATGATGAATTTATTACCTTCTTTGTATTAGATTAAGTTCTCTACCTTATTTAGATGATGATTTTTTGTCAAGCATATGTCAAATATATGTATTTACGATTATTGGATATTAATGATAAATAAATTATAGTTAATATGATAGATGGGTGATCATGAAGTATAAAAATTATAGTTAATATTCCGAAGGATATGTATAAAAATTACGTTGCTCTTCCGAAGGATATGTATAAAATTTATGTATTTACGATTATTGGATATTAATGAAAAATAAATTATAGTTAATATGATAGATGGGTGATCATGATGTTAATTGCCTTGCATTTTGAGATGAGGAAATTTATTATATTGCTCTTAGAAGGATATGTATAAAAATTACGTAGTTAATATTTTTCTTAGTTACCATTAATTTTTTTAGATTAGCGCGTGTATATACATCTTGCTTCATTAGTGGGTATTGTTAGTGAATTTTTATGAAGCATATAAACCCAATTTATGTAATTAAGATTGTTGGATATATATATATATAATTTTTGGTTACGTATGAGTATATATTAAAATTAATTAATTAAGTTTGCAACATTTACTTAGTATTAATGTTGTCCGTTAGTGCATATTGTTGAATATTCGAATAACAATTTATTTAATTAAGATTTTTGGATATTAATAAATTGCTTAAATTAATGAACTGTAGATGGACCGGAGATGGATGTACGATGTAACCGTTGCAGCCAAGAATATATCGACGGTGTATCTGTTTTTCTAAGAGCGTAGGGAAACGACTTGCAAAAGAAGACGAGTACATACAACGTCCATGCATTGATTGCAAGAATGAGAAGATGTTTTCGAACAAAACCATATCCATTTGCACTTGATCCGGAGGGGTTTTGTACCTGGCTATACAAGTTGGACAAGGCACGGTGAAGAGGAGATCATACTTGAACGTGATAACGTCGACGACGACGGAGCCGGCAATGTGGCAGCTGACATCAGTTATGGATCCGATGAGGATAGGTTGGTCGTCGATGGCGACATTAACTGCTCAAATGTTGCGCGATCAAGAGAACTACACTAGTCAGAGAGAGTTTAATCAATTCACGGGTTTGATGGAGGATTCGGAGAAACCTTTGTTCCCGGGTTGTAAGGAGGAATACACAAAGTTGCACACGGTGCTCTCGCTACTGAAATTGAAGGCAGCCAATGGTTGGTCCGATAAGAGTTTCACGGCGTTGTTACATCTCTTAGCGGACATCTTGCTGAAGGAAGCGTGTTGCCTAAAACCACGTATCTAGCTAAGAAGGTTGTATGTCCCTTGGGATTGGAAGTAGAAAGAATACATGCTTGTCCAAACGACTGTATACTCTATCGCAAAGACTATGCAGACATTCATGTATGTCCCGTGTGCAAAGCGTCGCGGTACAAGCGTAAGGGCGATGACAGCGAAGCTATCGAGGTGAAGAAAGGAGCTCCCGCAAAAGTGGTGTGGTATTTGCCAGTAATACCTCGTTTGAAGCGTTTATTTGGAAACAAAAAGCACGCCAAATTGATGCGATGGCACTCGGAAGACCGTAAGAGGGATGGAAAAGCGAGACACGGTGATTACGCCAAGTGGAGAACCATCGATAGACTCTTGAGGAGAACTTCGAAATGAACGAGGAATGTAAGGTTTGGCTTGAGTACGGATGGAATGAATCCTTTCGGTAACATGAGCAGCATTCATAGCACTTGGCCCGTGACTCTGTGTATATACAACCTTCCACCCTGGTTGTGTATGAAGCGAAAGTACATTATGATGTCGTTGCTTATCCAAGGGCCGAGACAACCTGGCAATGATATTGATGTATACCTACAACCATTGGTGGAAGATCTTGTGATATTGTGGAGCGAAGGTGTCTGGTATGGGACAGTACAAGCGAGAGTACTTCACTCTACGGCGCATTGTTGTTCTCGCACCATCAATGATTTTCTGCGCTTGGTAACCTGTCCTACTGTACTATAAAGGAGCGAAAGCATGCCCCCAATGCATGGATGAAACCGCTAGTGTGTGGCTCAACAACTCGAGGAAAAGCAGTGTACATGCGTCACGGGAGGTTCCTTGAGAATCATCCATACCGCAATATGAAGAAACAATTGACGGGACAAAGGAGGACGGTTTAGCTCCAAGGCGTCTTCGTGGGGAAGAGGTGTATGATATGGTTAGGGATCTTAATGTTGTACTCGGAAAGGAGTCTCGGTAATACATCGCGGTCCCATCTTGAGAAGACCACGTGGAAGAAGAGATCCATCTTTGGGACTTACCCTCTTTGGAAGGACTTGGAAGTCCGACATCGTGCATCGACGTCATGCATGTAGAGAAGAATGTATGTGATAGCGTGGTTGGTCTTTTACTGAATATTCCTAGCAAAACAAAGGATGGACTGAAGGCACGAAGGGATCTAGAAGACATGAAGATCAGAGCCGAGCTACATCCTCAAGACACTGGGAAAGGCCGGCTTTACCTTCCCGACTTGCTACACTTTGAGTAAGAAAGAAAGCAGAACTCGCAAGTGCCTGCATGGTGTGAAAGTTCCGTCCGGTTACTCCGCAAACATCAAGAAACTGGTATCGATGAAAGATTTGAAGTTAATTGGTATGAAGTCTCATGATTGTCATGTGATGATGACACAAATGCTCCCTGTTGCAATTAGAGGTATTTTGCGACAAGATTCGAGAGGCAATCACGAGGTTGTGTTCCTTCTTCAACACGATTTCCGCGAAGGTCATCGATCCCGTTGGACTTTATGAACTTCAGTGATGTGGTAAAGACTACGTGCCGACTAGAGATGTATTTTCCCCATCATTTTTGATATCATGGTTCATCTCATTGTTCACCTTGTCAATGAGATAAATATTTCTGACCTGTATTCTGCATCGATGTACCCATTTGAAAGGTATATGGGTGTTACGAAGAAATATGTACGTAATCGATCTCGTAGGAAGGCTCAATTGTAGAAGGTTATGCAACCGAGGAGGTTATTGAGTTACGTGGTCGATTACATGGAGGAGGTCGAACCGGTAGGAGTGCGATATCTCGCCATGAGGGTAGGTTAGGTGGGAAAGGTGTAATAGGAAAGAAATCTACAAATTCCTACGATAATATTTTGTCGAACAAGCCCATTTCACAAGATACAACAATCACTTGAGGTGTGCCCGTATATGGACATACACAAGGGTAAGCTAAGGAGGAAAACCGAGGAAAGTCGAGATTTGGATAACAAAACAGCACAATCGTTTGTTCAGTCATTGGTTCAGGGAGCACATGTCTGGTGAAGAAACGAGTGTTACATTGAGGTGGTTGGCAAAAGGGCCTTCAGGTACAATCACGACATGGCAAGGATATGACATCAATGGATATACATTTTACACGAGCTCGGGATAGCAAGAGCACTTACCAAAAGCAGTGGTGTCCGTATAGGCGCCTCGACAACCAGAAAGACGAAGAGCATCTACTACGGGTTCATAGAGGAGATTTGGGAGCTGGACTACTGCATTTTCAAGATCCCGGTGTTTCGATGTCATTGGGTACGACTCCCGAATGGTGTCAAGGTGGACAAGTACGGCTTTACTCTGTGGACATCGAACATGTCGGATCTGAGAGATGAACCATTCGTACTTGCGAATCAAGTAGCACAAGTATTCTACATAATCGACCGGCGGATAAGAAGCGCCACGTAGTTACGCAAGGAAAAAGAAGGATCGTTGGAGTTGAGAATGTCGTGGATGAGGAAGAGTACAACCGGTTTGATGAGTTGCCTCCTTTCAGCGCTGACGAGATTAGGCCCGAGGAAGAAACCACTCAAGAAGTTACCTATCATCGCGATGATCACAACGAAGGCCAAATTGTGAAAGAAAATAATT
The DNA here is from genome assembly GCA_036346375.1 of Guadua angustifolia. Lineage (NCBI taxonomy): Eukaryota > Viridiplantae > Streptophyta > Magnoliopsida > Poales > Poaceae > Guadua > Guadua angustifolia. The sequence continues at coordinate 31,824,534 of CM070514.1, read as the reverse complement.
AGCTAGGAGTAATGGCAACATGTCGCCTTTTATATGGAGTAATGGAAATGTGATGTAAGAAATGTACATTTCTGTCGAATTAATAGGAAATAAATATGCATGATTTTGATGAGAAAACTTCGAAACTTCGAAGTCTCGACTAGGCGATGGTGGAGTCTTGTTCAATTGAATTCAGGTTTCTATGGCTACTTATGTTATACATGCTTCATATGTATTAATGTATGGAAGAAAAAAAATCATGTATTGTCATATGCAACATGGTATATTATGATTTCTGCAGTTTTTAGAGTTATGCATGCTTCTCGAGTTTATCTGATTGTCATCTGTATCTATGGCGTGGGAGGAGTATCGTGGCGGTTAAGAACAATAACCGTCACAGATAACGTCATCTGTGGCGGTTAAGAACAATAACCGTCACGAGATAAGCGTTATCTCGTGGCGGTTATTGTTCTTAACCGCCACAGATGCGTTATCTGTGGCGGTTATTGTTCTTAACCGCCACGATACTCTCTACATATAGTTCAGCCCATGCTTACTCAGACTTCGCAAATTTCGCTTCCCTCCATACATGTGCCCTAGCTCCCTTGCCGCGCCGCGACGAAGGCTCCACCGTAAGCGCCCCGACGGCTCCTCCCCACCGGCGCCACCCCTTCAACGCCCTCCGCCGGTGCCGCCCCTCCCTCCCACCGCACGCCCCCTCCGGCCGCGCCCTCCCCACCGCCCCTCACCGCCCCCTCCTCCTCCCAAAGACCGCCCCTCCAGCCGGACGCGCCCTCCCCACCGCCACCGCCTCCCGTGCCCTCCCACCGGCCGCCCCTTCGACGCCCTCAAGACCGGTGCCGCCCTTCAACCCTACCTGTAATTGGGACAGAATGATAATTGGGTAAGCTCGGCCATGCTGCAGGCAAACAAGTGAAAATTTTGCATGTCTATCCTCAAATGGTCAAATAAGTCAATTGTAGCTATAGTTGATTTGCTTTCTTGCTAGTTAGATTTGTTGTTTCTAAATCACAACGAATAGGACCTTCTATGCTGCAATAGTTGGTTAATGACTGTTAGATTTGGCTTAGGCAATCTACATGCACTGAACGAATCTAATGCTGCAATTTGGTAGAGTTTGAAAATTATATCTTCCGTAGTTTCAATTGATTTATGAAATCTATCTAGGTCTTCTTTGATTTGTCATTTAGACATGAAAGTTTCAATTATCAACCTGTGTATGCTAAATATATTTATTTGTAGATTTGCATAGTTTATATTAAAAATGAAAGCATTTTGTTCATAGGAAGCTTTCCCTGCTGAAAATGCAGGTATCATGCTATCCATAATTGTCAGTTGCAATGTGTTCTTAGGTATAGATTTGGATAATCTCTAAGTTTGGCCACTTATATGACTTATATGACTTGCAGGTTGTGCAAGTATGTAGTGCTACTTTTATGTTTGTAGGGAAACTAGGAAAACAGTAGCTTGATTGGGCAAGAGATCTATATGGAATGACCATATACAGCTATATGGAAACCCTCTTTATGTCTATGATGTATAGTAGTCTGTACGTTGCTAACACAACTAGAAGCAACAAAGAAAATTGAAGATCAAAATGCTATTAGGTGTCTAGTTCTATACACTCAAGCATATGTTAAACTTTGATCAGGAAAGTGTCCTACCTTCTTGGTGGGTATTAGTTGTTCTTGCAGAAGATATATTCAAGATGCATGCTGTTCTAAAAATACTGAAGTGACGTGCACTACAAACTTGATTTGGAAAGCATTGCTTGGGATTTTAGGACCTGACAAATATATGTTGGTTCCATATTTGCATGTTGTTTGCACAAATGGCATAGAGATAGCTTTTTATGCAGGTTTGCATTTTGTATGGGCATTGCAATGAAACTAATGTCACATTTAATTTTAATTGTGTTTTTCAGCATGTAGTAAGCTATGAAATGATATCTGACAAAAAAATGGTTAATTGTTGCGCATGAAGTTTGCTCTAAAAAAAACTCTCATCTGAAGTTTCATTCCATGTACAGTTTGCTTGGAATAATCAATAGAATGTATCATGATGCTAGCATTGAGTTATGTCAGGTTTTTCATGTTGTTAATTGGTGTGCTCTACGATGAACTTGGTTACTTGATATTGGCCACATTTCTGTGAATGCAAAGGGGCCAGTCAGTTCTTTTGGCTTGGGGACCTTGCTTGTGGGGCTTACTGTTCAATGATGATTTAGGGACTGAAATAGACTATTTGTGACAACAAAACTTGACAGTTTATTACAGCTTGATTGATTAGTTCAATTGTCATCTTTCTGTATATGCTAGTTTAGACACCTTGTGCTTATTGTTGTGCTGCTGGTGACAAGCTTGTCTCAGTTCAGTCCACTCTGTGTACATTTTAAGCACACTAGTAAGCTGTTATTTATGTCCAGTAAGCTTATTAGATTTTAAGCACACTAGTAAGCAATAGAGGTAAGGTTGTCACAAATCGGTCTATTGCTCGTTCTCGTGGCGAGGAGGGCCTTTAGGCAACCCGACATCCGAGAACACTTTAAAATTAAAACAACTTGAATCATTTCTATTTGTTGCTTTTATGCATTATTTTGTACATTTCTTATCTCCTCACTATGTTGCTAAGCATTATTTTGTCTATGTTGATATCTCTGATTGTGTGCTAAACAAATACGAGGTTAATTTTCTTTGTAATTGCTAAGTTCTATCTTATCTATGTCATTCTTGTATTTGTATTTGTGACTCAAAATGAGCTATGGACAGGCACTTTAAGGATCTAATTTAGTCCTCAGTTAGTACATCTTCTATCTTAGCACATCTTCTATCTTATTCCATTTGTGACTCGAAATGAGCCATGGACAGGCACTTTAAGGATCTAATATAGTCCTCAGTTAGTACATCTTCTATCTTATTCCTCAGTCAGTACATATTTTCCTCAGTGTGCTAATTCAATATGATACACTTAGTTATTCTATCAGTTAGTACATATTTTCTTTCCCTCTCTGAAATATCTCCCTTTCTATTGAGTAGTTCTAATGGAGCCCAAACCGAGCCTATAATGGAGGAGAGCCCGAACAGTACCTTACCCTCCACCCAACCACCGCTGTTTTCCGGGAGGCCACCCAACCACCGTTGTTGCCGAGGCCTCCACCGCTGTTCCCGGGGCCTCCACCGCTGTTCCCAGAGGCCACCCAACCACCGCTGTTGCCGAGGCCTCCACCGCTGTTCCCGGGGCCTCCACCGCTGTTCCCGAGGCTGACACTTCTGTTGCAACGCCGAGGACGAGGGAAGACTAAGAAGCTGAAGGCCGATACACCATCACGGAGATCTCAGATCTTGGGTCCCCTGTTGTAATCAAAAAGGCAGCAGACAAAATCTGGTCAACATGCGGGTACATCGTAGGAGAAAGTGCCAATCACCTATTTGGATTGGCATAAAGTGCCGAGCCACCAAAGCGGATCGTGGATGAGCTCAAAGGAACCTTCGCATTCCCGAGGAGTCGAAGGACTCGTGCGTCGCGATGCATTGATGACCATGGATGCGGCGTGGAGAAACTTCAAGGCGGTGAGCGTAAATTATGTGAAGCAAAAGCGGTCGACCGTCGGAGACTACCCAAGATTACCATCATTGGGATGAGTTCGTGGCGATGAAGCAATCTGAAGCAGCAAGGAAGTCTAGTGAGGACCACATTAGCATCGCAAGAAGGAATACTCACCCCCACAGACTTGGCACGAGTGGGTACACGGGTAAAATTGCTCAATGGGACAGGCAGGAATTACAAGTGATCCAACAGACTGGCACAAGTCCCTTGGTCGGACTACCAGACCGAGTGAAGCACTACGTGCTAGCGAGGGCAGATCTCTTGTCTACTGGGAGTTTATCATTCAAGAGCAGCGAAAACGAAGCAATGACGCAAAGAGTTCATCAGTTGTACGCCCAGTCCACCCAAGGATCCTTCCACCCAAACAGGGAGAAAGACGAGCTATCAGCGGCCCTCGGAAACAAAGAGCACCCCGGTCGAACACGAGGCGTCGGGGTCAAGGTTCCATGGAAGATGGGATTCCCTGAGCACGAAGACTCTTATAGGAGTCGGAAAAGAGCTAAAGAAGAGCAGCTGCGCAAGAAATGGAAAGTATGAAGGAAAGGGTTCTGCGAGAATTACAACCCACCATTCACGAACAAGTTCAATGACAAGTACAAAAGCCTTGAGCAGACGCAGTCGAAAACGCTCTCTCGGCCCTCTGGTCGTCGCGGCGATTCTTGGTCCACGCCCGGCACAAGCGGACCTAAACCATTATCTGTGGGCGACATACATGACCCCACACCTGTCGGCTCAACGTGCGTGATGAACATCTTTCTCTGAGCCGCTACGGGGTAGCTTATCCGTGCCAACAAGGGGTGTCTGCACAATGCCCCGATAGCGCCGAGTTATGCAAAGGTCGAGTGGACACGGTAGTTACCGATTTTTGATATCAGGCTAGAAAAACCCGCCAATGGCGAGATAACAACTCGGGAGGTGCCGTCCACTCATTCATCGATGGGCAAGCGTGACATCATCTTGGACCATGCGGTGGCACCCTCTCGACATCGTCTTGGATCATGCCTTTGCCGACCTCTCTCGCAATGCAATCCGCGCATCGATCCAAAGACACGAGAGTGAAAGCGGTGAAGAAGCAAGATGAGGTGGAAAAAGAAATCCATTGAGGGCCCCATAAATATGCCCCTGTTAGTACTCCAACGCATAAACACAGAACACACGGTACTTCAAAGGACAAACCTACAACCCGATCCCAAAAATGGCACATTAGACAAGCGTGTCGGCTAGATCGAGGGAAGCGGGACCGAGTATGATGTCGTCCGTGAAAAAAGTAAGGGCAAGGGAAGTCGATGAACAAGAAAATCAACCAAAATTGAAATTCGAGGTTGGGAAGCCCTTAGTCACCGATTCGAAGTTAAAAGTCTAACACCCATGATGCGGCGACTACATGCATGGTACATGGGCGATCCAACCAAGGCGTACTCGAAGGTGATCACCGCGGTGTTCCGTGAGGAACATTTTCACTCGAGGGCTATGGCTACTTCTTAATAGAATTCGATAACATGCACAACTTGTTCTATCATGGCGCCCTCGACATATGTTTTTGAGATTTGGACAACATGGCGTCTAATGTATCAATCTTGGTCTACATTCACGTAATACCGATAAATGTCATGTCTAACTATTTCGTTATATAGATACGAGATTCAAGAACTACGAAGAACCAAGGGGCCAGTGGGATTCCTCGACCCGGGAACGGTTTGCCAAGAAGAAATCGAGAGAGTACCAAAGGAGGTCGAGGAGTACGTCTATAAAGCTTTGCTTAAACTACAAGACAAGGAGTTTATACTTGTACCATACAATTTTAAGTAAGTTCCTCACTAGCGAGTTAAATTACTCGTTGGTTTCGTTATTTACTCTGACGTAACGACTAATGGCTATGGCATCCAGATTCCACTGGATTCTCGTAGTAATTCATCCAGACAAGAGCAAGATGCTGATCATGGATCCACTGGATAAACCTAAAGCAGACTATGAAGTGATGACACGTTTAATCAACGAGGCGTTCAAAAGATATTGTCAGAAGAGCACGAGACACCGCCCATACCACAAAACCCTTACAATCCGTACTAAATTTCCGGTACGCACGCAAGGAATATTCTTATATCGTATTTCATAGTAAATAGCTCCTTCGACGACATCTTAGTTCATTCGATTTTCGCAGTGTCTGGCGAAGCAAGGAACAAATCTATGTGGGTACTTGTATTGCGATACATGCGGGAAATCTTAAGTTGCACAATAAAAGACAATGACGTGGAGGTCAGTCATGCTGACATGACACATCGATTCGCGCCACTCGATTTCTATATGCTCTCTTAATTCTGTTTTTCATACCTACAGCGCCTCAAGCCTCTCTACAGTAGGGCCCGCTTCTGAAATCCAAGCCGTTCGGGGCCAACTCGCCTACTTCATCATGAAGGAAATACTCAACAAAAAAGGCGAGTTTTATGGCGAAGACAACAACGATCCACTCCTCCATACTCATCTCTCACATCGCGTGTCTCCAAGCTCCAAGACCCATAGGCTTCTAGTTTACAAAACTAGTTTAGGCTTTTGTTACTTCAATTCTATTTCATTACAAAGTGTAAATAACTCTTTGTACCTTTGAAATGGGAGCCCTTCTTTCCTCAATGCCACTTCTCTTGTCGGTGGTTCGCTCTTCGTAGCATGTATGTTTGTCTTCTTGAGGAACACATGTACACACATGCAGTGGCACTTCTAAATATTTCATGTGTTTGCCTTACATGGTTATTTTTTCATATGAAGTTATTTCATGTGTTTGTAATAGTTTGATAAACTAATCAAGTGAGAAATGTTGAATGCTTGAGAGTTATTCATGCATGCTTACTATCTATACACAAGGATGAGGCTGATCTCGAGAAAATGCTTACGTGGAACTCAGTTACTCTGTTTTTAAGAGTAAGTTCACGTAATGTGTTATATAATGGCTAACTTTTTGTAACAGAAATCTTACATTCTTTGTACTTATGCACCGATGATAAGTATGAGTTTGCTGATCTGCAAGGATTCAAGGCTTGGTTAAGAACTACTCTCGGTTTGTGTCATTCCCCATATAACACATGGCGGGAGAAATCAAGAAGCTGTTGAGGTAGGGTCTTGATTTGCTTCTTCTGATTCTCTTAACAATACAAGTTCTTTTTTTGAGAACATGATACAAGTTCTTTAGAGCTAATACTATGTATTGCCTTCCCATTTCTTCCATTGATGTGACCTCCTTGCTTGATGATTGAAGAGGATGAAGAGCCAAAAGAAGGTGAAGAGGCAAATGAGGTTAGTTATCCCGTGGCTTACTTCTAGTTTCCCTAATGTTTCTAAAGACTTTGCTTCTTTTGCAACCGATACAACTCGATGCACAAGATAATTACTACGGATATGCATTTACGTTGTTCACGGCATTATTTTTCTACTACCCGTTGATTAAGGTGGAAAAGATTTCTGAGTTTAGCATGTATTTTATAGTTCCCCCGATACTTGAGCTTTGTAAAAGGTGTAGTCGATTCAAATGACCTTCCCCTCAATGTTTCTCGTGATATTCTTCAGGAAAGTCGAATTGTTAGTTACCGAAAATGCCTGTCGGCTTTTATATTTGAAAATTGCAGATTCTTAATGTTGACATTATTTGTGATTTTTTAATCACATTTGGAGGTAATTTATGTTGTTTATTTAGGTAAGAATTGCAGATTCTAGAAAGACATTGAAGTATGAACATGGCGTAGTTTTTATGAGAGAAGAAGCGCTCTTTGTTTCTTCCATTGCTTTGGCTCGGTTTTTTGTTTGTTTTTCTTTAGGTTCTCTACCTTGTTGAGCCAATTGATGAGGTTGCCATTCAGAACTTCTGGACCTACAAAGAGAAGAAGTTTGTCGATATCGACAAAGAGGACATGGAATTGGGTGAGGAAATGTTGAAGTTTGCTACTATTGTTTGTCTGTTGTTTTGACAATTATTTGCATCACGTTAACTTATATTTGGATAATTTCTGTATGAACAGATCATTGTGTTGAAGAATCTGTACTCATCTCTGATGCATTTTTCTCAAATTGGACAGGCTCATGAAGGCACAATCACTTGGTGATACATCAAACTTAGAGTTCATGAGGGGAGAAGGATTTTTGAAATTAACCCCGACCACCCTGTTATCAAGGACTTGAATGTAAGATTCATTGCTCTGGCCACTCATGTATTTGAATGTAAGTTCATGTACCTCATACCACATTAGCAACACAGAAACACATGTAATCTGAAGCGTGTGCACTCACATGTTGAGAGTGATTCTGTTTGGTTTAGTTGGTATTTATGCCAAGTAGTGTTGTGGTCAGCATGTAGTATGTGCAATATTTGAGCACTTAATTAATTGCTTCATGTTTTGCAGTCTTTGCTTCTGTATGACACTTCTATCAATTCTCTTATATATATTCTGTACAGATGGCATGGCTAGCACTGCCTGAGGCTAGCCACAAATGCCAGTTTTTTATTTTCCTATGTCGGACTATCGGTGGCGGTTCGAGCCAAAACCACCATGATAGTACTAGTATCGATGGCGGTTTTGGCTCGAACCGTCATCGATACCCTATGATATCGATGACGGTTCGAGCCAACAACCGCCATCGATACTAATACTATCGATGGCGGTTTTGGCTCGAACTGGCATCGCGATATCATGGGTATCGATGGCGGTTCAAGCCACAAACCGTCACAAATAATGTTATCTGTGGCGGTTCTAGAACCGTCAGCGATAATCTGATTATCAGTGGCACTAAATATGTGGCGGTTCGAAAACCGCCACAGATGGCAGTTTCGAACCGCCACTGATGACCTTTTTCAAGGTAGTGTCCCAAACACTTTTTTAGTATATAAGTATATGATAACCTTATTACAGTTATATGCTGACATTACGAATTTATATTAACTCCGACGATACGGATGATGTCATATATATTAGATCCGCCCTTGGTCAAATCCCCCGGATCCTAAAGATACCTGCACTTGTCACGTTGCGACCCTGCCGTCCAATGCAACACAGTCTCGAGCTCCGCCAAAAGACCGGCAGCATCGATGCATATGTGTCCTATTGAATCTGCGAAAACTACAAAGTACAAGTCGCGCTACGATTGGTACGTGGGGCTCTCCAGTGAACACACCTCATCCTGCGGCAGTGGAACGAGCCGATTCACCGGCGGCACCGAGGAAATTAAGATATAGTAAACATTACCGGCCCATTCCTCGACGTCGCTGTGCCGTACTACCGTGTAATTTCCATTTTGTCTCGAGCATCGGGACCGGAGCTTAACGGCAGCAACCATGCGTGCGAGTATGCGACCACGTGTCCTGGCTATCTTGTCCTAACCGCGACGTGCGTGATGGAGAGACACACACGGGACGCGCGCGAGCCGCGAAATATGGCTGAAGAGCCGATGCACGCGGCGTACGAGGTTAGCTCAAGCCTTCTTCGTCTGGCAAGAAATTAGAGGTTACTACGGACTACTAAGGTTTGCTCATGGCCGTGAGCATCTCATCCGCGCTGCTGCTCCTGCTCAACATGGCGGGGACGCTGCTCGCCCCGCGCGCTCCTTCGAGCCCAGCCTCCGTCGGCGCCGGCGATGATGACGGGGAAGTCGACTTCTTCTTCTTCCCCTTCCTGGTCCTCTACAAGAGCGGCCGCGTCGAGCGCTTCATGGGCACGGACACGGTGCCGGCCTCCACGGACCCCGCCACTGGCGTGGCCTCCAAGGACGTGGTCGTCGATGCCGCCGGCGACCTCGCCGTCCGCCTCTACCTGCCGAACCTCGCCAACAGCACGGCAAGAATGCACGGCGACAAGCTGCCGTTAGTCGTGTTCTACCATGGCGGCGGGTTCGTCACGGAGTCGGCCTTCTCGCCGACGTACCAGCGGTACCTTAACGCGCTCGTGTCGAAGGCAAGGGTCCTCGCCGTGTCAGTGGACTACCGCCTCTCGCCCGAGCACCGCCTCCCGGCGGGCTACGACGACGCGTGGGAGGTGCTCCGGTGGGTGCTCAGGAGCGGGCGGTCCGGGCCGGAACCCTGGCTGTCGCGCCATGCCGACCTGGCGCGGCTGTTCTTAGTCGGGGACAGCGCCGGCGGCAACATCGCGCACAACATGGCGATGCGCGCCGGCAGGGAGGGCCTGGACGCCGGGGCGACCATCCGGGGTATAGCGCTGCTGGACCCGTACTTCTGGGGGAAGCGCCCGGTGCCGTCGGAGACGCGGGACCCGGCAATGCGGCGGTCGCGGGACAGGACGTGGAGCTTCGTGTGCGCAGGGCGGTACGGAGTCGACGACCCCGTGATCAACCCTGTGGCCATGTCGCGCGAGGAGTGGCGGCGGCTCGGTTGCGCGCGCGTGCTGGTGACCGTGGCGGGGCTGGACATGCTGAGTGCGAGGGCCCGCGCGTACGTCGAGGCGCTCAGGGCGAGCGGCTGGGGCGGCGAGGTGCAGCTGTACGAGACGCCCGGCGAGTACCACGTGTACTTCCTCTGGAAGTCGGACAGCGAGAAGGCGGCGAAGGAGATGGAGGCGGTGGTGGCCTTCATCAACGGTGACCGAGTGAGCACAGATTCAAGAATGGATGTTTAAACCGATGTCACCTCGAGAGATTAGTGCTGGACGACGTGTTAATGTTCAGAAAGAGCTCCGTGTCCCGTAACATTTATGAGCTGTTTGGTTGGCTGCATTTGGAGAGATTTAGCTCTGTAGATGCAAAACTCCACTGTTTGGTTGGCTTCTCAGGTATCTGGGTCAGGCTCGATACATGCAAAACTGCCCCCGGAGCCAGGCCCCGCGGAAACGAAAAAATTAGGCGTTTCTGGCGGACCTGGCTCCGCAGATGCAAACTCCATCGCGAAAAAATCTCCACGCTTCGCACGGAATGGTTCTCACTTCTCCCCACGCCTGGCTCCGCACCCATCCCCCACGCCACGCCTCCACACCCATCCCCCACGCTCCTCCCCACCCATCTCGCTGCATCTCCGCTCGGGCGAATCGGCGGCGCCCTCCAGCGGGTCCAAGCGACGGCGACAGCCTCCTGCGGGTTCCAGGCGGCGGCGCTGCGGGCTCCAGACGGCGGTCTCCAGCCGGCATTGACTCATGAGGATCCAGGCGACAGAGGCGGCGACATCGCGGCTCCGGCGGCGGCGGCTGCCGATCAGAGGAGAGCTTCTCCCAACGAGCCGGCGTCCCTCGAGTGCAGCGGTTCGATTGGTCTGTATCTGATTGACATAATGTGATGTGAACTGGTGATTCCAGAACATAATGTGCTGTGCTGCGATTTTGTTTTGTGAACTGGTGAACTGGTGATTCCAGAACATATGTGCTGTGAACTGGTGATTCCAGAACATAATTGGAACATTAGCATTTTGTTTTGTCTGTGATGTGCTGCGATTTCGCTTGTTTGCGTCTGGATGGCATCAACTCTTTGATTACTAAAAATAATGAAGTTGGAATCATGAGCTTAGATAATATCATCTCAAAGAAAAAAAAACATGAGTAATATGCCTTGCTACAATTTTAATCCATCCCCTAATTCCCTTCTCAGCCTGCACCACATCATGCAATCAACCAAACAGCATCTCTTCTCAGCCTGCACCAACTCATGCAATCAACCAAACACCATCTCTTCTCAGCCTGCACCAACTCATGCAATCAACCAAACAACATTTCCTTGCATCCACTCAGCCTGGATCCCACCAGCCTGGCTCCACTCATACAGCCTGGCTGAGTTGAGAAGGCAACCAAACAGCCCTAGTGTACTTCGAATTAGAGTTATGTATTCCTCTTGGGAGAATTGCAAAAAATACCACCCCTAACATTGCCCCTCGTTAAAATGCCACTTAGGTCTATTGTCATAGACACAGAAGGTTCCACATATCAATGAGAGAAGAGTGGCATTTTAGCGAGGGGCAATGTTAGAGGTGGCATTTTTGTAATTTTTACACGTTTTTTTTTTGGTCGGTTGCGCGAACTGAGGCTTCCAGTTTCATGTTCCTTATGGTTTGTTGCAATTTTCTTTCAATATTTAAATATCTTTTATGGTAGTTTTTATACTGTGACATTATAATAAATGGTTACCTATATACATCTTATAATATACAGGATAGGAGACATAATCTTCCACTATCTTAAAAAATTTCCCGAACAAGATTCGCCGTATACTCTGGATCAGTCTTGCAGCCGTGGAAATCTTGTTACGCCAGTCTATACGGAATATTGCAGTGGTTACATAGTGTTATAATTAATTATTTTTAAAACTAAATTAGTTTACTGAGACATTTCAATAGAACTGATGCAACAAGCCCTAGATTTTTTTTTGTACTGCTAGCCAATTGTACCAGTCCCTCTTAACTCTTTAGCGTTGTCGGTCAAGCCCTAAAACTTTTACTTCACCCTTCTACGTTATAATCAGAAGCTAACAATAGAAGGCAAAGGATTTTTTGTTCTATAACGATTATTAGATCAAGCTTCCTATCGGACCTAAGTAATATTGGTCATTATAGTCGGGAATGGAGATGAGTACTTGACAGGAATCCATGATTCTCTTGAAACCGATTTGGTAAGCTGAACAAGCCTATGGAAGATGAGTGGGCAAGGGCTTGAAGTCCGGAAATAGAGATGAAGCCGATGACAGAAGAATTGAAAGCTCGAGCACGTGAAAGTGACAGGAGAATGTGCCCCATATTGATAGGTGGGTAAAAGGAACAATAAAAAGCAGGAAAATTTTTGAAGCGGCGGCTACGGATATGATAAAAATGGTGTGTTTTAAAGGATTGCGGTGCAATAAGTGGAGTAGTTACCAAAAAAATGGTGGTGAAGATATTGTGAAAAAATCATAGTTAAGTCGATGATAGTTGAAGCTAACAAAGAAGATTTTTAGAAAATAACATATTATATTTAAAAATGAGGGGCATATATTTTCACCAGAATTTAGCAAGGTATAACCGATTTGTCAGGTTAAAGATAAAATTAGATATTTCTAGCCGATATTGGTTAAGAAGGAAAAATGTCAAGTTGGAAATAGAATTGTGATCGATGTTGATTCAAAGATGGAATTTTATCTGTATAAAGGCCGATATGGATCACGGCTAGCAACGTATTAGATAAGGATATAATTGGCCTACGCATTATAAAAAGGGGATCAAGGGCATGCAGGAGGATGATCCAACAATCAATTAAACAACTTACATATATTTTTTATCTACCTTTTTCTGTCAATTATGAGTAGTCTTATAATTTACATCTTTTGTAATTTGTTGTTGATCAATAAAGTTATGCATTACCGATTACTGATTTTCTCCGATTACGCCACGTTTTGGTTTTCTCTGATCTTGCTGCGTATTGTCTTTTTTGGGAAAATCTACCTTTACCGACCATCTAATCAGCCCTAACAAACTGTTTAGACTTATCTGGTACTTTTGATTTAATCGGCTTTGAATAGCTATTTAGATCCTTAACTATTGTCACGTTAGATCTGTTTTGAGCGTAATTGTAATCTATTTTGCCAATTGCATGATTAAATTAGCTGGCACGTCTTGAACATGGCGTTTATATGTGTTTCAGCCGATCAATCCATTATTATATTTTTCAACGCCAACAATTGGCCAGAACAACAAACCTATATTTTTGCCTCTGACTTCTTCTCCAAGATCTTTTTGCCTTTGTCGCAAGCAGCGCAATTTCTCTTCGGCCGAACACACGAGAGTTACACGCCCACCGCCCGCATCACCTTCTTAGTCCCACCACCTCCACCGCGCACGCACCAACACGCACGGGCACCACCGGGCACCGGCAGTAGAAGGATTGCTCTGCATCTCTCTGTATTCGTGACGAGTGACCGGTGCGACGTCTAGACACTAAAACGGAGAAAAAACTGTGAGACCAGAGGGTAAAAAAACATGCCCGCTGCCTCTTTCTTGCATCGCCCGCGCCCTTACCACGTAAAAGTATCTGGGCCTTTCGCCCACGCCGTGGTGATGCCGCATTGCCGCCTCGGCTGCTCGGTCGGAAGCTACCCGCACCGCCGCACGACGCTTTCGGCATATCAGCCCGGGGGAGCCCTGCACTCCGTTTAGCTTAACTTCGCCCTTCCTCGCCGGCCACAACGGGGTGCGTTTTTTCGTTGATTTTCGTCTGGCCCGCCCGGCACAAGCAGCTGGAATCATCGTCCGCCTCTTGTCACTCTGTGAACAATCAAATCGCCCAGGAAATCTTCCACAAAAGATTGCTTCTCCGATTTTAATATTGGCTGTCACTGACTCACTTGGCGCCAATATATTGCTCGTCAGTCGTCACCCACTCACCCTCTTCCTTTCAACGTGTTCAAATAAGCAGACTGCTGCTCCGATTTTAATCAGATCTTCATGGCCAGTCCGCCCTGAGCCTTGCTCTTTCTTTGTCGTGCAAATATATATATATATATATATATATATATATATATATATATAGGCAGCATATCATCTGCACATGATTTTTTAAATGCACACCAACTAACAAAAGTCATGAAAAATTCTGAAAAAATTGTAGATGTACTTCATAGATTACTCTATCTATGTATAAAATTGTATGTTCAAATTTATTATATATTGAGAGTTACAAAAAGAAAATTCTGATAAGTTTAAATAGTTTAAACTTGTCAGAATTTTCTCTTTGTAACTCTCGATATATAATAATTTGATTTTAACTTCATACATAAGTAGAGTAATCTATGAAGTACATCTACAATTTTTCAAAATTTTCATGATTTTGTTAGTTAGTGTGCAGAAACGCTATGTGCAGGAGATCGACCATATATATATATATATGTGTGTATGTATATATATATATGTGTATATATATACATATATATATGTATACACATACATATGTATATGTATACATATATATGGAAGTCTTTTCCGTACTTTTGGAAGTACATACTCCCACCTCTAAAATATCACTTAAATAACAGCTTTATATTCCTTTATCACTTTGGTATACTCCAATAAAAATTCTAAGATACTCCAATGCAACATGGTTGACTACATACCCTTTTCCATATGTAAAAAAATATATAAACAAATATTGTTATAAAGGATGGACTTTGATGAAATTTTATATGAAACTCACTTTAGAGTATCTTATAATTAGTATTAGAGTATACTCAAAAGGATAAAGAAGCATAACAACATCATTTAAATGGTATACTGAAGGTGGGAGTACGTACACCTAGGAGTATGGAATCATTTTTCTATATATATGTATGTATGTATATATATATGTGTGTGTATGTTATATATATATACACACACACTTTTCTAATTACGAGTTGATGGCGGTTATCCGTTCTCCTCCTCCCCCTCCCGGCATACCCACGAAACCGTTATTATCCTGATCTTCTGTATATTGGCAAATGGAGAAAGTTTTAATTTGGTTGGATATGTATGCATGCATGATCTACGGTGTATTAGATTCTTATCTCAATCAGCCGATTCTATTTTCAAATACTGTACGACCGATTATTTTTTCATATACTGCACGCATACAGCTTCTAAGTTACCATGTGCCTTTGAGTTGCCATATGCATCCTTTCTATTAAATATTTACTTACATGTGTAGATAAGATCATCTTTTCTTTTTATCTAATCACGTATGGTCTTGATTCCGATCGGCCAGCAACATGCGCACGGCTATACATGACGCGACTAGATAAGTTTGTTATCTATATCTCTATTAATTCTAATTAGAAGTTGGTGGTGGTATATTTGTTCTCCACCCTCACCCTGACACTTGTGTGCACCCGCGTGGCTGAATCGGAAGCGGGCAGTGACCACCCCGGTAGATTGGATTGGATCATTCCGTCATGGGAAGTATATGAATATGCATGACTCATTTATTGCTTTCCTTTCTCCCATTGATCTGGCATTCGAATCGGCGGTGATTGCTCCTAGTGCTTTTGGATTGATTGATTATCTTCCGAAGGAAGATGAGCTTCGATTCATGCAGTTTGATATCTTCTCGCCTTTTTCCCTTTTGTTGTCTTTCTTATTCGACGATTTCTTAATATGGATTCTGTCGACGTTTCGGGAACAGATCCCCACCGAACTTACTTGTTGAATGAGGGATCAACCAAGACCCTTTTCCCGCGAAGGTGTTGGCGTCCGAAGATGCTGCCGAGCTAAGAGGATGGATGGTCGGAGGTTCAAAAGGGGACAATAGACAGGAGATTTTTATCCTGGTTTGGGCCTCTCGTGAAGGAGATAACAGCCCTACATCCAATGGCTTTACTATTGCCGAAAATGGTTTACAGGGTGCTTGCGCGGGTGTGTTGCGCCTTTCTCTCTTTGCTCTTCTTTTTACAGATACACTTGGATGTTTTCCTTCCAGCTTTCGGAAGACCCAAATACTTCTCACAGGGGGGTATTTATAGACGATTACAGTTTTACATCATTTATAACTGAATGACATGCCACCACTTGTGCTCGAGGCGTGGCGTCGCTGCCTTTACTTTTCGCCATCTTGGTAGCGTGGGCGTAGTGGGCTTAAACGTGGCGTCACGGTCCTTCGAGTCGCCGCGTGATTAATGCCACATCGTCTTTATGGGCCACGCATGACCTGCCGACCATGCCCGGGGTCTTCTTCAGCTCTATCCGATCGTCGCACTTCCCCGAGCAGGTACGCTCGGGAAACTTAGGTGCATGCTCGGGCACGAGCTTGGTCGTGGTCGGGGTGGACCCATCGGCCGGTCTGTTCGAGGGTCTTCCTTAGGGACACCGTCCAAGGGCAAGTATGGTCGGCCGAGGATTGACTGCCGGAGTACGATAGTCTTTATGGAAATTATCCGATCCCGACAGATTCCATAGATATCTACTCGGTTGCTGAATCTATATAACCACACCGCTTCTTACCTCTCCTGCAAATGTGTTGAGTTTATCCGTTGAGCGGAGGTAATGGACAATCTTTCTGATCTCGTCGATGTGGCACAAAGGTAGGTCACCGGTGGTGGACGGCAAGATAGGCTAGTGATGCTGCGGGAGCTCACCGCGGTGGATGATGTTAATAGGTTGAGTGAGGTGCTCGCAGGGGAGGCGAAGGCGGTGGAGTTGGTTAATGGGGTGGGGCTGTGGTATGGGCGGGGCAAGGCGTACGAGCTACAAACGTCGCTGATGGTGGCAACCACATACGAATGTCGCCTACCTCTTCAATGCCTTTGGACTCATAGGGCAGCGGTGATATCTCTTTCGGTCGATCAATCGATCTCGAATTATGGTATTACAAATTTACAATCCCAAGTGCTATGATATTATTATTATTTTAGTTTGTGATATTAACGATAATTTTAAGCTCGAGTTTGTAAACAAGTGTTTGGAATTTGTATGCTTTGATGGATTGATTTAAATATTTAATTATTATACATTCAGAGTGAACATTATTATTCAGATATGTTTAGTGCTCTTAGTAAATATTTTTTTATCGTAAATTGAGTTTACGTTACATCGCACGGACACATAGCTAGTGTGTATATATATAGAGAGAGGCCAGGGTACTGTCATGCTTAGTTCATAGCAGTTGAACGATTGTTCGGAAATTAAAAATGGTTGTACTGTCACATATATATATATATATATAGAGATGTCTGTCATCTAAATTTTGTGTTCGACTGCTCTAATATGTTTCTATTTTCTATTATTCCGTGCATTAAATTTGATATTTGGCCAAATATAAATTTAACGTAGCGGTGCATTATTACATCCCAATGACTTGTACTCGGACATCCGAAATTTTTGAACGCACTACAATATTTTTTTTTCACGTGTAACATTTTGTTACAACACGTGCAATATTTTTCTTCGATAAATAGTAAAATTCGCTACAGTAAACGGATGTTGCAAGCATTCAAAAAAAATATTTCACGCGTTGACAGAAAATGTTGCAAATGTAGAAAAAAAATGTTGCAAAAGGCGTCCGATGAAATGAACAGAAATCGGACGTCCGAGCGTTAGTTTCTCCCTTATTACATTGCATTCGTATATAAATTTGATATGTTGGTCCAAATGTCGAGATCGATTAGTACGTGGGAAGTAATGGTATCAGTTATACTCTGATATACTTTTCTTATGTGCAGTAGCTCTTGCATCTGTTTAGAGTTTTGTGGGATACAACATAAGCGTGCATGATCTTAAAAACGAAAAAGATGAATCCCGTAGAGATAAGCCAAAATAATGACATTGAAATAACCATAACGAGAGAGAGATTTAGCAAAGCTAACTGCAAATTCTTTAATCACAACCTCAAATAAGTATAAATAATTGTTGCTCTCTTACAATCTCTCGAACTTTTTTACAACTCTCGGATCTTTGCCGTATATAAAAATATAATACTACGGTGTGTTTGGTACAGCTCCAACTCTACTAGATCTGTAGATCTGGTGGAGCTGGGTATTTCTAGCTCCAATAGATCCGTGGATTTGGAGTTGTTGGTACATTAAAAGTGTTTAGATGAGTCATCTTGTTTATATTTTAGACTAAAATATAAACTTAATTCACTTTATTTTAGGCTACAAGTTTCAGATTTCAGGTGAAACTGGAATCTAGAACTTTACCAAGCAAAACCTAAAGAATATCCTAGTCTCTAATCTTCTCATACACCTTTCACTCTGGATGAGTTGACTTGTGGCTTCTTGGTTGTTTAAGTTCTCTATAATCACCCCTTATGTTTATATAGCCTCCCTAGTTCTTTTCCTAAAGCAAATATAAATACTACTCCAATTAAAATTAGGAATACTAATTCTATTAAGATTCATTTTGCACATTTTTTTAAATTCTAAAAGGTTGTATATGTGTCATTATATTTAACAATTTCTACCTTGACTCTTATCCATTGAAGTCACCTTGCTCATTCAAGAGTTTGCTCCAAATCAGCTTCGTATTTTTTTTCTTTTTCTTCCTTTCTTTGGGAGTACCCCACCATAGGGGTTTATGCACATCACCGCAATGTGTGTGTTGGTATTTGGGCTTAACTTCTTGAACCTTCCACCTGAGATCCATTCCTTTGTGTAGTTTGATTAACCACACCTCCTGTTCCTATAGTACTTCATGCCATATAGGTTTGTACCGCCTCCGAGCTCCACCTGCTCATTGGTACTGCGTGGTTGGTCCCGCCACGTCGTTCTTCTTCCATCAACTCAAATCTTCTCCTTTACATATGTTAGATTTTGCAACTATCTTTGTAGTTTCATACATAACTGCAGTTGAAATCTAATTACACAACTACAGAAATGCCTATATTAGATGCCTCATCACAGACGATTTTTCAAAACTACCTATGTTAAAGCTAATCACAAATGATTTTGCTAGCGTGACATGTTGAGGGCATGTGCATTGGCTTATACAATCTGGGATAAGTGTTTGCCATATGCCGAAGTTCAGCTACAACAATAGTTACCAGCAAGTTTACAGATGTCGCCATTGAAGCGCTTATATGGAAGACCTCATTAACGCCGTTGAATTGGAATGAGACCGAGAACGCCATATGTTTGGGCGGACATTCTTCAAGAAGTCAAGAGCGGTAGCCATGATCGAGGAACGATTGAAAATTGCACAATCAAGACAAGAGTTATGCCGATAAAGCAGGATTTGAGCTTTGAGCTCAAGATTTTGTGTATCTCGAGTTACCCCACTCAAAGGAGTTAAGAGGTTTCACACTAAAGGGAAGTTAGCGCCAAGATATGTTGGCCCATTCAAGATTCTAAGTTGTAGAGAGGTAGCATATCGGCTGGAGCTACCAAAGTGTGTGCATGATGTGTTCCATGTGTCACAATTAAAGAAATGTCTCCGAAAGTGTCAAGAGCAGATAAAGCCTGGCCGAGCAGGAGGATTTGACCTATAAAGAGTACCCGTAAAATCTTGGACACAATGGATCGAGAAACGAAATAAATACCGCTTAGGAGTTCAAGGAGTAACCATTCCGAGAGCGAAGCAACTGGGAGCGTGAAGAAGACCAAGCAGAATTCCCAACCTATTGTAACACGAATCTCGGGTCGAGATTCCATAAGGGGGAGTTTTGTAACACCCCAATTTTTGCTTTTCTTGCATTTAAATGGTATTTTGAATTTTTGGGAATTTTTGGAATTTATTTGGATTTATTTGGAATTATTTGAATTTATTTTGAATTAAACATTTATCAAATTAATTAAATAATGGAAAAGTTAAAATAAAGTTTTGCTGAAAATATTTTCTTTGAGTCACAAATGTCCTAAAATATTTATGAGAATTTTTCGAGAATTTTTCGATATTTTTAATGCCCCAAATAAATCATTTTATTTTAGGGATTATATTTAATCGGAAAAGAGTTAAAATCCGGATGAACGATGTATTGGGCGAAATCTTGTCGGCCCAGCTCGAAAAACCCTAACGCCGGCCGTTCGATCTTCATCCGACGGCTCCTCGTCGCATACCACGTCGCCTCAACCCGAGTCGCCACGGACTCATGCCGCCATCGGCTCCTCGCGTTCTCGCAGCCACGGACTCCTAGAGCCCCTATTTAATGCGCCGCCGCCCCTCCTGTGTTCCTCGGTTTGCGCCGCACACTGCCGTACACTTCCCATCGCCCGAGACGCCGCCGCAGACGAGCTTGCGAGCTGCCGAGCCACGAACCACCGCCGCACTTCTTCGCGCCGCTTCAACGCCATGGGTCACTCTCGCCGTCGCCTGCCACCCTCGAACTCACCTCATCGCGCCGCGTCGGGAGCGTTACTTCTTCGGGCCGGAGGAGCTCGGGAACGCCGCGCCGCACGTCGTCGTCTTCGTCTCCGGTCGAACCACGCCGCCGCAACACCGCCGCGTCTCGCGAGCTTCCACGACCGTTCGATTTCCATCCTAGGGCCGAGGTGAGTCCACGTCGCCCTTGCACAGTAAACTTCATCTTCCAATCTCCGCCGTTAGATGCAAATCCGAGGGTCGCCGTATTGCCACGTCGCCGTTCATCGCGGCACGCAGACGCCGACAACACGGACCCACATGTCGATGGCACCGCGATCGCCACCGCGGCATGAGACGCCGACAAAGACGGACCCACATGTCACGGAGCGTGCACTATTCACACGAGACGCCGACAAGACGGGCCCACTCGCCGCCGCGACGCACATCGCGTGCGTGTGACGTCACCCCTGACGTCATGCTGATGTCACGGTGGGTCCCACTTGTCGATGAGAGAGCCGAAGTCGCCATTGAATTGGTGAGGCAGGAGAGCGACGCCACGATGACGCTCATCTCGACGTCATCACGGAGCGGTCGGTGTACGACGCCAAGAAGGCCACGTGTCACTCTCTGGTGGAGACACGTGTCACAGATGACGCAATAATTAATTTTCCAAAAAGAAAATATTTATTTAATTCGGTTTATTGATTTTAAATGTATTTTGAAACTTCAAATGCTTATAACTTTTATGTTTTAACTCCGATTTGAGTGATTCCAATTTCTATAAATTTGTAAAATCAAGCTCTTTCTGTTTATGAATTTTATTTGAATTTTAGGCTTGAGTTGCTCTCTGTTTTATTTATTTATTGCTATTTATTTGCGTACGCTGCGTAGACGTTGAAGTGCCCGAAGGTTTCGAGGAGAAGTTCGACCGAGATGAGCAAGTTCAGAACGAGAACCAGCACTTTTTGAAGGCAAGTTGTGTTTGATCATGTCGAACCTACTAGAGCAAATTATTTTGATTTAAACTATTGCATGCTAATTTGATAGAAATGATTTTGAATAAGTTTTGGGATTAGTTAAATGCCTAAGTTCTTTGTATGCCACCTTGTCATATATAATTGTAGGCCATGAATCTTTTGTCACCCTAGGATATGGATTAATAGTTGGACTTTTATAATTTGCCAACATGGGTTGAGTAGACCAAGTAGTATGCTTAGCCTCGCCGTGGACATTTCATGATTTTGGAATACCAAAGTGAATCTTGACTTAATGAGATATTGAACATGCTTTGTGAATGAGACATGTGTTATTGAGTTGATGATGGCACGTGGTGCAATGGTAAAGAACAGGGGTGGGAAAATGATTTAGGCGGGGCAAATGGCAAGATTGTTTACGGTGGGCCAAGAGTGGCCCAGGCGGTCGATTTGGTTTTATTGATTTTTGGATAATTGAGATCACACTTGGTTAGTCTTGCCTCGGTCAACTAAGGACTTAACCTTGCGAGCATTTGAACTGAGTCTCTCATACTGACCACAAGTTCCGTAATGGGACGGGCTTAGCTGAGTAAACCGGGAAATCTATTCTTTGGTCTTGTCGTGGTGGTGTGAGGCCGGAGAAGCGGAATGAGAACTCACATGGCGCAAGAGGGGGCCCTGGTGTGGTAACAGTTCCTCCGGTGTTGAAACCTTAGCGAGGCAATCTTGGGTTTAGATGGAACTTTGGAAAGGCTTCGTTACGGTTATTTGCCTTGGTGGTATTTGACGTATCTTGTGGGTAAAGTGTATAACCTCTGCAGAGTGTACAACCTATTGAATAGCCGTGCTCATGGTAATGAGCATCGCTGGTGATTACTGGGCAAGCGGAAAGAGTTAATCAAATCTTGGAGGACAAGGGTTAGATTTTTATGAAAATGAATTTTTATGGAAAAATGCTTGGGTTGGTAATGAGGAACTTGACATAGGATGGAAATATGATTGTGATTAAAATGTTTGTGAAAGCTACTATTCTTATTACTGCTTTTGTCAATTAAAGAAATGTCTCAAAGTTGGAAATTATTGACCTATAAAAGTACCCGTAAAATCTTATTCTTAAATGTCAGATCGCTCATGAACCATAGCCTATCCTTTGTACTAAGCCATATGTCGGTGGGTTCGTGGCAAATTGGTTACGCCACGAGTTTATTTTATTTCATTTTGAAACTTCAAATGCGTTTTAACTCCGATTTGAGTGATTCCAATTTCTATAAATTTGAATATTTTAATAAGTGCTCTCTGTTTTATTTATTTACTATTTATTTGCGAGGCGATCTTTGTAACTTGACCATAAGGTCGATCAACTAGTTTGAGTATTTAATCAAAGTACTTATTATTTCGATATTGGTTATGACTGTGATATGTACCAATGTTGAGGATCGTGTGCACTAGCGTGATCCTCGACTAGTGCTGAATACACAGAGGGTCCGGATTTGCAAAAGCGTCTTGGTTTAGATCGGGTCCCGACAACCCATCTGCCTCCTTCCTAACTCAAATGAAATTTCACCCACCCCTCTACCTTCTTCCTCTGCCTCCTTCCTCGAGCCTGTCGCTACCACCACCGATCATCATCGTTGTCTCCCCTGAGCCCACACGCCTCCTCCGGTTAGCCCTTCCTTGAGCCTATGCACCTCCCTTGAGCCCCCTTGCCTCCTTCGGTTAGTTCTTCGAGCCCGCGCACCCCCTTTAAGCCCACCCGCCTCCTCGTGTTAGCCCTTCCTCAACGCTTCCATTTAGCCCGTCCTCGATGCATCATTTTCCATAGATGATGATGTAGCCAACTAACTATTTGATGGGTTTGTGGGTCTGTTCTTCAGATTATAAATTAGGATGTTTTACTCTAGGGTTTTTAGGTCTGTTCTTTAGATTTGAAAGGGTTAGAATATTTTGCTCTAGGGTTTTGGGTATGTTCTTTAGATCAGAAAGGATTAGAATGTTTTGCTCTAGGGTTTGTGGGTCTATTCTTTAGATTAGAAATGGTTATATTGCTTTTAGTACGCTCAACATGTGTAGGCCTTATGTTAACTGTGTTTCATATTTGTTACAATGTAGTTCTAGTCTTGGAGTTAGTGTACCTTTTGGTTTCATTTTTCTTACACGCTTTTATGTTAAATTTGTTAGTTTAGTTGTGATGATGCTTGGAATGTGGGACTAGTGTGAAAAGCTTACTACCAAATTAAATATACATTGTGGTAGTGGATTGGTGGTGGAATGCCTTCTGATTAGTTGTGAGCTTGTTGTGTACATAAAGCATTATCGATGTTTGTATTTTAATAAATTTTTACCATAAGCATTAGATTTGTTTTGGAAAGGTTTATCTAAAATGGTGATGGGTTTTCTGCGGAAGGCAGTTTGAGAATGCCATAAGTTAAAACGAAGATATCGTCCCCTCATTCTTCATCGACGAACATATCTAAATCACCAACGATAGGAAAACTGAGGTGCAATCCAACAGGAGTAAACGAAAGGCCCCAGGTCTGACCCTGTATACAAGGCCGTGTTAGATGTTTCTCAAGGCAACAATACTTCATGAGAGTTGATGAAGTTAACAACATTGTAATTACCTTATGCATTTCATTACTTAGGTGACTATGTAAGTACTATTTTAAATAGTTTATTATATCCTTATAACATAACAAGAAATACTTTATGCAAAAGTTGGCTATAAAAATGATATGAAAGACCGAAAAATTATTCTATTTTATAATGATTACTCTTGTGCCAAGAAGTTCTGTATGGAAAAGGCTGCTATTGCATTGTAGCACAGCGTTGCCTGAGGAGAATTACGTTAAAGGATTATACTATTGATTTCTGCAGTGATTATGTATCCACAAATTTACTCTGTCAATAGTAAAGTTACCTTCATTTCTTGTTTATTTGTCTTGTTATAAAATCATCGGGGGTCTTGAGATCGACTTCTTGAGCTATAGTGGCATATATGTAGAGATACTTGGGTTGTGAATTGTAGTGGCATATGTGTCAATTATGAATTCATGAATTTGTCAATTGTGCATTCAATTAGTTAATATATATGACTTGATTTCTGAAATAGATGTGTTGTGGTATAATATGTAATCTGCTTGTGCTGTGATGTAATATGTAATCTGCTTTTGTTGTGATGTAATATGTAATCTGCTTGTTTCAGAGGCTAGCCAATAAATAGAAAAAAAACTTAAGTAAAAAAATAATATCATAGACGGTTCCTTAGGAAAAACTATATGTGGTATATCTCATATTACGAACAGTTGGGACTATGAGCCGTGTGTGATAATAAAGATAAAGACCATATATGATAGACTATTATCATAGACGATTCTGACTGTGATAATAGTTTATCAAGATAGTATTAACCAATAACCGTCTGTGATAGGCATTCCATAAACAGTTCTAGAACCATCTATGATATGTCGTATTATCGCTAACACATACTTATAAACGGTTCAGAAAGTTATCTATGATGACGTTTTTGAATCATCTGTGATGAACTTTTCTGTAGTAGTGTTACCTACTATTGACAACACAGTTTCCTTCTCTTAATCAAGATTTTTTGACCTTCCATGGTTGCCCTTCCTTCAGGTTTACCCATCAATAGATGTCCTCTATTGCTGCAAGATACTTTTCATGATTACCGCCCTTTGCAAGTAACTCGCATGACCCACCTTGAAGTGATACCTCAAAACATTCGAGTTCAAGCGACCTCACAGATATTAGATTCTTCTTTATACTAGGAACATACCGAACTCCTATTAATGTGCGATGTGCTCCATCATACATCTACAATTTAACTGTTTTCACCTTGATAATTGCATACTCTTTACAATCAGCTAAGTGAACAGTTCCATACGCCAGCATAGAGATCCTTTGTCAAACATCTCCCTTACCGAATATATATAGATGCAATAATCGAATCTAATATCCATCCATAAGAAGTACCTAATTGACTTATGATAAGTACGTCCTAATCATCTTTTGCTACCGTAATTGAGTATGCACCCTTCATTTGCTTCAAACTTGGATAGTTTTTTATCATATGATCTTCCTCGTCACATAGATAGTATACACATGTGCCCTTGCTTTTGCCGAGGATGAAGATTCATATGGCTTTTCAAGGACTCTGTCTTCAATAGATATACAACTATCTAGTTGAAGTTGAGAGTGTTTTTCTCGATGAAAATATTTATCACTAATTGCTCTTATGATGGTGGTAGAGATGATGCCAGTATGACAACTTTATCGTTTTTCTCAGTTTTCTTATTCACACTAATCAATTGTGTGATAAGTTTATTGAAGACATTACGATGGTCAACGAACCTACCTTCCTCCATATGTGACATGTACAGTTGTCGCTTTAGCACCTACTGGTTTGTCAGCAACTTTGCCATATACAATTCTTATAAATTCTTCTATAATTTTTCGGTGAATTCTCCTTAATCATCGAGTACTTTACCTCATCAGAGAGACATAAACGGATTGTACCGACAACGTTTTGCTCTATCACCTTCCAGTCTTTAGCAGATGTCTTTTCTAGCTTGTTCCCTTCAAGAACAGCGATTAACTCTTGTTGAACAAGGACATCCTTCACCACACATTGCCACGTGCTGAAATTTCCTCTGCCATCAAATTTCTCTTCTTAATTCTACATCATCGACATTAATCTTTATTTTTTGCCATATGACACTTTACCAACTTTCTCACAAATCTGATTAATTTGGACTTGGTTTTAATATCACTTGTTATACTCTGATACCCTTCTTATGCGTAGTAGCCCTCGGATCGATTCAGAGTTTTGTAAGATATGGTACAAACATGTACGATCTTATGAACGAAGAAGATGAATCCTGTAGAGAACCAAAATAACGACAATGAAGCAACCATCATGAAAAAAGACATGAAAAAACTAAAATTACGTTTAGATCCCTCCGTGGTTTACGTTCAGATCCTCCCGGTGGTTTTTAGCAAAATAGACTCGAAGAAAAATAGAATTGCATTTATGTCCCAACAAATCGGTTTTTTTGTAGACTGGACTCGAAGAGAAACAAAATTACATTTAGGTACCACCGTGGTTTTCACCTAGAAACAAAAAACATAGATTCGCTGATGGTTTATAGCAGTCCACAAATTAATCGATGGGTCCTAACAGCCCATTGATAAAAAAAAAAGAAATCTGGAATTACGCAAATGATAAAAATACGTTTTTCTTCCAAAAAAACCACAGATTCACCGATAGTTTATAGCAGTTCACAGATTCACTGGCGGGTCCTAGCAACCTTTTTTTAAGAAAACAAAAAAAAAACTAGAATTACGCAAAAAAAACGAAAATACATTTAGGTCCCTCCGCATTTTTCTCCTAAAAAAACACAGATTCGTCGACAGCTACTAGCAATCCGCGGATTCATCGATGTCTACTAGCAATTCGCGGATTCGCCGACAGCTTCTAGCAGCCCATTTTTTTAAAAAACCAAGAGAATCGAAATTATATAATTTTTCAAAAATATCCATCGGACCAAATTTCGCGTGGCGCAGCGTCGCGTGACCGAATTTCCCAAATTTCGCACGACGCAGTATCCGTGACAAAATTTTACACAATGCAACGTAGTGCGATGAAATTTTGCACGATGCAGCGTAGCGCGTGATCCTCACTAGTTTTTATTAAAGCTCAACATGCGCAGCTGACTAGATACACAACCAAGGGCGGAGCTGGGCCTTGGGCCACTGGGTCCTGGGCCGAGGTCTAGCTCAAATAACAGTGCAAAATACTGTAATATCCTATTTGGGCTCGAGGCCTAGTCTTGCCCCTCCAAGGCCTATGCAGCCATGCTTGCCCGGCGTCCTCGCAACTGAAGAAGGCTAATCTGAGAAAAAATTACAAACCCTAGCCAGTACCAATCCGCCGCACTCCCGGCCTCTGCTTGAGCCAAGGCCACGCCACCGCCGCTCCTGGCCCCCTGGCCGAGCCTCGGCCACGCAGCCGCCGCTCCCGGCCGAGGCAACACCGTTGTAGTTCCTGGCCTCCCGCCCGGGCCGAGGCAACACTGCCGCAACTTTAGGCCTCTCGCTCCCTTGGTCGCCAGCCTACCGCCCCTGACTTCGGGAAGCCCGAAGCCTCCGACTCTGCCCTTCACCCCACGCAGCCACACCCTCTGCGGCTCTACCGACTGCCCGCTCGCGCGGGCCGCGCCTATGCCAGCTCGGCTGCTCTAGACTCACAGATTTGAATGCCGTTGCTCCCTTGGCCGCCGGCCTGCTGCCGCCCCTAACTCCGGCCAAGCCTCCACTCCGCGTCTCCGCCCTTGGTCAGTTGGCCGCCCACGCGACCACGCCCTCTGCTCAAATAGCTCTAAAGACTGAAGAGGAAAAGAATATCATCAAGATCAAGAAAAGGTAATGTATTCACTACTCTGAAACTAAAAGACTATTCTTCGATTTAATTGGCCTTTGCTTTTAGGTTCAGTTGAATATCTATTTTGTATTAATCATAAACATTTGGCTCAATGTACCATAATTCCATAAAGCAAGACTAGAACAAACAAGATGTAACACTGCAGCAGTATGCATTACTTCTTACTCCCCTGAGTAGTTCAGAAGAGAATGACGTTGTAAATTTGTAATTGCCTAAAGAGAATGACACTATGATTTTCTAATGTTATTAATATCCTGTCTAATTCATTAGGAATTTGTTGATTGATATGGCTTTTGTTTCAGGAAAGAGTATGAAAAGCTAAGGCGGTAGTGTCAGCAAATTTTGAATTGCTACAAGGGAAATGGATTGAAGGCAATAAATGAAGTGAATAATGAGGAATGTTCTATTTTAGGGTGTAGTGCAGAAGGATCAGAATCACCTTGTTTCGAAGATGTCAATGTTGCAAGGGCTTCTGTGCACTTGAGCAGCTGAAGCCTGAACACAGCGAGGTATTGCTTGATGCCTTTGGTAGTTATATGATTGTATTGTTCCGGTATTACTTGCTATTTGTTGCTATTTGCTAGATTCGAATATATTGATTTGAACAATTAATATATTTTGTGATTAATTGATTGAACTCAATTTGATGTAATAGAAATACATGATAAAGATGTCGATTTCCTCTTTACATGTGCAATTTTCTCTTTTATAGGTTCAGATTCTTGTTCTATTGTTGATAAAAATATGGCAGTCTTGGATGCATCAACTCTTCCTTAATTAGGTATTAACTTTTCTACCACTCCACTACGCTGTATTGTTTTGATATATTTTAACTATTTTATCGAAATGTTAAGCATGTAATTCAAATTTATCTCTAATTTTGTATTTGTGAAGTGTTTTTGTTGTGTCTCGTGTAGGTAGTATTTAGCGCTAGTTATTGCTATTTAGTTTTCAGCCTGAGGGTTGACAGAATTCTAGCTTCACACTGTACACAACGCTGTATCTGTTGCAATTTTTCTGCCAGTCCAGAGGATCGTCGTCCAAGTAGGAAACCCCCGGATGCTTAAGATGCCTGCACTCGTCACATTGCGTTGCGACCCTTCGGTCCCAATGCACTCGTCACCAGCCGGTTCACCGGCGGCACCGAGGAAAATGCAGCAAACTTTAGTAGATGGCAACGGATCGGGTCGGGTGTGGGTTTTACAAAATCTGATCTGACTCAAAACCCGAATTGAAAAATACGATCCGAACCCGAATACCATATCGGGTAAAAACCTATACCCGAACCCGAATCCGGCGAGTACCCGAAATCCGACAGGTTTGTGTAATACAGGTGGCAATAGGTTGGGTCGGGTGTAGTTTTGCAAAACCCTACCCGACAAGAAACCCGAACCCAAAAACCTGGTCAAACCCGACGGGTACCCAATGGGTATATGCGGTATTTCGGGTACCCGATGGGTACCCGCGAGTGAAAATTAAAACCCGAATCCGACTCGAACCCATTTCGAGTACCCAACCCGAAGAACCCGCGGGTAAAAATTAAAATCCGAACCCGACCCGATCGGATGCAAAACCCGCGGGTACAATTGCCACCCGGCGGCCCATTCCTCGATGTCGATGTACTGTGTAATTTCCGTTTCGTCTCGAGCATCCGGACCGGAGCTTAACCGCAGCAACAACGCATGCGAGTATGCGACCACGTGTCCTAGCTGTCTTGTTCTAACTTCTAAAAGCAAGATTAATAATAGAGCCAACTGCGAATTTTATGTGGTTGATATATCATTTATAGCCAATTTAATAGTCCACTTATATAATAATTGGCTATACATACACACTGAGTATTAATACTTGGTCCATCTTTATCCTCTCATTTTCTCACCAACATTTTTAGAGCCCGTGATGCAGTCGCTACTAGTCTGTAGCTCGCTTCTCTTCTCTCTCCTCCTTTCTTCTCCAGTACAACTTAAATTTAGCGTGACGATTCTTATAACCGCTTCCGTAACTTTATTATACTTGCTCTAACAGCGACGAGCGTGACGGAGAAAGATGACTGGCGAGCCGATTCTCTAGGCGTAAAAGGTTAATACCTCAAGCCTTCTTCGTCTGGCAAGAAATTAGGTTACTACGGACTACTAAGCTTTGCTCATGGCCGTGAGCATCTCGTCCGCGCTGCTGCTCCTGCTCAACATGGCGGGGACGCTGCTCGCCCGCGCGCTCCTCCGAGCCCGGCTTCCGTCGGCGCCGGCGATGATGACGGGGAAGTCGAATTCTTCTTCCCCCCCTACCTGGTCCTCTACAAGAGCGGCCGCGTCGAGCGCTTCATGGGCACGGACACGGTGCCGGCCTCCACAGACCCCGCCACCGGCGTGGCCTCCAAGGACGTGGTCGTCGACGCCACCGCCGGCCTCGCCGTCCGCCTCTACCTGCCGAACCTCGCCAACAGCACGACGAGAAAGCACGGCGACAAGCTGCCGTTGGTCGTGTTCTACCACGGCGGCGCGTTCGTCACGGAGTCGGCCTTCTCGCCGACGTACCAGCGGTACCTCAACGCGCTCGTGTCGAAGGCAAGGGTACTCGCCGTGTCAGTGGACTACCGCCTCTCGCCGGAGCACCGCCTCCCGGCGGGCTACGACGACGCGTGGGAGGTGCTCCAGTGGGTGCTCAGGAGCCGGCGGTCCGGGCAGGAGCCCTGGCTGTCGCGCCACGCCGACCTGGCGCGGCTGTTCTTAGTCGGGGACAGCGCCGGCGGCAACATCGCGCACAACATGGCGATGCGCGCCGGCAGGGAGGGCCTGGACGCCGGCGCAACCATCCGGGGTATAGCGCTGCTAGACCCGCACTTCTGGGGGAAGCGCCCGGTGCCGTCGGAGACGCGGGACCCGGCACAGCGGTGGTGGCGGGAACGGACGTGGAGCTTCGTGTGCGCAGGGCGGTACGGAGTCGACGATCCGGTGATCAACCCCGTGGCCATGGCGCGCGAGGAGTGGCGGCGGCTCGGGTGCGCGCGCGTGCTGGTGACCGTGGCGGGGCTGGACATGCTGAGCGCGAGGGGCCGCGCGTACATCGAGGCGCTCAGGGCTAGCGGCTGGGGCGGCAAGGCGCGGTTGTACGAGACGCCCGGCGAGGACCACGTGTACTTCCTCTTGAAGTCGGACAGCGAGAAGGCGGCGAAGGAGATGGAGGCGGTGGTGGCCTTCATCAACGGTGGCCGAGTGAGCACAGATTCAAGAATGGATGCTTAAACCGGTGTCACCTTGAGCGATTAGTGCAGGACGACGTGTTAATGTCCAGAATAAGCTCAGTGTCCGGTAAAATTTAGTGTACTTTGAATTAGTGTTATGTATTCTCCTGACAAGATTAGCCATTTACCATGGATCAGACATGCAACCATGGAAATCTTGTTACGTCAGTCTACACGGAATATTGCAATGGTTACATACAGTGTTATAATTAATTTTTAAACTAAATTTGTTTACTGCGACATTTCAATTTAACTGATGCAGCAAGCGACATCTTTTGACATTCTGTTGGTTCAAGCGTACTTTCAAAGGAGGCATATGCAGGAAGGCAACAAAGCAGCCCGGAAATGTATACCTTCGAGGCTTCGACCATATTTCCACTTACCGGTTACTCCTGAAGACCTGAAAATGGTTACTGTGGTACTATATATAGAGCAGATCAACAGAACCTGATCCTGCATGGTAAGGCTCACTGGGCACTGGCTAATCGCACTCCACAACACACAAACACATAAGCATCCGCTTCACCTTCTCGCTTGAATTCACTAGCTGATACTGATGAACTCTATGAAGTCGTTTTATTCTGTGAATAAAACAGAAACCTTTGACTCTAAAAATGACCAGAAGGTACCCCGGGTGGCATACTGTTAGGGAGCCAGCAATCTTCTTTTGTGTTACCGATGACCAATCGAGAAGGGTATGAATTATGATACTCCATTTAAAAAAGTATGAATGTTCCATCTTGAATTATACGATAGAAACCTTACTTCCTATAACCATGGCAATGTACAGATGTAGAGCAAACAAGAGAGCTTGTCACAATCTACAATATATAGCAGCCTGTAGAAGACGATACACACACACAAAAAAAAAAGGTTCCTTGCTGTACACCAGAGGAGATTAATGGTACAAAATTGCTGCAGGGCAATGTTCTACTGAACTGCCAACCGCTGGAGATGATCCATGAAGACCTGGAAGCTCACATCATCTGTGAATATGACATCCCCTCCAGGTGGTGGAGGATTGTCAGAGTTGTACACGACGGATGGATTAAGCTTTGCCAGTAAGAATCGAGCCTGCAATTTCATAAATAAAGTAAAATGTTGAAATTATATAGAAATGCTAATTGTTTTTGCTGCTAGCAATGAGTATCGTCTGAAAATGCTAATTGATTGTTGGAGATTTAGTTGCAATTCTCAGCTTAATTTGGACCATCCAGTTCAAGATTGAAAGTAGGACGAGTTTACAAATCTTATAAAGTAGGGAGGGCAGCTGTTGGCATTTGTTCAAATAGACAATATACATTCTCCTAAGAGGTAAAATGCAGTGTGTATGTGTATTGAAAGCTTAAGCAAAAAGAATAACCTGAGAACCATATTGATCACACACAGCCAAACGAGGCACAGGAAAGCGCTCTTTGATTATTGTATCAGCCTCATCCTGTGGAGCTTGCAACAACTGGGCAAACGCCTGAAAATCATACCAGATTAACTGTTGGAGATGAGTGTAGCATATACTACATATAATTCAGCTCACATAATTTTTCTAAGGTTGGACTAACAGCCTCATGCATCAAGGTTATCAAATGCAAAATCTTAAGCATTAAAATTTTTTCAAATCCTTTTAATGCAAAGGCAAACCATTAAACTGTTAGAATTTAGATCAAATCTAGATAAAAACTCTTCATAAACTTACAAGAAGGCCATATGGAGCTGAATAAACCATATTTAGTGTTATCATGGTTTGGCTGACAAAACATTACCTCATGCCCTTCTTGATCTTGGTAACCAGCCTTTCGCCACTGTGCAATGGTTATTCCATGGAAGATGACAATGGTAAAATAAGAATCCAACAAAAGAATCTTGTCAGCAGAAATTGCAGTTACATCCAACAGAACAGGCTCTGGACCTGATTGGAACGAATATGATATAAGTGAAGGCTGGATCATCAAAACTGCATTCGCTACATTCTCTCTGTTTAACATCATCCTGAAATATGCAGTTTCATCTGGGCTGTTATTGAAAACCTGCACAGGAGTAGATTAATTAGAGCAAAGAGAAATATAATCACCACTTGATCTGTTGATAAGCACCACTCAATGAACAAGGGCAAATGCTTTACCTGAACAAACTGAGAACGTCTCAAATTAAACATGAATTGGGGGAAAATGGATAGACGTGGGGATAAACTGAAAGACGAGGGTGTTTCCTTCTGATAGTCTCCAAATTTCGAACATAAACTAATCAATGCTCGATCAAGCCATCTTATTGGGTCAAAATCAGCCTGAAAGAAACATCAAGACCATGCTATGAAAAAATGAAAATAATAAGACTTCAAAGATAGGATCAATCAAGGACGCAACTTATGTCAGAAAATGTAAGGAGCACCAATAACGGCGACAGTTTATTAGTAATGAAACTAATCAAGGGGCCTTTGTGTGTCGAATTATTTCCTTTACAGTTAAGAGTTTGTTTTCTACAGAGTTTCTATTACTTCCCAATTAGTGTTATATATATTTTTAATTTAAATAATGTTTTAGAGTTTGATCGTTGCATGATTTCATTTTCAGCTTAGGTATTTATATGGCATGCATATCGAGTCCACATATATCATATCGTTTTAGACAATGTGTTTCTTGTCATAAGGGTACTTTTAAAAAGAAATAAGAATCATTATAGTTGGCATGTAGTGTACCATCTCATATATGCAATAGGCTCGCTCACTTCAGTGTCTTTTTCTTTGAGAAAAAAAGACAGTATCTGCCTCAAAAGACAATGGTTGTGTAATAGTGCATGATCGGGCAAGAAAATGTGTTCACCATTTTTTTGGTTGGGGGGTCCATGTTTTATATGAAACTACAATGTGAACTGTTGAAGTATAAGTGAATTGCCCACCTTTCCTCATCGACAAGCATTTGGTACATGCAACTCAATATAGTATCGAGCCAAGAGGTCTCAAGTTCAAGACCGGTTGGGCAATTTAAAAAAATAATTGCAGCCCATTTCTATTCCACGCCCTTTCATGCGTGAGGAGTGTTGAAGTATAAGTGAATTGCCCACCTTTCCTCATCAGCTTAAGCTTTTGGGTGAACTGGCTAGTGCATGCAACTCAATATGAACATCCCAAATGAAAAAGGAAGGCTGTTGTCTACATATATCGTAAAGGAAAAGATAAACAGGGCTGAATTTTTGTCCTTTAAATTTTATACGATACTACATTCCAACTATACAAAATAGCAAAACAGTCTGTCATGTGCATCAACTGTTAAAATAATGTGAGAAGAGTATCAGGAGACATGAAGTACCTCAGCTTCCATTTTAAACGAGACCAAGCGTGCCATGACTGCAGCAGCTGCCTCTTGATCAAAGCCATCCATTAGCTCCTATTGCATATACAATCCAATAAGCAACAATACTATATCCCCCCCCCCCCCAAAAAAAAAATACAGGAAACACCAGGTAACACGCTGAAATGGACTAAACATAATTTTTCAAGGCCTGGGCCTGAAATATGACAAGGAAAGCAATATTGTCTGTAGAATTCAGATAAGGTACAAATGGAGCTAATATATGAGCTCGACTAGTTCTAAAAAAAGGCGGCACAAATGGAAGGAGGAAAACAAAACAAAAATCGATTATCGAAATGGACAGCAAGGAAAACATGCCTGCACACTGCCAGAACCAGCAACCCATCTTCTGGAGAGTGTAGTAGATCGTAATCTCATCTTGCCCTCATGATGATGATAACTGCACGTGGCACCTCCAAGTCAGATAGATATCCTTCTCTAACTGTATCAGCTGTTTAGCAAAACGTTGAAGGGGAAGAAAGTATATTCCATACTAGGTTAAGAATTGGAAGTAGAGCTGATTGCTTGTTGATTGACCAATTGCATCCGGGCCATCTTCTTTTGCCATATCAAATGCTAAACAGAGTGATGTTTTCCTGTCTAAACCACACATCTTCCAAGCGCTAGTGTTTCCCTGACCTACAACTGTATCTGAGGATAGAGGACTTTTCTGCACAAACACAACATGAGAAAAGACTAATATGTATAGAGTACAAGTACAATCATCATTCTAAAATATTAACATGTAACTAAGTGCATACTGTACCTTCTCCAGGGAAGTACAAGGTCCAATAATGCCTTGAATTTTGGCATCCTTTGAGCAAATAATCTCAAATTACCACTGCAAACATAATTTAAACTTGGAAATCAGAAAATTCAAAAACAAAGGCTGTAGCTGTACTAGGACAGGTTATGCATGCATGTGGATGATTCAACTATAAATTGAACATTAGAAGAAAGGAAGAATTATCACACAAGCATTCTTGCCTCAAGAAAATAGTAAGTCAACTCATGCAAACTGAGAGAATGAGTTCATCTGAGTTCAAAATCAAATCTTAATCTGCACTGGGGAGCACTAAACTTATCGACAGTTTCTCTATAATGCATCATAGGTGCCTTTGCAACAACTGTTAAAGAGGAGGAAGTAAAAATGTCTCACGGTTTGAGATTGTAGTAAAAATACAATTAACTCAAAGAAAATCCCTAATTTTCGTTTTGCATAGAAGACAAACCAAACATAAACATCGTAGCAGGTAGCAATCCAGCTAAGCAAAGCAGGAAGAAATGTTATTTTACTTGAACGATAAGCCAAGGTCATTGTCGCTTGGCTGAAAAATCCATCGAAGTGAGTCTTTAAAAACAGAATGGCCAAAACTTTCTGCGAGCACAACTATTCCCCCGGTCCTCTCCACTGCAACCTTCATCTCAGCAACACCAACCTGAGAAATGAAAATATAAACAAGAAATTATTAACTCAAAACAAGGCAGCCATGCATAGACATCGGAGGGATTAAAGAATTGAGTTGACACTGTACTGTGATGTGCTAATTACCAATAGTTATGCATTAAAATTTCTCCTTTTTTTTCTTTTTGACAAATTTTGTTGCATAGGCCACTATTACACAGTTTGCAAAAGATGATGGCTTACACATTATCACTGAATTTATCAACTGATTATTCAGCAGTTCAACATTCCTCTATATTTCACTAGCTGATAAAACCAGCCAAAGATCCTGGTATGATTTTATGTACATACCTGCTGAGTTCTGATGACCAACAGCAGTATCTTACAAAGTCATGGGACTTTCAATAAACAAATGCTTAAACAAATAATTTTTTGTTTATTGACTATTATATTGAGATAAACATGCCTGTGTGATAAAAGTCCATGAATAATTAGACAGAAACGCTTGTTCAAGTACTTTACATTGACAGTGACCAAAACCAAGAAAATAAAACAATATTCTCATTCAACGAGCCGATGCCTGATCCTTTGCCAAGAGAAAGTGATATAAATAACAACAGGAAAAAAGTAATGAACCTGGTCAAGCGCACATGCAAATAAATCAAGCACATGGCCTTGATGCACAAGCTGCTTTGAAATATCCTCATAAAACTTAACAGCTTTGTTATAAAGTAGAGCAGAACCTTTATCGAGGTCTTTGTGTGAACGAATTGGCTCTGATAAGGACTTAGATACTATCTGAAATGTTGCAAAGAATAATAGTATATTAATGTCTCAAAATGTTTCCTAAAAAAAATCATGATATTTAGGACTAGCCAACTCTCAACAAAAATCAATATTCATGTTGGAGTACCATGGACACAAATATGCACATCGTCAGGAAAGAAGTTACAGCTAGCGCAAAAGAGAAATGAAATGACATTTTACTTTATCAGAAAAGAAGCCATAATTAGTTATGAGATAATTTAAGTAGAAAAGTCAAATCAGGGTGATTTTGTTTCCAAAATTACTTCGAAATTTGGAGGAAGTCTAAAGTTAGCTTCATTACAGAAAATAAATAGAAAATTATTTCTACAACAGCAACACATAGAACAAGTGAGCAAACCCATAATTTTTTCATGGCATGAACTCTAAATATGTAACACCCTGTGTATGTCCATCCCACACCAACAATAAAGCTTTCATCCACGTTTCCACTAAAAGGGTCAAGACAGTTGATATGGATGGCTGTCCAAGGTCTACATGCCACTTTGTTACTATAAGTCTAATGCAACTAGGCTAGCCATGTGGGACTTCACTAAACCCACAACTATTAGCCAGAACATGAGCCAAGGGGTGCTTCTATGCATCTCTCCTTAATACAAGTTGATCACATCTTGAAGCAAGCGAAGAGATAAGTAATCACTATCTACTCTTCATTCATGCTTTAATATTTGTGCAACTTTAAAAAAAAATATGATAGAAGCACCTCTCGAAGTAGGGACAGGTTTTCATTTGGTGACTGTGGGGTGCATGACCACAACACAAATGCACGGCTCTTAAATCATAAGAACAATTTAACTGTGAAAAGGAAAAAAATGAAGGGTGGGTGGAGCGGGGAGGGGGACAAGGCCACAGAAGTCATGTCTCATAACGTAAGTGTAAATCAACAAAGTGAATGAAGCTTAAGAATGTGATATTCATTAAATAATTTTGTGACTTACAGAACCAGGTCCCTCTGTAGATGGACCACCTATAAATGCCATAATTCTACCACCTGATCCAGGGATGCAAATCCCCAAGAGACTGGCTGCAACACTTAATGCAGCTCCAGTACATCTTGATGCACGCTGATCAGCTGAAACAGGCCACGGGTCCTTTTGCAGTTCTTCTATAACCTACAGAAGAAGGAAAACAACAACTATAATTTGCAATTGAGAAAAGAAAAAACTAGTGTATTAAAAGACCTAAAGTTTTGTACATGTCCCTGGATAAACTTGTCATGCTTGTATGTAAGTCAGAAGAGTTCTTAACTGAATTCAACACAAACTCGCACTCAGAAGCAGGCAACAGGAACCTAGCAATGCTATCTGCTGAAAGACCATCCCTTGAGCCAGCGATCACACCTGTTCTGGGTTTTGTCTTCCCCGCAAAGAAGCACATTTGCTCGAGAATTTGATCCTTCGTAACCTCCTTTGTCCCCTTGAACACATATGACTTTGGCAACAAGCCAAAACCCAATTCATGCACCTACACAGATCAAAATGTATTCATATCATTTGTCGACAATACATTAAGCGCTGTAGCATTAATGAGAGAAAGGTGATTATAACCTGCACATAGGTCCCAAAAGTAATGATTCCAACAAGGGATTGGTCTGGCAGTAGCTCAATTGCTTGCGCTAGAGCAGACTTCAAATAAACAATTTCCTCGTCAATCATGCAAGTGTCGACAACAAAGAGGAAGACTGGTGGCGATGCAGGACTTATTTCGGCAGTGGACATGTACTCAACAGTAGTATATTGAGGAAACAGTTCGGCAGGGAGGTTGCTTTCTGAAATAGAGGAGTAGTGTTGGGGGAAGTGGTTGCGCTGGAAGCAGAATGGACAGATCCAAATCTTTGCGACAAAGTCTACAATTGAGAAAGGGTTTAGGATGGAGCGGCAAATGCGGCAGCGAAGGGGACCATAAGGAAGAACAGGGACGGCAGGATTTGGCTTGAGAGG
Organism: Guadua angustifolia; assembly: GCA_036346375.1. Classification (NCBI taxonomy): domain Eukaryota; kingdom Viridiplantae; phylum Streptophyta; class Magnoliopsida; order Poales; family Poaceae; genus Guadua; species Guadua angustifolia. The sequence goes on along the minus strand of CM070514.1, from coordinate 31,786,040 downwards.
AGTATATATGGCAGAAACAGGGACAGCACAGTCGGCAGCATCCTGCTTCGTGCCCGGTATAACATTCCAAGTCATCCTTATTCCATCCTGGGCCTCAAGATCCAGGAACTCAGACATCTTCTGTAATCAGGTTGCTCTAACTGTAGTTTCTTCTGTTTCCGCAATTGTATCCGGCCTCTACCAGCAGCAGCAAGAGACCGTCTGACGTGCAATAAACACAACAGCCAATTAATAGTGTGTTATCGGGGCGTAGGGTTCAGTTGAACCCCAGAATTTGAACTAATTGTAAGTATGCCTCAAAGTTGAGGTGGCTTTGTAAATATCTTTCTCTTTGTATACATGACGTATAGGCCCGACATTGGGTCAAGGGCGGTTATAAAGCGTATATACGATATTTAAGCGCTTTCAACTTGGAGGGGTTATTCTCAAATCTCCCCCAGAATTTTGAGGGAAACAAGCTGCTATTAGAACAACAATCAAATCAAATCCGCAACTGAGTGGATGGATCGGAGTATATCGGAGAGAAAGCAGGACTTGGATTAAATTGCCCATCAAAGAACCAAACACTCCTAGAACAATCCAAGCAAGCTACGTTAGGGCTTCCGTACCCATAGAAGGAACCAGCACGGGATGCATCTCCTGCAGGCTCCACGCCAACACAGTGGAGGGGAGGAGAGAAATGTACCTTCTCCTTCGAGGTGGTGCGGCTTCGGTGGAAGGATGCCTGCCCTTGACGCTTCTTCTCCGGCGCTGGCGAATACAATGCTCGGCGGCGCTGGACTCGGGAGTCGTGAGTCCGGACTCGGGAACGGAGAAGCGAGTGGAGGGGGAAGACACTTCTGACACCGGAAGCCAAATACGAATTTCTGGTATATTTGGCTGCTTTCATTTTGTTTTTTTTTTTCCATTTTTAACGTCCCTGCTGCTGTGTTTGTAGAAATAGCCTCTTTTCGTGGGTACGGAGCGTCAAAAATGAATATTTCGTGGCACAGACATGATAATGGAAGTTTTAATGTATTTGGCTTGTTTCATTTCAGTTTTTCAATTTTTTGCTCTCATTCACCCGTATTAGCAGAAATGGCCCTATTCCGCTCTATCCAGGAGCGTAATTTGGATTTCCCACTGAGCTCCTGTGTGGCATCAAAATACTATGACAAAGCAGGAGTGGTAAATACTCGCAAAAGAGGAAGTTAAAGATAAAATCTCGCCACGGCAAGGGTGTGCGGCAATCGTCGAATATGGAAAGGTGTGCGGCATTCATCGAATATAGAAATTATATATATCCATCAACAAATTTTGTACGTAAATAATAAATGTTAAAATTCTTTTTTTTTTGTAGAATTAGCCCCCATGCGTTTTTTTAAGCCCTTTGGCCCACACATGCCGCGCATAGGTATTTGCATGTTGTATGTTCTATATGGTAAATTAAGTTGGACTGTGTTGTCACATTCATTGATATTATTCTCGGAACTAGTAAAATCATTGCATGTTTAAAGTTCAAAACAACTGAATGAATGAAATATACCATTTCATAATAAAGACGAATTACATAGCCTATAAAGTTTGGATAGTACAAATAGCGGTACAGAGCATCCACGAACATAGACAAAAGTACGATACAATTACGCCTTTTAGAATTGTAAAAATGTGGAATGGACTACGCTTTATGGGTGGAGGACATTAAGGTTCGAATGGGTAACCATACGGCGCCTACACTGAGTGTTGATCATCGTATGCGCGGATGAGTCACTTGGTCATGGTAGTGGCAAGCACTACTACAGCTGGTATTGTCGTAGCAACAGTAAATGTGGTAGTCGCAGCTGAGGTGGACGACCTCCTCATTGTTCCTTTCTCTAAGCCTTTAATGCCGTAGGTCATTGTTCTGGGTCTGGAGTTTCAAGTTCTACCTACGAAGCTATTCGTTGTTGTTCTTAACCTCCGTGAGGTCCTCTCGCATTTCATCGAAGCAAAAGTACGTATCATATAGCGAGAAATGCATCGAATGGTATATAAGAGTTGTAACAATTACCATGAATAGAGGGCATCGGTAGAAATGACATCTTGGGCTAGAATTGAACTCATCACAAACCTACACAACGGCGTCAAGGTCATACTTACATGTCGGCCACTTCAGGGGCGGAGTGGGAGGCCATCGTGGATCGGATTTATAGGGGTGTAGTAGTCCCTTGTTCTAATAGGAATATCTGGGTTGGGGGATCAGGATCTTAGGAATCGTAGATTTGATGGGCTTCGAGTGAATGGTCACGGCCTCGAAACTATGAAGGATCGGGGCCTCGAGATGATGTTTGACCCCATCTTCCTCGTCTACCCCTCCCACAGCTTGAGGTGTCTTCTCTGTCTATCATTGCAATAGAGTGAAGGTTGGGCTAGTAAAGAAGTGATGCTTGGGTGGCAGGTGGTTTATAGGTAATGTGTAGTCCATGTAGGGTTGATAGAGTGGGGGTGGCATATCCCCACTTTGGTCTGAGAAAGCAATGGGGTAGAGTGTTGTGAAATCAGGCTGACAAAGAAATAGGTAGTGTGTTGTTATTTTGCTACGAGAAAACGGGGGCCACATGTTATCAAATCGAGTTGACAAAGCAATAGATAGTTTGTTGTACAATGGGCCTTAAAAAGTTGATGGATGTGTGCTTCCCAATCATCCTGTCAAAGCTGTTGGTTTCATGTCATCCAATCTGCCTGACATAGATGCCGACTTAGTGTGATCAATTCACCCTACCATAGTGTGTTTGATGTGGTAAACTAGGAGGGACTGTGTTCATGTACATTGAAATGATATATGACTGAACACAATTTGTTACAAGATACCGTACTGACAGGGTAGTACAGTTTGTTTTAACATTTTTTTGTTGCTCAGTTTTTTTGTTGAAACCTACTTACGACGACACACAAAATTACTAAAACTAGAGTGTGATCTTAATCCAAATTTATGGCCTCTTTTTAGGAGCCACCCTAACAATAAGCAATCCTCATGCATTTCATACTGAAAGCATGACCATAGGGTTGGTGCTCCAACTCTTGCTAATGTTAGTCCCTAAGGTTCTGATACTCCAATTGCATTTAATAGTAGTCCCAAAGGTGCGGAACCCTGACCCTATCCAAGGTGGAACACCCCAAATGTTCTCTAGCATCGGATGACCAAACTTGTGCTGCAAACTAACCCTCCAGTCAAGCCTCCTTGATGGCGAAACTATTGGGCTGCACTTGATAGGCAAACCGATAATCACGACAACGTCCTAGAGGGTGACGGTCATCTCCCTGTGAAAGTGGAACGTGTGGGCCTAAAGCATCCAACGATCAATGAGCGAGAACAAGAGAGCCCCGTCAAAAGTAAAAGAATACCCGATGTCCATCATCTAGGCCAATGGCAACATACCTAACTACCATAGAATGGGTACGTACCGCGCGTCCAAGGGCTAGTGCTTCCTCGAGCACTTGAGAAAGAACGGTCATGGAGCATCACCCGTAATTCAGGCCCTACTACGATGCTTGCTGTCATAAGATGGGTCAAACAAAGTATATGGGTGTCCAGCCATGTCCTGCAAGAAGACAATAAACCACATGAAATGAAGAGAAGAAATAGAAATAAATAGCATTAAATGACATAACAATAAATAACAGCAAACGATATGACATTAAATAACATGAAATTGATAGCTTGGTGTAACAAGCTTTATCGTTAAGTGATATGACAGCAAGTAATATGAGAATAAGTACCAATGGTTGACGTGCATTAACGTTGACACAACGAAAATAAAATTACATGAAGGTACTACCTTCACACATACAAGTAAATTGTTGATGATCTCTATGAATGGATCGACAAGCCTACCCTATTAGGGTAGTTCTTCATTATATGCCCCACTGTCCTGCATAACTGGCACTTACATAGAGCGGGTACGTCTTCTCGCAGACTTGCATCCATGCTGTTACAGATTCGCCATGACTGCCATCGTCCACATCGGCTCCTCTTCAAAGTGTCATTCTGAAACCAAGTCACTTGGCCCAGCCACAGCTCCCTATAAGGCATGTCCAAGCCATAGGAGTTGAATTCCGAACTCTATGTCCCGAACAGATGGTTGGCGCTGAAGTACTCAGAGATGTAGGGTGCGGAGGACTGATGGAGAACCGCGCACGCCGCATATATATGGGAACATGGCTTGTGTAGCAATTTTAGCTTGTTGCATGTGCATTATGACATCACGTATTGTGCATACTTGTATATGATAGCCCCTACAATGGCCATCGACAAACTTCTCCTGTAGACGTACTTTAAACTTTCACCTAACTCCATCCATGGTGTGGGCAACATGGTTCTATTCCAAGTCTCCTCCATGATGGCACTACTTGGGAGGGACCAAACCTCCTTCGAACATCATTGTAAACCTCGAACATGTTAATTATCATTATTTCATACCTTGCGTCATCTTTGTCATGGAGCACGACTACTTCTTCAGATCTGGAGCATGCAACTATACCCATTACAAGAAGTTGTTGACCTGGCCCTCTCCAGACTCGTTGTATACTTCAAGGTCTCCTTATCCAATACTCTCCATGTTGCCTTGAACTTCCAACCCCTAGTTTTGCATGCAGAGCCTATTGAATGTCTTCATGACTTTCTTGTTGCGGAAACACCTATGCAAGTTCGCAGTAAGATGCCTCATGCACCAACGATTGACATCATTCCATTGGTACGGTGGATGTGTCCCTCTTTGCATGGTGCTGATGGCAAACATTAACCCAACGTGCCTATATGTGATGAGGCATATGTTCGGACAATCTTGGATAACACCTTCCTTGACATTTGATAAGAGCCCCAACTAGCTCTCTTTGTTCTTGTTTTCCATGATTGCATAAGCCAATAGGAGTAGCTAGTCATTGGCATATGTGGTGACCACCATCAGTATGGTGCCCTTATATTCCCAGATAAGAAAGTGCCATCCATGGTCAACACAGTCGGCAGTACTTGAAGCACTGAATGGCTGATCCGAATGCCCAGAACACACGGTCCAGGATGAAATGGTTCGAACCCTTCATGGAGTACGGCTATCCATCTTATTGATGTATAGGTCGCAAGATTAGCTTCAGCAATTTGGTGAAGCATCCGTGGAACAAGGTGTATGCATCTTCATACGGCCGTACATCATCTCTATCACTTTCTTCTTTGTTCGCAACACCTTGCCATAGCTAACAGGATATCCCATAATATTAACCACGTCAACCATCAATAGCTTCTGTGAAATGATCATGTCCGCCATGACCAAGTGAGAAATTAGGCTAGCCACATATAAGGACATGATATTTCTATGCTTGTGTGATGAGGACATCACCAGCATGGATACTACCAACAAGGATCGCTGCCCTCCTTCCTCTCCGCCGCTTCCAACGACTACCGACGCCGCTCCATCTTCGCTACATACGATCGACGTTATGCATCTTCGTCACCGAGAGGCCTTAATCCAAAAGCTCAGCTATTCAAGCCTACATCAACGGACAAAGGCCTTAAGCACACACCCCGAGGACAGCCCACGCGACAAGAAAGGCCCGTATGGAAGCCCAAGATGCCAAAAAGCCCGGTTCGGCCATCCAGCAGCACGCCAACTTCAAACGGGTATAACTCAGGCTCCCGGACTCCGTTTTCAGTGTGTTACCACCCGTTTGAAAGCTTAGGAGATAAGTTTTCCATTGATCTAGCCCCACTTCCAAATTCAGTCCAAAACGACAGGAAAATACGGAAGAATGTCACGGGCCAGAAATTGTGGTCTTCGCGTCACACTCACTTTTTAGCCTATGGCCCATGTATCTTATGGTTTTGGTGGCCACTGCTTTTGGCTGCCCTTCACCTCCGCCACCACCGTTCTTCTATCCTTAGGTTTTGTTGTGTTTTGTAGACCCTTGTGCGTCCCTCCTCGTGTTCAAGTGTGTCGACTAGACCACCCGTGTCAAGAAACGTAACCTCAACTTGTTGGTGAGATTACCCATTTACTATCAACTTGTTCTTGCTTGTTCTCGATTGCTAGGTGTTCAAGGATCGATCGTGTTTGGCTCGGTTGATCGCCTCGTGTGGTGACTTTTGCGATTGTTAGCTTGTTCGATCTTGTGGATTGGTAGCGGCGTCACTACACCAAATCGACGTATCATTCTCATAAGAAGATCGGGCCAACCCTAGTGCGCATCAAGTGGTATCAGAGCGACGGTTGCCTGGTGAGAACACCCTTATCTTTGTTTAGCTCATCTTGTTCGTCCTATAGTCCAGAAAAATAGCCAAAAAAATTCTGTTTGTCGTGTGTTCGATCTAATCCGAGCCCTTTTGAACTTTACTATTACTACCTAGTTTAATTCTTGTTGAATTTGTGTTACATCGTTGTGTCGTTGTTGGTCTTAGTGTTTTGATCTTTAGAGTTTCGAATTCTTGTCACGTTCTTATCACCGAGTTGAACTCCATCGCGTCGTCGCGTCCAATTCGGATCCTCCTCTGTCCAGTTCAGTATTTTGGTCATAACTCCCTCATACGAACTCGGATTTTGCTGTTTTTCTACTTTCCTGAAAGCTTGAGAAATTATCTACAACTTTGTCCATTGTGAAACCTTCCAAAAACGCTGTCTTCTTGCCCAAAATTCCGTCGGATTGAAATCTATCTTCATCCTTGATTTTCTGAGCAGTCTGTATTTCGGGGTCAATATCTCTGGCTTCCCATATCCAAAATAGACGTTCCATATATGAAAATTGATCATCTTGAAAAGATCTACAACTTTCCAGTTATACATTTTTGCATTGAAGCCAATAAAACCCGAAAACAGTGTTTGAAGTTTCTGCATAGTAGATCTGTTTTGCAACAGGAAAAAAAAAGTTTGAGTTGTAATTCATCATATGTGCCACTTTTGATATAGAAGGAAGAAAATTAATAAAAAGGCAAGTGCATATAAAAAAAGCCGCTCTAAAAGGTGGAAAAAGAAGTCTTAGCTATTTGTTTGTGTGTTGTGGCCGTTCTGGTTGCTGTTTCTGTGACATCATTGGTGTCTAGGCTCGCGTCTCTAGTACGGTCTAACCTAGGACCAGCACAGTGCCACCGTTGAACGTTCTTTCAACTTGTTTTGACTAGTGTGGTTCTAGTTTTTCCTTTGCTACAAAAAATACCTGTCCAAGTTCCACCCACTGCTAACCTACAGGGACAGTACCTTGCAATCGCTTTGTCACCTCTCTCGAAAGTGTTACCACTCATACCTGTTGCACCTTAACTAGCTGCAGGGTAAGAACTTGTAAGTGCTTGGTGAGAGTTTGAGTGTGAGAGACTTGCCTATTTCCAACACATATTAGCAGATAGGAATATACATTTTTTGTGTGTATTTTTCTTGTCTACCACTAATAATGGCAAGTCCACGAAAGAACGATGACCTATACTTCGAGGATGATCCAAGCATTCCGCCAGAAACAAAGAAATATATGCGAAAACTTAATCATGAGTTTGAGAAAAGAGAAGAAATTGAAAGAAAAAAGCACAGTGAGTTCATGGAGAAATGGCGAAATAGAGAATTAAAAAGTGAAAAGGTCGAGCATGGGATTATCCCTTCTACGAAAAATGAGATCATACCATTGAAGAAAGATTTGAAGCCTACCTCTCCCAAGAAGAAGGATAGTAAGTGCATTTCCATATGTAACGATAAGAATGTGCTTGCTATTCTCGCAACTAACCCCTCAGAGGCAAGAATGATCAAGATGGTGTGCACCGAGTGTCTGCAATGATGACAACTACATGAACCTCGTGTCTCATCGCCTACTTAGTGCGCCCATCGAGCATGCCAATGAAACTCAATAAGAACAACTTATTCCAAACTAAGTTTGTTGTGCAAGAACGTGGGGTATACGCCATCATTGATGGAGGAAATCAGAGCAACCTCAAGAAGTCTACACATGGTCGAGAAGCTTGGCTTGACCACGACTCCACTTCAAATGATCTTACTCAATGGAATGGTTCAACTTAAGTGGTAAGGTTCAGTAACACAAATTGTGCAAGTTCCTTTATCCATTGGTTCATACCATGATCATGTTTATTGTGATGTCATACCTATGGAATCATGTTCACTTTTATTAGGTAGATCTTGGTTATATGATGTTAATGCTATTCACTATAGTAGAACCAATCAATATACTTTCATGTTTAATGGAAAGAAAATAATTTTGAATCCAATGACTCCTGCTGAGCTAGCCAAAATTAATGCAAAAAGAACTAATGGTAAAGAACATGAGGATGACAAACTTGTCAGCGGTGTACAACAATCTAAACCAACGCTCAAGAAAGTAGTTCTTTAGATAAGATTATTTCTCACATGATATTGCTTTGCGGACATCTGCTTCCTTGCCTCTGCTGCCATTAACCTTTTGCAGATCATGAGAAGGAGTCGAGGACGACTCCAATTTAAGAAGGGAGGATGACGAGGACATCACCAAAGATGGATACGACCAGCGTGACCGCTGCCCTCCTTCCTCTCCGCCGCTCCAACGACTACCGACGCCGCTCCATCTTCGTCACATACGATCGACGTTGCGGCATCTTCGCCGAGAGGCCTTAATCCAAAAGCTCAGCTATTCAAGCCCACATCAATGGACAAAGGCCTTAAGCACACACCCGAGGACAGCCCACGTCAAGGAAGGCCCGTATGGAAGCCCAAGATGCCAAAAGCCTGGTTCGGTCATCCAAAGAGCACGCCAACTTCTAACGGGCATAACTCGGGCTCCCGGACTCCGTTTTTAGTGTGCGACCACCCGTTTGAAAGCTTAGGAGATAAGCTTTCCAATGAATCCAGCCCCACTCCCAAATTCGGTCCAAAACGACAAAAAAATAAGGAACAATGTCACGGGCTAGAAATTCAGGGTGCTGCGTCACCTCACTTTTGGGCCTATGGCCCATATATCTTAGGGTTTTGGTGGCCACCGCTGTTTTGGCTGCCCTACACCTCCTGGTCGCCGCTATATATATGGCCGCCACCGTTCTTCTATCCTTAGGTTTTGTTGTGTTTTGGTAGACCCCTTGTGCGTCCCTCCTCGTGTTCGCGTGTGTCGACTAGACCACCCGTGTCGAGAAACAGAACCTCAACTTATTGGTGAGATTACCCATTTACTATCAACTTGTTCTTGCTTGTTCTCGATTGCTAGCAGGTTCAAGGATCGATCGTGTTTGGCTCGGTTGATCGCCTCGTGTGGTAACCTTGCGATTGTTCGGTTGCTGATCCCGTGGATTGATAGCATCGTCACTACACCAAATCGACGTATCGTTCTCATCAGAAGATCGGGCCAACCCTAGTGTGCATCATTGTGTAGCAGCTCAACATGCACACATGTGCGACCCATCAGGACAGTTACCCTAAAGCCCAAACTTGTGCCCTCGAATTTTTGGGCACGGATCTTGCCGGGACACTTAAGATCTATGCACTTGACAATGTACGCATCCTGGTTAGACCTGTACACCCGGTATGTGCGGCTAATGTTTACCATATATCTTACAATTGCCTGTTGGACGGCACTCTTTATAGGGAAGCGTACTATTGCCCTACTAATAGAGTGTCCCAATCGAAGACCCAATTAGTGCCGATTTTGTCTGGTAACATAAGAGAAGCCATTACTAGATCATCGAGGTACAAAGACATGTACTCCACATCAGTGGACATAATGCCACAGACAGGAGCTGCATCGTCGCCTCTGCTGTTATTTGTGTTGGCGTCCTCATCATCATCGGACATTGTTTCATCCGCTAGAGCTTCCAAGTGCTCATGGCAATCAATGTGAGTGGTCCACCACCACCTGACGTCTTTGTTCAGCTGAAATTCATCAGCGGCAGTGTCCTCACAGATGCCCTAGAGGATGCTTCGACGGCGACGCCACCGCCCCTAAAAGGACTTGAGGTTTCTTCTCTATCCAGGAAGCGCACATACATCATCAGCCGATAGTGTATCTTCGCTTGAGAGTTCATTACAATTTGCATGTATTCCCCCTACATTGCGCTTCCTGCAATCTTTCACAGCTCCCACAAATAGTCGGTCAAACCTCCCACAACTCTGGCATGTACAACCTCGATTACAAGCTTCTTTCGAGCAGTCTCCCTATCAAATGCGCTCCTCAAGCACCTATGGAGCTCGGCCAGACCCATCTCCGTCAAACCCGGAGATCGGATCACGTTCTATTCGCAATTCAAAAGGTCCACCCCATATGGACCCTCTTGAACAATGTCGTCACCATAAAACATGAACAAATCTTGAATATTTGCCATGTAGTACCTACCATAGCAAATGACGCATGCGCATTAAATACTAATGTACAGTTCATCACGTCCGTAATCAATAGTAATATAGAAAATACGTGAAAATAATTTTCATTTACTACTGTTAAAGTAATTATACACCATTATTTATACCTTGTATCATCAATTCATATACTACTCATTTCATGAACACCATCCTTTCATGTCGTACTATTTTCACTAACATCACACCAATTATTAGTATTATTTACGTCTTGTATCATCAATTTGTGTACTACTCTTTATAGTGTTGCCGTTATTTCATGCACGACTCATTGTACTAATATTGTCATTTTATGTACTACATAATGTACTAATACCATTATTTCATGTGCTACTAATTGTACTAATATTGTAGTAATCACATAAATATTATCGTAATATTATCCTAACATTATTAAAGTTATGCATACATGTAGTATTACTATCATTTTACATACTATTAATTTCGTCATATTATCTTTGGTACTACACTAATATTACAATATCTATACTAATATTTCACCAACATTATGCCATTATTTATGTCATATTTTGTTATTTCATATACTACTAATTATACTAATATTGTCATTACTTGTACTAATACCATTATTTTATGTACTACTAATTGCACTAAAATCACACTAAGTACACGCTTTTATTTACGCCTTCTATCCTTATTTCATGAATTACTCAATATATCAACATTGTCATTTCACATACTAATACTTGCACTAACATCAAACCAATTATACCCCATTTTATACGCCTTGCATCATCATTTTACATGCTACTACTGCCATTTCATGTAATACTAGTTATACAATTATCGCCATTTCATGTATTACTCATTGTACTAATACCATGGTTTTATGTACTATTGGTTATACTAATATTCAACTAATTATACTAATATTACAATAATATTATACTAATATTTCTGAAGATTATAAACTAACCTTCCTAAAGCTCAACTGAAGACCACAAAAGCCCAAGCAACGTACAAAATAACCTTCCAAAAGAATACCTGCAAAATATGGATACTGAATCAAATACTCAAAAAAAAGAGGTTAACTCTGAATAAATTCCTCTAAATTATGAACACCACTAAATTCCTCTAGAATTTCGACTCCAAATTTTGTTTCCACCTTTTTTTGCCTCCCTATTTTTCTCCTATCTTCCCTCTCTGGGCTTTCAGTTTTCTCAACTCACTAGAGAACATGCCAAACTCCCACACTCTACCCCTAGTTTGTTTCCCTCACCGACTGCTTGATGCTCTACCCCTAGTTTGTTTCCCTCACCGACTGCTTGATGCAAACCATCACAACAGACATAATTTATAGCAAGGGACTGAGCCCATGCACGGGAAAAGCAGATGTCGGTTGGTGCTTTCGGTGTGCAGACATGACGGCGATGTGATGTAAAGGCAAATCATGCCATGATGGACGGTGCTTCAGTGGGGGCCGGCCTTGGGACATGACGCGTGCCAATGCTTGCACCCATCACGTTATGGCTGGTTGGTGGGGTCGAACAATGCAATGCGACGGAGGCGCGGCAGAGAAGCGCGGACCGGGCGTGCAGGGATGGCCAAATCCAACACCATGGAGGCTCGGCATTCGTGGGAATTCAGCGCCATGTGTAAGATCGAGGATGCCGACTAGAGGGGGGGTGAATAAGCGACTTTAAAATTTTCTTCTACGATTAAAATCTCGCTTAAGTACCCTTATGTCAAAACCTAAATGATAATAGATGCAGAAGTGATAAACTAAGGTTCTGATATATTAAAGCCTAAATCAACTAGAATCACTAAGTGCACTAACTAATTATGTCTCTAACAAGAATTGCAATCCTAAAGATAAGTAAGCAATTTAATTGTAGGAATACAAATTGCAACAATGTAAATATAGAATTGCAAGTATACACAAGGAGGCACGATACTTTTTACCGTGGTTTTTGGAGATTTGCTAGTCTCCCCTAATCCACATTGAGGCAAGCCCAAATCACTTTGGACTGACTCTACGAATTGAGCACCTACCTTGATTCTACTAGTGGTAGCTCTTTCTCCCTCCAGGTAGGTGAGCTCCGACCTTCACAACTTTACCGGGCCTTCTCACAATCTCCTTGAGAAGGTCACCGCGTACGATGCCTCCACATACCGTCTAGGTGTCGGCAAACACCAAACATCAAGAGTAACAAATCAAACTCTCTAGCTTGAGCTCCACCAAGTACAACTTATGTACAATGGCAATCACCGAGTGCAACACATGCACATAACTCCCACAAACCTTCCCCAAAGCCAGCAAGTCTCAAATACCAGCCCCAAGGCTCCTTTTATAGTCTCCCCAAAGAAAACTAGCCGTTAGGGGCAAAAACGGGTAAAAAGTGCAACAAATCCAGTGCTACCGCCCTACTAGGCCGGTAGCACCGGCCTTTAGGCCAATGGCTAGAAAAACTAGCCGTTACAGTAAAATCCGATGCTCTTTGGGCTTTGAGCTAGTAGCACCGGCCTTTTTCTCTGACTAAAACACGATTCGGACTTTTTACACTGCCCTTTGGAGTAGTAGCACCGCCCTAGGCAATGCTACCACTGTTTCAGCCACTAAACACAATCATAACTTTTTATTCCAAACTCCGATTTAGGTGATCTTAGACTCTATGCAAAGCTTATCAAGAGGATTATAATTTCCAACCTTTTTCAAGATTTAAGCAACTATAGATATTTTTTTATATCACAAAAATAACTCCAATGTAGTCACTCAAGTCTAAAATCTGGTTTTCTTGAAATCCCTCACATCTTGATTAAGAGTGTTACTACAAGCTAGTAAGAGTTAATCTCTACTATTATAAAGCAGCAGTTGGTGGACGGTCCGTTCTTCCGCGGGCCCCACTTCCCAGCCCCCTTCTCACTTTCGCACGGGCTGTACTCTCATTTACACTTTGCCGATCGCTTCGGCTCCTCCCCAACCTCCAATCCCCTCACAATGCCCGTGGCGCGCTTCAAAGACTGGCCGCCTTGACTTAGCGCGACTCTCGCTCCTCCCCACCGACCCCCAATCCCCCTCCACAAATGGCCGATGATTCTCCTCACGCGCCCAGACAAATGACTCTCGCCTCCCCCAACCCTAATCCCTCACTCCACGTACGCGTTCTCCTCGCGTCGCCCCAACCACGATCTCCGAGACCGCCAAATCACGATGAGACTCTCGCGTCGCCCCATCCGCATCCTCCTCCGCCCCCGGCCATGATCTCCGCGCTGCAAATCTCCGCAATCTCCCAGAGTATCTTCGCCTCTTTCCCTTTTATGGATCTCTTCCATTGATCTTCACAGATTTAACTTCGCCATTTCTCCCTTCTATTTTGGCGACGAGTTGGTGCATCCGAGGTTGCGAGGAGTTCGTCAAGGAAGGTGCATCCGGCAAGACCTCGGCGAGGAGGAAGACTACAAGCTCTACCTCGCCGAGGCCGCCACCACCGCCCACCATCGGCACGCAACGCCGAGGAGATCGTCTTCAAGAGCATTCGCCGAGGTCACCGCGCCCTTCCTCTCCCCTTCCTCTCCCGCGATTATTTTGATTTAGTCTAGGTTTTAGGCTAGATTCTCCCCTTCCTGGTTGGCGTTAATGATGATTGTTTATAGCAAATAATACTATGTTTCGATTATGGTTGGATAGTTTGTTTAATCATTTGATGTTTAGGTATTTTCTTAGTGTTGAAATGAAAATTTTCCGTATAAAAATATCTTTGGTTGTTTTGAAATTTGGCATTAATCAATTGATAGTTTAACTACGCTTTATTGAATGAGGTATGGAAAAACAAGATTGTGAAGTGCGAAAATGGTTAATGCAAGAATAAGTAATTGTCGATTAATTATTCCTCATGTACAAGATAAATACCTTGTTCTAATGTAATTTTTAAGGCCAAAGGCCAACCAAATTTTGATTTGTGGCGATAAGTGCTTATGAGTCTTATGGGTATATCGTCCGATGATATGATTATGTTGTATTCCGGATAAAAAATATGCTGGTTGTTTCAAAATTTGGCATTAATCAATTGATGGTTTAACTATGCTTTATTGAATGAGGTATGGAAAAACAAGACCTGTGAAGTGCAGAAAATGGTTACTGCAAGAATAAGTAATTGTCGATTAATTGTTCCTCATGTACAGCCTAAATACCTTGTTCTAATGTAATTTTGACATTGGCTCTATATACCGTGTTGAAACAGCTTATCTCTTAGTGCATCAAATTTGGGTGGTCAAGAATTTTTTCCCAAGGTATGCTCCACTTTTGCCTTTCTTGCATTTGTGATTTTTGCCCTAAACATCTGAGTCAACTAAAATTTGTTAGAAGTAGTCAGAACAAGCAATACACTATTATTCATTGTAGTATCCATAGATTTTAGGTTTTAGGCTAGATTTTGCTATGTGGAACCTATTTGTGATTGTTTTCTTGAGTGTGCGAGTAAGGTTAGTTTCCTTTAACAAATTATTGTGCATCACATTCGTTAGGACCTGCCCTTAATCTTGTGGAGAAATCAACTAAAGCCAAGAAGCGTATCATTCAAAAGGGTCAGCAGCCAAAACACAATAATATAGTGCACGATTCCATGTCGTAGTGATGGCTATCCTGTCTTGACTTTCTTTGTGGTTGTATGAATTCTTTATGTGAATATATTCGTAAGTGCTCTAGGTCTCGAGAAAGTGGCATCTTCATTTGGTAGATCCTAAGTATTCTTTTCTCGTAATAATGCTAAAGACTAATGTAAAGTCTGCGATACATTATGCCCTTCTTGGTCAAGTCGGTCATGATCTACTTACCAATGTCTCTAGAACCAAGATGTAGCAAAACTAAGATAATGTCTCTGAATCAAATTAGGAAATGGGTCTGCAATAGCGTCGCAATGGCTCCTACATGTTAAATTAGGAAATCAGAAAGATAATTAGGGAATAAAAACTAAGATAATTTAAGTTCAGAGAAGTATATATTAGTTTTGTTTGTGTTTCATAGTGCTATGAAATCAAGTGGAGAAATCGTAAGATATTTTACGCCATTGCTTTCAAAGAATCCCACGAAGATCCATTTTTCCTGATCGGTTTGATTCAGAGAGAAAATTTTGCATCAAAGTTTTCTCTCTACTCCCTTGCCAATGTTACCGGAGATTTCACTTGGTTTCTTTATGTCGCTTTTGTTACCTTAACTTACTTGCAGTACAAATATGTTAAGTGTTATATCTTTTTTCGAGTAATAATGGCATGCATTTCCATGGTGCTTTCAGAGCTAGCAATAAAGCATTTGCGAAATGGACAAAGGTAGAGTTTCATTTGAAATCCACCAAATAACCCCAATTCAAGGCTTCAACTTACAACCAAGAAAGCGGGTAATTTGGCTTGATCAAGTGTCGATTATGCCATTGGACACCTACATGGTATACTTCGCTTCGCTTTATGTTTTGTCTTATATTTTATTTTGTTGGAAATAAGCACTACATTGAGAACTCTCCTTAAATTGAGAAAATATTTCTTTATTGGTATTATCTCAATTATATATGGTAGTGATGATTATAATCCTACTTGAGTTGTCCATGGATTATTTCACCTTTTATTCATTGGATTTTTTTTTCTTAGGGCCATGGTTTTCGAAAGATCTTGCTTCTATGTTGGCCAATCTCAAGCCTCAATTTCTCAAGTTTCGTGTTTATCATCTTTGCATTCTATATTACATCCAAAATTAAGTTATAACGTTACATGATTTTGATGATATATATCATCGTGTTTAGGCGGTAACTATATACTTCATAAGCTTATATTTATATTTATCTACTGCAGTTGGTGAAGACCTTGGTGCTTTCCGTTTGGGTGGTTAATGATGGTACTTTCAATCTCAGAGATATATGAAGTCTATCTAACACTTTGATTTTGTGTTGTTCAGTTGATGCGTCATGAGCCAATACAGTAATCGAAGGATCAAACAAATAGGAAGGTCAAAGCCATATCTTCGCAAGGTAAGTTAATTTTCATATGAAGTTCATACTGCAAGAAGAGTTGATTGCGCTACTTGTTAGGTAATTATCATATGCTTGACCGCAGGCACGAAGGAAAGCGATCTGAGATGCGCATCGAGTCAATACGGAATCGAAGGATCAAAAAATAAGGATTCGCATGATGATTCACCACCAAACCATGCGGCTCATGTTTTTGAACTAAAGATATCAAGGTTTTTGAACTTGGCAACCCCCTTTTCCCTCCCTGAAATAGATTAGCAAGTGAATGATTTGATTTTCGACTATGCCAATGAATACATCAATGTGGATAACTCTTATATTACATGGATGAATGACAGAGCATCAAATTTGGCCCAAAAAATTAAAGTCGTGTGAATAAAAATATTTGAGTGATGTGGAGCATGCAAATGTTTTTTTTTCTTAAAAAGGCATTTCTATGCATGTGCAGAATAGACCATCTTGAATTTTTCAATTGTTGTCATTTGTAAATGCATGTGACTGAAAATGTATGATATTAGATTTGATGAGAGTCGAGAGTTGATAATATCTTGCTAGGTATTTTATATGACATTATATTAGGTCTCTAAAGCCAATTTGTTTGCAGTGCTCTCGCATGGCGGATGAATTGCCTTGATTTTGCTAGATGTTGTGAATGTTCATGTGATGATGGCCTTTTGTTTGCCTTTTACGCCTTGCTAGATGAATTGCCTTGATTATTGCTTGATCTTTATGTTTTGTTATCAATTTTATTTTTCGTAGCAACTCCCAAAAGACACACGCCATGGTGAGATGAATGGTGTGTATTGCTCTACTAGGCCCATGAGAATTGGTCCTGCAACTCGAGAAAATCTTGAGGTTCATTTCACAAATTTCTTAGCCATTATATGCATTGAATCAATGTTTATGTAGCGTTTATGTTCTTTGTGAGATCCTTATATCTATCCATGGTGATTATGTCTTCTGTTATTTTGGTAACTTGATTAGTTGTATAATCTGTTAGAATACTTATATTTTACTCTATTGGTTTTATTGTACTTGTCATTGGTCACTTGGTGATTAGTGTGATTCTCTATCGGTGTTTTTCAAAACAAGTTTGAGAGATGCTTCTATGCATCTCTTTTTAAAATTTCACAAATATTAAATCATAAATGAAGATTAGATAATGATTACTTACCCATTTGCTTGCTTCAATATTTATGCAACTTGTGGAGAGGAGATCGAGAAGCACCTCTCGGCAAGTTCTCTATCGTGTTCATATAGATGCTGGACCATAGATGACAATTAATATTTGATAGGGCTATCAAGTGCACTAGCTAGAGCATCTGGAGATCATACATGTTATCTGAGACTTGCATGAACTCTGTTTTGTTGAGGGACCTGTGCACTCATAGGGTTGGTACCAAATAGACTCTGTGAGCTCATTCTTTGCAAGGGACGATTACTTGTGTTGCGAGAGATTCTGTTGTTTTCATGTGAACAATGGCGGTGGTTGTGAAATGTGCAGTGGCAGGTTAATGTCACTCGAGAACAGGATTTTTATTTTGATTGGTGTGGATTATGTCACTATGGACAGTGCTTTATTGGATATGGAGGTTCTGTTCAGCTAATAGCCATAACTTGCGATTACGTATTGCTTTCATAACCATTCTAGCACGGTGTTTCATGTCAAGGCCAAAACACTAACAGTGTTGATGCTGGTAAAGGAACATACCTGAACTAGAAAGAAAATAACATTCCAAAACATGTTGGGTTTGTGGTATTCTTTTTGGTTGTATGGGTTTGGAGCTTTGGGTGGGAGGTAGATGGCTGTTGTTATTAAGTCATTGAGGTGATGGTGTTTTCTGTTGTAAGTGCACAATGACTAGCGGACAGACGCTAAATGTTAGTTGGTTGCATAGCTGCTTCAAAGCTTGCGGTTGTTGACATTGTGGGTTTGTGTGACGCTTAATACTAAGTTCAGAGAACAAAAAGTCCTATTACTTTTTTCTCTTTGTTTCCATGGTTTACTATATTTATTTGATCTTGTAGAATCCACGCCAGCAATTGAGAACCAACACATACCAGATACCTCCACATCCAGATTTACATGGACCATTGATAATTTTTCCAAGCTCCATGGTAGAAAGCTCTACTCCGATGTTTTTGTGGTTGGGGGGCACAAGTGGTGAGTGAATACTGCTGCTTATTACTTCTGGTTATGCATTCATTATTTCTAGAGCTTAGTTTGCTTCATTACCTCCTTGCAGGCGAGTGTTGGTTTTCCCAAGTGGAAACAATGTAGAGCACCTTTCGATGTACCTGGATGTTGCTGATGCAAATGTGTTGCCTCCTGGCTGGAGTAGATATGCACAATCCAGCCTTGCTGTGAACAGCCAATCAGACGGCAAATTATCATTAAGGAAAGGTATTGCCTGTTATCTATCAACAAACCTGATTATGTACTTGCTTATCTTGAAGTTTTAATATTAGTTTGATATTGCTAGCACCATAATTGATTTCAGCTTCTTGCAGCACCTTAAAGTATATATTCATGTAACCATCCTGAAGTTGATTTTGCTTAGTTATTAAGAGAAATGTTCACTTGCCCTTATTTTTTGATCGTTGAACAACATTTCTTTGTTTGATGGGAACTGTCACTATTTTTAGCTTGATGCCAAGTAAAAGCATGGCCTAATATACACAACTGTTTTCTACAGTTCTATTGTTGTGTTATGCCTTGACAGTTGAAGGAGGAAAGGACATGAAGAATAAAAGTTTGCTTAATGTGGAGTAACTAAAACTCTTAGCTTGCATTTTTGTTTCTTTAGGTTGTTTGAAAGAACAAGTTTTCTGCTCAAGTTGCAATCTATTTTAAAATGTACTTACATTTTTTTATGATAAATTAATATTTGTAAGCATAGTTGTTGATGCATTTCACGATCGTTGTTTAAACGCTGTTCCTTTTTCCCCACGAAGCAACACATCATTTCAGTTCTCGAAAGTGATTAGTAACTAATATGATTTTGTGATTCTTCCAGGGTACATAGTTGATTGTGCATTTCTTTGTTGCATTCAATCCCATGTTTGATCCATTGCTTCAAGCATTGAGAAGAGCGAAGGAAGCTTTCGAGGTCCTAGACAAGGATCGAATGGTTTTATCTCCCATCTTGAGGTGGCTTAGTTCCTTACTTCCTTCGCAAGTTCAGATCATTTTCAAACTATTTTCAAGCCTTTGCTTAGTTTTACCTTGTCTATGTGTGCGGTGAGGACAGTGATGATCAATCTTGGGGAGAAGATGACTGATGAGGAGGTCAAGCAGATGATCAAGGAGGCCGATACCGATGGCGACAGGCGGTGAACTATGATGAATTTGTGCTCATGATGAAAAAAAGTGAATGTAAGATATCTGGGTGAACAAATGTTAGTGGTAGATGTGAAACCACTGGTTCTCAGATTGGATGCATTACCTCCATCTGTAAATTCCAGTTTCTCCAGATTGCAATATTGTGATTTTCTAATTTTGATACTACTGTAAGGTTGTGATTGTACTATTTCGAATTTGTCATGCAGGTTGTATCTTCAAACTGTGACATTTCTTGGGCATGTACACAGCTTAAAAATCTATGAATTATTGTTTTAAGTAGGTAGTGAAGGGTTCTTCTTTTAACCCTTTCCACTTTTGATGTGGCTAACCACTTGATAAATATGTAGGTCCAAAATGCAAGTGGAATTCACGAAGATGATTGGTGCATTAGTTGAAAATGAGAACCTTACTAATCTAGGTATGTCTTATATTTTGCTTCCTTGCTAGCACTACGTAAAACATATGAGCATGAAGCCTATAAGTAATTCCTGTGGAGCCTGTCAACCTTGATCAACCGGTGAAATGCCCTCTTCTGAGCCATCTATACTGCATGTAAGTTATTCTCTTGCTCTTTATGGAAGAATTGCATGATTGGCTTGTCTTATAGTCCATGACAAGGAGCAGGACACAAGAGAATCATTCACATCACTAGGGCAACAGATCGGTGAACTCATGTCGCAGAAATTTGAGTTAGAATTACAAAAACATTCTTGTATTTTGCGCCTGTCTTTGTGCATTCTTGTGTTACATGTATTGTTCCACTCTGTCAAATGCCACGAGCTGAATACAAAGTGTCAAATCGTTACATGTATTGTTCCACTCACAAAGGCTACGATTTGAATACAACAATGTCAAATCGGAAATTTGGAACTATAAGCAGATTTTGTATGTGGACTGTTTCTATGGATCTGAGATATAGAAGACATAGAGAGCATTACCTATTGTTTGGTAAAAATGACTGTTTGGCAACCTCTTTGTGTTGTATGGTTGAATATAAATTGCTATTTGTAAAGGAAAGGCTCATTTGGTTGCTATTCGGTTTCGAAAATGTGACATAATTTCCACCTCGGTTTGTAGGATTCAATTTGGGAGGTTCATGTTTGAAAGTTCTTGAAAATAGGTATTTTGTAATTGATTAATGCAGGCCAAAACTAGCATGATGGCGGGTTCAGTATGTTCTAGGAGTTGGTTTGGTGACCATGTCATTCCTTTGCCAGTAATCACCATTTGTCTTTTTTTTATACTGAATGACCTTTTTTTTAGTGACTGATAAACAAAATGAAGACGTTAAGATCTGACAAGTGTTTGGGTGTGAGTGAAGGTAAGAAGAATATGTTGCGAGATTGTAAATTTTGATATACACATACATTCGACTTCTATCATAATTCTCTAAAAAAACTTTTGTAATCGGGAAAGATAGATGTTTGATCTTGTAAAACAATTTTCTTTTATTGCTTTCTTTTATGTTTTGTTACCAATTTTATTTTTCGTAGCAACGCACGGGCATTGAACTAGTAAGATCAAATATTGAGCCATTTAATGATCAACCCATGATTAAAATAATTTACAAAACACATTTGCAAATAAACCGAGAACCTATGAGATTAATCCTCTAGCCATGTAAGGATCAACATATGATCCCAACACTTTGCAAAATATATTTGCAAATACCAACACATGCTCTAAAATCGAAACCATAACCTCTAGCTTATTTATAAAACACATTTGCAAATAATAAATCAACATTTTGCAAATAATAAATCAACATTTTGCAAAGACACGTTTGTACACACAAAATATAAACTTTACTTAGCCTTGTGATGATCAATACATGATCAAATCACAAACTAAAATACCGATGCATGAGTTCTCACCTTTTGCAACACATGCAAAACTTCGCTCCATGCAAAAACCACATAAACCAACTTACATGATCTATCTCCTTTTTTCAACACATGCAAATCCATAGCTCCATGTAAAAACCAAATAGATTAAGATTCAATAAGAAGCAAGTATGAGCTCCATAATTTGCAACACATGCATATACTTAGCTCATGCAAAATCCAAACAAGTGAGTGAGCTAGAGTGAACTGGATTGAATTTATCAACATATGATGAATCTCAAGCTATAAGACTCGACCCCTCTTAATAATACGACAACTTATATTAGCAACCCGGTCTCCCATCGAAACACCGAGACCAGTAAAAAACTAGAAAAACGTCCTTAACCCTAGCTAGTTATACTTTTGCCTCTCGCAACCACTTGGAGCTTTCATGATGATCGATCATCTTCTCTCCAAGTTAGAATCTTCATCTTGTTCATCAACACAGGATGAATTCCCCTTGTCTTAGCTTCAGGATCCTCTTTTGACGCTCATCAACATATGATGATTACTTATCCCGTTTATCCATCTCAACCTTGGACTTAACCTATTTCAAACTCATTGAAAGTGTTAATCCAAAACACATGATTGTCTCAATCATCAATGCACTCCATTAACATATAATGGATGCTGCCAAGATTTTTTGATCTTTTCCTTTGATGATTGACTACAACCCAAAAACAATTGATTAAAAGATTAATTGTATCTTGAGTATACTAATGCAACTAATGCTTCATATACTCAAAAACTTTCGATTACCCTAGGATCAACAAAGTGAACCATTAACATGTGATTAGTTCTTTATGGATTAAATGGCAACTGAACACAATTTAAATTGAATTTAAATTGTCACAGATATATATTAACTACACAAGTTTCATATACTCAATTCGAAGGAATCTAAAAGTACTGATCGAATTTATAAGGAATGGTGGAAAGGGATCAATACTCTTAAAATCATTAATTATATAATAAACTCTATTGAATGTGTGCATACAAATAATTGAACTTGAATCAATATGCACATATTCAATTTTTTATTGCTTTGAAGTGTATCTTATATTGCTATGAATATACTACAACTACACAAGTCAAATACACTCCAGGGATTATTTCAAAGTAATGATTCTTGATATAAAAGGATGAATTAGATCAATACAATTGAAACATCAAAGTAAAGTATGGACTCCCCCCCTAAATGTGTGCTTTCATATATAAAACGTTAATGCACATCTTAAGGTCTAAATAATAGTAGAGTTCACCGTTTAACTTGAATCCAAAATATGCATTAAGATATCATAAAATGAATATGGGTGCATACCTTGGGTTTTCTGTTTTTCAATGAGATGAGACTAAACAAAAAGTATACTCAATAAAAAAGTTAGTCTCATATTTAGATTTATCAATATGATCATAAAAATTATATCCAAGGAATGCAATAAGATATGATAATATGAACTTAAATGCATACATTTGATATTTCTATCTTTTTCATCCAAAAGAGACTAATAAGAGTTAAGTTCAACAAAAGAGTTAGTCTCATAAAAGATTTGTCATTAATAAGAATTGAGACTAATCAATATTATGATTATCAAAATGATTAGTTTCAATATTAGATTTGTCATTAATACCAAAACCAAATTAATGGAACTTGAACTTTCACCGTACAGGCGCGACATTCGTGGGAGTTGCGAAAAAGCAAGATTCCTAATCCAGCGACTGCACAGTGCGGTAAAGAAATAATCCCGCAGCAGCACAACGTAGAAATATATTTTTGCGGTACCATAGCGCTGATTTTGCCACTTGTCCACCTCCAGTCATTCCATGCTCGATTAGGGGGCTATTTCTACAAATTAAATAAGACAGAGCCATTTTTTTAAAAAAACAAAGCGGGGGCGAGACGGTAAAATTTCGCCAAATACACTCTGTAGCACCCGCTCTGAAAGACTGAAACAATGCCACCTGAAGCACGCTCAAAGCAGCAATATTATTTCAGTTTCACTCTCAGTCCTAGCCTCCTAGGTGCAGCCATTTAAATGCCTGACGAAGAAATCTACCAACTCTAGCTACACTTCCAAGCCTTGTACAAGCCGTCCGAATCAAAAACATTCTTTATATCACAACTCATAAACAAGCTAACTCTAGTAGCTGTGTTTCGTCTTTCTTCTTGGAATTTTTTTTAATAATACATTTTTTATTCGGAATTTCAAAAATATTCCACCGAATTTTTTTTTGAAATATACCTCACGTTGGACGTTGGACGTGCGACAGGGGCCTAAATAGAAAAATACACGGCGGCAGTGCCCAGCGCTTACGTGGCCTCCTATCGCCGAGCTTAGCGTGCGCGAGGAACCAAGCTTGCGATCGTCGATGGGTAACGTCTTGACAGAGGCGAAAAAGGCACTGTCGCCTGACGAAAGGGTTCTAGGAGTCGCCGCCTGACGAGCGTCGGCGGCAACAAAGAATCTTGAAATTTTTGTATTTAATATTTTTTGTTGACAATTTTTGTTGTAAATTGGTTGTACATAATTGTCCTGTAATGAATCGGAAAAATTATTTTATTTCGTTAGTGATACGCATTTCACTTAGGGGTTTTCGTAGCCTCGTAAGGTCCGTGAATATGGCGAAAAATGACGGAAAAAGCACGGCGGCCTCACATAACGTGGCATACCACTTGATCTTGCGGCGAGATGGTCGGACGTTGGCCCAAAAATTTTGTTACCAAAATCGGAAAAGGCACTCGTGGGCACGAACGACGATGAATCGTGGCCACTTAGGGGTTTCGTAGCCCAGCGACAGGTAGGACATGGTCAAAAATCTGAAAAAAAATCAAGGCGGCCTCACATAATGCGGGCTACCACTTACGTATGGGCGAGATAATGGACGTTGCCTCGGCATTTTGTTGCGAAAATCGGAAAAAGCACTTGCGCCACGAAACCATGGAAACTTTTACGGCGTCGAAAAATTTTGAAACTCTTTATGGAGGTTCCTGATATACCGATGATATTACCATAAAAATTTCAAATTATTTTTAAGATATGAGGAATTTTTAAAATTCAAACAATACATATATAAGGGCACATACACGAAAGTTCGGATGATAAAATAAGCAATAGATTAGATGATATTACAAGGGCATTACAACGTTGACGAACTAACTAACGAAAAGCATTCGTCATGGTGGAACAAATGATCGTTCGCCTATCTGTATGCGGCGAGAATGATGTAAGACATTTTACGCATATTACGACCTGTTCTAATTTTTCGATTTGTCCTCGGACACCGCTCAATCCCTACTATGAACAAACTCCATGGGGATCCGGTGCTCCCGGTATCGCCGATTGGGTGGCCTATGCCGTGCGTCTCGGTGTATAAGACTTAATTTTTGGTCTTTTTATGTGGATTTCGCCTCCCATATGGGCATGTAATCCCGATTCAGCGTCCCTATGTTAATACCACCCGGGTTCCGGATGGTCTGCGCAAGAACGAGTCAAGGATTTGTTGCGTGTTGCGGACTCGGCCATTGCTTCCCCTTGTCCCTTCTTCTTCGAGAAGAGGAACCCTCCTGCGCCTGCTGTGTTGGCGTTGGCGGAGACATGCGAGACGCTCGCTCTGCTTTGGCTCGCACTCCACTATATGGTGCGAGGAGCTTTGTGTTGGGCTTTTCCTTGAACAATCGGAAGCATGCCTGCGTCAATACAAGATGCCGCTTTGGTCGTTGCATAACACCGTAGGCGTACTCGTGGTTTGGCTTTTTCGGGCGGTAGTGGCACCACGGAGAGGTTGCTCCCCAGTTATCCCATCTGAGAAGCATGAGATGTGGGTGGTACGTCTCGGGTCCACCGGTTGAAGTACCAAAGACTGCTCATCCTCGGCCAAGGGCACGGTAGAATCTCCGGTCCGCTAGATCACCGTGGCGGTATCAACCATCGCCTCCGAGTGCCATGTACGCAAAGCGTCGGGGCTTTGGGTGGCCACGGAGGAGGTTCCTCCGTTGACTTGAGCACATTCGCAAGTGTCCTTTTGAACTCCCTGTGCGATGAACTGTTTAGAACTACTAATTTGTGAGTTTAACAAGAGTATAGCGATGAAACTCACCGATTGGTTGGCCTTGCACACCGCCCTGAGCTCGGCCGATCTAGAAAAGGACATATCTGGCGGCCTCTCCCACGGGTGAAGTTCTCGGCGAAGCGGGGTAGGCGTCGTGGCGGTTGTAGAGAAATTCATAGTCACGTCGTTCGGCCGTCGATCCATTGGAAGAAGCAACACCGGTCGTTATCTTTGAGAAAAGAAAGAACGATGCATGAGATGGTAGTGTTACCTGTATTGTGTGGACACCAGTGGTTTTACCTCGTAGGTGCGGCACAATGTGAGTGAGGCTGGGCGGTCGTCCCTCCATGGGTAGATTGCATCATCTTCGCGCCAGAGGTTGCGATCGCATTTGGGTCGGGCAACTCAGCAGAACCGGCGTCGACGCCATCGGCATCCGGATATTGGGGGATGACCTCGCTTCTTTGAAGGCTACGGTGAGAACGACATTGTGGTTTGGGCTGTGTTGGATGTCTACCCCTCGGCCTGTTTTATAGTGGTGGTGAGGGTTACTCCACACAATCTGACTCTTCTTTGCAGCTGTGTTGCGGCGTGTGCAGGCGTGTTGTCATTTCATGGCGTGTTGCGCGTGTTGTCATTTCATGGCGTGTTGCGGCGTGTTGTCATTTAATGGCGTGATGTCGTCTCGGCTGGTAAAGCCGCTAGCAATGAGTAGTTACATCGCTTGGAAAAATTGCGTGTGTTGTCGTGTCTTCTGGTAAAGGCGCTAGCAATGAGTAGTCATCATATTTGGAAAAGTCATTGCGTCTGTTGTCGTGTCTTCTGGTAAAGGTGCTACCAATGAGTAAAAGTGCTAGGTGTGTGACAAAGCGTCTAGGCGATGAAAGGAACAACTAAGCACGTAAGATTAAGTTTACAAAAATACAAATGCAAGTGCAACATATTTCAAATGAAACACTTAGTACATAACATACTAGCAATAATAAAAATCAAAAGAAACTCTATCGGCCTGCCGCCGGGAGGCCTCCTCCTCCGAACTCGGTCCCATGAGTACGTCAACTGCGTGGCGCGGCGGTGGGGCCTCTGCGCCTAGCCGGAGGCGCCGCGCGTGCCGAGTATCTGCATCGGTCTTTGGCGCTCTGTCTTCTTGACTAAGGCTGCGTCGGTGGTGGCGGTCCGTCGGTCGTGATGATGATGCCCCACCCTCAAAGACGTCGTGGAGAGGTAATCACGGTAGTCCTCCGGTGCAGGGCATCGCCAGTCGTCGTAGTCGCCGAGCGTGTCGTATGATCGTCTTGCGAAGAAGTGTACTGCGGGCTGTAGCAAATAAAGAATTGTTTTGAGCTTTATGTCTGCGATTGTAACACTTGAACAGTGCATTTCAAGATTTCACCGAAAGCTTTGACCGGCTCTGACGTGCCTCTCGACTGCAAGGGCGGGACGTCGCGAAGACGTACTGGCGCACCCTGCCTGCTTCATGCGCGCCTGCGGGACGGTAGGGAGGCCGACTACCGCTGCTCTTGTGTTCCATGGCGCTCTTGTTGTTCGTCTGCTTCCTTGTGTTTCCTTGTCGGGTCATCAAGATTTTTTCACGAGTTCGAACTTCCTCTCTGGTTGGAGTTACATAGTCTTTTGAACATGTTCATCGGTTGCTTGTTCTTGAATTGCTTATAGAAGTTTGCACCCAAATGCCTCATGCACCATCGACTCGCAAGTCGGGCCATCGAATGACTCATCTTCCCCTGTTTGGTACCGGTTGATAGCACTAAGCAACCCAAAGATGCCTGTCATGCAAAGACGACAAATCTGGACGAGTTTTGACCACCCGATCTTTAGGTTTCAGAGGAACCACGACCAACTCTCGTAGTTCTCGCTTTCTCTGAAGGCAAAGGCAACAGCGAATCTGGTTGTTCCCATCGACACCCACATTGTCAAGATTTGCCCTCTGTATTTCCGGTCAAGAATGTGCCGTCCACGCACAACAACGGACGACGTGATGAATGCCTTAATGCAAGCACGAATGCGAAGAACACTCTCCTCGGATGCATTTTAGTTGGCCACTTGTCCGACGGACAATCTTGATAATCATAGTAGGTCCCGTGATTTCTTCCACGAATACAAGCGGAAGCAAGTCTTGGGGAGGTTGTGGTACGAGTCTTCAAACTTCCCAAACCTCGTTTCTAGTGCCTTCTGCTTCGCCCTCCACGCCTTCTCGTAGCTAATTATGTACTGATATCTGTTCTTGATCGCTCGGATAATAGCACGGGGCTCAAAACTCAGGTTCTCCACTATCTCTGCGTACATGATGTTCGCGATATACCCGGATGATAGGTTCTGTGAGCCATCACTTTGTTTCCTCGATCATACATGTATCTTTGCTCAACCTTCGAACATATCCAATGGGTGCCCCATTTGGGCTTGTACGTGTGCACTCTCCACGGACACCCATGGATCTCACACACCACGTCAGTAGCGAGTTGGGGTGGATTTCTTAACCTTGAAAGTCCTTCTTAATGATAGAGCCCAATCTTTCACGGCATGACCGCATATCTCTTTTGTCGGTACATACTGTTATGTCTAACCTCATTAACCTTTGTCTTCGCCAAGGCATCTCCTCATTTCATTGACAACCATATTTTCAAATTGTCTGCGTGCTCCACTCGGTTTGGCACAAGCGGCTCCGTACCTCCTCCATCTTCCTCATCCGACTCATCGTCGTCCTCCTCTTCCTCTCTTTGACTCACGGTCTTCCTCTTCCATCCTAGCTGTTATTTCCTCAATTTGCTCACCTTCGTCTACCGGTCCCGCTTCTTGGCCAACATTTTCATCATCCTCCAAATCGAACACATTCACCACTTTCTTCAACATGTTGCTCATGGCTAGATCCCCAATTTGGTGTCACCAAGTGAGCTCATTTTGAGGTGACTACACTCACCGGCGTCCAAGCTGCTGGGGGGGCAACATCCTCTCATATGCTCGCACTAAAAGCACTCGATTCCATCCCGTTGCTGCCGCCTCACATATGATCTCCACGATCACGGTTCCCTTTAGCTCAACTAACTCCCGATAAATAGTGTCGTTACGCACACTACATAGGCAAAATACCTTCAACTCACACTGTCTTCTTCCATCAAAGAAAAGTATAATACAACCATTTCAACACGGAACCAAATGTAAGCTCATGACCCTACTCAAACTTCGTCCACATATTGCATGTTACTTAGATCCGCACCCTCCAAACCATGCATTACAACCCCATCTCCATAATAAATCCTAAATGGAACTCGATTACGCCATATCTGCGAATCCATTCATTCACCCACGAATTAATTATCTTAGTACAAAATACTATGACGTAACATAACTATACCTACATGGTACGAAAATATATATCTAACCGTAAAAACATCTACATTCCTAATAATTCATATCGATGTAGTTATATCGTAAAAAATTACATTTCCATCAATATGTACCGATATACTCCTATCCGTAAAAATTCATTCCTAACAATATATACATTAAGTATCGATGTACTTATATATTAAAAAATACTCATTCGTAACTATATTTCCTTCAATATATACCGATATACTCCTATCATAAAAAATATCTAAATTTTCTAAACTAGAACTAGTCAGTGACCTATCAATTTTCCTACATTTATCCGTAACATACATCTAAAACTATTTCTAATCTACCACTATTTATCGCTACAATGCTCTAGATCTAACTATTTCTAACATATCATAATTTCATCGCTAAGAAAAGTAAACAACAAAAATTTACCTCAAAGCGGTGTATGAGAATCTCCCCTTCTTCCTTCTCTCTTCCCCTCTCCCTCTTCCTCTTCCCTTCCTCTCTCTCTCTGTTCTCTTCCCGGCGCACAAATGAGAAACGATGCAAGGAAGCGGCTCATATAACGCTCTGTCAGACGACCATCGTGCGACATGAACCCGACCCACTGTCAGACGACCATCGATCGATTTGCTCATCGTCAGACGTTAGTCGCGCGATAGGGGCTTTTTCGCCTCTGTCAGACGAAGCGCCGTTCGGTTCTGTCGCTTACGTTAAGCTGCGTGCGACAGGAGGCCATGAAGCGCCGGCACACTGCCGCCTGTATTTTTCTATTTAGGCCCTGCCGCACGTCCAGCGTATGATGAGGTATATATTCTGAAAAAAAATTTCCGATGAAATATTTTTGAAATTCCGAATAAAAAATGTATTATTAAAAAAAAAATTCTTTCTTCTTGTCCCTCCCTCCCTCTATTGCATTACCTCAATCTGTTAGACATACACATCCTGCATGCCCTCACTCTCTCACAATTCCCCTCCCCATCCCCATGTCCTTCAAGCTCCCACTCCCCCCTTACTCCAGACTAGTTAACTTAGGGCATCGTAGCAGCATGTCGAATGGTTGCCGGAGGACCCAAGGCGGCGGACAACATGCAGAGGGCTAGGGGTGTGGCTAGTGATGAGATGGTGTTTTGGACTAGCTATAAAAAACCAAGCTACTTACATGCTCGGGAGGCGTGGGTGGCATGAACTACGAGAGCGAGGCGGTAGTGGCGATACAGTTGTGGTGGTCACACGCAAAGATAGGCTGGTGGTGGCGCAAGGCTCGCTAGGGTTAGAGTTTCGAGCAGGGGTTTGGCCAAGTGAGCTGGGCTGCAGAGGCAGTTGGGCCGGCGCACGTGTGGGTTGGACCAAACGGTGGAGAGGTAGGGAGGTGGGCTGCGGGAGAGGGGTGGGTTGGCTGGCAGCCCAAGAAAGAAAGTGGACCGGCCAAGAATTCGGTCCACTAGAATTTAGGAATTTGGAAAGGATTTCTGAATTTTATAAAAGGCTGGAAATTCAAATAAATAACAAATGTGCTCAAAAATATATCAAAAATACAGAAAAATTCCTCGTAGCACCAGAAACCCAACTAAAACTAGTTTTATTTTAATTGATGCTTAGATTAATCCAATTAAATTATTTTATTTGGAAAATTACGATTAAACTTTAATTAATTCAAGAAAAAAATCCAAATAGCTCCTTTTATTTTGAAAACTTCAAAAAGGTGCGAAAATTGCAGTGTTACAGTGAAGGAAGGAAGCTAGGAGACGACCATATCGGTCGAGCAGTACAGTGGATAGACAAGCAATCTAGGATTCTAGGCGAGGACCAGGAGGGAGACCAATGGCTAGGGCGATGGTGGTAGAGTAATGTTTCGAGCAAGGCAGAGATGGAGGGAAGACTAACGGTGGGCGGCGGTGGCAGAGTAGGCAAGTGGAGGGTCAAGGTCCATCAGGAGTGGAGGAAGCGATGTAAGGATTTGGGCTAGGGTGAGCGCGCTGAGGATGTGTGGAGGAATAGAGAATGCAAGAGGCGGCGTGAGGGTTTGGGTGAGGTGGATGCGGGCTGAAGCGATCCAGTAGTCCGTTTCAATTCTAGTGATCCCACGGCCTTGTAAGGACCATCGCCACCTGTACGATGGTAATCTGACTGCTCCTGTGCGAAACAAGCAGTAAGTCTACACCACCACAAGCACATGGCACTGACAGATTGGCCAAAACCCGTAAAAACGTACGGAAGTAACCTAGCTTAGCAGAATTCCTTCCACTACAAGGTTAACTAGGACAATAAGCGCACGCGCGCCGCGTGAACGAAAAACAAATTTATGTTTTTTCGGAGAAAACGGATCACGAAAACAAATTTTGTACAAGGCACGAAAAAACAAATTTGTGTTTTCTCGAGAAAAAACGGACCACGATTTTTTTTTTTGGAAAGCGAGGAAAACGGACCACGAAAATATTTTTTCCGGAAAACGGAGCACAAAAACATTTTTTCGGGAAAATGGGAAAGGATTAAGCAAGACGTCACAGCGTGAACGCTTTCGAGAGAAAAACGGACCATGAAATTTTTTTTTTGGAAAAGCGAGAAAAAACGGACCACGAAAACATTTTTTCCGGGAAAAACGGAACACAAAAACATTTTTTCGGAAAAAATGGGGAAAGGACTAAGCGCGGCGCACGTTGCGCGCGTGAACGAAAAACAAATTTGTGTTTTTCTCGGAGAAAAAACAGACCACGATTTTTTTTTTGAAAAACGAAAAAAAACGGATCACGAAAACATTTTTTTCCGGGAAAAACGAAGCACGAAAATATTTTTCCCGAAAAGAACGGAGGGAAAAAGTCTAGAGATAGAGCTGAACACATTTTTCTGGTGACGAAAATATTTTTTCCCGAGAAAAACGGAGAAAGGACATAGACGTAAAGAGCAAGGACCTGAATGTTACGTTTTTGGACCTGTCCGCTATTTTGAAAAATTAGAAAAGGGCTTGTTCGTGATTTGAATTTAACGGGAGTTTTTTTCCGTAAAACGGCGCACGAGGGACCCAAACGTGATTTCGAAAAGGAAATCTTTCTCTCACAAAAAATTACGAAGGACCTATTCGTAATTTGCAAAGACCTATTCGTAATTTGAAGAAATATAGGGGTTTTTTCGCAAAATGGCCTGGGGGGACACGTGGATCGGCTCTCGTTGCGGGAACTTTGCAGATTTTAATAGGAGGATGATATATGATATAATATAATATGGAACACGATGAATGTAAACTTTTTATTTTAAAGATTTTTCTTCTTTTATATGGTTTAATAAATTTTCAGTCGGGAACCTTTTCATTTTTTTTAAGGTATAAATCATGGAAATTTATAATCCACCGAGTTTGTTGTTCAAATTAACTTAATGATGTATACAACAACGACAAGAAACAAAAGAAAAGAAACAATCGCATGGTAATAGTTCAAACCAATATATTGGTTGGTTGGTGAGCAGTGCCTAAAACAGTATCACATTAGATTATAGGTATCAGGGGCTCTCAACTCACACACACACACAGAATAACACAGAGAATGCTTAAAATGAAATAATTTTTTGATAAACAGGAAATGTATTTATTCATAAGCAGCGGGTGAGGGCCAACGTATTCAAATCTATTCCAAACGAAAAGTTGATATTGGAGACAATTATCAACAAGTTCTATTTATAACCAAGCGCGTTTTGAGCGAACAAGAGCCACAGCCTAGAACAACAGAAGCTGATACAAAATCCGATGGCTGAAAGTCTATTTTTCCATCCTCGCTGATCTGAATACCCATCTCCCCAAGATCAAATGACGAGATTGAAAAATAATCTCCACATCTACACGGATAGAGCAGCTCCGTGGCATTGTTGATGCCTTCAATGGTCATTTCATCCACTTCAATTTCATAGGCGATATTCTGCAGGTTCTGCCTGGATGTTTGCAGTTGCTTGTCATACTCGACTCTGGATTTTGTATCACGTAGGACCTCCCATGCTTTCTGCACACTCAAAAATTCTCCTTGCTCATCTGAAGACACAAGTGAATCTGGGTTTGCTTGAGACTTGTCAGGATGCACATATAGGACAGCAGACCTGTATCCTGCACGGATTTCATCATAAGTAGCACCTTCACTCACTGAAAGAATTTCATAGTAGGTCTTCTGGCCAGAAATGCTGCCGGTTAGAAGCATTGATGATACCAATTCACTGTTCTTAGCCTGGAAAAGAACAAAAAAACAATAACATTCATACATTAGGCAAGACGGGAGGCAAACAAATCAAAACTTTTGAACAAAGAAGAAAGCTTTTGTCCTTCCTTTTGGATAGAAAATTCAGTTTTAAATCTATAGTCATATCCACTATATAATTATGTATTAGATTGAAAGGTCCTCAAATTCAAATATGATAATAAAGTTCACACCGGCTCAATCCAAATTAATTTGAGTCAGCCCTAGAAATTGTTTATCATCTATAAATTAGACCGAAAGGTCATTGAATTCAAATATGATATTCAAGTTCACACTGCTTCGATCTGCACATTATGGTATTCCCATACAGGTAGTATAAACTAAGATCAGAATTTGCATTTCTGCATGAATCTTTTATATCAATTCCACTTGCAAAAGGGAATTATGCACTGTAATGAGCTGTAAATTGCAATTTGAACAGCCAATTAGTCAGGCTTATTTCTTGCATGTGCACCGTCTAACACACGGTTAAACAAATACAACAATTATGCTAGATTGTCCGGTTCTTTTGGAACCAAATGTCTTTTAGAAAATTATGATCAAATGTTCCAATAACCAAGGCTGTTTGGTTCATATCCAAACTTTGCCACACATCAAGTTAGGCAAATTTGATCGAGTTAAGCATTTGTTTGGTTCATAGCCACATCTATGGTGAGATTATTTTTACCATCCAGGTTTCGCACGTCATTGACTCAAAAAAGTGTGGCAAAATTCATTTTGCTAGCCAAAGTGTGGCTTCGATTTTGATGACTTAAACTTATGCAAGTTTGGCAAAAAAAAATATGGCAAAACATGTCAACCTCGGTATGTGAACCAAACAGGCCCTAACAAACTCTAGCTTGAAAAGCATTCCTATATATCATATGTCTATGTACTTGCTTCCCAAAACTCATTGATAAATATCAGTCTCTTGTGCAAATGGTAGTGGAAGTTGGAGCATGATAAAGGATTGTGGTAGGATCTGGTAAAGAAAAAGTACCTTTGTAGTAAGTGCATTTCGCAAGTCAATCATAAAAAATTGAATACCTTAGGAATGAGTATGCTGGTTGGAAATGACAAGAGCAGTGATTTTTGGAGGGACTGTAGGTGTAGTCCCATACCTTTAAATATAGCCTTTCATGATCTTTTCTCTATATGTAATGAACAACATGTTACTGTGAATCAAGTTGCAACAACTTGCTAGACTAATTGGTAACCACCGGCCGGTAGATACCAAAGGGTACGTCCAAGTCAAGCCATGGTTGAAAGCCGAATGATGATTGATGAGCAAGATGCCACCCACTTGTGGTGTGTGTAATGGCCTGTTTGGAAGGAAGCACAGCCGAAACAATTTTCTGAAATTTAATGTCCAGCCAGATGTTGCAAACAATTTTCTCAAAGTTAATGTCCAGCCAGTTGTTGGAAATTGAGTCACAGTAACATGTTGTTCATTACACATAGAGAAAAGATTACGATAGGCTATATTTAAAGGTATATGACCACACCTAGGTCCCTCTAAAATTAGGGCTGGAAAATTAGCTCGCGGCTCGGCTCGGGCTCGGCCGAGCTCGGCTCGACTCAAGACAGCTCGTGGCTCGGACCGAGCCCGAGCCGAGCCTGTTTTTTAGGCTCGGAAAAACAACGAGCCGGCTCACTGACCACCGAGCGGCTCATGAGCCAAACCGGCTCGGCAGCCAAATTTAACACGGCGCCCAGCCCAAAGCCAGTGACAAAAATCTCTTCGGCTCTTCCAATCCCCTATGCGGCTGCTGCCCTAATCCATTCCCCTCCCATGAGAGACCCGTCCTGGCGGTCAAGAATGGCGATTCCCCAATCCTTGTAACCTTGTTCCTTCCCCATTTAGCAACCGCCAGCGCCAACGCCAAGGCCAATCGCCGCCCAATCCCCGATTCGCAGACTCAGCGGCTTCCCACTCAGTCCCCGCCTTCCCAGACCCAATCCGCAAGCTCCACTCGGCGTCGGCGTCTCGGCCACCGCCGAGGCACTCCGACTCGGCGACCACGGAGGAGCATCACGGCGACTTGGCGACCACCCAGCGCCTAGCAATGAGCGAGCCGGCCTCGCTCCCTCGCGTCAGCGTCGGAGTAGCGGAGCATCACCACCCAGGCGCGCGAAGCATCAGTGCATCACCACCCAGGCGCGGAGAAATCATCAGCCCCAAACATTACCACGGGTCCACGGTGAGGTTTCTGCCCAGTGGCTCTCAGTTATCAATTGTTGCTTCTTTGCGTCCATTCACTCGTGCCGTGAACAATCTCCCAAGTTTTTGCATGCTAGAATCAATAGCATAGATACACGAACGCCGAACGGCAAACAATAAACATGCATCTGCGTCGAGTTGATTGGCCACGAAATAAATCAAAAGGGACGGGTACAGATGAGCAGTCTTTTCAGCAATCTAAATAAATCAACGACTGCAAGTAGACCGGCCGATCGATCATATATTTCGCATGTGCTATTACAACTTAGCGATCCCGAAGAGTCAAAAGAATATGTTGCTAGATCTGCATATCCATGACAGAAACAGAGCAGTGTGCACTGTTTTCTTAAGCAAGTAGCAGTGCTAACTGGCATCTACTAGTCCAGACAGTGCCCACCACCTCCCATTCTGAATTTTCTGCTGTCACTCTCACTCCTACCATTCTCACTCTCCTGGCTTGAAAGAAAAGAGAGGCTACCAGAGGTCATGACATACTATGAATTGTGATTTGAGATATGTAAATTCCTTTTGTGTGTGTCTCCTCTGTTCATGGTGTACATGCTGGTGAGTTTGGTTTGGATCATAGAGTCCTCTGTGCCATGGATATTGCCATATTGGATAATACAGAATTATATTGTTCGCAAGAGTTCATCAGACCATTAGACAAAGTAGCTTACCTGCTGTTTCTTGACTACTACAGCAGTTATGAAATTAGTATTACATCAATGATCCGCTATGTTCGATACCATGAAAGACGTATGAAATGATGAATTATCTCGTCCAAGATTCACTATGTCATTTCTCAAGGTATTTTAATTTAAGCTCTCATTGATGTGATACTAATTACTAGCATAGTTTTATGTTTGTACTTGTGTTGATGCTAAGTACTATTTAAGTTTATGTGTCTTGCTGTGCAAAGTGACATCCTCTTGGTTGTGGTTAATATCGGTTAGTGCCATATTTTAATGGATTTGGCAATTGGCAGGCATGGAGATGGAATCATCCATGGCGAAAGGGAAGGGGAAGAGGATCTGTTTATCCTGGAGTTGACTTTTGCAAGAAGCTCCTCTGTGGCTCTGGGGTGTCTATTGTCCGAAGGTGAGCTTTGCAACAATGCTATTGTCAAACCCAACACACACGCAAAAAAAGACCGAATCGGGCCGATAGGCGAAATGTGTTTGAACTTTGAAGGATGTACATACACTCAAGTCTGAATTAACTATGGAATGTAAGCTCTTTTTGTGTCATTGTGTAGGAGATGCCGAATCTCGATGCGATTCAGACTTAAGAGTTAAGAATGTTGAAGCCTGAAGCCTCTTGAATGCAAGAATTTTGTATCATGTTTATGTCTTAGTATAATGGCATGTACAACCTTTTGCTTCTGTATGTGGCAATGTGGGCTGTGGCATGTACTTACTAGTTACTACTTACGGATGGGTGGATGGTCGGATATCATATCATATGAAACTATGAAATGTGTTTTACCGGATATCATATGAAACTATGAAATGTGTAATTACTGTATGTGGCATGTACTTACCGATACCAAATCTCACTTAGAATATGAAACTACTAATGTGTTGGCTAGTTTTTAGCTGGCTCGGCGAGCTAACGAGCCGGCTCATGAGCCGACCTCGAGCCGAGCCGAGCCGGGCTGGGCTTGTCTCGTGGTCGAGCCGAGCTGGCTCGGCTCGCCATCTCACCGAGTCAAGACCGAGCCGAGCCGAGCCTGCCTCGGCTCGCCTGCTTCCATTTCTACTCTAAAAGTCACTGCCCTTGTCATTTCCAACTAGCATACTCCTTCCTTTAAGGTATTCAACAGTCCCTCCAAAAGGTCATTTCCAACCAGCGTACTCATTCCTTTACAGTATTCATTTTTTTATGATTTATTTGTGAAATGCAGGTACCATCAATGTACTTTTTCTTTATAGATCCTGTCACAATCCTTTATCACCCTCCAACTTCCACCACCTTTTGTATGAGAGACTAATATTTATCAATGACAGTTTTGGAAAGCAAATACATAGACATATGATATATAGGAATGCTGTTCAGGCTAGAGTTTATTGAAGTTGTCCTTGTCGTTCGCCAAGACTACACACGCCGAACCAAACGACAAGGACAAGGGCATCGAGTTCGCCTAGGATTCCACCGAGTCCGTAGGAGTCCAGTTTTAGTATGAGTCGGTTTGTTGCATTATTTCCCTTCTTTACGTTGTGAACAATTGGCTATTTAAGCCTGAGGAAAGAACAAGGAATAAAGACAAGAAACAGAGAAATATCTTCCTGTTGCTTTTCATCTGTTGCCGCTCGTAGCCCTCGGCTGCGAGATTGTATCGCCACGGCGCCAGCACGGCGCCAATCCGATCCTGTCCGGCACCCTTCGCACCACTACAATCTCCGAAGTCGTGCCCATAACATCTTGGTATCAGAGACCATGGATGGCGATGAAGGACGCACCCTGGCTGACAAGATCGATCAGATCTTTCGGAAACTGGAAGACATGGCGCTGGTTCAGATGGCCACGGCTCGATTCGCCACCTCACCACTTTATTTGGACCGCCATGACGCCGCATTGCCAAGGTGGATGACCTGATGAGCACAATGGTTGGCGGCGGCGACAAAGGAACAGGTGCCGATCCAACGGTTTATGTTCACTTTGCCGGCGTGAAGGCCCCAATGGCGAAAGGCAAAGGCGCCAAGCGGCGGAGGTGTGCCGCGACGGCGGCATGCTCGGGAAGCGCGATGCCCTATGTGGACGGGAGAAGCGGATTCATGGCGACATCGGACGGTCGACCTCCAAAACCCCATCGATGGGATTTTGCGACCTACGAGGGCGCCGATGATCCACTCCATTGGCTCAACTCCTGCGAATTGTTCTTCCGGGGCCAGCACACAGCGGAAGGCGATAAGGTCAGCACTGCGGCGTACCATCTGCGCGGGGACGCGCAGCAGTGGTACATGCTATTAGAAGAGGAGATGGGGGCACTCACCTGGCCGCACTTCAAGGACCTCGTCAACCTTCGCTTCGGGCCACCAACGCGGCGCAATCACCTTGCGGAGATGAAGCAGCTTCGCCAAACAGGGACAGTGGCACAATATCAAAAAGAATTTGAGGCATTACTTCCCCGTGCGAATCTCCGGGCCGACCAAAAGATTCAAATGTTCACGGCAGGCCTCAAGGAGAAGATCGCTATTGCCGTCGACCTAGCCGCACCACAGTCCTTGGCCATGGCGATGAGCTTAGCTCGGGCTCATGAGCGCCTGCAACAAGTGGATTCGGAGGATAGCAGACGTGCTGTTTTCAAGAGCAGCGGCACGAAAATTGCAACGGCCGCAAGCACGGCTACCACGATCGGTGGCGCGCTGAAGACAGACGAACCTTCAAAGGCACAAAAAGGCGCGCCATCGCGCCGACCCAAGTTTATCAAGAAACTCAATCGGGCGCAGATGGAGGAACGTCGTCGCCTGGGCTTATGCTACAACTGCGATGAGAAATCGTGCGGCCATTCTGTCGCTGCCTCTTTGGGTTAGAGGTGATTCCTGACGACGACCATACATGGGGCAGTCCCGAGCCCGGCGAAGATCCGTCCATCTCTCTGCTCGCTCTCACGGGCATCGCCGTCGGCCGCACGATGCGACTTTTGGTCCGCATTGGCAATCACGAATTCGTCGCACTCGTCGACTCCGGCTCCACCCACAACTTTATATCCGAAAACACGGTGGCCCAGGCTGGTGTTGTGGTGTCTGCCGCAAGTTCTCCCTTTCGGGTCGCAGTGGCCAATGGTGAACGGATCAGCAGCAGCGGGGATTGTCGCCAGGTTTCGCTCGCCATCAACAACCATGACTTCATCATTGACCTCTACGTTCTGCCAATTCCAGGAGTCGACGTGGTTCTGGGTATTCAATGGCTCCAGACCTTGGGGCCCATCACGTGGGATTTTCAGCGTCTCACTATGACGTTTTGGCGTGGGGATCATCAGGTGCAACTCCATGGGGTGTCACCGCGACAACCATCCTTGGCAGCCATGACAACCTCACCACCGGATCTTATGGAGGCCTTACTGGCTGAGTACCCGGAGGTTTTTGAACAACCAGGTCTTCCACCATCCCGCAGCTACGACCATCGGATTCACCTCATCGGGGACGGTCTCGGTGAGCCAGACTGCCATATCGCTACCACATTGCGTAAAGATGAGCTCGAAGCACAATGTCGCGAGATGCTACGTCGCAGGGCATATACGTGTCAAGACTCGGCTTTTTCATCCCCGGTATTGCCGGGTCCGTAAGAAAGATAACACATGGCGGTTCTGCGTTGATTATCGGGTCCTGAATGACAAGACTATCAAGGACAAATTTCCAATACCGGTGGTTGAAGAGCTTCTGGATGAATTAAAAGGTGCACGATTTTTCACCAAATTGGACCTTCGCTCTGGCTATCATCAAGTGCGCATGCATCCCGATGACATCCACAAAACAGCCTTTCGCACACATCATGGGCATTTTGAGTTCTTAGTAATGCCGTTCGGTTTGACCAACGCCCCGGCGACATTTCAGGCACTTATGAATGACGTTCTGGGCCCTTTTCTTCGACGCTTCGTGCTGGTATTTTTTGATGATATCCTTATCTATAGTCCGTCATGGGCCGAACACCTCTGCCATGTTCGTACTGTGTTACAAGAGTTATCACGCCATGGCTTGATGTTAAAACGATCCAAATGCTCTTTCGGTACTACCTCGGTTGCATACCTTGGACATGTCATCTCGACCGAGGGTGTTACCATGGATCGTCAAAAAGTGGCGGCTGTCGAGGATTGGCCAGTTCCTACCACTGGTTGGCCGTTCGTGCTTTTAAAATTTGGCGCAGTTACTATCGACGATTCATCCAGAATTATGGGACGATTGCAGCACCTCTTACACGTCTTTTGCGCAAAGAGACTTTCTCCTGGACTTCGGACGCGGATGGGGCATTTTCTTCACTTAAACAAGCTTTGGCCTCAGACTTTGGTTCTTCAACTACCGATTTTGGACGACCTTTCATCATTGAATGCGATGCCTCGGTCCGGATTTGGCGTCCTCCATCGAGTAACGGCCCCATTGCTTTCTTTAGCAGGCCCTTCGCTGCTCGTCATATTAAACTCGCCGCGTATGAGCGGGAGCTAATCGGCCTCGTCCAAGCAGTACGTCATTGGCGTCCTTATGTGTGGGGGCGTCCGTTTCTCGTCCGAACAGACCATTACAGTTTGAAGTTCCTCTTGGATCAGCGCTTGTCTACTATCCCACAACACCAATGGGTGAGCAAATTGGTGGGATTTGATTTTTCTGTGGAATATCGACCAGCCGCTTAATACCGTGGTCGACGCTCTCTCTCTGCGGACGGCATAACCCCGACGCCTTCTTACGGCTATTAGTGGCCCCTCCCTGACTATCTTTGATGATTTGCGCCGGGAACTTCCGGGTGACGCTACATGGGCGACTACTCTGCAAGGTATTTAGAACGGCAGTCTACTGGACCCTTGGACAATCTGCGATGGCCTCATCTTGTACAAAGGACGGATTTTTATTCCTCCGTCCTCCCACTTTGCGACCAAAATTTTCTCTGATTGCCATTCGTGCGGTCATGAGGGAGTTCAGAAGACACTAAATCGCGTCCGAGCAGATTTCCATATTCCACGGGCACGTCAGCTACTTCAGGCTTTTATTAAGGATTGCTTGGTGTGCCAACAAAACAAAATAGAGCATTTACACCCTGGGGGACTCCTCCAACCTCTCCAAGTGCCACACACTGTTTGGTCCAATATCGCGATGGATTTTATTGAAGGACTGCCGAAGTCAAACGGGAAGACAATCATTCTCACTGTGGTTGATCGTTTCTCTAAAGCGGCACATTTTATTCCATTGGCACACCCATACACAGCCACTTCGGTCAGTCGAGTCTTCTTCGACATTGTGGTCCGCCTCCACGGCATTCCCTCCTCCATTGTGACTGATCGTGACGTGGTATTTACGAGCAACTTTTGGCAGGAGTTATTTCAACTAGCGGTCTGCCGTCTTCACATGAGTACAGCTTACCACCCTCAGACGGATGGCCAGTCGGAAGTGACCAACAAAATTATCACAATGTATTTACGCTGCTTCGCGGGGGATCGTCAGAAACAGTGGATTCGTTGGTTACCTTGGGCCGAATACTGTTACAACACGTCCTTTCAAACATCCTTGAAGACCACGCCATTTAAGGTTGTCTATGGTCGCGATCCGCCAAGCATGCGCTCATACATCAAAGGGGAAGCCCGCACTCCAGCGGTTGAGTCTCAGATGCTAGACCGAGACGAATTTCTGGCAGAGGTGCGCGATCGTCTCTTGCAAGCCCAAGCAGTTGCCGCTTCATATTATAATCGTAACCACCGAGAGGTTCATTTTGAGGTCGATGATTGGGTCTGGCTTCGTATTTCTCCTCGCCTGGGGTCTTCTCTTCCCAATGTAACCCACG
Source organism: Guadua angustifolia (assembly GCA_036346375.1). NCBI lineage: Eukaryota > Viridiplantae > Streptophyta > Magnoliopsida > Poales > Poaceae > Guadua > Guadua angustifolia. The sequence continues at coordinate 31,744,183 of CM070514.1, read as the reverse complement.
GCAAGCTCAGCCCGCGCTTCTATGGTCCTTATCAAGTGCTGCAACGCGTGGGGACAGTTGCATATCGTCTCCGGCTTCCGGCCAGTGCCCGCATTCATGATGTCTTCCACGTTGGGCTACTCAAGAAGTTCCATGGCACGCCACCACAGGTTTTGGCACCCCTTCCTCCGTTGGTTCGCGGCCGAGCCATTCCAGTACCGGAGGCAGCACTCAAGGGACGCGTCGTGCGTGGTCAGCGCCAAGCACTCATTCGCTGGAAGGATATCCCAGCCGAACAAGCGACATGGGAGCATGTGGACGATTTTCAACAGAGGTACCTCAATTCCGATTCATGGACGAATAAGCAGAGAGGAGGTGGTGATGTCGTTCGCCAAGACTACACACGCCGAACCAAACGACAAGGACAAGGGCATCGAGTTCGCCTAGGATTCCATGCGAGTCCGTAGGAGTCGAGCTTAGTATGAGTCGGTTTGTTGCATTATTTCCTTCTTTACGCTAGAACAATTGGCTATTTAAGCCGGAGGAAAGACCAAGGAATAAAGACAAGAAACAGAGAAATATCTTCTGTTGCTTTTCATCTGTTGCTTTCAGAGCCCTCGATTGCGAGATTAGATCGCCGCGGCATGGCAAACGGCGCTAATCCGATCCTCCGTCGGCACCCTTCGCGACCACTACAATCTCTGAAGTCGTGCCCATAACATCCTTCCTCCCAAGTAGGGATGGCAATTGGGGGCAGCGGGCAGGTATTGCTCACCCATATCTATGCCCACCAGCCTATGCTTTGTCCATGGGCACGCCAGTGAAGGTCAATTGGTAGAGAACATCACCCAGACCTATCGCCCATCACACCTCTTTTCAGTCAGCAGACAGCATCGAATGAAGTTCAGCAATCATCAATTCATCACAAATAAAATGGAAGTAGAAACTGACATAGTCTAACAATTAAAATGGAAATGCAAACTAACATAGTTCATCACATTAGGGTTTCAAATTTCGTTTTCGGTTCACATCTCCGAGGTGGGTGAAATCCGAAATTTCGATGAAATCCAAAATTTTAAATCAGAATTTTAACTGAAATTCGGCCGAAATCACTGAAATTTTAAATCCGGAATGTTAAAAAATTTTGAATTTTTTTTGTGGATGGTCCTTACACATCACTAATATTCCCATAAAAATTTCAGATGATGATCAAGCTTGAGTAATTTTTTCAAAATTATGACAATACTAGTGTCTGATAAAAGGCTCACCAACAAAATTTCAACCGAATGAAAAATAGTGCAAGCCAATTTAGAACATTTTTAAAACAAATTTGGATGGTTCTAACGCATCAATAATGTTCCCATAAAATTTTTAGATGATGATCAAGCCTAAGGAATTTTTTTTAAAAATAGGACAGTGCTACTGAAGGCTGACCGGCAAATTTCAACCGAATGAAAAAGGTTCAAAACACATTAGAAAATTTTGAAACTTTTTTGGATGGTCCTGAAGCATCACGAATGTTTCGATAAAATTTTCATATAATTATTAAGCTTGAGGAATTTTAAAAAATTATGGCAGTGCTACTGTCCTGGTAAAATCGTGATGATTAATAGATAGATTTGATTGAGCAACCAAAAATGGTTAGAATTTTTTAAACTTTTAGAACGGTGATGAAGCAACTATTAAGCTCTCATAAAAATTTTGGATTATGACCATACCCCAGTGAATTTATAAAATTCTTACAATGGTATTGTACTATTTGTGTTCCTTGTGTTTTTTATTTTTGAAAGATAACAAATGAAGTTCAATGCATCCATAGATTTGATTGAGCAAACAAAACAGTTAAAATTTGTGAACATTTCAGAGAAGAGTTCTGAGGTAATTCTTCAGCTCTCATAAAAAGTTTGGATCACGATCACACTCGAACAAATTTGTAAAATTCTGACAAGGTTAATCTCTCAAATATGTTCATTCTATTTTTTATTTTTTAAAGATAACAAATGAAGTTCAATTCTTTTGCATTTTTTTGTATGATCCTAGACTTCTAAATATGGTACCATAAATTTTTCAGAGCATGATCAAGCATGCACAGTTTTATAAAAATCTGATAGTGTTTCTGTCAAAATTATAAAACGTCTCAAAAATTCGATTTTGCAACAAATTTTCATGGAAGATGACATTCTTAATGGTTATTGTGCCAAATCCGGTCAAACAAAGTCAAATTTTGGTTAAAAACCTGAGATTTGCCGAAAACTCGCCGATATTCCCTAAAATACTGTAGCAATTTAAATTTTTTACATTTTTTATCCAATTGGGATTTTGAATCTCGTCCCTGGCCGAAATCCAAAATCTCGATCGAGATTTCCGCAATCTCGCTGGTTTTTGAAACCTTGCAACACACATAAAATGGAAATACAAACTGACATAATTCAAAACTTCAAGATAGAGCTAAGAATTTAGCACAAATCACAAGCAATAGATAAAGTTTTTGGAGAGGGAATCGATGAAAAACAAACCACTTCGGGGTTGGCGGCTGGTGGCGGGAGATGGAGGACGAGGATGGATGGCACCGGCAACTGGTGGCGGGAGTCGGCAGCCTGTGGCGTTAGACTATTGGCCTTGGAGAAGGAGTTGTGGAGGACAAGGACAGGGAGGAGATCCATAGGAGTGAGGAGCCAGTGGCGGGCTCCTTCTGCTGTGGAAGACAAGGACGGGAGGAGGGAGATTCGGATGAGGAAGCGACCAGGCAGGCGGCGGCGTGTCTTGTACTAGATCCCAATGGTGACTGAATCTGTTGCCGACAAGAGGAGAGATTGGGATCGGGTGACGGTGTTGACGGGAGGAGGGTGGAGGTAGGCGTGGCTTGATCTACAGCCGGCGAGGAGAGGGTGGAGGCGAGCGACCGCGCTAGGATGGGAGAAGAGTGGAGGCGCGTGGCACTATTGTTGCCTGGGAGGGTGGGAGAAGGGATGAGGCGGGTGAGGTTGGGGAATGGGAGGAGCGAGCAAGCGAGTAGGACAGGAGGAGGGTGAAGTCGCCCGTGTGAGAGAGATGCAATAGGGCTAGCTGTTGATCGAGGGACTGATTCCCTGTGAATGGACGGAGATCAGCTGTAGTCCCTACTGGCACTGTAACTTAAGGAGTCTTTGTAGGCTTGGACCATCCGATCAGAGCATCAGATGGTCCGGATGAGCCCTTGTGTCTCACTACAGTGAAAAATATTCGTTGCAGTATTGTTGCATAGTAATTTGGGAGAGCTCCGAACCATCGATTTTGGATCAAACAGTCTCGCAAGGACTGCTTAAGTTGTAGTTCCCACAGACTGCACCTGATCTCCACCCCCGTGAATGGATCTTATTCTCATCCCTCATGATCGTCGTTGGATCTTATCCCTCGTGATCGTCGTTGGATCTTATCATGCCATTGCCCCTTTAAAAGGACCTCTCGTTCTTTGCCTTCTTCTCATTCTTCGCTCATTTCTCCTCAAATTCCTTCTCCATCCTTACAAAATCTCTAAAAAAATTTGTCCCATAACAAACAAATAAACTAACAAAAATGCAATGCTTATTCCAACAACCCCCTTCCCTTCATATAGGTGTGTGGCGGAGATACAATACAAACAACGATGACGAAACCAATGGCATAGTGTAAGCTAAAGTCTACATTAGAGGAATGGTGTAGGCTAAGATGGAGCTTGCCTAGGCACTACGAGAGCCCAGAGCACGACGTAAGCTAAGTCCCGACAACAACTTAGCCTGCTAGGTAATATTATTTTTATCAATAGCAAAATACGAACATGCAACTAGTGGCTATAACTAATAAAAGAAGTTTATTCATTTAGCAATCCGGCCAATCCCACCTATAAATCTCTTTGCACGCTCCAACACGTTGGCTCTCTTCATCAGGCCTGCTCCATGATTTCTCCCTTGTTCGTCGAACCACTTGGATTGACCCCCCACTTCTTCCATTTTGACCTCCATGTCTCTCCCTAGGACCCCTTCTCTTGGCCCTTACCATCCCCTGGCCCTTACCCTCCCCTCCCCACCCCTTCCCTCATGATATGGGTCATTGTCCTTCTCCTAGCCAACGTCATGGGGGATTCTCACTTGATCCCAATCTGGCTGACCTCCCACCATGTCCTCTCCCTTCCACTCACAATTTTGCATCGTTCCGGACCTAACGGATTTCTCCTTGACTGATGTGGGAGAATTCGATGAGTAAGTCAATGGCCCTAACGGTTGATTTCGATTTTTTTGACAAAGTTTGACTGTCTATTTCAAAAAATTTGACTTCAAACCCATTCGATTTCTACCAATTTTCGAGCCGGTTTTTTCGATTTTTGAAAAACACTGTTCATTCAAAAAATCATGATGTCAATATTCGGAACCCTGGTCTCAACCATAGTCTCATCCTAGAAACAAAAGGTAGTCTCAGTCAATTTTAGAAGTTCTTCTGCATTTCATTGTCCAATGGCAAGATTGTATAATTGCTAAGTACAACTCATATAAAAAAAGCAGTGTTCAAAAAATCGCCATTAGGCGCCGCTTAAGCGTTCGCATGCCACGGCCACCGATTTAGCCTCGGCGACCATTAGGCGGTGAAGCCGCTAAAAGCGGCCGCATGTCGCAGCGCCGGGGGATTAGGCGCGGTGAAAACGGCAGTTCTGGCGGCGATTTGGAGATGCTAAGCGCCGACTTCTGATGGACTCCGCCAAGAGCAATAAAATCTCGAGACAGAGACAGGCGGGCGGCGAGCAGGATCGACCTTTGGTGGACTCGGGTCTCGGGGGAAGGTTCGGCCGATTGCTGTCGCCGCTGTCCCGGCCGCCGCCGGCCTGCCGCCTTGAGTTACACGCCCCTGCCGCCTCTCTCCTGCTCCGCCCTCGCCGCCTCTCCTCCTGCTCGCCCCTCACTTGCTCGCCCTTGCTCTGTAGCCTCTCGCTCGGTCAGCCGCTCCATGCTCCCTCTCTGCGCCTCTTGTTTCGATCCAGCTCTCTCGATCTCTCTCTCTCGTCTGTCTCCCCTCTCTCTGTCCACTCTCGATCTCTCTCTCTCGATCTGTCTCCCCTCCGTCTCTCTCGATCGGTTTTGCAAGTGTATATTAGAATCATGTCTGTCATCTATTCTTTTGCTGGTAATCCATATTTCCTAATCCATCTATTATGCCATCTATTGTTTTATAATTTGTATATTAGAATCAATGCCATCTATTACGCTTGTGTGGCTTGTTGCTTGTGGGTTATGGTGTGAGAACTTATGTCTGTGGGTGGTACTATGTCTATGTTATTTATTTAATTATGTGCTTAACTGCTTAGTTTAGTTATTTGATTCTTTACATCCTACATATCTACTATAATCTATTTTATCCGGCCGCCTAGGACTGACCGCCTAGATCCGATTAATCCCCGATTAATCCGTCTAGGCGCTAGGCCCTACCTCACCGCCCGACTAGCGCCTAGCGCCTTCTTGAACATTGAAAAAAAGTATTTTGCCCCAAGTGTATGATCTGGAAGGTATCTTGGTACGAGAAGGAAAAATACCAAGTTTGGAATACTGCAGCGCAAATGTATGATCTGGAAGTATAAACTTGATTGGAAATATAAACTGTCTGTAGCCCCCTCCCCCCTTCCTCTCATTTGGGCATATGCGACATAGAACAGAAGAAGCTGAACATCGAGCACACAACCACAACATCATGTCAATTCATTCAATGAGAATTTGCATAGTTAGATTAGCATGTCTAGGTAGACTGGTCCTACCAAGGAATGATAGGCCACTGGGCTGTTCAGATGTCCTATGTTTTCTCTGAACATAGGCTTTGGAACTAGTAAACATCTGACCTGCAAAAGCATATGAAAAATCTGCTTCTTTTGGTTCCAAGGTGGAGGAGACGTTAAGGCTAAGAAGGTTCATTCTACAGCCAGCTTATAGTAGCATGGCAGAATGTCTTATTGCTATTGCATTCACAACTCTCAACAGGCTTCTACCAAGCAAGGCAGGGACCAAACTAGACCATCCTACTATCACTTACAGGGAGCTGGAGACTAGGCAGCAATTGTTCCATCCCGAATATAGAACACAAATGTAAACTCGTGATTTAATGATAAACACAGCCACATCTGCTGAACTATTAACCAGAGTACCTTACTGCCAAAGACTGTCATGCAAGTAGATGATCCAAAAGAGCATTACCCAAGACTGCACGCCTCACTTGGATCACAAGTTGGAACTGGAAAAGGAGTCTGTTCTGATTGGTCCAGTTCATAGTCTCATTTACCGATCCAGCTATAGCTTCACATACTTGTCAACATAGCCCTGAAAAATGAAATAAATTGATTCAGAGGGATCCAAACTTCAAACAAATAGTAATTTTACTGCAAAGAATTTATGCTGAACACCAGGAAAGGGCGTGCATGTGAAGCGCTGTACATATAACAAAATTTCAGAACGTATAGCCACCCTTGCATATATTTGTTCTTTTTCGAATTTATTCACCGATTAAATTGCCCTCTTCGCTTCAATTAATAGTGTGGTATAGAACTATATGGAACTAAACTCACAATCAATTACCAAGTGGCAGGATGACCTCATCACACATAGATTTCAGGACATCTCCAATGACAATATCAGAGTAAGAATTGAATAGCATGAAGTTGATTAGAACGCAAGTTGTGTTTCCCACTATCAAGGGGATGACATACCTGGATGGGACGGTGGCAGAAGGGTGGACCCGTGGACGGAGGGAAGGCTGCGGGAGCCGGGAGGGAGGCAGCGTGAGGGAGGACGGCGGCCGGCGGTAGAGAGGGCCACGGGAGGGTGGTGGCGGCGGCCGCCGGAAGGGAGGGCGGTGGCGACGACTTGGAGGGTTGGCGGCGGGAGGGAGGGCGGCAACCTAGCGGGACCGCGCTAGGGCAACGGCCAGACTGCCAGAGGAGTAGCCGGCGACGGCGGCGGTGGCGGCAGGACTCGGGAGTCAGGAGACTGGGCGTTGGAGCCGTGGTGGTGCAGACTGGGTGTTGGCTCGGGAGGAGAGTTTTTTTTATTTTGATACTGAATTCTGACCTCAAAAATATAATAAAAAACCAAACATCTCAATTTTAAAATTTAATTTTCATAATTCAGTCCATCAATATACATTAAAATTCACAATTCACTTTATATGTGTTTTTAGAGTTTAGCTTTTTAAGAATTAGTTTCTCTATAACCACAATACATAATCAACTTTTAGAGAATCCAAAGATAAAATAAACATACCTTTAGCCACTCAAGAAGTCAGTAGGAGACTTCCTTGGGCTTGGGCTTGGGCTGTGTTCGGCCAGAGGCCAGAGCTAGAGGTCCAGACCCCAGACTAAGTTCCGATATATATATATAGCTTTTTGAGACATCCAACTATCCGAGAATAGTCTCGGAAGATCCCGATCCGATATATAGTATTCTCCTGAATCTAAATAAAAATATCCAAATCCGAATTCGAAAACTATTTGGCTCAACAAGCCAAATTCGATTCGAAGGTATCCGGTCGATCGGTCAGACGGCAAATATCCAATCCAATTACAACCCTATTTGAATAAGGACGCTGTGACATGTATGGGTGAAATTTCAAACATGTTTGCATGTGTGATGTCAAGGAGAGTGGAAGTCAGTAAATTTACAGTGTAGTCATCCAGAAGCAATAGCAAATCCACGCTCAGTGTAGGTGGCAGAGCTCCAGATCCTAACTCCACCTCAAATCTGGAGTTTGTAGCTAAATAAAGTAAATTAAGTTTATATTTTTAGTTTAAAATGTAAACAAGATGACCCACTTGGGCATATACAATAAGGTCACATCAGCTGACTCTTAGCTTATCCACATCATCTCTGTCTAATGTGGAGGAGTAAGAAAGGAGAAGAGAGAAGAGAACGGCAGCTTCATTTGTCACCGGCGACGCACGCAAAAATAGGCCGTGTCACCAGCCAAAAGCCGGTCTTGGAGCCAGCCAAATGCGTTTTTGTCAACATTTGCGATCCCATGCACTCTGCAAATTTCCTCCTCACCACACCACACACGCGAAAGATTTCACCATGGCATGCCAAATCCTTTCTTTCTCAAGCTAAATTTCATCCCAAACTCTAGATCCACTCCTCCACTGTCATTTCCTCTCCTATTCGAGGTATCCAATGTCCGCATCTTGCAGTGAGAGTCCATGGTTGGCCGATCAAAACTGGAGGTCGTGCCAACGCCGTAGTCGATGTCAGGGTCCTCTACCGCCGATGGTTGGTGGGGAGCGCTACCGATGCAGGCTGGTTCTTGGGGCATGTCAATGCCGCAAGGGTCCTCCGAATCCAGCTTCTGCTGGGGAGCTCCACCATCCCTGCCCTTTAGCTTCCCTTCCGGCACTGGCTCAGGCACTCGACATGCGACAAGCCCCCCTCCTGTTCCTGCCAGATCTCCTCCTTCTAAGCCAGATTTCATCACAGACATGGAAGAACGGTATGTGATTCATCCAAGTCAGATTTGTATGCATGACTACATCAGCACTTCTTACCTCTTAGACACACATTACTACATGAGCATCTAATGGCTCAGTCCTAAAACTACTAGCAGTAATAGTGATCAATAAGTTTTAAAATCCTTCTCCGGCTCTTCCAAAAGGAATTTGTTTGCATTTTGATTTTCCAATAATTTCTTAGTTTCTATTGCTGCAGTAATCAAGTCTTTTCCTTATAGAATGGTGCTATTATCTTGCTAGAATTTAAAAGCTACTTCAAAACAAGCTAGAACTAAAAAATAGGTGTGTTTTATCTGCTTGCCTCTAGTTGCTGATGGTGATCAGTCAGTCGCATAGTGGATGGAATATTTTGCTCTAAATTAGCATCCATGGTGTAAGTTCAACCTTCATTAGTTATGGTTTTGGTGTTAATGACAAATCTAATATTGAGATTATCTCTTAATGTGATTTTGTTGTTAATGACAAATCTAATATTGAGATTATCCCTTAATGTGATTTTGTTATTAATAACAAATCTTATATCGAGACTAACTCGTTTATTTAGAATACCCTTGATTAGTCTGATCGCATTGAAAAATGGAAAACCCAAGGTATGTATGCGCATTCCTTTAAGTATAAATTGCATACTTTGGATTCAAGTTAAAGTATGAACATCCCCATTGTATTAACCACAAATGTGCATCATGTTTCCCAATCCATATATTACATAGATGCACACACTTAGGGGGAGTTTGTAGTTTAACTTGAAAGTCTCTTTGTATTGATCTATTCTTTATTGACACATATAAGGATCAAGACAAAGAAACTATATCTTTGAGTATATATTTGAATTGCCTTGTTATAGTATACTCATGGTAATATAGGATATACTCCAATGTGATCAAATTGAATATGTGCATATTATATCCAAGTCAATCATATTTATGCACATATACATGTGGGTTTATTCTATAGTTGATGACGAGAGTAATGATCAATTCCATATCGCTTACACATAATGGATCATTACTTTTCATCAACATGAGTATATGAGAACTTGTGTAGTTAATATACTCATATCAATTTAAATGATAATTTAAATTGAGTGATAATTTAAATTGAGTTCAATTGTCTTGTTAATCATTAAAGAACATTTCATCATGTGTTGATGGTGTTCCTTGATTAATTAAGGATAAATGAATAGTTCTTAAGTATAATGAAGCATGTGTTGCGTTATTGTACTTAAGACATACTTAAATCATTCAAATTGATTTAGGTTGCGCTCAATTGATCTAAAGGCATCCATTATGTGTTAATGGAGTGCAAGAGGTAATTGAGACAACCATGCATCTTGGACTAACTATTCTATGAGTTGTGATTGAGTTAGGTTAAGTCCAAGGATGATTGAGAACGGGATAAAGACGGGATCATGCGGTGATGGGCGTCAAGAGAAGATCCCGAAGATAAAGAAGAGTCGAGTGATGATCCCGGGGGAGCGTAATGAAGTAAAGATCAAAAAGATCCCAAAGGGGATTGCTTGCGTGCGGCGGCAAAAGTATAACTAGATAGGCTAAGGACTTTGTAGTCTTTGAGTCTAGTTTTTATCGCCGTACTATTAAGAGGGGTTGTCTCCTAGCTTGAGTTTCATCATGTATTGGTGATCTCAATCCGCGTTCACTCGAGCTCAAATCATTTGGATTTGGTTTTTGCATAACAGTTAACCATTTGGCATGTGTTGCGAATGTGTTAAGCTTGTGTTTGGTTGTTGTTGCATTATGCTCTTGATTTGCATGTGTTGCAAAGAAGAAGAGCGTATGCATTTGGTTTTCGTGATAAAGCTTTGATTTGCATGTGTTGCAAATAGGATAAGCTATATCGTTGGCTTTATGTGAAGTTCACTTTTGCATGTGTTACAAATGTTGAAGCTTCATGTTTCGCTTACAAAACACAAATCTTTCTTAAATCAAAGTGGTTGCTTGGAGCTAAGATTTGCATGTGTTGCAAATAAAGAGCTCATGCATTTGAGTTTGTTTTGGATTTGCTTGGAGCTAGGTTTTACATGTGTTGCAAAACGAGGATGCCCGAGCAAGTTGGATTTGGAGTTTACATGCGGTACTTTGAAGCATGTGAATAGTATTTACAAATGTGTTTTGCAAATTATTTTGATCATGAGTTGATCATCATATGGTTCAAGTTTTAATCTTGTTGACCCCTTGCTAGCTTGTAGTCATGTCCTTGATCAAGTCTATGTGAGGGATTTCGAAAAATCAGATTTTAGACTTGAATGACTACATTAGAGTTTGGTTTTGGTGATATTTAAAAAATATCTATGGGTGCTTAAATCATGAAAATGGGTGGAGATTGTAGCCATCGTGATAAGCTTTGCATAGAATCAAAAATCACCCAAATCGGAGTTCGGAGTAAAAGTTATGAGCTTTTTAGTGAATTTTGTCATCTTGCCGTTAAAAGCGGTACTACCGCCCGTAGGGGCAGTAGTACCGCCCTTTGATAGATTTTTGCCAAAGAAGGCTCTTTTGAAGTCTTAGGTCGGTACTACCGCCAGGGGCCGGTAGTACCCTGGCATCTTGATAACAACGGCTAGTTTCAAAGACTTTTAATGTTCGTTTTGCCCCCAACGGCTATTTTTCTTTGTGAGGCTATAAAAGGAGGTCATGGGGGGGCATTTGCTGGTTGATTGAGCATTTTGGGTGAGGTGGTTCATGTGTTGAAGCTCTCATTTGTGTATTGCCTCTTGTGTGAGTTTTTGGGAGGTGGTTTGCATGTGTTGCATTCCCACAAGTTGATTTTGAGATAAGAGTGAGACTAATTGCATGTGTTGCAATTAGGAGTGGTTGAGTGACCTCTTGTGCATGTGTTGCACTTGAGGGAGGTCCTTGTGCATGTGTTGCACTTGGTGATCACCGGGAGCGCATTCGTTGTGCTCGGTGAAGTTCAAGTGAAGGAGCGACTTGTTACTCTTGGAGGTTGCCGACTCCTAGACAGCGTAGGCGTCGTGCGTGAGAGCTCTCAAGGTTGTGAGAAGCCCCGGCGAAGTTTGTGAAGGTTCGGGTTGAGCCTACGCGAAAGCGTGAAAAACCACGACTAGTGGAATCGAGGCGGGTGCTCAAGTGGGAGCCGGTCCAAGGGTTTGGGCTTGCCTTAACGTGGACTAGGGGAGACCGGCAAGTCTCCGAACAACACGGAAAAACATCGGTTGTCTCTTGTCTCTTTTATATTCTAGCATTTCCATTATCGATATATTATTGATTGCTAGATCATATTAGAATTGCTTAGTATTAATTGTATGTTCAATTTAGCAATTCTAGTTTAGAGACATAATTTTGTTAGTGCACTAGCAAGCCTAGTTGATTTAGGCTTTATTTGTCAAAACCTATTTATCGCTTCCGTATATATATTTGATTAGGTTTTGACATAGGGGTTGATTAGGGCGAATTATTTAGTGAGCGATCAAATTTTGTAAAACGCCTATTCACCCCCCCTCTAGGCGCATCCTCGACCCTACAAGTGGTATCAGAGGTGGTAATTGAGATTTTGCCACTCCATACATCGTGCTTCGCTAGAATGCCATTAGTCATGTAGACTTCGCTATAATGCCATCCCGAACGTGAGTCTCACCGCCAGAATGCCATTTTAGATTTTCTCTTGTATTTTCCTTTTCTTTTCCCTCATTTTGACGCGTGAAATGACGCTTTTGCCCTCTCATGAATAAAAAGAACGAGACTCATCAGACAGGCATGGGATTCATTAAATTTAGCTATCAATTAAAGTTGAAATTTTCGAAACTTTTGACTGAGATCCAGGATAGGCATTGATATCCAGAAAAATTGGTGGATTAAAATCTTGTCCAGAAAAATCACAATAATTCGACAAGACTGCTGCATTAAAACTTAGTTTTCAGATTTTTATTTTTATTAGATAACAAATAAACTTTATTTTATATGATACTTTTATGTGAAATAATAATAACTGTTGGGAACTAACATAAAATTTTCAGACACTTATCAGTTATATTTATTTTTATAAAATTTCTAACATCTGCTAATATTGCTTTTGATTCCATTTTGTTTTTGATTTTATAAAATGGTTAATTCAACTTTATTATTTTTGAAACTTTTTTGTAGAGGTTTATTACGGCTATTATATTTTATTTTAATAGTTTCAAGTCAATATATATCTGATATTGATATTATTGTATTTAGTTTATGCGCAGGGGCAAAAGAGTCCTTTCACGCGGCAAAATGAGGGAAAAGAAAAGGAAAATACAAGAGAAAATATAAAATGGCATTCTGGCGGTGAGACTCACGTTCAGGATGGCATTATGGCGAAGTTCACGTGACTAATGGCATTCTGGCGAAGCACGATGTATGGAGTGGCAAAATCTCAATTACCTCGGTATCAGAGCCACGGTCACTCTCATTTTAGGCTTAACCGCTTAGAGAGTAAAAGGGATGGCGACTAGAGATTTAGTGCACTCACACGATCCACTCATATTAAATGAATCAAATTATGCTTCATGGAAATTATTTATGATTAATCATTTTAAATCCATGAGCCCACAAATATGGTGGATCGTAGATGTCGGTTTTTCTTTTCCACTAAATGATATTGCTCCAACTAAAGGAGAGGAGAAATACCTACATCTCGATGCTCAAGCAACTAACGTTTTATTTAGTGTTGTGAGCGTAGAAATATTTAATCTCATTTGCAACCTCTCAAGCGTTCATGAAATGTGGATTAAGCTTCAAGAATTATTTGAATCATCCACAACAATTGAGGATTACATTGAGGAGGAAATGTCGGTTGATGATTCTTCAACCTCTACATCAAGTGATGAACCGACATCTCCATCAACCTCAATCTCCGCCTCAAGCGATTTACTTAATATTCACTCCCATCGTGAATCCGCTGCTTCATGGCGAAAGGTAAAATTGAGGTATGTAATGATGAAAATGATGAAGAGCCCTCTTATGATGAATTAATGAATATGCTAGAGGAGCTAAATGAATTTCTTGGAAAGGAGAAAAAGAAATACAAAATCTTGAAATTAGAACATGATTTGCTTCAAAATGACTATAATGTTCTAAAAGAAAATCATGAGAAAATCTTTTTCAAGGAATTCACTAAAGCTAGTATGGATAGTGCTATTCAATGTAACCTAGATGATGAATTGCCTTGCTCAAATTCTATTACAATCAATTCATCAAATAAATGCATATCCACATCTAGCGATGATTTGCCTTATTGCTCTAATGAAAATGCTTCAAGTTCCTCTATGTGTTTAGATGCTAATCTTGTAGAGGAAAACAAAGAGCTCAAGGCCCAAGTCATTAAACTGGAAAATGACTTGAAGAGGTGCGTAAAGGGTAAAGCCCTCCTCGATGAGATATTGAGCAAGCCAAGGGTGCCTCAAGACAAACGAGGACTCGGCTACAACTCCAAGAGGGAGAATAGCAAGACGAGGCATAATGCAAGACACTCGAAGACAATCAAATGCTTCGCTTGCAACAAGAAGGGCCACCTTGCCTCCGTGTGCCCAAACCAAGTGGATAACAAGGCCACAACATCAACAATGAGGCATACCGGTAACGAGCACAACAAGAAGGTCAAAAGAGGACCAAACGGTGTGACGTGCTTCAATTGCCGGGAAAAGGGATATTTCGGTAAGGATTGTCCCAAAGGTATCACTCCTAAGCCTATTATTATTAATGACAATTATATGCTTAGGAAGGACAAGAATGGCAATGTGTTTGCCAAGCTTGTCAAGTCCACTATGCCGGCTCAAAATGATATTCATATGCATAGGAAGAGTAAATCTAGAAATGGGTTTGCTAAATTTGTTAGGACTCCTAAGCCCACTCAATTCAATTCAAATATATTGCTTAGGAGAAATAACAATAGCAAAACATTTGCTAGATATACTAGATCCTCTAAGCCATTTCATAATTTTAATTATCATATGCTTAGAAGAGATCAAACTAGAGATAGTTTTGCAAAGCACAATTGCCCTCCTAAGTCCTCTCACTTAAATCCAAATATTTTGCTTAGGAGGAATGATTATCGCAAAACTATTCCTAGTTATGTTAGTCAATTCAATAATATCAAAATTAGGGCCATTTGAGTTCCTAAATCAATTGTGACTAACATTGTCGGACCCAACAAGGATTGGGTACCAAAAACCGCCTAAAAGATTTTTAGGTGATATGAGATAGATTGGACGCTTGGGTTCTTCAAGAATACTAAGACTTCATCAATTGCAAGTTGGAACCAAGCATGAAATTATCAAGTCCATCATGAGCCAATGCCATCCCGGTAACAAGCAATTTAAATTGATTACTATCTAGCTTCTAACCTTGTGTAGGCTTAGATGCATCAGTATCATGCTAAAATTAATTTAATTGCTTGTTGTATACTTGCTCTCGCCTCTTATCTATTCTCTTGATTGCTAATCTTGAGCAAGTTTAAAAGGTGGCACATTAAGGGGGAGTGCTAAATCATAATCATGTATATCACATCCCTATGTGTGCCCAAATTAATTATGTGTAAATATTAAGTTTTCAAAATCGAGCCGTTTAGCCAAAACTGAAAAATCTTAGTAACTATTACTAATCTTGTGAAAAAACTAGTTGAAAAATGTATACAAATGCTTTCAGAAGGTTTTTTAATGGTTTTAGGTTTACAAAAACTAATTACAAAAGAAAATATGTTTTTAGCCCAAAAACTAGTTACTAGTATCTTGTTTTGGCTTTAAATTTATAATCTTCATAGAATAAATTATAAAATGATTTTGAATATAGCTCGAAAATGAAAAATATAGAGTTGGTCATTCTTAACAATTCTTGTATTAAAAAATTCCAAAAGACCAATCTATCAAAAGTTATTTGACTTTGAAACCCACCCAAAAACTATGCTTGACCTATATTGGTCACATTCTAGCACTTTGTGAGTTTCACCTCTTGGACCGGATTATTGGACATATCTTGGTTCCAAATGGTATTTCAAACTCATACATACAAATTCCAACCAAACATCTTCTCATTTGATTCATTTGATACTTTTTGGAATAATATTGAAAACAATATGCATGCATATCCTTTTATATGGGTTTCATTGGTCAAAAAGGAAAAAATGTATTCAAAAGGCCAATATTTGTGAAAATCTTTATAAAAGTTCTCAAATATGTATTTCAAATGTTTTACAATGCTTTCGGAGTGAAAAATTCCTATTTTAGAAACAAAATAGCAAATTGGCCAAAAATGGATCTTATATGATCTTGTTTTTGAATTAAATGAAACATTTTCATAAATTAAAATCTATTGAGTTTTTGAAAAAGTGGTCAATACAAAACTTGTAGATTTGGTCTTTACAAGAATTTCTCTAGTTCAAAGTTTTTCCAAACGACCAACCGTTCAAAAGTTAAAACCATTTGAATTTAGCCAAAATCCTTCTTTTGACCCAAAACGACCTATTCTTGCATATTGTGGGTTTTTGCCATTTGAGTTGGATTTCTTTATGTTTCTTGGCTTGAAATAGTATTTATAACTCATTCAAAGCTATGAAAGTTCAAATCTCCATGAAATCCAAGTTATATTGCATTTTGAGCTTTCGATACAAATTTAACTTGTCTTTATACCTACAAAGCGCAATCTGCCATATCTTTTGAAAGAAAATTCCTTTTTAGGAAATTCTTTTTGAGAAACCTTCTAATTAGTTCAAAGTTCATTTTTGGAAACTTTCAAATCATTTTGACTTTATTTGAGAAAGTTTTGACTTTTCTTCTTTTTGAGTAAAATTCATACCTACAAAGCAAAATTTGGCATATCTTTTGATTGGAGACTCCTTTTTGGAAAATTCTTTTTGGAAAAGTTTCTTAGAAGTCCAAAGTATGTTTTTGCACAATTTGAAATAATTTCAACTTAATTTGAAAAAGTTATGGCTTTTTCTCTCTTTGATCAAATGCTGAAAATTCAGACTTTTGCATAATTTTGAGCTGATTTGTGATTTTTGTATCTCCAAATTAGAGCATAATTTGAGGGGACCACATTTGTAAACCTTGGTCCTCAATAGTTGGTATACTATGCCAAATTTTATCAGATTTTTTAGACATCATTTGAATATTTTTTCAGCCCTCTTTTGAAGCCTAAATGAAATGTCGAAATCTGAAAATCTGAAATTCTAGTTCTTTGAAATCTTTGCGGTTTTCATGTCTTGAAGTTGACTTCAAGTTGGTAGAACCTCTCAAAATAAAACTTGAGCATGTTTAAATGTATTACCTCCATGATTTACTTTAGTATCCTTTTGGAGCATTGTTTAATCAAGTTTTGCATATTTGGAAAATGCTCTCCTTTTGGTTATATCATGGTATAAAGTTGATCTTTAATAGACATAGTTTTAATCTTTGAGGAAAATGAGCTTACCTTAAAACAAATGTCAATGCATTTCTCAAAAGTGGTATCCTCATGCAAAATGATCTTTTACAAGTGGTATCATGGATTTTATTGCTCTTTTCTTCTAGTGATATCCTTGATTATTTGAATTTCTTTTAAGTGGTATCATGGAATTTGATTATTTCCTACAAGTGGTATTTCATTGTCTCCTTGTAGCATTGCTCCGATACCCAAATTCTTGATTAAGAATTTTACCTCTCAAACTAAAATTGTAAGTTCAATCGCTTAAGAATTCTCTGTGTGAGATTCTTTATGAATTGAAATACATAAAAGAGGAAATCTCTAAGTGAGCACAGTTTTTACTTGAAATTTGAAAATGCTCATTTCTTTTTGTCTCTTCAAGCAAAGCCCTTGAGATAAATTTAAAGTGGTATCTAATTTCTCAGGTGGCATTTATTCTTTTTGGATTCCTCGTTTACTCTATTAGGCAAATTATTGGATTCTTCAAAAGAATCATGTTGGAAATTTGCAAAGCCTAATAAAATGAGGAGTGAGTTATTTGAATGTGTTTCAAAGAACCCGTGTGATACTCTTACTTCGCTTTTTATGCATATCTTTACAAGTGGTATCCAAAATCTTATTCCTTGCCAAGGTCATAAGTGTTTATTCTAATTCTTGTATGACCTTTATTAAAAGAGATGGTTAAATGCCAAAAGGGGAGAGAATGATTAAGTTAAATTCTATAAGATGCCAAAAAGGGGGAGAATGTTTTTCAAGTTAATCTTTATAAGATGGTTTCTCCATTTTTTGGTGTTTAATGCCAAAAGAGGAAGAATTAGGAGCTTAATATCATTTGGTTTAAAAAGGGAGCTTAATATGATTAAGGGGGAGAATTGATTTCTCATATGCATTCAAAAATTGTCAATGCTTATATTGTTTAAAATATGCATATGTATTCGAATAGCTTAAATTCTCCTAATATGTTAGTTTTAATCCAAATGTGTTTATTAAGCTTGGATTTGTCATTAATCACCAAAACGGGGGAGATTGTAAGTTCAACCATCATTAGTTATGGTTTTGGTGTTAATGACAAATCTAATATTGAGATTATCCCTTAATGTGATTTTGTTGTTAATGACAAATCTAATATTGAGATTATCCCTTAATGTGATTTTGTTATTAATGACAAATCTTATATCGAGACTAACTCGTTTATTTAGAATACCCTTGATTAGTCTCGATCGCATTGAAAAATGAAAACCCAAGGTATGTATCGCATTCCTTTAAGTATAAATTGCATACTTTGGATTCAAGTTAAAGTATGAACATCCCCATTGTATTAACCACAAATGTGCATCATGTTTCCCAATCCATATATTACATAGATGCACACACTTAGGGGGAGTTTGTAGTTTAACTTGAAAGTCTCTTTGTATTGATCTATTCTTTATTGACACATATAAGGATCAAGACAAAGAAACTATATCTTTGAGTATATATTTGAATTGCCTTGTTATAGTATACTCATGGTAATATAGGATATACTCCAATGTGATCAAATTGAATATGTGCATATTATATCCAAGTCAATCATATTTATGCACATATACATGTGGGGTTTATTCTATAGTTGATGACGTAGAGTAATGATCAATTCCATATCGCTTACACATAATGGATCATTACTTTTCATCAACATGAGTATATGAGAACTTGTGTAGTTAATATACTCATATCAATTTAAATGATAATTTAAATTGAGTGATAATTTAAATTGAGTTCAATTGTCTTGTTAATCATTAAAGAACATTTCATCATGTGTTGATGGTGTTCCTTGATTAATTAAGGACAAATGAATAGTTCTTAAGTATAATGAAGCATGTGTTGCGTTATTGTACTTAAGACATACTTAAATCATTCAAATTGATTTAGGTTGCGCTCAATTGATCTAAAGGCATCCATTATGTGTTAATGGAGTGCAAGAGGTAATTGAGACAACCATGCATCTTGGACTAACTATTCTATGAGTTGTGATTGAGTTAGGTTAAGTCCAAGGATGATTGAGAACGGGATAAAGACGGGATCATGCGGTGATGGGCGTCAAGAGAAGATCCCGAAGATAAAGAAGAGTCGAGTGATGATCCCGGGGGAGCGTAATGAAGTAAAGATCAAAAAGATCCCAAAGGGATTGTTTTGCGTCTTGTGCAAAAGTATAACTAGATAGGCTAAGGACTTTGTAGTCTTTGAGTCTAGTTTTTATCGCCGTACTATTAAGAGGGGTTGTCTCCTAGCTTGAGTTTCATCATGTATTGGTGATCTCAATCCGCGTTCACTCGAGCTCAAATCATTTGGATTTGGTTTTTGCATAACAGTTAACCATTTGGCATGTGTTGCGAATGTGTTAAGCTTGTGTTTGGTTGTTGTTGCATTATGCTCGGATTTGCATGTGTTGCAAAGAAGAAGAGCGTATGCATTTGGTTTTCGCATAAAGCTTTGATTTGCATGTGTTGCAAATAGGATAAGCTATATGCGTTGGCTTTTATGTGAAGTTCACTTTTGCATGTGTTACAAATGTTGAAGCTTCATGTTTCGTTTACAAAACACAAATCTTTCTTAAATCAAAGTGGTTGCTTGGAGCTAAGATTTGCATGTGTTGCAAATAAAGAGCTCATGCATTTGAGTTTGTTTTGGATTTGCTTGGAGCTAGGTTTTACATGTGTTGCAAAACGAGGATGCCCGAGCAAGTTGGATTTGGAGTTTACATGCGGTACTTTGAAGCATGTGAATAGTATTTGCAAATGTGTTTTGCAAATTATTTTGATCATGAGTTGATCATCATATGGTTCAAGTTTTAATCTTGTTGACCCCTTGCTAGCTTGTAGTCATGTCCTTGATCAAGTCTATGTGAGGGATTTCGAAAAATCAGATTTTAGACTTGAATGACTACATTAGAGTTTGGTTTTGGTGATATTTAAAAAATATCTATGGGTGCTTAAATCATGAAAATGGGTGGAGATTGTAGCCATCGTGATAAGCTTTGCATAGAATCAAAAATCACCCAAATCGGAGTTCGGAGTAAAAAGTTATGAGCTTTTTAGTGAATTTTGTTACAGATCGTTGCAAAAGCGGTACTACCGCCCGTGAGGGCCAGTAGTACCGCCCTTATGTAGATTTTTGCCAAAGAAGGCTCTTTTGAAGTCTTAGGCCGGTACTACCGCCCGTAGGGGCAGTAGTACCGCTGAATCTGTAGCAACGGCTAGTTTCAGCACTTTTAATGTTCGTTTTGCCCCCCAACGGCTATTTTTCTTTGTGAGGCTATAAAAGGAGGTCATGGGGGGGCATTTGCTGGTTGATTGAGCATTTTGGGTGAGGTGGTTCATGTGTTGAAGCTCTCATTTGTGTATTGCCTCTTGTGTGAGTTTTTGGGAGGTGGTTTGCATGTGTTGCATTCCCACAAGTTGATTTTGAGCTAAGAGTGAGACTGATTGCATGTGTTGCAATTAGGAGTGGTTGAGTGACCTCTTGTGCATGTGTTGCACTTGAGGGAGGTCCTTGTGCATGTGTTGCACTTGGTGATCACCGGGAGCGCATTCGTTGTGCTCGGTGAAGTTCAAGTGAAGGAGCGGTTTGTTACTCTTGGAGGTTGCCGACTCCTAGACAGCGTAGGCGTCGTGCATGGGAGCTCTCAAGGTTGTGAGAAGCCCCGACGAAGTTTGTGAAGGTTCGGGTTGAGCCTACGCGAAAGTGTGAAAAACCACGACTAGTGGAATCGAGGCGGGTGCTCAAGTGGGAGCCGGTCCAAGGGTTTGGGCTTGCCTTAACGTGGACTAGGGGAGACCGGCAAGTCTCCGAACACCGCGGAAAAACATCGGTTGTCTCTTGTCTCTTTTATATTCTAGCATTTCCATTATCGATATATTATTGATTGCTAGATCATATTAGAATTGCTTAGTATTAATTGTATGTTCAATTTAGCAATTCTAGTTTAGAGACATAATTTTGTTTGTGCACTAGTGAGCCTAGTTGATTTAGGCTTTAATTGTCAAAACCTATTTATCGCTTCTGCATATATATTTGATTTTGTTTTGACATAGGGGTTGATTAGGGCGAATTATTTAGTGAGCGATCAAATTTTGTAAAACGCCTATTCACCCCCCCTCTTGGCGCATCCTCGACCCTACACATGGCCCGGCTAGGAAACGGCAGTTAATCTATCAGATATAGTTTTCCGCCTGTTTGCACATGATTATTATGGATATCAGGTTTACAATCAAAGTTATCAAACAATCAAAACTTGTCAAATGCATCTGGCAGCACATATTCACTGCACTCCTAACAAGAAATTAACAAGAGCATGATACAAATGGTCGCGTAAATATATATAGACACATTAATAACCATGTGGAGTAGAAGATAGATCTTAATCCTAATTGTTCTATACTATAGCGTAGCCATTTTAAGATACAATTGTTTTGTACCTGCAGTACCACAAATAAAACACACAAGTTGATAAGCTTGATTCTCGCAATGTGTTAACAGTGCAGATATTATTCATTTAAAAATGCAAATACCACATGCATTATCCCAGGCCAGAATAATTGGCTAACAGGTTAACAAAAGCTACAAATGGCGATCCTCAATTTTGCATGAGAATTTGAGAATGATGTCACACTTAATTGCACTTTTTCTAAACTGTTTTTACGCTGTTTATTCTATTGGCATTGTAGCAACGAATAGTGATATGATGTTTAATCCGATGTTGTATGCAAGTTGTCTACTCAGTTTTGCAGATAACATAATATTCTCATATTTTGTCTAATTTTTAGTGATATGGCTTCTCGTCCATGCGGTGGTTTCCTAAGTCATTTGCAGAGCCCATCTAATATCCCTATTAACCAACAAAGTCCTCAACAGCACTTCATGGCACCAAATTATCCATTTAATGGTGCTCTTCCACATCATGCATCATTTCTAGCACCATGTCCACCATCGGCGAGAGGGAGTCCATCGCCATCAATTTTCAAATCTAGCACTCCACATTCTTCATCAGGTCCGAGAGATGAACCCCCTATTAAGCAGTCCAAATGGACCGAAGAGGAGGATTTGAGGCTGGTAAGTAAATTGGGTAGTAGGCAGTGAAATGTGTCTTCGTTTCGTGCTTTATTATCATCACTACAATGTACAACTAACCTTTTGTTACTAACATTGTAGGTGAATGTTTGGTTGAACAACTCGAATGACCCAATCAATGGGAATTGCAAAAAAAAATGAACGATATTGAAGAGAAATCACTGTTGAATATAATAGCACAACATCAAAAAATCTGACAAGACAAGAAAAGCAAATCAAGGACTTTTTTCATAAAATTAAGAGAAAGGTCGGATGGTTTTATACTACTTGGAAGGAAGCTAATGTAATCTATTCTAGTGGGCAATCTGATGAACAATTAATGGAGAAAGCTCATAAAATATATGAGGAAGGCTACAAGGATGGTCAGTTTCTATTTATGTATTGTTGGAGGATTCTCCGCCACCAACCAAAGTGGCATGCATATTTGGAGAGTAATGAGGATTCAAAGAAAAGGAAGTGGGATGATGAGGTGGGGGAGAGCGCATCCACTGCTGTTAATACCGAAGATATCCAACATCCAATGGGACCAAAGCTGCCAAGGCGCAACGCAATGGCAAAGTTAAAAGGAAGGCCAAGGCTTGTCCTTCAGATATGGATGATGAACTACATAAATTCATAGAAGTGCAAGACGCAGCTAACAAAGTTTGCAGTGAGATGCTAGAGACTCAGAAGCATGTTTCTGGTGAAAAGCTTGAATCGGCTCAACTATTTCACCTTGTAGCAAAGGAGAACAAGGAGTCGGTTATGCTAGAAGCATATCGAGATCTCATTAGGCAAGATACAAGAGGGATGGCTGACGATGTGAGATCTGAGCACATGATGGCATTGAAGTGTATGAGGGAGAAGCTGTTTGGGAAAACTGACTGAGGTATTATTTCTAATCTATCTCTGCACACTATAAAATGCGTGAATCATGTATTATGCAAACAATTTAGTAGCAGTGTTCTAATCCAAATTGTTCTATGCTGTCATAACTACCATGCAGTTAACATGCAATCCAAATAAAAATGCAGTCCTAGCAATAATTCATTCAAGCAGTCCCAAGAACATGTAGTCCAAATAAAAATGATGTCCTACTAATAATTCATTCAAGCAGTCCCAAGAACATGCAGTCCAAATAAAAATGCAGTCTAGTAATAATTCATTAAAGAAGTCCCAAGAACATGCAATCCAGATAAAATGCAGTCATAGTAGTTCCTGTGCTTCTATATAAATAGTTCAAGTAGTATGCATTCTTGTGTTACTATCACATTCCAAACCGTATGCTAGCCAGACCATTCTTTTCAACACTTCTCCTAGCTATGTCGATCAAATAGATTTCTCTTCCTACTCGGATGATTTCAATGACCTAGACCCAACCCATGTTATAGAAGTGCACATTGCCGAGCAGAATGCTTTAGATTTTATTGCTTGGCGACTCGTAGCAAAGCTCAAGGGGAAATCCAAAGCTGTGTCATCTCAGCATCAGAGTTGTACAAGAACGACCATTCGGAGGGATCATGAAGGTGCTCATCACCGTCTCGTGGGTGACTACTTTGTGACAACCCGCTCTACCACGAGAGAATGTTCTGTGCAAGATTTTGGATGGGAAGATCTCTCTTTTTACGTATTATCAGGGCCCTTCGCGTGTGGTCTCCCTATTTCACTCAAAGGGTATATTGCAATAATCGCCTAGGGCTCTCACCACTTGCAGAAGTGCACAGCTGCGATGCGTATGCTAACGTATGGCACCCCTACAGATATCCTAGACGAGTACTTGAAGATCGGCAAAAGCACATCATTGGAGTGTTTGGACAAGTTCGCGCAAGGAGTGATTGAAGTATTCCACGGGGAGTACCTACGACGCCCCACATGTGAGGATATGGAGCATCTACTCCAAGTTGGTGAGTCTCGTGGCTTTCCTAGCATGCTAGGAAGTATCGATTGCATGCATTGGCAGTGGGAAAAATGTCCTACTGCATGGAAGGGACAATTCACCCGTGATGACTATGGAGTACCAACAGTGATCCTAAAAGCAGTTGCTTCATATGATCTTCGGATTTGGTATGTATTCTTTGGTGTCGCTGGGTCTAACAATGACATCAATGTGTTGAATCAGTCCTCATTGTTCATCGAGGCATTGAAAGGGGAATCTCCTCAAGTTCATTTTTCTGTCAATGGGAGGCAGTACAGTACAGGCTACTATCTTGCTGATGGGATATACCCAGAATGGGCCACCTTCGTGAAGACAATACCACTTCTTCAAACAGAGAAGCACAAGTTGTTTGCACAGCATCAAGAAGGGGCAAGGAAGGATGTGGAGCGTGCTTTTGGGGTACTGCAGTCTCGTTTCAATATCGTGCACCGTCCAGCATGATCATGGAAACGGCAAAGTGTTGGGAGAATTATGAAAGTCTACGCCATTCTCCATAATATGATAGTGGAAGATGAGAGAGAGAGGGTTACCATTCCTATTGACTTGAATGAGTATGGAGGGACACACATTGTTCTGCCTCCTGAAGTAAGCTGGCATTAGCTTCACCAATGTGCTACGTAAAAAAGCCGATATCCAACATCGACCATCACATACGCTACTAAAAAAAGACTTAGTTGAGCATATTTGACAATGATTTAGCAATAAGGAGCATCCTTAGCCATGGTAGAAATTTCAAGCATCTTGTTTAATTTTTTTATTATATTTTGATTTAGCAATAAGGAGCATCCTTAGCCATGGTAGAAATTTCAAGCATCTTGTTTAATTTTTCTATTATATTTTTTATCATATTCATTTACTAGTTTGTGATATTTATATATTTGTTCCAGGGGAATGTTATCTGGTCTTTATTTATCAACTTTGCTGTTTGACCTTGCTGGTTTGGATGGTACTTCATCAAGAATTGCTACTTATGGCTTTTGTCGTATGTATAAACTTATGGCTAAGAGCTAGATATCGTAAACCTTTTTAAGTTCTACTTTTGCTTATGGTTATATGGCCAATGAGATGATTGCCAAATTATTGTAATAATCTATTATTATCGGTTGTTGCTTGGTTCGTTAGATGGGATGACTACCAAATTATTTTAATAGTCTGTTATATCTTGTTACTTGATTGGTTGCTTCGTCGGTTTTATTGCACACATCAATTATGCTTGTTGAATCATCGAGTTGATGCCATGGTATGGTGGCCTTGCAATGTTCAGGTCTTCAGTTCATTCATATTCCGGTATATTGTAGGAGCAACACAATTAGCCACAAAGTTGAAGTTAGTGTTGATAAAAGCATTCTAGATGTGAACGCTCAAATTAAATGCTTTAGTGTCTCCCTAGAGCCAATCTTTAGAGATAGCTATTGTACAAGCTGGCTCTATTACTTACTCTAGATGACATGGGTGGAAAATAGAGTAAGCAGCTGGCTTTGTTATTGTACTTACTTTTAAACACTTTTAATATAGCCACAGCTCTAGGTCTATAAATTTCTGAAGCTACAAATACCCTGCTTATAGGGAGAAACTAGCATTCGGACGTCCGATTACTGTTCATCCCATCGAACACCTTTTGCAACATTTTTTTCCTACGTTTGCAACATTTTTTGTCGACGCGTGCAGCATTTTTTTTAAACGCTTGCAACATCCGTTTACTGTAGCGCATTGAACTGTTTGTCGAAGGAAAATGTTGCACGCGTAGGAATAAAATGTTGCAACGCGTTCGAAAATTCCGGACGTCCGGGCACAAATCATTCCGCTG
Organism: Guadua angustifolia; assembly: GCA_036346375.1. Classification (NCBI taxonomy): domain Eukaryota; kingdom Viridiplantae; phylum Streptophyta; class Magnoliopsida; order Poales; family Poaceae; genus Guadua; species Guadua angustifolia. The sequence continues at coordinate 31,718,480 of CM070514.1, read as the reverse complement.
CTTATATGAAACACCCTAAGTTTCAGAATAGTGGAAGACCTCAGTTTTGAAAAAAGATGTCAAAAACTTAACCGACGGACGGATCGACGGATAAGCCAGACCACGCATTCCCCGGGAAAAAAAGTGGACTCATACGACGGGCAGGCTCTAAGAAATCACAGAAAACGATCGTCCGCAGCTTCCACCGTCCGGCCCAGTGAGTCGCGGCCAACAATTCCACAGCTGGAACCGCGGCTGGCGCCGGCGCAGATATCCTGATTACGCACTCCACCACTCGTCACGGCGTGACCTAAGCCAACCCCACCCGTGCGCGACAGCTGCGTGGCTCGCTCCTCTCACTCGCCAATTTGACCGTTTCCGCCCGCGCGCGCCAAGCTTGTGTGACGGGTGGCGGGCGATGCCGCCCCCGTCCCGCTCGTGGCGGTGACGAGTAGGGAGCTGTCAGTTTTGCTCTGTCCGCGCCGAGGCTGAGTGAGCTAGCCGCTGCCGTCGTTCTCGCGGCGTAGGAAACGAGGCTCCGCGGAAAATGACGCTGCCAGTGGTACGAACGCGAAGCGAATGCGGCAAACTGCTCCGAAGTTCGCACTGACGTATCATCAGGAGGCAAAAAATCAAGATGGGACTGGATCGGTCGTTGCTTCATACGACCGTATGAAGATACTCCCTCAGATAGTACAAACTAGTTAGGGCCACGCGCTATGCCGCGTCATGCGATTTTTTTTGTCGCGCGACGCTGTATCTTGCGAAATTTGGGAAATTCGGTCAGGCGACGCAATTTGGTCTGACAGATATTTCTGGGAAAAATTGAGAGAAAAACGCAAGAATCTAAACGTATTTTCGTTTTTTTTTTGCGTAATTATGTTTTTTTGTTTTTCTTCTAAAAAATGGATCACTAAGACTCGCCGGCGAATTCGTAAACTGCTATAAACCGTCGGTGAATCAGTAGTTTTTGTTTTTTTTATAGAAAACAAATGTATTTTTTTTGTGTAACTTCGGCTTTCTTGTTTTTTTAAAAAAATGGGTCGTTAGGATCCGAGGATAAATCAATGGATTGCTATAAACCGTCGGCAAATATATGGTTTTTTTTGGAGAAAACTGAGGAGGGACCTAAACGTATTTTTGTTTTTCTTCAGATTCATTATGTTGAAAACCGATTTCTTAGGATCCAAACGTAATCTTATTTCTTTGCAGGTCTATTTTGCTAAAAACCGTCGGGAAAACCTAAACGTAAACCGCGGAAGAATCTAAACTAATTTCGATTTTTTCAAATCCTTTATGTTAAAATCGATCGAAAAATCTAAACACGATTTGAGAACCTCATCACAAAAAAGTTGACGTGGCATAGGTGGGAGAACGCCAATCCGCCAGCTATAATATAATCCAATCACTTCGGCTTTAATAGATAACTAGGTCAGAATGCGCTTCTACCGCTACCGATTGAATTCGATAGCATGAGCACGGGAAAAAAGCTGGAGGAATCTGTGTTTTTTTTGTGGCGAAAACTTTTTTTTCGGTGTTTTTGGGTGGCGAAACCATTTTTTCCGGGTTTTTTCGGCGACGAAAACATTTTTCCTGGGAAAAACGGGAGGAATCCGTGTTTTTTTCGCGACGAAAACATTTTTTCCGTTTTTTCAGACGAAAATATTTTTTCCGTTTTTTTTTGGTGGCGAAAACATTTTTTCCGGGTTTTTTCGGTGTCGAAAACATTTTTCCTGGCGAAAACTTTTTTTTCGGGTTTTTTAGGTGACGAAAACATTTTTCCCGGGGAAATCGGGAGGAATCCGTGTTTTTTTTGTGACGAAAACATTTTTCCTGTTTTTTTCGTGGCGAAAACATTTTTTTCGGGTTTTTTGGGTGGCGAAAACTTTTTTCTCCGGAAAAACGGAGAAAGGACCCGAACGTAAGAAGCAGGGACCTGTTTGTTATTTTTTTGGACCTATTCGCTATCCCAAAAAATTAGAAAAGGGCTCGTTCGCGATTTGGAATTAACGGAAGGCTTTTCCGTAAAATACCGCGCCAGGGACCTAAACGCGAAAGGGAAAAAATATTTTCGCCTCACAGAAAATTACATAGGGACCTATTCGTAATTTCGCAGAAACTGAGGGGTTTTTCGCAAAATGGCGGGCCGACACGTGGAGCCCCTGGCTGGGCTCCATTTCTCTCGGCTATACTAGATGGATTATTAACAATCGGGACAAAAGGTTCAAAATCGTGACGTAATTTCGAATTTCGATGGGACAAAATTAAAACTCCAGACTGAATAAAAAATACAGTACCTTTGTCAGAATTTTATAAATTCACTCGAGTGTGACCATGATTTGAAATTTTTATAAGAGCTTAAGAATTACCTTAGGATCATTATCTAAAAGTTTAAAAAATTCTAAATCTGTTTTGGTTGCTCAATCAAACATACGGAAGCAATACATGTATTCAACCAAACTTTTAACAGGATAGTAGCATTCTCTGATTTTTTTTAAATTATTCAGACTTGATTATAATCTAAAAATTTTATGAGAATATTAGTGATACGTTAGGACCATCCAAAATTTTTTCAAAATTTTATAACTTGGATTGGACTAATTTTCATTCGATTGAAATTTATCGGTAAGACTTTTATTAGGTTAGTACCACTGTCAAAATTTTTGAAAATTCCTCAGGATTGATAATCATCTTAAATTTTATAGAAACATAGAGATGTGTTAGAACCATCCAAAAAATTTTAAAAATTTTCTAACGTTGTTTGAACTATTTTTTATTTGGTTTAAATTTGCCGGTAAGGCTTTTATCAGGACAGTAGTACTTTCAAAATTTTTAAAAATTCCTTAGGGTTAATTATCATCTGAAAATTTTATAGAAATATTAGTGATGCATTAGAAACATACACAAAATTTTTTAGCATGTTTTGAACTATTTTTTCGCCTGGTTGAAATTTGCTGACGAAATCTCGAAATCCAGTCAAAAAATTCTGGATTTGAATTTTTCTTTTTGATTTTATCTGAAATTCTGATATCTCGCTGAAAATTCAAATTTCGGTCACCTCCGAGATATGATCTTAAACCGAAATTTGAAACTTTGTTGGGACGTATTTTCTTCCACACTTCAGCTGCAAGACGGCTGACCATGTGCCGCACTCTTCATGAACACGAACAGATCAAGCAGCAATCGAGAACTAGGCGACTAGCACAACCAGATTCAAAAGGTCCAATGGGTGATGATTATCGAAGAAATGGAAAGACCATCACATGAAGGTCGAAGAGGGTGACCATTTTTTAAGGAAGTACGTACTCGTACCCATCTTTTGGTCTCATGTTTAACTTGATATATATCTTTCTGTTTTCACCATGTTTGACCTTCCAGAAAGTATCTTCGTCTGTTCCCGGATATCCACTCAAGGAGTGCAATAAGCAAAATTTGGTCAACGATTTGTCTATCGAAGTATCTCATGATGAAAAACAGAGTAAACCCATGAGAACCATGTGTATTATACTCATGCTTGCAGATTAGGCAAGTGGTCTCGCTCCTAAACACCTGGTTCGAAAAATTGCTCAGCCCAAAAATTCTTATCCATATCTACGCGTGCACAAATCGGTTATTGAGTCAGACAGCTCGTATTCCTGGCTGTGAATTACAAAAGAAAGTACAAACCCAAAATTGCCTGCTTTATACGTACACTTAGTACAGCTCTAGTAATAATTCACAAACTCTGCTTTGTTCAAATAATACAACAGAGAAAATTAGAGAGCAAACAAGAACAGCTGAAGGGTGAAATGGTCTTTTTCCAAGCTACTCCAACGGCTGGGATCTAATCGCACATGTTCAAGTCGAAGAATTCGAAGTCCGCGGGAACCAGAGCTCGCCTTCGTCCAGCTTCATCAGGTCCTGCAAGCCTTCCCAGAGCTCGCCTTGGTCCCCTGTTTCCTCCCCGCTGTGTTGCCACGCCTGCTGCCCTCGCTTGTCGGCGTCCGCGCTGCACGGCGACGGCGACAATGTGTCGGAGTTGGCCGCGGCGCTCCCGTCGCAATTGCCGTCGTCGTGGGCGGCTCCCAATTGCTCGGGGAATAGGAAGTTGAGCTTGGCGCGCGGGCCGCGAAACTCAATGGCGGCGCGGTCGTAGGCCCTGGCTGCATCCTCCGCAGTGTCGAACGTCCCGAGCCACTTGCGCACCGCGCGGCGCGGGTCGCGAATCTCCGCCGCCCACTTCCCCCAGGGCCGCTGACGCACGCCGCGGTACTTGTTCTTCTTCTTCCTCCGCCTCCTCTGCCCTCCCGCCGCCGCCGCGGCCACTTTCTCCCCGCCACCGTCCAATGCGACCACCTCCGCCTCCCCAGCAAAGAACTCGCAGCCGAGGCACCGGTCCATCCCGCACACGCGGCACACCTCCCCGCCCACCGCCGGGAAGATCTCCGGCGGCGCCGTGGTGTACCCGGAGATGACGTGCACCAGCGCGGCGACGATGACTGTGTGCTCCTGCTCGGGGGAGATCACCCTTCCGGCGAACGGCGCCGCCACCGGCGGTGGCGGCGGCGGCGGCGGCTCGGCACTGGCTGAGCTCGGCAACGGATCATCGAGCTGGCCGTCGAATTGGATCATGTACACCTGGTTCGCCCCCATGGTCGTCGAGATGCGGTTGGTCATGTGTGCTCTTGCTTTCTGAGCTCGTGTGTCAGGTGACGAGCGTGTTGTTTGAAGTGAGCGGGAACAGGAGATGAGGCGGGTTTTATACGAGGTTGACGTCGCAGAGTACGCGGCGCATTCAGACAGAGCGCCTAGTGCGCTTTCTTGGCGAGCTAATTAAGCATCTGCTTAAGGGGCTCCCGCAAGTCGCAATAAACGTGTGAAACGTGTGCGTATCGGGGCCTCTGGTTTCTTTTTCCGGTGTTGGCCTCGCGGTTGAGGCAGAGTGTGGACCCGAGGGGTGGTGGTGACTGGTGGGTCACGTGAGGAGGTGACGGCGGACGTGACGTCAGTGGAATAATGGGATTGGGATGGAGGTGACGAGGAGTGTCGCGTTGAAAGTGTCAAAGCGGGTCAAGAAGAAGGGGTGACGAGGATCTAACAGGTGGTTTGGCTCGTCGGACGTGGTGCCAGACGTTGGTCGGTGGGTGTGTAAGAGTATGTACAGTAATATAGACGGTAGTTATTTATAATATATTTTTTGTTATTTATAGACAATATTAAAAATGATTTATATAATAGATTGTCTATATAGATGTCTGTAATGCTCTCTTATTCAATAGTCTATATAATGGTATACAAAATAAAAAACTGTCTATAAGACTATCTGTTAAATATAGACAGTTGTTTTCTCTCTCCTCCACATCATTTAAAATCCTTTGTAACATAGTCTTACAGACAACTGACATATAACATTGTATATGCTCTAAGAGACCACCTCAGAAAGGAAGAAAGATTTCGAGAAGGATTTGCTGTTTTGGATACGAGCCTGCTGTTTCGGGTCCTAATCCTATGTTTTTCCTTGAGAGCGGCCGGTCCTATGTTCTTACATGGTCGTCAAACCAAACCACACTGAGAGCATTTTAGCCATGTGCACATTAATTAGGCAGTACTGCACTAGCGTAGTAGTATAGTTGTAGTTATCATGAAATGTTTTATTTTTTGTGGAGCCAAATTTACCAGTTTCTCGAATTAAACAGTACTCTAGTGCTTTGATGATTTAAGACGTAATTGCATGAGGGGAAATTTCCCGTTTATCCAAACGTGCCCTTTAACTGCACATGTTAAAGTTATGTTTAGTTCTGAGTAAAGAGGTCAATTTGAGGTTTAACCGTGAGAGCGTATAGGTTAAAGGGACCTGTTTAACCTCATAGCCCATGATTAAGTTTACTCACCAAAAGGTGAAATAAGCTACCCCCACCCCAATTAACACTGCTGGGTTCTGTTTTTCTACACCTAAATTAGGTAAACGAAATTTCATATTAACCAAGCTAGTTGCCAAACACAAAAAAGAGTCAAGCTAACCCACCTGGATTAATGTTAGATAACCAAGCTATCTTTATTCAACCAAACGTAGTCTAAAGCTAAGTGACTACTACTTGATAATTTATGACAATTATTTTTAAAATATGAAAATCACAAAAAGGTTAGTTTTCTTGGTGTTTATCAGCAGAATGAGAATTTATACCATGGGATTGTGAAAACTATTCGGTGAAAGTTTAATGGGAAACTACCAGTACCCATTTCTGTTATCGTTGATCTAGTTCTAAATATATATTTACAAGCGAGAAAAAAAAAGGTAAAGCAATCTGGAAGATGCGGCTACCTATAAGCGGCACATGAGGATTACTGCAGTGGCTGTAATCATGGGAGGCCGGGTAATTTTTAATGGTACCAAATTCAACCACATAAGGGGGGGTAAAACTAAACAAGTTAAACATGGCGATCCGGTTGTATAATTAATCTCGCTGTCATGTTTAACTCTCCTATTTCCACGCTGTTAAGCGTGGCCTATACAATATTATTTATCCGGGCACCGAAAATGAGAACCATGCTGCTTAATGCCTAAAAAAAGAAGTCGACGTGCTCGGAATCGTGCCGTCCTGGGGTCCACCGCGAAAAGGAATACTAGAAACCGTAGAATCGTAGAACAATTGAATAATAAACAAGTAATGTGTATGCTGTCACTTGCCGATATCCCCCTTGTTTTGGTGGAAAGGTTTGGTGGGTGCCTTAGCGCGGGTGTCGAGCGGAGATGACTCTTTTCGCTCACCTTGTTTACAGCGACGCCGCGGACAGATTGGAGACAGCTCCCGGGCGCGGGGCGTCCCCGGTGGATAGACAGTTTCGTGCTGCGGTCAGCGTCAGAACGTCAAAATCTTTTTGCCTCGGAGGTTACTGGCATGGCAAGAGTACGAATTCCAAAGATTTTAGCTGGAATTTTACGCTTGTTGACCGAGTCGCGGAAGCTAATTGGCACGATCCATTGCAATTATTTCTTCCATCCGGACTTCCGGAGCGTATCTCTGCCGTCCAGCTCGTCTCATGCCTTTTAGGTGCTTTCATACCTCGTTCTCTACGTACAAGTTGTATAAATTTTATAGAAAATAGAGTGATAAATAATCATTATTTACTTTTTATTTATGTTTAAGTATTTATGTATCTTCTAAATAGTTATGTAACTTTTTTAAGGAACAAACTGATGTGATTAATAAGGTCCTCTAATATGGTACATGGTTTTGCTAATTATCGGACGTTTGGTTGTTTCAGACGTAAGTCAAATTTTCTAGTTCCAGATGTATTTAGAGATGTGTCAGCGCTTGCAGTAACAAGCAGACGTATTTGTAGGTCAAGGGGCCGCACGCCCCCTCTCCTTGATGGTTGACTCATGGAGTCTCGAATCGCATTTGATCGGACGAGGAGTCTCGGATGTATCTGGTTCGGCCGAACGTCCCTACTTCCGGCTTTGCGATGGAGGATCTCGTTGATCGGTATGGCGGATTACATGCGAGACCAAGGACGAGCCTTTGGCGCCATCTCAGTGGGGAGCTCGGGAGCCTCGATCGATCGCTTGATCGGGGAGCGGCGGGATGTTAGGTGGGCGAAGGGTGTTCTTGCTCGTCAAAAGAGAGAGAAGAGAGAGAGTGAGTGCAGCGCCCGCGCCGCCGCCCGCTCTAAAGATCCCGCCTCTCCTTATATAGGCGGAGAGAGCGGTTACACGAGGCTCGGGGAGAGGAGCGGTAGACACGTTATCCCTTGATGATCCGGGTTTGCGATCTTTGGAGTTGATGAGTCCTCGCATATGTCATGATGGGTCCAGCGGGTCCGCCATGCTATGCCTCGTCGGTAGGGTTAGCTAGCGGTGCTTCGGGAAGGCGTGTTCTCGCCCTCTCAGGCGCTTGTCGAGGTAGGCGAAGCGTGGCGGCGCCTCTGGCGTTGCCTTGAAAGGAACGCCTATCCTCGCCGTCGCCTCGCTCGCACGGGGTTGTCCGAACTCGAGGTCGATCGATGACGTGGCCGGAGTCGCTGAGACGGGACTTTGCCGGGGCCCCGACCAGCGACTGAGTCGGAGGATGGTTGCGCTTCCGCTCTATGGTCGGGTCGGAGCGTTCGGGAGCCCTCGACTCGAAACCCGGTTGTGGGCCGCGAGGAGTCTGACCCATGGCCTGGTCGGCGATCCAGACCGTGGCAGGTGAAGGGTCCTCATGACCCGATCGAGGTCTTCTTTGTGGGGTACCTCTGGTATAAGTATTCGTCAAGAGCCTCGGGCCGCCGTGAACGTGGGCGTTCCCGGATGGGCCCTTCGATTTTGGCGACATATTTTCTTCGCAGGCACGGCGACGCCTCGGCTTCCCATGCCCTCCTTAACTTGGGTCTGCCCGGCTTCCGCGCCCCGAGTGTTTATAAGGCGGCGCGGAAGCGGGGGTCTGAGTAGTTGCTCTCCTCCCAGATCTTTGATCTTTCCGGAACGCTCGGGGACCGCAATGGCTTCTTCTCGATCGTCCTCTTCCGACTACGGACTTCAGCCGGTGGCATTTAGTTTCGGGGACGAGGCGCCACTGGCGCCTACAGACGAGGAGGCCTTCCTCGCAGAACTGTGGGAGGACTTCGACCTCGCCATGGCGGAATTGGTGAGGCTTGACGCCATCGATCGTGACGCCGCCGCCGTCGTCGACGTGCTGATCGTCGTCATCCCCAAGCTTGCCAAGGCAAGGGATGCCCTTGTTCGGGCGGTCCGGCGCACGCTCGGCGCCTAGCCTTTCTTGTTTTTGCTTGTTTCTGCCCACCCCCAACTTTTGGGAGGCAATCAGTGGTTCAGTGTTGCCCCATGCCTTGTTCGAATGTAGTTGTCTTTTCGCTCGCGTGGGGCTTCCATTTTGCGATCCTTCGATGTCTCGACCACGCCGTAGGCGATCGGTTTCGTTAGGCGGTGGGGTCCGATCAACTTGGTTGATCGGTTTCGTCTAGGTGCGCTATGGCCTTCCGTCAGTGTAGCCCCGAACGGGTCGGAGAGCCGATCGGGGATTTCGATCTTAGGCGGCCGACCAACCCGGGTTGGTGCGAGCGTCCGGGTGCTTATTTTACGTCATAGCTAGACGCGATCGTGGTCGGCAGGGAGGTCCGGAAGCCTTCGCGAGAGGTTCCGGCCCCCGAGTGCTTGTTTAACGTCGTAGCTAGACGCGGCCATGGTCGGCAGGAGGTCCGGATGCCTTCGCGAGAGGTTCCGGTTCGAATGCTTATTTAACGTCAGAAGCTAGACACGGCCGTGGTCGGCAGGAGGTCCGGATGCCTTCGCGAGAGGTTCCGGTTCCGAATGCTTATTTAACGTCAGAAGCTAGAACCGGCCGTGGTGGTCGGGGAGGTCCGGATGCCTTCGCGAGAGGTTCCGATTCGAATGCTTGTTTAACGCCGGCCGGACGCGCCGTGGTCGGCAGGGAGGTCCGGATGTTTTTATAGAGGTTTGGTGCCCCGAATGCTTGTTTAACGCCGGCCGGACGCGCCGCCGTGGTGAGGGGAGGTCCGGAAGCCTTCGCGAGAGGTTCCGGCTCCCGAGTGCTTGTATAACGTCGTAGCTAGACGTGGCCGTGGTCGGTAGGGAGGTCCGGATGCCTTCGCGAGAGGTTCCGGTTCCCGAGTGCTTGTTTAACGTCGTAGCTAGACGCGGCCGTGGTCGGCAGGGAGGTCCGGATGCCTTCGCGAGAGGTTCCGCCCGGTCGCTTGTTTAACGCCGAATCGACGCGCCGTGGTCGTCAGGGAGGTCCGGATGCCTTCGCGAGAGGTTCCGGTTCACGAATGCTTGTTTAACGTCGAAGCTGGACGCGGCCGTGGTCGACAGGGAGGTCCGGATGCCTTCGCGAGAGGTTCCGGTTCACGAATGCTTGTTTAACGTCGGCCGGACGCGGCCGTGGTCGATGTGGGAGGTCCGGATGCCTTCGCGAGAGGTTCCGTTCTCAATGCTTGTTTAACATCGGCCGGACGCGTTAGTGCTATTTTTCTGTTGTAGCCGGGCGTGTCGGTGCTATTTTACGCCGTGGCCGGGCGTGTTAGTGCTATTTTTACGTAGTAGTGGGCGTGTTAGTGCTATTTTTACGCCGTAGCCGGGCGAGGGCATCCATCTCGAGTCCTCGTCGGGCAAGGCAATCTGTGAGAGGAGAGGCCGCCATCGGTCCCACGTACGCCCGCCCGCAGTGTGGGACTCCGAGGGGTGAGCAGGCGTGTGTTTGCCTACGTCGGCCGAACACCGTGCTCGTGGAGCCGCAAATGGGTTATCGAGTGGGCCCGGAGGTCAAGCGACCTCGGCCGGACGATCCTGCGTCGGGTGTCCGGCCGTGAGGCGACCATAAAAACCTTTCTTTACTCAATCCGCATCGGACCCGAGCCATTCAGAACTTCGAGGCGCACTGGCTGCTTGCCCTTCGAGAGCTCATGGAAAGTTTGAAGTATGGTCTCGACCACGAGCTAAGGCGATTGGGTCGTCCGCCAACCCAACTAGAGACCCACCGAGGGTTCGCCTTAAACTTGCCCTCGCTCGTTTACTGCTCCGAATTCGTGGGGATCCATTCGGTGGATCCTGCCTTTGGGACCCGCGGCCAGGTCTTAATCGTCGGACATTCAAGCCTTCTCGCCACCTCGAGGCTGCAAAGTCCTGGTGGACTTTTCCTCCTGCCCTGGGTCGGTTTGAGCCGACCCGGAGGCGATGGTCGAGAGGTCGCGGGGCGTTTTTTGCCCGGAGCGATACCCCGACATCTCTGCAGGCATTTAATATGCGTGCGGGAACTTAAACACGAAACGAAATGATCGGGCAGACGTCTTCTGGCTGACTTGTCGCGCGCGTCTGCGACAGGACACGTGATGCTTGGGTCGGTAAGCGATTGGTTGATGTGTGTCCGGCTAGCATGCGCCTTAGTAGGTGCCTGCAGATTTTGAGGTAATGGGGGCTAGGTCGTTTTCCCATCCTTCGCCATCGCTGCTCCCTTGCTTTTTGCGATTTCCACTCCTGCAAAATGTCATGGACTGGGTCGAAAGGGTTACCATCGTGGGGGGAATCAAATGGCTATTCCGATCATTATGCTGATCCGATTCCCACCCTCCGTGCTTTCCAGGGATGATGAACATTCGACGACCGTGGCTTAGAAAACCGCGGGGGTCATATAAGCGTGGGTCGTCATGTTGACGTTTTTTAGGAAAGCTCGGATAATAAGGAGTTCGCTTGTACTCGCCGCGGGGCAGGAGTGTTCCCGACCGGTCATGGATCGTACCACGCGGGTGTTCCCTTCTCCCGCGAAGCATTACTGCATAGCGAGCCAGCCGGGCGAGGCCGAAGCGCTGGTCGGAGGGACTACCGTTGGGGAGGATCTAATGGCAGACCAGACTGCCTGACCCGCGTGAGTGTAGGAACCTTAAGTATACGTCGCTCATCCACACTTGCGCGGGAGAAGAGTGTTCCCGACCGACTAGGGGTCGCTCCGCATGGGTATTTCCTTCTTCCACAGAGCACTACTTCGCAACCGTAGCCGCTGGGGCGTAGACCGTAGTGCTCGGGTCGAGGGGGTTACCGCTAGGGAGGACCATGTAGCCGACCCAGCCACCCGACCTGCGAAAGTCGCGTGAGCTCTGACCCCAGGCGGTGCGGGGGGAGCTCGTGATCACTACATAGTGCTTAAACTCTAAAGCAATTGCGGAAGAAGTTTTCGAGGAAAAGATCATCTTATCTTCTTATTCCGCATGTTGAAGACGCCGTGACGGTTTAGGCTCGTCTTTTTCGGTGCGGTTCGCCCAAAGGGTCGAAGTCGGCGGGTCGTCTTTGCGTGATTCGCCGGCGACGTCCTCGCCGCCTCGTATCTCGGCGCGCCACAAGAGAGACGCAGGAGAGCGCTGCCGCCGCTCAAGGCGCCGGTTAATGTACGACTGAGCCTCTTTGCGTGACGCCGATTTCGCCCCTTCGCTTGTCCTTGAAAAGGCCGCACGGAGTGCCCGAGAGCCGCCACTTTTCGTCGCTGCCGCTACTTCTTCATCCCTCCCGCGCCTTTGTTTTAGCACAAGAAAGAAAAAGATTGCAGCATTTGAACGGTGGATGGCAAACGCAATGTGGACCGGGCGATCGGGAAGCGGAGGCGGCTTTAGGCCGCGGCCCTCGACGTCAAGAGGCCCCGCACTGACGCCGGGCCTTCTGGTGCCATGACGGGGGACAAGGTCACGCTGCCTTCGTCGGCTTTCCTCATCGACGATTCCTCCGTGGTAGGCCTTCTCCGCCGGCCCCGGGGTGGCTTTGATTTTGGCCTCTTACTGACGTCGGGCCGTTTTTGCTTTTTCTCTCTTAGCGCCTCCGGCCTGCATCTGGGACAGCCGTTTGCGGCCGCCATGATAAGGAAGCGGGCGCTGGCCTTGCTTTCAAGCGTTACTCGATCGCCCGGGTCACCCCTTTAGCGGCGTCGGACGACGGACTGTCGATCGATTAGCATACCGAGGCCTCTCAACGCCTATATTGCGAGGGCCGCTTTCCTTGCGACGTGAGGTGGTGTAGCAGGGCCCTCGCCCAGCCGCCAGAGGAGCTCGCCAAGAGCTAGCGAGGAGATGGCGTCGCGTGGCTCGAGCCGAGCCGCCGAGACGGAATCGCCGGATCGCGAAGAGCATGCGGACTCACGCGTGGCCCTCCCCGCCCATGCTTCGACCGGCCAAAGCATAAGGAGGAGCTCGAACCGCTTGGGGTGAAGTGAAGGACCATCGACCATACCCGTCCGGTATGCCCGCAACCTCACCCAGTGGCCGACGCCGCCGATCCGCCCGGGCCTTGCACGAGCGCTCCGTTCGCGAGGGGCGAGGGGTCGCCGTCGACGTCGCAGAGCACGTGCTGGTCTGCTGTGCCAGCCGCGACGCTTCTTTCGACCCGATGATGGCCATTGCGGGGATCGAGGGAGACACGAGCCCTATCCGGGTCAGGGTGCGGGCAGCAGCAGAGAAGGTTGCGGCGCTGGACGACGTCGTTGTGAGCAGCGGCGGCTCAGATGGTGACGACACCTCCGGCTGAGGAACCTCCTGGCGTGTAACACCCCGGCACCCCGTGCCCCGAATGTTACACCCTCTAGCACCAACTATTACAGATCACTAAGAATAAATATTCGCAAAGCAAGCGAACAACTAGGAGGTTGTCAAAATTATTAAAATTTTGGGCAGCACCTCCCCTAAAACTAGGACATCCACTCAAGAGACGTAAAGCAATTGCGCTATTATATCATTCTAGCAGGTCCTTAGTTATTCAATCACACATCCAACGGAATTGAATAACTACACCACGACGGGCGACATATTACAACCATAATCCATACAACCAGGCTTTACATATTGATTAAAGGGTTTGATGAAAACGTGCTTGTGCTACTACTCCCCCCATGCATGCTGGTTTCAAAGTACCTGCAACAACACAACAAACAAGCGTGAGTCGATGACTCAGCAAAGTACATGAGAGTAACAATTCCAATTTACTATAAGCAGAACAAGTGTTTGACCAGAAGAGCAAGTAATACTAATGAAACAACATCCGGACAGTATGCGTATAAAGTAATAACTTGACCATACAAGAACATTACCGCAATCAAACCATCAACTTGATAATAAACCCATTCAACGCCAAGGAAGCATTACTTAACTCTAAGTCACAATGTCTCCCGACTCAACTACCCCTCGTTGCAACTCAAACCATTTTCATCTATTGCATATAAGTTTATAACTCGACTTCACTCCACGATATTCATACAACATAATTCGCAGGGCAAAGAAATGCGCTAATTCATCGAATTCAATTCAATCTCCCCTTTTTGGGTTGAATCCACGACTCAACCTTCAATTACCAAAATCACCATCCATATGACACGCCATTTACCACAACACTCATTATTAAAGATGCAATGCACATGAATGCTCATTGCCATGCACGCATCGCAGGTACCGAAAGTGCCCACCCGCTTGGCAGTGCATTTCACGCCCCTTCCATCCCGTAGATGGAAGGTGCCTACTCTTATCGTCTCGCTCCCATTCACCTCGATGAATGGGACTACGAGGTAGGACTTTCATGTTCACTACGTGTGAACACAGAGGCCCAAGATCGTAATGGGTCGCTTCTTCCATTATGAATGCATATCATGAATGCAAGAATGCAACATCAATTCTCAACTAAAACACATTTCAATCATCAATTTCAACTAAAACACATTTCATTCATCAATTCTCAACTAAAACACATTTCAATCAACACACTCAACTAAAACACATTTCAATCAACAATTCTCAACAAATACACATTTCAATCAACATACTCAACTAAAACACATTTCAATCAACAATTCTCAACAAATACACATTTCAATCAACATACTCAACTAAAACACTTTTCAATCAATATACTCAACTCAATTCCCTAGACGAGGCACAATTAAATACATCTCTTGTATATTAACCACAAGTATTCCCGTACCCCATTCTCGCTACTCAGTGCAATATTAACAAAGGTACAGCAAACTTACCGAGATTAAGGCTTACTAATGACCAGTCGAATCAAATAACTAATCACGTCCTCGGAGGGACGATCACCAATATATCTCATACTTGCCACAATCAATAGAGGTTAGCCATGAATAGATAAATAACAACGAATAACTCAATAGGGCACACAACTCGATGTACTTGCCTTTTTAGACTCGATGATAAACTGGCAGCCCGATTGCGGTATTAGGGACCTCCAACCCTAGAGAACCAAACAACCCATGAAAGGGCAAGAGCACAATTGTCACATTCACCAACTCATCGGGAATTAAAGTAGCATGATTAAATAAAAGCATACAAAACTCTAATGACAAACATTACTCCCTATCCCAACAATACAAAACACTATCAGCATCGCTCAATAGCTATTCATTTAACCAACTGTATATATATATATACACACATATTAATCACATCGAAATTCAAACATAAGCATGCCCGAGCACCTCCAACAAACCATTTCATCACTAGAACTTGTAAGGCAACATGTAAGCATATAAATAGATTACTTGATACTAACAGACATTACCCGGTATCTCAATAATATAAAACTCCATTAGTAAGCAACATCAATTTATTTTAGACAACTGTACCTACACGCATACATTAATCACTTTGCACAAGAAACCCTTTTTGGATCACAGATATCACATAGGGGATTTGTAGCCATTGAGCTAGAAGCATACATAAACCAGTTAGGCAGCTAGATCAAATCCAAAATAGAACATGAAGCATTCATGCCTTTGTAAATCAGGTCATGAACCCATATTCATAATCAATTGGCAATGCATGAAAACATCCTTAATCACACATCTATACCATCCCTATTCCTAAACTTCAAAAACAGCAGCATATTAAATCCTCGAGAACCCAATATGATACCAATATAATTAATGACGCATTACTGATAGACCCAAATACCTGCCCCCTAATGGATCAACCAATAGGTGCTTATCATAGCCTCAATGCACATAATCAATCTTTAACCATAATAGAAATGACATATGGTAGTATCAAGTCTCAGTAAAGAGATCTAGAAACTTCTTGTTGCAATATTTCAATGAGTCGCATTAACTCGCAAGCAAAATACTCTAACAATCCATTAACTCAAAGTTCCATCTAGTTATATGTACGCTGAGTTGAGTAAAAAGAAAAAGGGTAATTCAGATCGTAACATTTTATCATGCCGATAAAGAAAGAAGACTCGTGATTAACAAATTATTCATGTCTCAAGATAACCATATTTTATCTTATGACTCCATAAGGAACTTCTCCTAGCATGCTCTTTTCTCATGAAGCTTCACCTTCTCATGAAGCAAGGCACATTGTACATATATATATAACTTAAATCAATCAAAGCATTAATCTCTTTACATCTGAACCTCCAAACCCTAACCTTATAATTTAGCAGAACACAAAATTTCATTCAAATCGTGCTCATGAAGCTAAGCTCATAATCTGACTGCCACTAGGAACTTTGCCATCACATTTCAGAGTAACAACACAATTAACAATTTGGGATCTTATGCATAACCATGGCATTAACAAATTGAGCTAATACACAATATCGGTTCATCATCAAATGGTAGTAAATATTTCTTAACTCACTCAATTTAATTGAGCCATGCAAAAAGTAACAAGAACCAAGTCACAACATAAGATTCACAAACATTATCAATGTAAGGATGACATTACAGGGCTCACATACAAATAACACACATATGCGTATATATATATATCATTCCATAAACAACAGCATGTAGAATCCTCAAGAATCTAACATCGATATACATAAATACTTGGTATGCATCAGTAACAAATCCACATATGCAACACATAAGCAAGTCTTTAGTGATCACAACAGGGAAAAGACAAACACCAATGCAATCATATTTAAACAACTAGGATCCAGCACACCGCCAGATGGTGTTCATTAAGTAAAGATTCACAACCAAATGTGTCATACAAGTACTCATAGATCATTACTTAGAAACAGCGTAATACCCTAATATAACCCTTCTAGGCATTTCATCGAACACCTGACATGCACCAGTTAAACCCCCAAATTCCTAGGGTTTTACCTCAAATTTTTTTCTCATGGAGGAAGGAGGGAGGTGGAGAAGGGCTGCTGCAAGGGGAAGGGAGGAGCTCGCCAGCCTGAGGAAGAGGGGTCGCCGGAGCAAGGCCGGAGTAGCCGGCATGGGAGGAGCAACAAAGAAGCAGCCCACCACGCGCCGGTCCAGGAGGAGGTGGGAGCTCACCGAGCAAGGAGGAAGCCGGGGAGGCGCAGGAGTCGCTTAGGGTCAAGGCCAGAGGAGACCCGAAAGGCCAGATGGGAATCTGGAGGAGAGGAGACTACCGAGGGACTGGAGGAGGTGCGCCAGGAGAAAAGGAAATGGGCCACCGATCGAAGTCTGGACCAGAGGCCTCCCACTCCCTTTCTCAATTTCTTTTATAAATACAACTAGGGTTCCTCTTTAACTCTTCTTTCTTCCTTTTAATTAAATAGATGAACCAAATAAAAGGCTAGGAAAAGAGAAGACAGTAAAAGCTACACAAAACTAGCAACCAACAAACCCACAATCTCCAAGGGTTTAAATTCCCAAAAACACGGCGAAACGGAAATCCTTGAATTTAAGAACACAAAAACAATTCCAGCCAAAAAAAACCTTGGAAAAATGATCTACAGTATTACATGGCGCCTCCGCTTTCTTTTGTTCTCATGTGATGCGATGTTTTTGGACATCTTTGTTAATATCTTGCCTCTTTCCTTCACGAATATCACCCGCTGAATCACCATAGCCTTTAGGAGCTGCGGGGACGGCCAGAGCGTAGGTCCCAGCGCTAATCCCTTCCATACTCCTTGCCGGTGCAATGTCACCATCTGGATCTTTAGGTCGAACGGTGCCGAGTTGGGGAACCTTCATAGCGGTGAAGGGTCCTCCCACGGGATCCTTGGAGTGGCGTGGCGGCTGCGGACACCCCTTTGGGTGGTGAACGGGAGTCGCCTTCGCCCGCCTCGCATGTACGCCCGAAGATCCGGTCCGGCTCTGCGTCAAGAACGCGCCGTCGTAGGCGGAAGAGGCCATCAAGGAGATGATCGAGAGTCTCGAGACGAAGACGATGACGCGTGAGACCCCTACCTGGCGCGCCAACCGCCTGGCGCTTCATAACACCGCAGACGATTTAGGTCAAGGGCCGCCACGCCTCTCCTTGATGGTTGACTCATGGAGTCTCGAATACGCATTTGATCGGACAGAGAAGTCTCAGATGTATACTGGTTCGGGCCGAACGTCCCTACTTCGCTTATGCGGAGGGTCTCGTTGATCGTATGGCGGATTACACGCGAGACCAAGGATGCCCTTGGCGCCATCTCAAGGGGAGCTCGGGAGCCTCAACCGATCGCTTGGATCAGGGGAGCGAGCGGGATGTTAGGTGGGCGAAGGGTGTTCTTGCTCATCAAAAAGAGAGAGAAAGAGAGAGAGTGAGTGCCCCGCCGCGCCCCCCTAAAGATCCCGCCTCTCCTTATATAGGCGGAGAGAGCAGGTTACACGAGGCTCGGGAGAGAGGAGCGGCTGGGGCACGTTATCCCTTGGTGATCCGGGTTTGCGATCTTCGAGTTGATGTGTCCTCGCGATATGTCATGATGGGTCTGGCGGGTCCAACCACTATGCCTCGCTCGGTAGGGTTAGCCGGGCGGTGCTCGCTTCGGGAAGGCGTGTTCTCGCCCTCTCAGGCGCTTGTCGAGGTAGGCGTGGCGCATGGCGGCGCCTCTGGCGTTTTTGAAAGGAACGCCTATCTCGCCTGGCCGCCTCGCTCGCAGACGGGGTTGTCCGAACTCGAGGCCGATCGATGACGCGTGGCGAGTCGCCGAGACGGGACTTTGTCGGGCCCCGACCACGATCGGTCGGAGGATGCTTGCGCTTCCGCCTATGGTCGGTCGGAGCGTCGGGAGCCCTCGACTCGAAACCCCACCAGGTCATGAGGAGTCTCGACCCATGGCTCGGTCGCAGATTCCAGAAACCGTGGCATGTGAAGGGTCCCTCATGACCCGATCGAGGCCTTGCTGTGGGGTACCTCTGGTATAAGTATTCGTCAAGATGTATGTCTGTATTAGCATCAAAAACTTGAAGAATGGTTAATCGGCTATAACACACTAAACAAACACCAAGTTCCAAGATTCAAAGTATGCCAACCAATTTGATTCTGCAATCGATAAGATAAACAAAAAAAACCGCTCAAAACCGATCTAGCAGAACAATCGGCTTTGATCTAAACAATTAAGAAGCCGATCAAATTAAGAGTAATGATAAGTCTAATTAGCCAATTAAGGCTAATCAGATGGTAAAGATAGATCTCTTTTGAAAAAGGCAATACGCAACAAGATCGGAGAAAATCAAATCTAATTAACGTAATCAAAGATTATCAACAATCGACTATGCATAACTTTAATGATCAAATCATATTACAAAAGAGAATCTAAATTACAGATGCATCTTGAGTGTTTATTAGTAACACTTATATATATATAATATAATATATATATATATTAATTATTTAGAAGGGCCCTCATTTTAAATCTCGTTTCGGGCCCCTAAAATTTCAGGACCGCCACTGAGCATAGAAATAGTGCCGATCAATTGTTAGAGCGTACGGTTGTTTTATTGGAAATCTAGATCTTAAGCTATACTCCTTTGTTCTAAATTAAGTGATGTTTTAGCTTTTGAGAAGTGTTTTTCTTAACTGACGTTTTAGGATTTCAAGGCGGTATTAAAATTGCACTTTTTTTAACCAGAACTACCCATGATTACGCAATATGTTTAATGGATGAAAACATAGTACTCTCTCCGTCTGTAATGTAAGTCCATAGCCTACAGGCCATGTGCAATGATGAAGTAAACACTGAATCTAATAAAATGTTAATGCTATTGGACCACATATGCTCCTATTATACGTCATACCAAAACTACTCATCCGCTTTTTCAAACATTATTGGAGATGTATACAGTGGAAGTACTGCAATAACTACATCTTTGATCTCTCTAATTGACTTATATATTGTAGGACGATACTTTCCAATAATAAGGACTTACTCTGTCGACGTTTGTTACCGACAATAATGAAAAGGGGGCTAGACGCTGGATCCAAACTTGGTGGTAGCACAAGACACCGGATGTATACAGGTTCGGGCTCTCTCGGTGGAGATAATACCCTAGTCCTGTGCTCTGAAATTATTGGTGGCTAGCTAATTGCTGATGAGATCGTATGTTGTTGTTCCCCCGTCCCTCCCTTTATATAGCAGAGGAGGGCGGTTACAAAAGAGAGTCCTGGTCAGATACAAAGTGGAGATTGTATCTCTTTCCTTATCCGCTAAACATGATAGCGGTTAGGATTACAATTGTATCCTCCCTAAGCATGGTTGGTTTTCAACTTCGGGGTTTCCTTGTTGCGCATAGCGGCCTGCCTCCTGAACAATACTCATCTTTATATAGTTGGCTTGGCCCATCCCCTCTCGGGTGGTCCTCACGTCCCGCCATGCAGATACCCGGGTCTATATACTCCACAGTAGCCTCTGAGTGCTTTGCGATCGAGTTGCCGCCTTCCTGGTCGCAGCCCAACTGAGTCATGCTTCATGCCAAGTGCTTCCAGTTCTTGATGCAGCATTCCAACTGGTTTTCCTTTCCAGCCGAGTGCCTTGTTGTGGCAAAGAGATCGTGAAGGACTCAATAGAGCTCCACGCGTTAAACTTTCCGACTAGCCCCATTATTGGAATACTAGCAGTCGGCTCATCTTGGAGCATACCGTATCCCAAACGATATGTAGAAGTCAAAACGTTTTTCCCGCTCAAGGCGAAATTCAGCGCCGCTCCCTTTAAATTCATTCGTCACAACGAGTTGTCGATGTCGTCGCTGAAGCGCTGGTCCACACGCATCGCATCCAAATTTAGTAGCCCCAAATCATGTATATGCAGAACTTAGGCAATATAAAAACAATTCACTCGGATGTGATGTCCGACTGGTTTATATATAATTTTAGTTTTTTTTATTCTTTTTCCTTATTGATTTTGAATTCATCCGAGTGGTTTGACTTCTTTTTGTTTAAGCACTCTGCCCGACTAGTCTAGCCCCCGAGCGTCGGGAGTCGGCTCATGGCTCTCTTTCCCATGCACGTGTTTTGGGTGACTAAAGTTTGCCGCTCATGGGATCGAGCTTCACAACTCGGAATTAACGACTCGGATTCATTTGCAATCTAAGTAAAAGAAGAAAACACAACTCGAAAGATGTGCGATGTCAAGACACTATTAGGTAGCCCCGACTCCTCGCTTAGTTGTGAATCAACTAAGTAGCAAGTCAAGAAAGCCAACAATTTTATTCATAATGACATAATTGAGTAAAAAGCGACTTAGCGCTTTATGCTCCATATGTTGTCGACGATCGTGCCGCCCTTGCTCGTGGTCGTGCTAAAGGTGGCGCCGGGCGAGGCGTGGCTCGTGGTCGTCTTGAAGGTGGTGCTCGGCGCAGCGTGGCTCGTGGTCGGCCGGAGGTGGCGCCGGGCGCAGCGTTGGTGCGTTCGGGCGCAGGGCGCGGCTCGTGGTCGCGTCTGCGGCGGTGGCGCCGGCGCAGCGTGGCTTGTGGCCGTGCCAAGGTGGCGCCGAGGCGCAGACGTGGCTTGTGGCCGTGCGAAAGTGGCGCCGGGCGCAGCGTTAGCGGTCCGCTAATGCGAACATCTCCTTTACAGAATCGGTGGCCTCCGGGACATCTTCTTGATCAAGTTGGCATCGCCGACTTTTCCTCGAAAAGCCGCTATGACGATCAGATCCGAGATGTCCTGGATCGAATCTCATCAGATCCGAATCGGGAAGTCACCGACTTACTACTACATGAGCGTATATCGCGCGCCTCGACCTAAATGGAAGTCCTGATGAAGTATTAATGAAGTCTCTTCTAGATTGATCCGATCCAAGTCCGAGAGAGCAAGCTTGTCGAGGTTGTCGGCGATGAAGTCGAGGCTCCCGAAGCGGAAAGCATGACCGGGAGCGAAGGTGATGACGATTCCATTGATAGAGGCCATCGAGCTTGCCGAGATTGATCTTGACGCGTCCCCTACCTGGCACGCCAACTGTCAACGTTTGTTACCAACAATAATGAAAAGGGGGCTAGACGCTGGATCCAAACTTGATGGTAGCACAAGACACCGGATGTATACAGGTTCGGGCTCCTTCGGTGGAGATAATACCCTAGTCCCTGCTCGAATTATTGGTGGCTAGCTAATTGTCGATGAGATCGTGATGTTGTTGTTCCCGTCCCTCCCTTTATATAGCAAAGGAGGCGCATAAAGAGAGTCCCGGCCGGATACAAAGTGGAGATTGTATCTCTTTCCTTATCCGCTAAACATAATAGCGTTAGGATTACAATTGTATCCTCCTGCTGTGGTTGATTTCAACTTCGGGTTTCCTTGTTATGCATAGCGACTTTGCCCCTGAACAATACTCATCTTCATGTAGTCGGCTTGGCCCATCCCCTCTCAGGTGGTCCTCACATCTCGCCATGCAGATACCCGGGGTCCATATACTCCACATACTCCTTTCGTTCAAAAATATAAAACGTATTTTAATTTTACATAAGGATTAATATTGCATTGAAATTGAGAAAAATATGAGAGAAAATGACTTAGATACCCCCACTTAATTGTCTTAGAAGATAAAAGATAATACTTTATGTAGGTGGTAATGAATAAATATATATGGTTGAGAGAAAATAAATTAGGTATAAAAGGAAAAGCCTTATTAAATATATATACAAGCCTTATATTTATAGATAAAATTATTTAAAAAATAAATCTTATAAACTTGGATGGAGGGAGTGCTATATTGCGAGACTGAGGAGGTAAAGTAAGAGGCAAGATAGTTAAATAGAAGCAGATTAGACGCTTTACATCTGACCTTTATTCCTGTGCGAAGAGCTGAAACGTCCCTTAATTATAACGGATGGAGCATCACGATGGTGTGATCTGTTTAGGAATTAGGATATTGTTCAGATGTACTAAATTGGTACTCACGCTTTACCAAAAAATAAAGGAGGCAAAACCTATGCAACTTTCAAGTTAGCTATACTTTCTACATAAAGCATTCCCAACTGCAACTCTACGACTCTAGAAACCACATGCTCGTGTTTTCTTTACTACGATTTTCTTTTGGACTGTTCGTGCTCACGTGGTTTAATTTGAGTATATGCGCGCGCTGTGTTTGCCTCACATTTACCTTTTATACCCGTGACATCTAAGGATTTGTTTCGACGCTACGGAAAATTCGCATATGGAATCCTTCTCAACCCCTTATGAAAATATGCCTTGTCACTATTTGAGGCACATAAATGATAATCCTAGATATTCAAAAAAATCTCCAAAACCAAAAAATTGGAAAAATTCAGGGGAAAGCAGAAAAATTCAGGAAAATATCACAAAATAAGTCTAAACAATAATTAAAAATTCAGAAAAATCATAAATACGCATAAGAATAATAAAATTTCACCAAAATATGAAAATTCAAGAAAAAAATATACTAAGTTTGGACTATTAATATCATATACAAAATCCACACATTCAAATGAAATAATACAAGTATTTATATATGGGTAATTTGATCAAAACAAAAATAAGAAAGATGGCCCAAATACAATAATAGTCCGATTACTCACATTTGTCGTAATATTGTCCTGTTATTGTTCAAGAAGTAACTTATTGAAACAACTAAATCAGTTGCCATCCATCAACCAATGCTTGCCATTTCAGATTCTTTGGCCCTGTTTATTTGGGTATTTTTATCGGCTTAAAAGTCAAAAAGCTAAAACCTAAATAAATAAGTAGCTTTTTATCTGGACTTTTTAAAAGCCATAAGTCTTCATGTAACTAAAAGTCAAAAACTACTGGAGAGAGGCTTTTTTAGCTTATTGTTGGTTGGTTTTAGACTAATAATACTAAAGTTAGATAAAATTACCTACTTCTATCACATACAAATGCCATTAGCTTTTAAGCCAAAAAGCTAGCTTTAACCTATAAGCCAAAAAATCTAAGCCTAAACAAACAGGGCCTTTATGAGTCAACAAGGCCTATGCAGGGTTTCACTTTATGCATTACGCCTTTAGAAAAGCTTTTGTCCTATTATCGCTTCAAGTTCAAATTCAAATTCAAAAAATTCAGGAAATTTAAAAAATTTTATCCAAAAGTTCCTTAAAATTAGTATTAATAACTTTATGACTTCTAGTGTGAATATTTTTTTTTTGAAAAAACAAAGTTTGGAATTTTACAACATTTTTAAAAATTTTCCTATTTTTGTACATTTTTCCAATTTTTCAAACTGTCGTCGATTTTCGAGTAAACTGCTTGAAATTCACCGCTTTTCGAACGGTTTTCGACCTTTTTGTTTGAATTTAGCTCCACTATTTGACCAGATTTCAAATTCGTTTGACTTTTTAAACCATTCGATTTTTTCAAATTTTGGTACATCGGCTCGTCAAAATCGATGTCGAAATGGTATTGTTAACCTTGCCCCATGTGACTACAAGCACGCAATACAATAATGTATGTTCAGAAAGAACACTAGAGGCAAAGCTTTTTGATGCTAAGGAATCTTCTTTTACTAGTATGTCGTAGTCATTGAAGAGGAAAAGAAATTACTTTCATCACAAATATCCACTTAGGCTATAGATTAAAACTAGAAAACAAATATGAAAGCTTCTACAGTTGACGTTCTGATTGGCCTAAAACAAATATAAAACTAATTGCCGGGACATTTTCTCTATGCAAGCAGGTTCAACCGTTTAAGGCACACCAGTATAACATACTTCCACAGCAAAGAGTGCAAAAAGGAAGCAGTCAATGCGTAGGCACCACCTATCTATTGAGATCATGAAAAAACAAGGGAAGAAAAAACTTGTCCTAAATGTGGGGTACTACTTAAATCCATCTGTCGAGGGTTGTTACCGACAATAATGAAAAAGGGGCTAGGCGCGGATCCAAACTCGATGGTAGCACAAGACACGGAATTATATGTGTTCGAGGCTCTCACAAAGGAGATAATACCCTAGTCCTGCGGCTCGGGATTATGATTGGCTAGCTTATTCACGATGATCTTGTCTGTTTATGATGCCCCGCCCCTCCCTTTATATAGAGAGGCGGTTACAATATGGAATCCCACCTGACACGAGGTGGAGATTGCATCTTCATATCTATCCTAACTCCATATTGGTTTGGATTACAATCATCCCTTGCCCAATACTGACTCGGTTTCCTTGTTGCGCATGGCGACCGCCTCCCGGTAATACCTATCTTCATATAGTCGGCTTGGCCCATCCTCTTGGGTGGTCCTCACGGATTGCCATGCGATACCCGGTCCATATACTCCACAAGAGCCCCCGAAAGTGCTTTGCGATCGAAGTTGCCGCTTCCCGGTCGCAGCCCAACCGAAGTCATGCTTCACGCCGAGTGCTTCCAGCTTGATGCAGCTTCCGACCGTTTTTTTTCACCGAAAGTGCCCGTTGTAGGCAAAGAGATCGTGAAGGATGAATAGAGCCCCACGCGCTGAATTATATCCGACCGTCAGCGGCATACCGGTGGCTCATCATGGGCATATCGTATCCCAAACGATATGCGAAGTCAAACGCTTTTCCCGCCAAGGCTAAATTTAGCACCGCCTCCTTTAAATTCATTCGTCGTCGGTTCTTGATGTCGTCAAGTTGAGCGCTCCACATGCATCACATCCAAACTTAGTGGCCCTCAAATCATGTATGTGCGTAACTTAGGCTATGTAAAACAATTCACTCCGGATGTGATGCCCGACTAGTTTATATATAATTTTAGAGTTTTTACTCCTTTTCCTTATTGATTTTGAATTCATCCGAAAGTGGTTTTGACTCTTTTTGTTTAAGCACTCGCCCGACTAGTCTAGCCCCCGAGCGCCGGAGTCTGCCATGGCCCTTTTTCCTGCACACGCTTTGGGTGACTAAAGTTCGCTGCTCATGGGGTCGAGCTTCACAACTCTGAGTCAATGCACTCATATTCATTTACAATCGTTAGTAAAAGAAGAAAAATACAACTCAGAAAAATGATGCGACAAGACACTATTAGGTAGCCTCGACTTCATCGCTAGTTGAGGATCAACTAAGTAGCAAGTCAAGAAAGCCAACAATTTTATTTATAATGACATAATTGAGTAAAAGTGACTTAGTCGCTCTATGCTCCATGTGTTGTAGACGATCGTGCGTGCCTTGCTCGTGGCGCAGCATAGGCTTGCAATCGAAGTTGTAGGTGCCGCCAGGCGCAGCGTGGCTCTTGGCCATGTTAAAGGTGACGCCGTGGCGCGGGCGAGGCTCGTGGCCGTCACGTTGGAGATGGCGCCGGGGCGTAGGCTCGTGGCGCGTCGGTATGGCGCCGGGCGTGGTCGAGGCTCGTGGTCGCGCCGGTATGGCGCGGCGCAGCGTGGCTCGTGGTCGCGCCGGTGATGGCGCCGGGCGCAGCGCGGCTCGCGGTCAGCCGGTATGGCGCCGGGCGCAGCGTGGCTCGTGGGTCGCCGGGTTGGCGCCGGGCGAGGCGTGGCTCGTGGTCAGACGTTGGCGCCGGGCGCAGCGCGGGCTCTTAGGTCAGCGCCGGTTGGCGCCGGGCGCAGCGCGGGCTCTGGCCAGGCCGGTTGGCGCCGGGCGCGGCGTGGTTTTGGCGTGCGCCGGTTGGCACTGGGCGCAGCTCAGTTCGTGGCCGTCAGCCGGTGGGCGCCGGGCGCAGCGAGGCTCGTGGCCGCGCCGAAGTGGCGCCGGGCGCCAATGTCGCCGTCCGCTAATGCGAACATCTCATTTACCGAAGTCGGCGGCCTCCGTGACATCTTTTTCATCCGCTTGGCATCGCTAATTCCTTCAAGAACCGCTATGATGACCACATCCGAGATGTCCCAAATCGAATCTTTACCGATCCGATCGAGAAGGCAAATTGCCACTACTGTGAGCGGATGGTCGCAAGACTTCAACCTCGAATGGACTTAATCGATGGAATTAAGATTGGTTATCCGATTGAAACTCCAAGTCTGTAGCACTTTAGTCGAGATTTTCCTCACGAAGGTTCTCCGAGCAACGAGGAAAACTTCCGGCCAAAAAGTTGTCCTCCGGTCTTGATCACATGGCTTTGGTCTTGATTGAAGAAACGAGCAAAGCCAATTAATTGAAGTCTCAGCGATGCTTCTCCACGGTTCTTCGCGTGATTCTCGTGCACGAGTGTGTCACGGAGGAGCGGCCGGGCCGAACTACCGGAGGCGCTGACGGCAGCGCGGGCACGCAGAAGGAATCTCGGCGGACCGAAAGCGCCGATCCGATTGGCTTTTCGGGGAAGACGACGACGGAGGAAGACGAAGCGCCGAAAGCGGGCCCGGAGATGAGGCGGCGGCGGCGGCGGAGATGAAGCGCCGACGGGACGGCCGGCTAGCAGCGCGGCGGCCGATGAAGCGCCGGCGGAACAAATACGCGGCGGCGCGACGGTCGATGAAGCACCGGCGGAACGGCCGCGGCGGGCGTGGTGGTTTGGTGTACCGGCGACGCGCGACGGATTTGGCAACGAAGAACCGATCCGATAATCCGCTATCGAGGTTGTCGGCGATGAAGTCGAGACTCGTAACGAAAAAGCATGGCCGGAGCGAAGGTGATGACGATTCCATTGATGGAGGCCATCGAGCTTGCCGAGATTGATCTTGACGCTTCCCCTACCTGGCGCGCCAACTGTCGAGGGTTTGTTACCAACAATAATAAAAAGGGGCTAGGCGCCGATCCAAACTCGATGGTAGCACAAGACACGGAATTATATGTGTTCGCTCTCACGGTGGAGATAATACCCTAGTCCTGCGGGCTGGGATTATGATTGGCTAGCTTATTCACGATGATCTTGTTCTGCTTATGATGCCCCGCCCTCTCCCTTTATATAGCAGAGAGGCGGTTACAATATGGAATCCCACTCCTGATACAAGGTGGAGATTGCATCTTCATATCTATCCCAACTCCATATTGGTTTGGATTACAATCATCCCTTGCCCAATACGACTCGGTTTCCTTGTTGCGCATGGCGACCTGCCTCCTGGGCAATACCCATCTTCATGTAGTCGGCTTGGCCCATCCCTCTTGGGTGGTCCTCACGGATTGCTATGCAGATACCCAGAGTCCATATACTCCACACCATCCCAAGTCACCTAGCCAAAAGAGTAAGAGATTGCGTCAAAATACCTAGTTCCAAAAGCAAGTAAAGGGCTATTTGGTTGTCTTCTTTCACGAATCTGGTCCGTTCGACTTAGTCAGGTTGATAGGATACGGAATGCACAGATACAGAGACGGTGTTTGGTTGAGTATTTAGTAGGTAGGTATTTTGAAATTTAAATATTTTGAAATTTATATAGCAAGTGTGGTCTAGTTTTGTTCGAAAAAATGTTAGGAATCTATTTTTAAAATCGGTTCAGTAATCGGAGATACTAATTAAAAGATATAAACAAAAAAGAAAAAAAAGGAAAACTTATATACCCACGTGGCACCGCATACATGGTTTGCTATTGTGGCTGACAGTGGCCCTTTGCGCAGAACACGAGGCTGCCATGCGCTGCATCCAGAGATATGCTCATTTTCTCCAGATTCTCAGAGTCGTCAAGATGGAGAATCTTGCATCTAGAGAGCCAGACTCAAAACTAGATGCAGGCAACCAAACATAAGAAAAAAAACAAGATTCTGCATTTATAGATGCAAATCTCTATGCATGTAGACAACCCAACAGCCCCTAAAGGACCCATCCGAACCATAATTGGGCCTCATTACCCAATCAAGAAATATCATCTATACAGTAAACACAAAAATCATCTATACAGTAAACTTAGCTGATGGTAATCTTAATTAGACCGGTGGCTTTGTATGTATGTATTATGTTTTTGTACTTTACTATAATTAATATGTAAATATATGCAGTGAGATCCTTTCCTACTATTCTCATTAAAAAAATGATAGTATAATTCAATTCTGGCACAAATTTTGATTTCGTAAGTTATAGATCCAGATGTTAAATTAGCTTCCATGACATAGCTGATGGGAGACACCGATTATATTAGCTTATTTGGAGGGCAAGTAAATACATCGTTGTGTTGAATACGAAGACAAACAAAGCTCGAAGAAATGTACAATGTAAAATAAGTGTGTCACATGATGTAGAGCATTTGTGTGAGTACCACGTAAAACTACTGATTGATAACCTATAATACCATTTATCATCAAATTTGTTGTTAGAAAAAATATACCTAAAATTATTAGTTAACATCACTGGTTTGACTTCGTTGAATCACCTCATATTAATCTATCCTAGACAAAAACAATCTAGGAATTTAGTGAACCTCATATATATTAACTTGGTGAACCTCATATTGTAACATAGTCAAACAAGTTCAAATTAATATATCCTAGACAAAACAAATCCATTAACTTGGTGGACCTCATATTATAACACAAAAAATTAGTGTCTAGGAGATCTAGGAGAACAACTGAAACCCTAAGTAACTTGAGGAGCAACAAAAATAGTAGGAGGAGACATACCCCGAGCTGGCAGGTGATGGTGGCTAGCACACACCGATAACTGAATCGCTAGGAGAGGATCATAGTGAATGACTAACTGATGCTTTGGCGGCAAAGCAACCACCGATGGTTGACAGTTCCTTCCCCTCTCTCCTCTCGTGCCTCAGCAAAACCTTAGGAACAAGAAACCCTCCTTGCTTCCTCAAAACTACCTAGGAACACCAAATCTGTGAGAAAGCGATTGATGAGACCTAAAAGCAGGAGGACGAGAGGCTAGGAGGAAGATGAGATAGAGCAAAGCAAGGAGATGTGGCGCCGGAGTAGCAGGAGATGTCATCGGAATGGTAGGAGTCACGAGTGGGCGGTGATGGAGAGGTGGACTTGCGACTCACGAGTAAGCGGCAACGGAGAGAGGTCATGGCATCACGTGATGATCCCGGGAGAAAAATTCACAGGAGAGAGGGAATTATTTTTTCCTCAGGAATTTCTGTATGGATTAGACAAAAAAAAAACCATCTCTGTGGACTACCAAATGAGCCTTCTAGCTCATCTGGGAAGCTTTCCCTTGGGCCTCTACCCTAGGGATTTGGCAAGATCCTGGTCAGGATCGAGGTTTCCAAATGAGTTCTAATAAGACATGATTCAGCTAGGCCTGGCCTTGCGACAGGGCGAGCAAGGCGGCCGCCCCGGGCCCCCAAATTACTGGGGCTCCTGTCATCTATTAGTACAGTTAATTTACAAAGGTCATAACTCTAGATCCGTAGATCCGATTGCTTTGATTCTTGTTAGGTTAGTTTCAAAACTAAATCTAGTTTATACAGTCCAAATTTCGCGTCAATCCAATAGTGGGATCTTCAGAAATTAATATTTTAGTAAACATATGTCAATCTGTTTTTTGTTGAAACCGAAGCAATCTTTAATAGTTTGATGAAAATGATCGCAGTAGTGA
Organism: Guadua angustifolia; assembly: GCA_036346375.1. Taxonomy (NCBI): domain Eukaryota; kingdom Viridiplantae; phylum Streptophyta; class Magnoliopsida; order Poales; family Poaceae; genus Guadua; species Guadua angustifolia. The sequence goes on along the minus strand of CM070514.1, from coordinate 31,688,462 downwards.
AGTAATTCTACAAGGAGAGAAAGGTTTTGAAGTTAATTACTTTTTGGTTATGGTTAATATCGCAAACAATTCATTGAAAAACAAATTTGAAGAACTCCAATTATTTAATGGTATATTTGGGTCTCTTGTGAGCTCAACAACTTTGAAGTTATTAGATCATATTGAAGTTAAAGATTATTATACTAAGTTGGCAAAAACTTTCTCTATTGATGATTCATTTAATTTTGAGTTAAATAATCTGATTTCTGAGTTAAGAATATCGTAAATGACTTTGCCAGATAGACCAATGTCTGCTATGGAGATTTTTGAGTTTGTCAGGGAAGTGGATTGTTATGCTAATATTTCTGTTGCTTATCGGATCTTATTTACTGTGCCGGTAACTGTGGCATTATCTGAAAGAAGCTTTTCAAAGTTGAAATTATTGAAGAACTATTTGAGGTCTACAATATCACAAGAAAGGTTAAATGGTCTGGCAACTTTATCTATTGAGAAGTAGTTGTTGGATGGTATTAATGTTGAGGTCATAATTGATGATTTTGCATCTAGAAATGTTAGAAGATATTTCCTAAGATGATCTCTACAAAATGTTTGAAGTGAATAATCTCACTTTTGTACTTTCATTTATTTATCAGTAATAATTTCTATAATACACTGAATATTATCTTTTTAATTGATACATGGTAGTATAAAAATATTTTGATGCTTATGTTTAGAGGCCTCCGTTTATAATTTCACTCTGGGTCTAAAAAAAACTCAGGACCGGCTCTGGATTCAGCCAGTAAAAACAGAAAGTGCTGTTCATTTTTGTCGGCAATGATCAGCAGGGCCAATCAGACCCTGCCTACGGCATAGCTTCACAGGAAGGTGGGACGGGTGAAAGTGTCAGATTATTGATTCCGATTAGTCCAAAATTCGCTTCCGTAAGGAGAAAAAAAAAGCGCTTGAGCGACCACCTCATGCCGACCTCTTCCAGTCGGCTGTCGCCCTCGCCAGGGCGCAGGGCCCCTCCCACTAGAAAGTAGAAACCATGTGGCTTTAGCTCCTGTCCATATGCGGTCGTCCGTGCACATCGATGCGATCTCTCAACAGTAGTACACATGGGGAAAAGACTTGCCAGCAGTACTCATTGTCATTGGATATTTGGATGCAGTATACCTGCACTTGTTATATATATATTGAATATAGATATAACATAACTTTTAAAATTTTGACTGTCATTATTTTTTAAAATATTTAGATTAGATATATGAAAATCATATGTATAGATTTGTATGAAAAATGCTTTTATCGTATTATAATTGTATTGGATTTTATAAATATATTATAAGAAAAATTAGTGATCAAATCTGTATTTTAAAAGTTACATCGATACTAAAATGATAACTATTTACGACTAAAGTATGATATTTCTACCGCTAGCTTACAGAATACAGGCCACAAGCTGCACCCGGTAATTTAACTAACAAGGAGCTCATCGTTTCGTTATTGGAACATGCGGCAGCGTACGTGCACATGTAGAAGTTGTAATTGGACCGCAAAACTCAGTAAGACTCAGAAAATGCTTCAGTATAGAAGGCCGTGGAAATGAGTATTGTATTGTTTTTCGGTAGTACTTTAGCACGGGCTAAAGGTGCCACCCGCCGGGACACAGTGTCCCCATGTGTACTACAGTTTGGGCCACGTACGCGTCGGCGTCCGCGACGAGGATCCGCATTTTGCTTCCTGCGTGGATGCCATTCCGCGCCCTGAATGCAGCCAGCGTGGTTATCTCGTGCTTCAGGTTCCAATCTGTTTAGTTTAGGATGTAAAAAGCAAATGATGTATGAACTCGTGTTTATTCTATTCATGATCAATGTTTATATACATGATAAACGGGTGGATTTGTATCCGTTCGTGGATTACAGTTAGAGAGAGGATGAGAGATTAGGTGGCGTTGATTCGTAGATAGGTGCATTTTCCCATTGTGTTGGTTGCTTGATTGAAGAGGTGGATGAGATTATCCATATTCTTTCGCAATACTCCCCCTTGATCGAATCCATCTTCTGAGATCAATATAGAATTATTTTGTCTATGAACTTGACATGCTTAATATCATCCTCTAAAAAACCCAGTGGGAAAAAATAGATGATACGACATATAAACTATGTTGATATTGCCTCATTAAAAGCTTTACATGAGAAAATCTCAAAGAGGGAAAACTCATATAAAGAAAAGGGTACAATATAATGTTAAACAGGTTATTTATCAGAGAGAGAAACCCCCCTGACTCCTGCAAATCTCTAAGTCGTCTCATATCAATTCCCTCAACATATTTAGAAAATGTAGAATAAAGTAGAGATTTTGTGAATAAATCAGCGAGATTATCACATGACTTAGTTTGTAGAATGTTTATTTCCCCACTCTAATGCAATTCATGGGGATAAAACAATTTTGGAGCAATATGCTTAGTGATATTGTCTTAATATAACTCGCTCCATCTGGAATAACACAAGCAAAGATTATCTTCATAGATAATGGTTGGAGATTCAATGGAACCAACACCACTTGATTGAAGTATGTGGTTTATCATTCGCTGGCCAAACACATTCTGGAGGCCTCATATAATGCAATTATTTCGTAATGATTGGTAGAAGTAGCCACCAAAGTTTGTTTGGAAGATTTCCAAGAGATGGTCAGTTCCACCTTGTAAGTATACAAAGCCCGCTCAGGATCTCGTATTATGGGGATCGACAAATAGCCAGAGATCAGATATCCAATAAAGTCGATCTCGGTTTCTTCCATAGAAGAGACCAAGATCTCTTGTACCATTGAGATATCTAAATACATTCTTCACTCCGCACCAATGACATTTGGTGGGAGCAAGCGTTGTCTTGCAAGTAGATTCACCGCAAATGCAATGTGATGGGGACGGTGTTCCCGATCTTTCTATGAGATGATGATACGCCGATTTGGGGGTGTTGATGGCACCAATTTAGGGCTTCTAACCAAGAAGTCGAGCTTCACAATCGCAATGCCAATCCACACGTATACAAGATCCCAACGATCAATTGTTCTCGCAAGAAATCGAGAACCCGCAAGAACAAAGTATGAAGCAATCTGAAAATATGGTATTGAAACCAAAAGAGACAAGTTGAGGTTCTGTTTCTCGGCTCGGGCGGTCTAGTCGACACGCGCAAACACGAGGAGGGACGCACACGGGGTCTACCAAACACAACAAAACCTAAACGACAACGTATGACGGCTGAGGCATTATATAGGGTGGAAACCAGACTTGGGGCGCCCAAATTAGGGTCGGCCACCACCCTAAGGTCGGCCACCATGCAACCCTAACCATACATAGGCCATGGGCCCAAAAATAAGGTGGCGCAGCACCTGGGAGTTCTGTCCCGTGAGATTGTTCTGTGATTTCCCGTCGCTCTAGGAGGAATTTGGCCTTGGTACTAGATCCATTGGAAAGGTTATCTCGATACCTTTCAAACGGGTGGTCGACGTTGAAAACGGAGTTCGGGAGCCTAAGTTATGACCGCTTGAAGTACTGTTGCTCCTGGATGGCCGAACTGACTCGGCGACGAATTGGGCTTTCTTGGGCCTTTTTGGCACGTGGGCTGTCCTTGGTGGATGTCCTTGACGTACTGGTCCAGCAAAGGTGGGTGAAAAGGCCTTGCTTCTGGGTTAAGCCCTCCAAGCATCAGAGAGCTAAGTAGCCAAAAATGATTTCGGAGGATGAAATAGCGATCGAGGGGAAGAAGGGCAGCGGTTGTATCCTTGGTCGTGATGTCCTCATCATCCTCCCTTCTTGAATTGGAGTCGCCCTCGACTCCTTCCCATGTTCCTGCAAAAGGTTAGTGACAACAGGAGACAAAGCAACAGATAATGGCAATGGTTCTATACTATCCTTGTTATCTTGTGAGAGAACTTTTGTAGCCAACAATACTTTACCTTTCAACTTAAGATCGTGTTTTTGAGCAATTGGTGTAGTTGCAAGGGTTGATTTACTAGCTACACTTCGAATTTCACTCTCTTCTTTTTTCTTTTAGCTCTTGTAACATCAATGTTTCTATTCAGAGGGCTCATGGGTTTCAACATAATTTTCTTTCCTTATACATGAAAGTATACTCATTGGTCCTACCATGATGTGTAGCATCCATATCATAGATCCAAGGTCTACCCAATAAAAGAGAGCAAGCATTCATGGGTACAATATCGCAAATAACATTATCATGATAAGAACCAATGGAGATAGGTACTCGAACGGTTTTTGCTACTGTAACCTTACCATTTGAATTGAGCCATTCAATTTCATACTGCTGAGAAAGTGGATTTGTGGTCAAGCCAAGCTTCTCAACCATGTCTTCACTTGCAAGATTGTTGCGCCTACCTCCATCAACAATGACATGCACAGCCAAGGCCATTCACCACACACCTTGTCCGAAAGATAGTATGGCGCTGATTTTGTTCATCGCTATGCAAGTGGACGTTATACACGATGTGACAACAAGAGCCGAATATTTCTCGGATGCGCGTAAGTGATAATCTCTTCTACTGCTCTGCAGTTGTTAGTGGCAACAAGAGCATATTCATTTTCATCAATGTCACTAGCACTAGTGTACTCACCATTTTCTGATGATTAGAGCACGCTGATTAGGGCGGTCTCGATCACATGCCCCATTCCTTTGCACCAAAAGCATTGTGTTTCCCGCGTCCGACCGGTGGAGGCAATGGAGGAAGCACTCTTGGCGGGTGCTCAAGTGTGGCCGATTCGTTTGCTTGGAATGCGCCCGTATCAAGTAGTTGGGACAACGGGTGTAGGTACACGCCGTGTATGGAAGATGTCGCTTGCTATGGATCGACCGACTTGGATGTGGAAGAGCCTCCAAAAGTACCTCGCTGCCGATCGTCGACCTCGTGACTTCCCTTTCGCTTTCAAAGCAAGATGATACAAACGAAAGTGATAGAATTGTATTCTTTATAATCAAGTATATCCTCGAGATCTCTCTGTTAAGCCCACCCAAAAACCTAGCCATTTTTGCATCTTCACCCTCTTCTATCCCACAACAAGAACATGCCAATTTGCAATTCCCGATAATATTCCTCAACTGCTTTATCACCTTGATTAAAGCGCCAGATTTTATTCAATAAGTCACGAGCATAGTATGTAGGAACAAATCTAGCCCTCATGACACGCTTCAACCCATCCCAAGTTGTAGGTACATCACTGCTGGCTCTACAAAGTTCTTTCCACCAAATAGATGCAAAACCAAGAATTCACTAGTGGCAAGATGCACCCTTCTACGCCAGAGAAATCATAGCAAGAAAATTTTTGATCCACCGCCAACTCCCAATCTAGATAAGCATCGTGGATTATAAGCACCATCAAAAGGAAGCATAGTAAATTTCATTTTTGCCATAGAATCATCATGTACTTTCTTTGATCATGTTGATTTCTAGCCATACCTTGCTCGTTATGGCGGAGTCGACGATGAGCTCTTAGTTGCAGCATATTCACCATGTAGTCGCCCCTGTGATCGGGCGTAGTTGTTCTCCTCTTGATCCACACCATTTAAAGCAACAGGACGATCGGTGGAGCGCCGCTGGCCCAAAGCATGACCAACGGCACCATTGTTGGGGCCAAGACCTGAAGAAGTTGTGCTAGTCGCTGTGAAGCCTGCTGAGAGGTGCCAATCGCGCTCAATCGCATCAAGAGTGTCACGAGTTCGCATCTCGTGGCCGATGGTGCATCCTCTCGAAATGAGTGACCCAACGCCGCTCTTTTGGCGTGAGGCGGTCCTCATGTTCACTCCCACTACCGACGTTGTTCTATGATTGCTTGAATACCGCCATAGTTAGTAGAAACAAAGAAACTTCACACGATATGAAAGCTCCTATGAACTACTAGGTGGTATGAAGTGGCAATCCTCACACACGCCAAGCTTCTACTAAGTCCTTACAAGTCCTCGATGTGGCAAGCGATTGCAAATTCCTAACTCGTGTGGTTAGAAGATGGTGGAGCTTGGACAGCAATAATATGTAGCAAAGGAGGAACTAGTACCATCGAACCAAAGTAAGTCGAAAAGTCGCTCAAAATCAAGATAAGGTCTTGGTCTTAGGCTAGACCGCATTAGAGACGCGAGCCTAATCACCAACGATGCCACGTAAACGCAATGAGAACGACTCAACACAAAGCAAGCAGCTAGGGCTCCTTTCTTTTTTTTTTTTTTTTTTTTTTTTTTTGTGGGAGCCCCAAAACTGAATAACAGACTCAAAAGGACTCCAACAACACTCACGACACACACTTTTTTTTTTGACCAGGGTATAAAGGTAATTAAAAGATACTCTCTCTCGATCTTTGGTTTGCAATTGATCTAGTGCGGCTTTTGAAGATTGCACTTGCCTTTTTCTTCTCGACGGCAACATGGCGAGCACTGGCGCCCAACAGTGGGCGATGGCGAGCACTCAAGGGCGGCCAAGCAAATGATCAGCGAGCACTCTGGCAACCAATTCAGCGATGATGAGCACTCTGGGCAACCAAAGCACGGATGGGCGAGGCAGCAGCACGCGATGGGCGAGCACTCAAGCAAAGGCACGCGATGGGCGAAGCTTCAAGGGGGGTGGTACTCGCCCGACTTTGGTGATCGCCGAAACCACTCGGTTTGGGGAAACAGATCGTGAAATTCACGACCAATCTAATCTCCCACCAGTAAAACAAACTCGCCTCAATCTCGATCTCCAACAACCACCGAGAGTCCCGATTCAATGCAACTGATCTACTAACAGAGACCAACTCCAATTCGATGCAATTGTGACAAAACGTGACTCAACCCGAAACTCTAAGGAACTAGACTCTAAAACCAGAAGCACACGACTATGCAACCGATTTATTCAACAAACCAAGAACAAGTAGTAAAAGTTAAGGCACAAATTAGCTTGGACAGAGGAACCAATCTACTAAATTTTTGGGGCAATTTTCCGGACTCTAGGTAGAAAACGAAATTGAAGGAAGATCTCACCGAGCAACCTTGAGCTCTGATACCAACTTGATGGGGACGGATGTTCCCGATCTTTCGGTGAGATGATGATACGTCGATTTGGGGGTGTTGATGGCACCAAATTTAGGGCTTCTAACCAGCAAGTCAGGAGCTTCACAATCGCAATGCCAATCCACACGATACAAGATCCCAACGATCAATTGTTCCCGCAAGAAATCGAGAACCCGCAAGAACAAAGTATGAAGCAATCTGAAAATATGGTATTGAAACCAAAAGAGACAAGTTGAGGTTCTGTTTTTCGCTCAAGGTCTAGTCGACACGCCGCAAACACGAGGAGGACGCACACGGGTCTACCAAACACAACAAAACCTAAACGACAACGTATGACGGCCGAGGCATTATATAGGGTGGAAACCAGACTTGGGGCGCCCAAATTAGGGTCGGCCACCACCCTAAGGTCGGCCACCATGCAACCCTAACTATACATAGGCCATGGGCCCAAAATAAGGTGGCGCAGCACCGGGAGTTCTGTCCCGTGAGATTGTTCTGTGATTTCGTCGCTCCAGGAGGAATTTGGCCTTGGTACTAGATCCATTGGAAAGGTTATCTCGATACCTTTCAAACGGGTGGTCGACGCTGAAAACGGAGTTCGGGAGCCCAAGTTATGACCGCTTGAAGTACTGCTGCTCCTGGATGGCCGAACTGACTCGGCGACGAATTGGGCTTTCTTGGGCCTTTCTTGGCGCGTGGGCTGTCCTTGGTGGATGTCCTTGACGTACTGGTCCAGCAAAGGTGGGTGAAAAGGCCTTGCTTCTGGGTTAAGCCCTCCAAGCATCAGAGACGAAGTAGCCAAACAAATGACGGCCGGGGATGAAATAGCGATCGAGGGGAAGAAGGGGCAGCGGTTGTATCCTTGGTCGTGATGTCCTCATCACAATGTCCAGTTGGGTACTATTTGCAAGATACATGAGCGCACCAATAGCACTGAGATAAGGGTACTCAGGTCCCAATATCTCCTCTCCATCATCCCGAGGTCGAAAAGGGTCTTTCTCCATGTCTAGAGATCTAACCACCATAGGGGGTTCTGGATGGATACGACTTATCCATATTGAATTTCTCCAATATTTACTGAATATAACTAGCTTGATATACAAAAATTCCTGAAGGTAAATGCTCAAGTTGTAAACCTAAGCAAAATTTGGTTTTACCCAAATCCTTCATCTCAAACTCCGCTTTTAAATGATGACGTGTTTATTAATATCGGCCATATCGATGATGTTGAGATCATCAACGACAATCAAAATGATACGTATCATCAGAGAGGATTTCTTAATGAAAACACATGGGCACTCATCATTATTAGTGTACCCCTTTAAAGAAAAAAATTCACTTAATCGATTGTACCACATGTGCCCTGATTGCTTTAAGCCATTTAATGACTTCTGCAATTTTACACAATACATGTTACGATTTGCCTGTGGATCCGGCACATTGATTCCATCAGGAACCTTTCATGTAAATCTCAGAATCTAATGACCCATACAAGTATGCTGTCACTACGTCCATCAACTGCAAAGATAGACGATTTTGAACTACTAATGATATCAAGTATCGGAAGGTTATGCCACTCATAACCGGAGAATAAGTCTCATTGTAATCAACACCGGGCCTTTGCGTAAAGTCTTGAGCTACTAGCCTTGCTTTATATCTCACCACTTCATTATTTTCATTTCGTTTCCGTATGAAAACCCACTTGTATCCTATAGGAAAAATGCCACGAGGTGTGGGCATCACTTCCGAGAAAACTTCTCTTTTATAAAGTGAGGCAATCTTTGCTTCGATCGCTTCCTTCCTTGATTCTAGTCCGAGCGATTTCTACACTCTGCCATGGATTTAGGATCTAGATCATTCAAGATGTTAGCAATTTGCTCAGAGAAATAAGTGTCGACAACTGTAGCTTTTCACCCTAAGAGATTCATCATTATTTCCCGTAACGATGGATCTAGGGTTATCCAATGTCCCAAGTTCAAAGAATGCGCCTGCAATGAAGAGGGTTGTGGATCAAGTCCACTTTGGAATCTATCAACCATAGGTTGATCGCATTTACTATCTTTTTTCTCGCTTGAGGCCTTACTCCTCCCTCTTATCGCTAATTGGTGGTTGAGTGGTTTTATATGGTACTCCGCTTTTCGTGCACATTCCTTGCGTGAATAAAAAATTTCATGACACCTTTATAATCAGAATGCATTCGCATGTTGTTCGCAATATCTTGCAAACCAATTATTTTCCGAACATAGAGTTCAGTTTCTTGAGTACGTGGATCTGAGGATGAAATACTTTGAGCATTCCAATCAATTTCACAGTATTCTTTTTGGTACTTGAAATCTCCCCCTAATGCCAGAAAATGTTCCTCATTGAATATACAGTCAGCATACCGGGCCGTAAATAGATCCCCTGTAAGAGGTTCTAAATACTTAATAATCGATGGAGATTGAAATCCCACATAGATCTCCAATTTTCTATGAGGGCCCATAGAGGTATCGTATTTGGTGGTGAGATCTAATGTACACCGCACATCCGAATTTATTTAAATGGGAAATACTTGGTGGACTCCTCAACGCATTAACCGCATGGGGAAGAATCATGATATGCAATTGGTCGGTTGGATTAAGTCAAAGCTGTAAGACCGCATGACCCTAACATGAGGTAGGCAACGAGCAATTCATCAGTAATGGACGCGCAATGAGCTTGATTCTCTTAATCAACGATTCAGCCAAACCATTCTGAGTATGGACATATGGAACATAATGTTGTACTTGAATTCATAAAGCCATGCAATAATCATTGAAAGCATGGGTGGGAGGAAAATTCAGCAGCATTGTCCATTCGGATCGATTGAATCCGATGTTCAGGATAATGTGCCTTCAGTTTAATAATTTGAGACATTTTTTTCACGAAGGTATGGTTTCGTGTGGATAATAAACACATACGTGACCATCTAGTAGATGCGTCATTCAAAACCATAAAGTACCTGAATGGTCTAGAAGTTGGCTCAATCGGACCACAAATGTCACCTTGAATTCTTTCAAGAAACTTAAGTGGTTCAGCCCGGATTTTAAGAGGTGAAGGTCTTAAAATCAATTTCCTAGTAGCACATGCAATGCATACAAAATCCGAAGATTTGGAAAATTTTGTAGCTGTCAAATCATGACCGATAGAATTGGTGATAATTTTTCTCATCATCCCGACACAGGGGTGCCCAAGTCGATCATGCCAAGTTTGAAATGAATCGACGTTTTGAAAAATTACCTTGTATGCAACATGTTTTATGGGCTTAATGTATGTATAGTATAATCCAGAGTCGAGAATTGGAATTTTTTCGCATATCTGCTTGCCATATCCAGTAAGTCTAGTTAAGAGAAGGTACTCCTCTTTGTTTTCTTCATGTGTTTCCACATGAATACCATTTTACTTAATATCTCTATAACTCAATAAGATACGAGTTGAATCAGATACAACAAAGCATCCTCGATTGTAATCAGGTACCCATAGGGAGGGTGATTGTGGCTCTCACCTGAGCCAACTATCAACGATCACGACTCAAATGATTGTTAAAACATTTTCTTCTCCTTTCTTAAGAGTTTGGAAATATTTTATCTCTGTGAGTATAGAGTTTGTGGTACAACTATCCACAAGGCATAGTTCCTCCTCCGAGGGATTGACATCAAGAGACATCTATAGTAAGAATAAGAATTAATTAAAACTCTTTATTCTACACATATAGTGATACATACATATTTGATTAACTATTTAACACAACAATGGGGCAATATTACAATACATATGAGTTTGCACAAATAAATATACAACTCCAAATTACAAACAATTTTCAAACTCTAATTATTACAACACATAATATTATTTGACAATAATCACGACATGGAGATTTAAGATAAATTCCATACATGTCACCCGAGGTGTACTCAATGAGCATGTCGTCTGCTATAGGAAGGTCCACTTGTTGAGTAAGGGCTTTATTGTTTGGCATTCTTTGGGAACCGAAGACGATCAACCACCTCCTTTGAAGTCTCAAGAGTAAGATTGAAGTGTGCTTCATATCTTGGTGCCTTCGCTTGCCATCACGAGGGATTTCGATAAAGATCGATCAAGTGTTTTGGAGTACGACAAGTCGCGGCAAATGCGTGTTACAACCACACTTATGACAAAGTCTTTTGTTGTCATAGGTAGTTTGTGCATTGCCACGCGCCTTCTTGTTAGCACGGTTCCGCGGCTCTTGTTGAATTTGCGCTCACCATGGGGGGTCTTTGGATTACCGATGGAGATCCATTGAACTTTCTTTTATTCAAGCGTTATTCGAACATTATGAATCTCGTGCAAAGGTGCTGGAACCAATTGGGCGTAACTTATAATTTTTAACAAGAAATTCATCATTCTTTTAGCCTAAGATAATGTATGAATAAGTCGAATAAACCCGATATTTTCTTTTTCCGTATTGATTGCACAATACCCTCGTCATCTGGAAGCATGGTAGATAGAGTTTTCTATCTTTTCTCGTGATTCGGTTCTTTTTTCGAAAACATCAACCTACTACAGATAAAGTTATGAACAAAGATGATTGTATTCACCACGATTTAAAATCTTGTAAGCGAGGTGATTCCAATCATGTTGTGCATCGAGATAGATAATTTCCTTTTGTCGCTCATAACGATCTTTAAGAGCAACCTACGTAACACGACGGTTTTCTTCCAAAATATACTCTTTCTTGAGATCTTTATGGATAGAAGTGCGAATAAAAGTAAGGCAAAGTATTCATTTGATCAGTGACCACAGGCCCCTTCAACTCGGTTCATTTATCGATTTGAAATCTCTCGAGATGCAAAACTAATTTTGACATCCGATGCCCATGAAGGATAATTGCTCCCATCAAGGGCGAGTTCTTCAAACTCTTTTTGCATTTCCTACATGGCATAACTATCGATTTTATTAATTCACTAAAGATTGGTAAAATTAAAAACCTTAATGGTGGTGTTGTAATATTTAAGTGCAAATTTTAAATCATATCTTATGTTTTGGATGATTGGAGGTAGTCCTTCCTCCAAAATTATCGGTAAATACTATAAAGTATAATCATATAATTAAGGTAATCTCCATAAATGGAGTAGACCATATATCCAAAACTATTATTTTTGAGATAACACTTTATAGGTAATCATCAAGTTGAAACATGATGTAGACCTCATAGTGATGGGCAATTAAAATTGCTGCCCAAGGCATGGTCTCCAGGCAGAAATATTCAGAAAACTGAATAAGACGCAGCCAATGCCCTAGACTCCATCACCTTGTGTTTATTCTCAAAAGAATGTAAGATATGTTTTAAAATTTGCTTAAAATCCTGGACAATTAAGTGGTACTTAATTATGAGAATTTTAAAGTTATTAAAATGCAATTTGTTAAGTTGCAAATTTAATAACATACAAAATATATACATATGCATAAGTATATACACAAACACATATATATATTTACAAATTACAGAAAATATCAGGGGTCTTAAAACATAAAGACACAACACTGATACACTACAAAATGCAAATACTGTAAAATACAGGGACTAAAATGCATAAATGCAGGAAATACTGAAAAATAAAATTAGTAAATAGATTATTGGCTATAGGACGAATTAGGCCCATCTATTGTTGCTGTTGCAAAGCCCGTTAGGTAGCGGGGATTCAAGATGGGCTTGGGCTGAAGTGGCCACTGAGCGCCACGGCAGAGGCGAGCAGCCGCACTGGACTTAGCCGCCAATTCGCCCAAGAGAGCGCCCAAGCGCCAAATAAAAGCGAGAAACGGTTCGAAACCCTAACCCTAACGCATCTCACTCTGGGCCTTTGCCCTCCACTTCACCACAGCCGCCACCCACGCCATGCTCCATCCGCCACCGCACGCCGCCATAGAGAAGATCCTAGGCCATGGCGACGATCCCCTCTCTTCGAGGTGTTTCTCAGGGGGCCCCTCATCTGGGTGGAGTAGAACCCACCGCCGCCCGGCCGGCGGGTTGGGGAGGAGCCATGGTGCAGCAAGCCCGCACCACACCACGGAGAGGCGAAGATCCGAAAAGGCCATGAAAAGCCAGATCTGGAGGAGGAACCGCGCTACGGAGGTGGGCGGAGACTCCATTGTCGGTGAAGAAGGGCGGTGCTCGAATCTAGTCGCTATGGCGGGCGCAAGCCAAAGCCGGTGGAGCTGGTCGGGGCCTCTACCTCGTGGGCTTCTTCAACCGATGTGGGTAGGGCACTCGAGGTCGCCACGGTGGTGAGAGGAGATGAACCCAGTTCGCGCTGCCGATGACAAGGAAAACCGCCGTGTCAAGGAATCCGGTACGGTGGCACGGGTCACCAAGGGCGCGGATCATCATACAAAGTGCACGGTCCAAGACTCCAAGACGTGTCGCGACGGAATCATGGACGACCTCGACGAGGAGGATGGAGACGGCGCGGTTAAGGGTGAGTATCGGCATTTTGATCTTACCGTGATGATCGCCGTCATTTTCCTCTTGTTTTCTTACTTTTAGAACTCAGTAGAGCGTGCTGATAACGTGTTTAGTTTAGGATGTAAAGAACAAATGATGTATGAACTCGTGTTTATTCCATTCATGATCAATGCTTATATACATGATGAACGGGTGGATTTGCACCCGTTCGTGGATTACAGTTAGAGAGAGGTTGAGAGATTAGGTGGCGTTGATTCGTAGATAGGTGCCTTTTCCCATTGTGTTAGTTGCTTGATTGAAGAGGTGGATGAGATTATCCATGTTCTTTCGCAACACAATCGAATATGTATGAATACACACGAGTGCACATGACACAAGAACGTACAATTAGGACACACGTACAGTGGAAGTGTGCGTAGCATGAGGCTTCTCTGGTGTGTACCACTTACGATGATGCAGGCAGTGGCGTATGCATAGGGGGGCGTAGGTGGGCGGGAGCCCCACCCGCCCCCCCAAGTTAGATAAATTTAAAGAAAATTTATCTACAAATTTAGGAGAGCTACCGAGTTAAACAATCAGTTCAGTGAATCTTCGATAGAGCTTTTGAGATGCATTGCTTATCTAGACCCAAGAGATTCATTTGCAAATTTTGAATATGGTAGGCTTCTTCAAATTTTCGTGAGATTTATTCAGATGATTTCTCATTATATGATCGTAGGTTTTGAAAGCACAACTTGATTTATTCATTGATGACTTGAGAAGAGAAGAATTTTCGTTGTGATGATCTTGCTAGTCTCGCGGTGATGATGGTTGAAGCAAAAAGCATGTTGTTTATCCATTAGTCTATAGGCTTATTGAATTAGCATTAGTTTTACTTGTGGGTACATCTACAGCTTGAAAGGGCTTTTTCAGAATGAAGATTATCAAACAGATTTGCGTAATAAGATAAGTGATGATTGGTTAAATGATCTCATGGTATACTACATCGAAGCGCAGACATATTTTTCAAGATAGACATGGAAGATATTTTGCAACGTTTTCAAAACATAAAAAGCAACATTTTCAAAACATAAAAACTCAGAATATCAACTATCAACTCTTAAGAAGTAATGATCGGTATGTTTTTTTTCTTGTAATGTTACGATTTATATTATATGCGACTGTTAGATAAGTGTTGGTATTTTTATATTATATATATCATTCTGTCATATTCTATGTTCGAAAAAAAATACTATATATGTATATATATATTAATATATTATATATATTAGTTTGGAGGGCTCACTTTTAGCCCCCTCCTTTTTAAATTTTTGGATACGCCACTGGATGCAGGGGATCGCTGGGTGGGTGAGGATGTGCGTAGCCTCAAGATGACCTTGTCGGACGAACCAAGCGAACGGACAAAGCTTCTCGGTCAATCTTCTCGTGGTTGTCGATGAACGTGACGGCCTTCTACGGTAGCCACCCAATTATGCCGGCCGCCTTTGTCGAGCTGTCACAGCCTACCACCGCTTCTCAAGACACCCACCGCCGCAGGCTCTTGGTGGTGAAGTCGAACGCCATGGCCGGCCCGGCCGCCACCGCACCAGCTCACTAGCCCCGCAGTAGGGTCAGAACTGCCGAGCCTCGAGCGAGCCTGGCCCCCAGGCTCGAGCTCCAGAAGGCTCGAACCGAGCCTCGAGCCGAGCTTGAGTTTGGGTTCGAGCCTCAACTCAGCTCGAGCCTCGGCCGACTAAGCCTCGATAAGTCTAATAAGCTCGGTAAGCTCGAGTAAGCCCTGGTTATTTTGTAAGCCCCAGAGGCTCTGGGAACAAGCTCGAGTAAGCCCTACCGAGAAAGCCTCTGTGAACAAGCCCGAAAAGCCTCGACTTAAGAAGCTCGATTCAGCTCGAGTAGGCTCGCGAACTATTCGAGCTCGGCTCAATTAGGCTCGCGAGCTCGAGTTCGGCTCGTTCGGAGCTCGAGGCGAGCTCGAATCGAGCCTCTCACGAGCCGAGCTCGAGTAGCTCGCGAGCCTCGAGCTTTTTTTACAGCCCTACCTGCAGGCACTGGTCCTGGTTGGCCACCGGTTTGCCGTCGCCGTTGTAGTTCAGAGAGTTTCATATCTCTGTTAGAATTAAAACTCAGAGCCGTTATTTTTTCAATTATCGATTTGTTGTCGTGATTTGTTTGTTGTCTTGGAGTCATTAGGATGGCACATTACTGCATGAGTTATGTTATTTACTGCATGTCTTGGAGTTACCGTATGAGTCATTAGGATGAGTTATTGCATGTTTTTTTACTGCATGAGTCATTAGGATGGCAAGTTAATTGTTTCAGTTATTGCATGTAACTTAGTATAAATAAGAAAGCCAAAAAAGCTGTGTGTAAGTCAACGTAGCGCAAATATCCCATCTCGTGTGTATTTGTGTTCTGAGTTCCAACATTTAGTATCAGAGCTAAGTTGCTCGATCCTAGGCAATGTCGGCTCCGGTAGAAGGACACTCGAGGTCGCCACCACGCGTATGCTCAAGCTCACCTTCTCCCAAGAAGCACATTAATCATGCATCGCGACGATCGTGGTGTTCGCGAGGTCGTGGTGTAGTGAACAATGCGGAAGCTCGGCAGCTCAAATTTATCCGACCTAACATGTACCAACTACAATGATCGGGCGTTGATGATGAAGGTGATGCTTAGGCGCGAGGTCTTCGAAGTCTGCCGAGCATAGCGATGCCGAAGCCCAGAGGACCGTGGCGTCAAGGCGACATCAAGGCCGTTCCACCAGAGATGATTTCTTCACTCGCGGTGAAACGCAACGCCAAGGAGGCGTGGGACTCTGTGATGGAGATGCGAGTCGGAACCGACCGTGTTCAGAAGGCGAAGGCCCAACTACTCCGCAAAGAGTACGAGGCCATTGAATTCCGAGACGGCAAGGCGGTGGAGGACATCGCCATGCGCCTAAGTGGGCTGGTGAGCTAGCTCGCAATTATTGGTGATGTCATCGACGAAGAGAAGGTGGTGGAGAAGTATCTGCGTGTCGTACCCCAGAGGTTCTCACAAATAGCTTTGTCCATTGAAACGCTTCTTGATTTGTCGACGCTGTCCATCGAGGAAGTGACAGGGCAACTCAAAGCTGCTGAAGATCGCACCACTCTGCCCACCTTGGTGATAACGAATGAGAAGTTGTTACTCACCGAGGAGGAGGGGCGCTTGCGCAAGCAAAGGCCAAAGTAGTGAGCAGTCATCTGGGGGTGCAAGGTTAGGCCAAAACGCGCGGCGACGTGGGAGGCCATGACCACCCTGGAAGAATGATGATACTGGCCGTGTTGGGAAGGGACGCGACTTGTCACGTGACAAGTGCCATAACTGTGGCAAGTGCGGGCACTGGGCGCGCGACTGCCGCTAGCCGCGTCGCGAGTAGAAGGAGGAGGCTCACTATGTCGAGGCACAGGAGGAGCAACCAACACTCCTCTTAGCCAAGCACTACGAGTTTGTGCAGGTTGCAGACGAGCACCCGCAGCAGGTCTTCCTCAATGAAGAGAGGGTGATTCCGGTGGATGTTGGCCCTGACCTGTGGTATCTTGACACGGGGCTAGCAACCATATGACCGGGAATCGCTCCATGCTAGCGTCACTCGATGAGACAACGGGGCATTGTGAAGTTTGTGGATGGGTCTCATGTGGAGATCTGTGGCAGAGGCTCCGTGCTATTCCAGTGCAAGAACTCGAAACATCGTGTGCTCATGGAGGTATATTATATTCCTCGTCTTCATAGTAACATTGTCAGTCTTGGCCAGCTCGATGAGAATGGGTGCAAGATCGTCATCGAGGAGGGCAAACTGTGCATCTTCAACCATGCGCGCCTGCTGCTAGCGAAGGTGACGCGCTCACGGAACCACATGTACACGATGGGGCTAAACATCACTGAGCCCGTGTGCTTCTTGGCGACATGCAGTGACCTGGCATGGCGCTGGCATGCGCGCTATGGGCATTTGCACTTTCGTGCGCTGCACGATCTGGCAGCCAAACACATGGTGGATGGCGTACCAAGCATCGACTGTGGACCGCTTCTGCGATCACAGACACTCACCAGCAAAGAATGAACTCGTTCCTCAGCCTTGACATACCGGGCTGAGCACAAACTGGAGCTCATGCATGGTGATTTCTGCGATCCGATCAACTCGACGTCCCCATGCGGGGCTAAATATTTCTTGTTAATTGTCGATGATTATAGCAGGTTCATGTGGGTTGAAATGTTGCGGTACAAGGATGAAGCATTCAAGACTTTCGCAAGATTAAGGCTCTCGCGGAGAACGAATGTGACGTCCGGCTGAAGGCATTCTGTTCAGATCGCGGTGAGGAATTCAACTCTATCGCATTCGGTGACTGGTGTGATGAGTAGGGCATCAAGCGGTACACCACCGCACCCTACTCACCACAGCAGAATGGCATTGTCGAGTGCCAAAACCGGACGGTTGTAGAGATGGAGAGGAGCCTGCTCAAGAGCATGCACGTTTTGGCGATGTTTTGGGTTGAGGCAGTGAAGATCGTGGTGCACATCCTGAACCACTCCCAATAAGAAGCCTCAAAGGCTGCACTCCATATGAAGTCTGGCACAAGCGACACCCAAACGTGTTATACTTTCGGACCTTCGGTGCATCGCACACGTGAAGAACGTCGGCCCCGGCATCAACAAGCTCGTGGATCGCTCGACCCCGACGGTCTTCATTGGCTATGAGGATGGGTCAAAGGCGTACCGTGTCTATGATCCATGTGTACGCAACTGCACATCACTTGGGACGTGGTGCTCCAAGAGGAGAAGGCCTGGGATTGGCATGCAGGCAGCGACACGCATGGTACCGATCCCTTGCCAAGCACTTTCACTGTCGAGTACTTCACCGAACTACATCGGGACCCAACACCATAAGCCGATGGAGATCCGGTGAACCCAGTAGGGCCTGCTGTGGAGAATAGCGGCACGAGCACTGTTGGTGGCTTGCCACAGGATGCGACTCCACGCACGTCGAGCGCAACCGATGCGCCGGGTGCGGGGTGGGTCACACCACCGACTAGTGGGTCGCATAACTCGGAGGGCGTGCCACTCCGCTACCGCAACATTAACAACATCTACAACACGACACGGCCGTACGAGCTTGAGTTGAGCGGCTTGTGCATGCTAGCCACCGACGAGCTAGTGACTGTCAATCAAGCACTCAAGGAGTCATGTTGGAGGAATGCCATGGAGGATGAAATGCGCTCCATTGCCGGGAACCACACCTGGGAACATGTCGAGCTCCCCGATGGGCATCGTGCCATCGAGTTGAAGTGGGTGTTCAAGGTGAAGAGAGATCCTCTCGACAACATCGTGAAGCATAAAGCACATCTAGTGGCGAAGGGATACGTGCAGCTGCCCGATGTCGATTTTGATGAAGTTTTTGCACCAGTGGCATGCATGGACACGGTGCGTATACTATTGGATCTAGCGGCGCATGGTGGCTTGGGAGGTCCACCATATGGACGTCAAGTCAGTTTTCCTCAATAGGGAGCTAGCCGAGGAGGTCTACGTGCAGCAGCCACCGGGTTTCGTCGATAGTGATCGTCAACATATGGTGCTGCGCCTGCACAAGGCATTGTACGGTCTTCACCAAGCACCGCGCGCCTGGTATGCTAAGCTCGATGACACACTGCAGCAGCTTGGCTTCGAGCGCAGCCCAATCTGGATGTCAGGTATCAAGAAGGAAGAACGATGCCTTCCTTCTCGTGGGGGTGTACGTCGACGATCTGATCATCACTGGCTCCACCGTTGATGCCATAACTGAGTTTAAGGAGCAGATGAAGATCATATTTAGCATGAATGACCTTGGACTCCTAACTTACTATCTTGGCATCGAGGTGCACCAAGGACCCGAGGCAATGACTTTGTGCCAGACCAGGTATGCATTGAGGATTGTTGAATCTGCAGGGTTGGCAGGCTGCAATCCGTGCGCAACACCAATGGAGAATCGGTTGAAGTTGACCAAGAAGGATGAAAGCGAAGCTGTTGATCCCATGAAGTATCGTAGTATTGTTGGAAGTTTGCGTTATCTAGTGAACACTCGACCGACATTGCATATGCTGTGGGGATCGTCAATCGATACATGGAAGCCCCTACCAAGCAGCACATGACAGCTGTGAAGCATATTTTGAGATATGTGTGGAACAGTCTCATTTGGGTGTCGCTATGACAAGTTTGGTGTGCCCAAGCCCAAGCTACTGGGATATTGTGATAGTGATCTTGCCGGCGACGTTGATGATCGAAAGAGCACATCTGGGGTGGCTTTCTTCCTTGGAGATAGCCTGGTGACATGGACATCATAGAAACAAAAGATCGTTGCGCTCTCGTCTTGTGAAGCTGAGTACATTGTGGCGGCTACGGCGGCGCAGTTAGTGTGGCTCAGCCAGCCTAATTGAGATCCGATGGGAGCAAATACCGATAAAGGTGAAGCTACATATTGACAACAAGTTTGCGATCGAGTTGTGCAAGAATCCTGTGCATCATGACTGTAGCAAACACATTGACACTCTTTTTCACTACATCTGCGAGTGTGTCAATGACAGCAAAGTGGAAATTGAGCATATCGGGACTGACGGACAACTAGACGATATTCTGAATAAGGCTTTGGAAAAAAATCAAGTTTATTGAAATGCATCAAAAACTTGGAGTTATTGAAGTAAGATCCATGCAACAGGTATAGGGGGTGGTTTGTTAGAATTAAAACCTATTGCCATTATTTTTTCAGTTACTGCATTTGTTGCTATCTTGGAGTCATTAGAATGGCACATTACTGCATGAGTTATGTTTTTTACTGTATGTCTTGGAGTTACTACATGAGTCATTAGGATGAGTTATTGTATGTTTTTTACTGCATGAGTCATTAGGATAGTAGTTAATTGTTTCAGTTACTATATATAACTTAGTATAAATAAGAAAGCCAGAAAAACTGTGTGTAATTGAGCGCAGCGTAAATATCCCATCTCGTATGTGTTTGTGTTCTGAGTTCCAACAATCTCGCCCAGGACGAAGCTTGGCGATGGCCGCCGAGTAGCCCTTGGCGAAGTCGAGGTGCATGCCAGCAGTCGAAGCCGAGGTCGGACTTGAGCGAGTTGGAGATCTCCCGCTGGACCGGTTGAGGTGGTCGATGTTGGGCGCCGCGGCGAACCCGTCGCCAGTATCGCGGCACCCCGTCCCGTCCGAGTACTGCTCGCGTGTCGTCGGTGCAGGTCAAGCCGGGGCCCCAGTCGAGGCGGTCGTCGGGCGTCCGCCCTAGAAGATGTTGATGATCACCGACTCTTGTTAGCTTCATAGTACCTTTCTGTATCGCTACCCTGCAAAGCTCACAAGTCTGAACAATAGCGCAAGAAAGTTCAGAATAGAGATGAACACCAAATCTGGTGAAAACACAGCAAAGCAACCGAAACAATTTTGGTGCTGCAAAACCACCGCAGTGTTTTCTGTTTTCTCCTTCCTCTTATATAATAAAATTTACAGATATGTTTTCAAGATATCAAACCAAAACTTGAAAGACTAACTGACTCTGTTACTAAACTGGATACTTTATCCTTCGCGACACACTGTTGCTAATCTGGCAATTAACCAACTCGACAAGGAAACAGACTAAGTAACAAAACGTAGTTACTCTGGACTCTGAAACTACCCGAAAACAAACATGATCTTTAACCAAACCTGGGACTCTTCTCAACAAGTTTAGTTAACAGAAGATGCAGTAGACGCCGCGCGCGTCCTTCTTGTCGGCGCACCGGTGGTTGATCACGACGTCGGCTACGCACTGGACGCCTTTGCTGTGGATGGCCGCGATCAGAGATTTGAGCTTTGCCGCAGTGTCGTACTTGTATGCGTTCAGCCGTTCAGATCGTACAACCGCCCCGCCAGGTATCCTGCCGATGCATACATGCCTCCATGCAAAGTGATCAGAAACTAAGAAAAACAGAGATGGCAAAAACTGCTGTAATGACGACTAGTAGTCTTTACACGTGCCTTGAGGAGAAACGGAGATGTCGTCGACCTGGCCCTTGAGCAAGTTGTGCCAGCCCCCTCGCTTCTTCCACGACTCCCCAGTTGAAAGTTGAAACCCTGAATGCATGGTTTAAGTGATCAACGAATTAGTCCTCACACAACCTCAAGAATTGAGCATGCCTTGCTCCGCAGCATCTAATTCTGACAGAAATGATGCGCGACCTGATTGATCTATATATGCAGTTCATCTGTTCATGCGTGCGTATAGCACGTACCAGGAAGAGGGCCTGTGGTTGGACGAAGTTGCAGGCCAAGCTGCAGAGCGCCACGAGAAGCAGCAAACACAAGCTGCTCGGATGCTTCATCTGTGCTCGATATTGAGCTGTTCACTGATCCCTTGCAGAGGAGAATAAATGGCCACTACCACAAAACAGAACATAAGTGACGCCCTATTTGTAGCTGTTCTTTTAGAACCTTCACAAATACACTTATTAGTGGCAGTTTTAAAGTTCAAAATAGCGGAAAGACTATTTGTGGCGGTTTTTATTTGAAATCGTCACAAATAATTCGTTATCAGTGGCGGTTTTTCTTTGGAAACGCCACAAATACATCTGTGGCGGTTTTAGCCAAAAACCGTCACTGATAATGTGAGTATCAGTGGCGGTTTTTGGCAAAAACCGCCACTGATAATATTATCTGTAGCCATTTTAATTTGAAACCACCACAAATAATAGAAAATAGAAAATTTTAAATATTGCTAATTACCTCTCCTGCCTTCTAATTTGAAAGAATCGAAATTAAATAATATTACATTTGAAATAATTGGAACTAATATTCCATTTGCAATAATTGAAAAGAACGACCGAAACAGATTCAAAACTTCGGAGGCCATTTTGAGGCCCTAAATGACGTTTCTTTGAATTTCGTCACCACTCACGCACTCGCACAAACCATCAAGATCTGACCATCTGATTTTCATGCACTTATGAAATTCAGGTGTTACTTTTCGTTATCTTTCAAACGAGCCAAAAAATGCCCCAATTGGAGTTACGAGTCGAAAGTTATGGCCATTTTAACAAAAGTGCTCGGATTTCATATTTGCAAACTAAATCGATGCCCAAAAGAATATAATCGGAGAGCTCATCGTGTGATGATTCTGGAAAGCACAAAAACACCAAAATCGAAGGTACAAGTTAAAAGTTATGGTGTTTTTACAAGTTTCGTTAATAGTAATGATACATATATTGCAAGCATCATGAATAGTCAAAAGTGTGAAAAATAAATTTGAAAGTTTTAAATTTTGTTAATTACCTCTATAGTTGGGTAATTTGAAATAATTGAAAATTGGTATTCGGGTGCTTCACGGGATTAAAGGGAGGAGGGACACATTATATATCAGATGTTATCATACTACCACTAAAGTACTAGATCTTATAAGAACTCTAAAGCTAAGTGTGCTTGGATGATAGTAGTAATAGGATGGGTGACCTTCTGAGAAGACCACATGTGTGGTGTTAAAAAGTCCGGATCCGATCATAATTCTAAAGTTGAGCGTTCTTGGGCGAGTGTGATTATCTTGCATTAAAGACAATAACTCCTCTTCTTAAGTATGGCTCAAATACTTGATTCACTATACTCTGAAAAGTTGCTGACATGTTAGTTAGCCTAAATGGCATTACCAAGAATTCATATAATCCTTGATGTGTTGTTGCTGCGCCAAATGATGCCTGATTGGAGCATCTTGCGTACTTGGCCCTCAATCTCGTCTTTCTGCCATGGAGAGTAGTAATATGGTCTCATGTTGATTGTCTGTGCTCCCAGCACCATTGGGATATTATGATCATTTGGACATTGAGGAGATAAACCTTGGGGGTTCTTGAAACAGGGAGCGAATTCATGTATCACATGTTAAACTTGCTCTAGGATGTCACCAATTGTCAGATCATCTACTAGTGTGAGCTTCTTGGTCAAAGGTGTTTGGTGTACTGTGAAACAATGTGATAAGGAACAACGCTTGATCAGACCCTGCAGCTTGCGGATCCCAATTTGTTGGCAATGTGTTGTTACTTCTCTAACCCCTTGCAAACATATTCTTCTACCTTTACACCAGAACCACATGAGCTTCTGGCGCCAATCAATCCACATTGGACTTTGGTCTTTGAGCCAATCTGCTCCCAAGATAATATCATAGTTGCTCAATGGTACTACCTTAACTTCACAAGTGAATGTGTGTCCTTGAATGAACCATTCCAACATTTTCATTTCCGAGTACAACTGAGAGATCCACCATCTACTACTACATAATGTACCTCATCGATTTGCTGGACAGGGAGTTGTAACTACAGCACCAATTGTTCATTGATGAATGAGTTTACTGCTCTAGAATCAACCAATATGAGTACCACTTTTTTGCTGATTATTCTCGAGACAACCAAAGAGTGCACTGGACATAGGACATGAAGTCGTTGATACCACCATCAATGCCCCACTCGGCTATTCACCGACTCATTGCTTCACTCATTAGAATATGCATCCATTTGCAATGCTTCAAGTAACTCCTTAATGACATGCAAAGACATCCGCTCAAGGTAATTATGCCATGTTTTACTCCACTTGTCTCCGCAAGTGAAACATAACCCGTTAGCCTTGCGGTAAGCTTTAAGAGCAGCTAGCTCGGCTTCTAACTTGTTCCATTCTGGTTTCTTTAGATCTTCCATCTTCTTCGTGTCTTCTATTTTCCCCTAAGCTTCAGTTTATCATTAGTAGGACTGAACTTGGTGTTACCATGCTGAAACTCGCATGTTTTAGCCTTCCTAGAGTAATGTTTCTGCCCCATCTTTTGTTCCTCTTCCTGCAATAAAGCCAAAGCACTAGCAGTATGGATGTCGGGAGGGCAATGGAGCCAAATAGCAAAACAAATGTTACTTTGCAACCCTTCTAAATACTCATGAACAAAGAATGTCTCATCTAGTGTGGGGTTATACAACCAGAGATGATGTCTAAGCTGTTCAAATCGATCGGTATATGCAGATGCCGATCGAATCTGCCTTAAGGTTCTCAATTGCCTTCGATAATACTAATATTTGTCATGGGTGGACTTATCATTGACAAAATGACACAATTCACTCCAATCTTCTATTTTACCCCTAGCCTCGATTTTCTAGAGCCACAAAGCTGTCGAACCATTGAAGTTCATTGCAGCAAAACGTGTTTTTAGATACTCTTGCACTCCAAACACTTCAAAATATGTTTCACATCTCTCTTGCCAAAACCTAGGATTCTCACCATCAAATTTGGGAAACCATTTTAAGTGTTGGACTCTGCCCAGTGCGATTGAATGTGTTAGTTTGGTTCCGATTCTCTACATGCATTTCATCAAACACTTGTAGAGGATGATTCCTAGGGAGGGGCATACCCTTGACCGAGGATAGGCTGAGGAACCCTAAAGATTTCGTCAGTGTTTCCTTAGTGGTGTAGATCCTTGCGGTGACCATTTCACCCAAGAGTCGGGTTGTTCTTTAAGCATCATCGTTATTGCTTCACCTTGCGCCTCCATCGATATCATCATCTTCGTCATCCTCTCCTCAAATGGATTTGGCTTCTTCCTCTACGCCACAATGGCAACTGGATGCTCTGATACCAATTTGTAATGGTCCTGCTAGTAATCTTGGATATGTAGGGTAATGGAGAAGAAGATTGAGATTGGGAAGGAAGAACTTGAGGAAGAAGGAGAAGAATTGGAATCTAGAAAGCAGATCATTCTCTTTGATGCCCCACTTGTGAGTTTTGCTTGGCTTATAACCTAAGTCTGCCGTCTTCTTACATTCAAAGTTTACATAGTTTTAGCCTGACTTCACAGTCCACGTAACCAATCTCGACCGACTCGGCATCACACTAGATAGTAGAGATGGCCAACTAGGCTAGGCTAAACAAGCTACCGAGGCATGCCATTGCTGGCATGGCCTGTGCACGCCCACCACCAGAATGGGTCGTGCCGGCAATGCTTGCGAGCTTGTGCCGTGCTTGGGTCGACACCCTGGCAGGTCTGTTACTGGTCGACCTAAGATGGTTTATGAGCAACACGACCGATTAGCAAGACAAATCAGCTTGACCCATTTAGTTTGAAAAATAGTCGTTTTATAATCGTTGGAGACTTAAAAAAAATTCCAAAAATCCCAAAATTTTTCCTATAAAAGGTGGCTACCCCCTTATTTTCACACCAGAAAGTTGCATTCTCTTAATTCTCTTGTGAAAATTATTTTGCTCTTGGTGGTAATTTGCAAAATTCAAAATAGTTTTGCCAAAAATCCGAAATATGATTATGGTAACTCTTTTCCTCTCATTTTAAATCTCTTTCTTATCTAAATTATCATTCTAATAATTTTTTCTTTAAAAATGATTCCAGATGGACAACTGAATAAATTGGATTGATATTGTGACATAATTAATTATGAGCCTTGGACAAGAAAATCATGCACCTATCTATGACATCAGGCAAATCCAATTAGGCCACAAAATTGGATACAAAGTCAGAGGACATGTCAGTACTCAAATAGAAGGTCAAGCCCTACATCACTACTCGAAGCATCATGATGGCACTAGATTCAGTGCTATTCAAGAGACTGGACGCAAACTTTTATGCCGAGTGTGTAAAGCTTATGCAATTGACATAAACGCTTACGTTCATGCGTATGACGTTCGTTTAAGATCTCAAGATCCTTCATCCTCTATAGCAACTGGACCAATGCATTGTTGAACAGAAAATCATCGGGAGTACTTAAAATGTTTTTAGTTAGCTGTAGCAAGGAATTCCCTATCAGTACCATCAAGCTCGGAGAACAGTTGCACCATAGATACTCCACCATCTTCTCCACCGATCCGTCATGCATGGATCGTATATAGTGATTCTGAGTCAGAAGGAATAGAATCCCATACTTTAGAATCTGAGTGGGAATCTTAAATTAGAATATGAGCTTTTCCTAGCTAGAAAAATGCTTAGATAGCCTATGAATCCTTAAAATATGTAAAACTAGACTATATAGGATATGCTAGTAGCCAGGAGCCATATGACTCCTTGTATATTAACTGGTATTGTATTTGGTGTTCTTTTAAAACTTTTGAATGTAAAGTGTTTTATATTGTTGTTCGAATTACGCTGTAAATGTATAACTTAGTTTAAGTTCACAATGAGTTAATCCTTAAAAATGGTAATAATAGTATAAATTAAACTATTAAGGAACAAGCTAATCAATGAGCTCAAAATACTGCAGAAAATGTCAAGCTAATGAAGACGTTTTACATATATTTTTAAAAAGTTTTTCTAATTATTGTAAATTTCCTATTTTTTCTGATTTTTTTTTAAAAAATTACTCTAATGATCCGATCCATTTAGACCCTTCAGATCCGTACCGATACAGCCCAAACTGTGAGACCAATAGGCTGTGTTTGGACCGGTTCTTGACCCATGGGCCGGTACGGCACTACCTATGCATTAGTCAAGCCTAAACCAGCGCCCTCCGTAACCCCACGGCCGCCCTCTCGATTCCCTCCCTGCCGCCCCTCCTTCCTGCTATGCTCGGCACAGAACAAGGAAGGCCAGATCCGGCGCGCGAATCTCGCCGGCAGCAGCGAATCCACTGCGGCACCGTCCGGCATCGGGACCACCCTTGCTGCCCGCGTGGCGCGCCGGCAAGAAATGCAAACATTTCCCTATCACCGTCCTTCTCCGGTCGTGGCTTTCGTGGGTTGTGGTTGCGTCATCGCGGCCCAGGCGACGGCCACGGCCCTTTCTCGGGTTCCGCCACCATCTCCAGCCGTCTCCCTTCCCACCGCTCGGTGCCCGAGCCCCTCGTGCCTCCATCTCCTCGTGCCGTCGCCGCCCTCTCCTTAGCCACGATGCCGCAGGGCCGAGCCCCAAGCAGGGATGGCATAGGTAACGGCTGCTGGGGCCAGTCAACGCCTGCTTGCGAGCCTAGCATCTCCTTGTGTGTAGCGGAGACCTGCAACAGCGGGGAGGCTATCTGTGGACAACCCATGGTGACGCCATGACATACGGCACGAAGCCCTGGCGGCGACGCGGCTGCTCGGGAACTCTCTCCTGGGCGGTCACCGGGCTTAAGGCAGGAAGGTTTTCGGGTCCTAGCTGCTGCTAGGACGACGTGGCGTGGGGCGGCAAGAGTCACACAAGGCAGCAACGGCTGGGACAAATTACAGATGGGAGCAGTTTGGCCAGGTATATTCTTTAACTACTAAAATTGGTTCATCCAATTCTGTCATCCTCCTAAATTTCACACATATGCAAGTATAAGTATCTCCAATTAGCATGGAGTGATGTTTGTTTTTTTATGCTTTGCTCTGAAATACTAGGTCTGATTTGTGGTGGTTGGAGCTCCCCTGCTGTTTAGGTCCCTAAGGCAGCATGCTGACATAGGGATTTCATAGATGGCAGTGTGGCTTAGGTAGGCGCATGTCATGTTCCTATATTTCATAGATGCTTATTGTTTCTTCCTTACAGAAGAACCTATTTCTGCTAATCTTACTCCAGCTGTTGATACTTGGACTGCGATAATTCTAGACAATGCTAGCTGTCTGCAAACAAAATTCTCAATGCAATTGTCCTCTCTTTATGAAATCCCTATGTCAGTGCTGTTGGGTCTCAATAATTAGAAACAGCCGAAAGCAAAGAGGAAAGATACAGGCTTAGCAAATTTTGTTGGATGTATGCATACAGAGTTCTAAATGGACATGTTATAGCCAACTATAAAATAGAGGTCTAAATAGGCATGTTAGTGTTGACCACAAGAATAGTTCTAAATGCTCAATTCCCTATAGTCCATTAACTAAAAAAACATGCAGTTATCTTCGTTTGCAATAATTGCAGCCTAGGGGCTATGGCCATGCTTGGATTCCTCTCTTTTTTTAATCATCGCATTTTGTTCAAATAAGAGATTTTTTTGGGTTCACTTCTTAATGCACATTTTACAAATGTATAGCTATTAGGGGCTTACTGCTAAACTGAGGTTTATTCTTCTAGAAAAATATAGCCGGTGTGTTTTTAGGCCAATGATGCAATTTTAAGGCTGAATCATGCCTGTACATAGAAATAAATTATATATGTATTAGAGATGAGCAGCTACAAATATTTGACTAAACTAAGATTGTCACACGACGAGGAACCGGGGACAGAACTGGATTGAAGTGGGTAGTTATGCGAGGGAGGAGGGCGCGCCCTAGCCCACCTTGGTATGACAGAAGGAGCCGTGTTGGCTGCATGAAGAAGAAGGCTAGGACGACGCAATCCCAGAGAAGAGGAACACAGGAGATGGAGCAATTTTCTCGTCTCTTCCAAAGGTAAATACTTAGCCCTTATATCTTTTTACGGATAAGGTAACAAACTATTCTTTTGAAAGGAAATATCTTATCAATAAGGAAACTAAAGATTTAAGTCTAACTACTGTAATTGGATTGCTTCTTATCTATTCTAAACCGGGCTGGCCTGAGAAGCAGGCCCGGTATTCTTCCTGCGCTGGCATATGTGAGACCCCACATGACAAAGATACTTTTGTAGTATTAGCTTTAGCTGACTATCAAATGCTTTTCTTTGACTATGAAGTGCTTATTATGAGAATCTTTTTGGTTAGGTTCATATAATAAGGGAGCTTGAGGACGAGGTGGAGCTGCTCAAGAACCTCCCAGATCCCAGTTGTTGTGAGTAGAGTCTACATTGCTAAATGTTTTGCTCTTGCTTTCTGCGATGGTGTTTGATCTATCTGATTTCTTACTATGGCTTGAGCAGCCATACGTTGGATAGTGTGGAAGAAAAGCTCGCTAAATATTCTGCTCGATTTTTTTTGCCAGGAGGGTCGATCTTAGGAGTGAATTAACAAATTTTTCCTTGCCTGTCTTATGAAGAATGTTTTGAATCTTTACATAATGCAACTCACATTAAAATTATTTTGTTGTTTAGTTTTTTACTTATGGTGACATCATTTCTGCATTGTTACTACACGAATGTATTTATGATTGGTTGAACACTTGGATGGTATCGGATCGCGGATAACAACATTGTGTATTTGAACTTGTAACCCGCATCGATGATTCTGACGACGATGACTCCGGCAACGACGAGGACCAGTCGACTAGGTAGTTTTTTTTGTGGGAAACTTTTGTATATTATGATGCATGCAAGAAGCTTGTTCTTGTATATAATGCAAGCTATATATATATATATATATATATATATATATATATATATATATATATATATATATATATATATATATATATATATATATATATATATTTCGTGCATTTTACTATTCCGAAGTATTCACTAACAGTTGGGGTTCAACATTCATTTATCATAATCGATTATCATAGATGGTTTGTAGATAAAATCATCTGTAATATTTCCATCATCACAGACGGTTTTATTCACAAACTCCGTCTGTGAAGTTCTCCCTGTCATCACAGACGGTTTGTAGATAAAACTATGTGATATTTACCTCCGTCATTACAGACGATTTGTGGATAAAACCATCTGTGATGAGCCGCCATTACAGATAGTTTTAGCCACAAACCATCTGCGATGTGTTCGATTCTTTTTTTAGATGATTTTCGTAAAAAATAGTCGGTGATGACGTAGCTAATATAACCCTTTTTATAGTAGTGGCTTGCCGTTGTGGTTGAGTGAGCTTCAGATCTCGCCAACGACGAAAGTAGGGCTGGTGCTGTCAACGTAGATCCTCGCCATGAGCGCGGAGTAGCCCATGGCGAAGTCCAGGCTCCAGCCGTCGAAGCCGAGGTCGGACTTGAGCCAGTTGAGCCAGTCGGGGAGCTCCTACTACATGCGCTGGTTGAGGTGGCAGCGGCCGTTGGAGTGCTGCGTGTCATCGCTGCAGATCATGCCGGAACCCCAATCGAGCCGGCTGTCTGGCGTCCCGCCCTCGAAGATGCACTAGATGCCGGGGTCATCTTTCTTGTCGGCGCACCGGTGGTTGATGACGATGTCGGCGACGGGCTGGACGCCCTTGCCGCCGAACGCGGCTTTCAGCGACCGCAGCGCCCTCGGTTCGTACCTGGACGCGTTCAGGTCATAGAGCCGGTTCAGCATGTAAGCCTGCACTGCTACAGAACTGGCATTTAGTACGGTTGAAAATAACCTTTAGTACCGGTTTTGAACGGTACAAGCCATCCGGGATGATGCTCAGGACATCATCCGGTTCCCACCCGTAATCGATAGAGTATCGAGACGGTTGGATATCACTGCGTGGCAACAGATCGTGAGCCCCTGAGGCCCTTATTAGTACGGTTCGTGTCTCCAACCAGATCGATGATGGTCTCATCGATGCCGTTGGTTTCTCCAACAGGGCCGATGTCTTAATGTATATATAATTAATATATATGTGTGTGTCCACTAGCTATTATATATATTTGTGTGTGTTAAATCACAACTAATTAAAGCACATATAATCAATCATGCACATCCGATTGGTCATTAAATCCTTGAACATTCATTAACAAATTTAATTACAACTAATGCATTACAATATGTACACATATTAGTTATTACATTCATCGATCGATCGGGATCACAGAATATTTGTTAACAACTTTAATTACATCTTTAGTCTTTCTTTTCCTACATTCATCGGGATCGCGACGCAGCATCGCTACCGCTAGCCGTTGACCACGACATTTCACGGGTCCTTATCAAAGGGCCAACCTATTTATATTTGGTTTGAGAAACTTCGCCTTTTGGATTTACAATCTCATCGTAAATGAAGCCGACGAGTTGTTCTTGGATTGCTCTCACTCATGGCCGAGAGTTCCGATCCTTGTTCCGCCAAATCTTAAGGCACCTATCATTAAGTCATTAACTAATCAATCCTTGAATTTGTACAAGATATAAGGAGTACCTAGACATCATTAAAGCTAGTAATTATATTTACTCACCTTTGTCACCTTTTAGCACGCTGCGATCGGTAACTCCGGTTTTAGTGTGCATAAACTCACATACATAGTAGTCGTATAAATTGTTGTCCGGCGGCTGTCTCAAGATCTGCGGTGAAAAAAGTTGAAAGCGTGAAATAGATGCAAAGAAACTAAGTTAACTAACTAAAAAGCTAGCATTATGATATACGTACTTTAGAAGCAATTGTAATAGCAAATTTCTTCTTGAATACGCCCCTGTTTTTAGCACGGAACCGTGTGAATGCACTACACATGTGATAACGAATTGTACATGATTAGAATTTGTTTCAAATGGAAGGAAATAGAACTAGTACAATAATGAAAGGAACAAAAATTAATACCGGTTGAGCATGTCGATAAAGTTTTGAAACTTTTTAACTGGTCTCCTTTGTGGGTCCATAAGCGTGATCAGCTACGATCTAGCTCGATTATAAGAAGAATCCGTGCTTGCACATATATATGTCAACATAGATAACTAATTAGTTGTAACATCGTGTTATGAAAAAGGAGTAGAACGAGGTGATGCAAAACACGTACTCAAATGAGTAGGGTAGAAATATCTTTGACTTATATTGTTGTCCCATTAGCGCATTGAATATGTTATTCTCTGTTTCGCTTGGGTGGTCTCTATGCTTGTCTCGTTGATAATTATGGGGTCCATAAAGCCTATGTCAAAGATCGATCCCTCTGACTTCTTTGTATCTCCATTCTACATAAGAAGAAATTAGTTAGACTTGCAAGTTAGTATAGTATAAGGGTGCACGATGGTTTTTTTGTAAATAAGACACTTACAGACTCCAGCAACCCAGCATGGCCACGCTGAGGGCGTCTGTCTAGTATAGATCATACATGACGTTCCATTCGACATAAAATTCACCGTCCCCGTGGAAAAAATCTTGTTCCTTGTACTTGACAGCGAATGCTTGATCTAGACCATGCTTGACCGCGTCCAAGTACCATTCATGGAATTGCCGCATCATTGTTGGTAGTTGGAGCAGCTCCTCATGCCTGACCAATGATGCGCCCTTGTTAAATGGCCATCTTACTTGGGCATACTCAATATTTGCCATGCCCAATACTTGATCTACGTCAAGTCCAGTTTCATCGAAGAATTTTTGCATCTGCTGGGCCTTCTCCTTCTCCTCAGCTGATGTCCTCTCCTCTGACATCTTTTTCTTATGGCTTTTCTTAGTCAATGTGCGCTCGTAGTTTGATAGGAGAGGCATTTTTTTTATCCTTCAATTTTTTAATAGTCCTCAAGCCTTTGTGAAATTCTTCCGTGCCAAGTTGAACTTCTTCTCTGGTGATTTGGGTCTAAAAAAAGTACTTACCTCTCCTTTTACTACCTTCTTGGTCTCCTCCTCGGTCATATCATATGGTAGCCTGAATCTTGACCGACTTCTTGGATTGGGTGGAGGACCCCGTCTTCTTGGGAGCTGCTGGGCAAGCTGGCTTGAATGTCTTGGTCGGCGCCTTCTTGGGAGGAGACAATCTTCTTATGGGGCTTATGTTTGAGAGAGGTGGTATAGGAGTCGGGCTTATTGTAGGGCTTATGTGTGCCGAAGGTGGTGTAGGAGTCAGGTTTCTTGTAGGGCTTATGTGTGCCGGAGGTGGTGTAGGAGTCGGGCTTCTTCGCGGAGAGGACACGTCCATGTTATCTAGAAAAATTATGTATCATTTGCGCCATATGATGAAATTGTGTACTGCCTCTCCTAGCTTTGTAGTCCGTCACCTCCGAGAATTTCGAGGTCAAGGTCCTCGTACCCTGGGCAAACCTCCTCCACCGAGACCTTGGAGTAGCCTGGCGGTATCTATTGGCCATGGATGAGCTGCCTCGGCTCCACTGGGTTAGCCATGCCGTGTGCCGCTTTTAAGGAAAGGTTCCGCTTGACGTGCAGCTCACAAGGTGTTCATTTGCCGATGTAAATCTCGGATACTTGTCCAAGTCCGCTTGGCAAAGCCCACGGAAGCGCAGATTGCTCACTACCAGGAGGGGGCGATGATGTTAGAATTACAGGAGGTTCTGGCCCGTCTCGTATTTGTTGGCTCAAGGCTAACTACACCTCTCTTGGATCTCTTCTTGCATTCTTTCCTGTGTTTGATTCAGCGTTCTTCAAGCGCATTAAAATTTGTTGTCTGTCGAGCCTTGCTCCTCACCCGACTCCTATAGGTCTCGGCGCCCTGAGTGAAACCAACCTTCCACGAGGCGACGCCAACGCCTGCGTGTACGCCCGTGGTGCTCTGGATTTTGCAGGCCCTTGTTAGCTCGTCGTTCTCCTGCTTGGCACGAAGTTACCCCAGGAAGACTCCTCGATGGGTACTGTACAAGCCTTCGCCACATCTCTTAGCACCTCCCAAACACAAGCATTGCCGTTATCATCAAGGCCGCCGCCGTGACCATAGAACCAATGCTTTGCTCTGTCGGGCCAATCCGTTGCTGCGAGTGCGATACCCTTCGCTAGCAGGTCCTGTTCCCTCTTCTCCCATTTGGGTATTGCATGGCGATAACCACCAGGACCGAGTCGGTGGTGATAATTCTTCTTCTGTGCATTCAGCTTATTCTTCTCACTCAAACTTTGACCTTCATCCGAAGTCTTGTAGTTCACGAACGCATCCTAGTGATCTTGCAACTTTGGGTGCTTGTTGAAGTCGAGCGTTCAATTCTTCTTGATATACTCCGTGTTCAGCTTCTTTTTATAAGTCTGGAATGTGATAGCCATCTTCTTGAGAGTGTAACTCTTCACCTTCTCTTCGGTCCCTTGGGGAAGGTGAATGTCTCCTTCACATCGCTCCAAAGCATGTTCTTCAGTATCTTGAGGACTGATCCCATTTTGCTATGCTAATTGGCACATGGTCCCTAACGTGACGCCCGATGCGAATTGAACGGCCTAAGCGCCTAAGGGTGCAAGAGGTTGGCCGTCCTCACCGACTTCGGTGACAACATGTCTTGCCTTCTTCTTCTTGCTTGAACCTCGCTGACGTGATTGCCTGCTTGGTTGACCGATCTGAAAGCATGGTACAATCATGAATGGGTCAGAATGTTGGTTTAGCATGATAGTGGAACCGACAATCATGAACATGATTGATTGTTACCTCGGTGGCCTCGGCGGCCATGAGGGCGGGTTCACGCTCCATAATCTCATGACCACCACATCCCAAAATCAAATTTCTCATAAATTCTTCTTGATCAATTCCGTCACCGTCCATAAATCGTTTCTTAGTCTAGAAAAAGCTTTGAAAATTAACGAAAATAGATCACATTTCATGTAAAGTGATGGTACTACTCTAAAGCGGCGTGGAAGGCGGTGGGAAGAGGCAGAGAGAAGGATGGGCGTGACGCTAAAAGTTCCTAATGTAAGTCGGCCAAATACTATCGACAAGTATACTTATACATATACATAGAAATCTCACATATACATAGAAACTTCACATATACATAGAAATTTCAAAATTCACAGAAATTAGAAAAATTCACATGATACATATACATTTCAAACTTCACATATACATAGAAATCTCACATATACATAGAAACTTCACATATACATAGAAATTTCAAAATACAACAGAAATTAGAATAATTCACATGATACATTATTGCTTATTTGCTCAATAAAAATAATGAATCATTTTTATTCCACACTAATATGATTTAAAAAAAAGTTATAAATTCACAACTAGAATGTTAGTAGTTTATTACACCAAAAGAAAGCAAAGCGATCATTCCATGTCAACCAAGCATGTCACCTCGTGGCTTTCTTCTCCCAGTGTATCGTATGCTCTCCTGACAGCCATGCTTTTGGAACTTGCAGGTGTTAATCAAAATCCAGATGGGACCCTCTCATGGTAGGCATCTTATATCTGCCGATGGGCTGCGGCATATACGGTGGCGTTGCGTTGGCGTTGCGTTGTCGACGTTCGAAGCCATTAACGACATAAGGTGCGAGCATAGATACATCGAGAAGGATTACATGCGGATTGATCCTTTTGCAAGTTGGAATAATCGCTTTGCTTTTTGGTGTAATAGAGTACTAATATTCTGAATGGCGATTTATAACCTTATTTTTTTGAAAATCATATTAGTGTGAATAAAATGATTCATTATTTTTATTGAGCAAATTATTAATTGCTTGCCTCCTTGGCGCTTCGGCGCTTCATACCGCTAATCTATTACTATGATTCAGACATATACTTGTTATTATATTCGTTGAACTCATTTCTTCACTAATGGTCATTGTGAGTAGGTATATCGAAGAGAACCACAGACTAGATAATATCGATGAACAAAAGACTAGCAATTGAATCAACACAGTATGTATAGATTACGGAACAACTCTTGATCGGTTATCAGCGATGAAATTAAACAACCCTTTCTAGCATGTAGTTCTATCAGTTCAAGGCCCAAATCACAGAATAATGAACAGTGCAAAGAATAAAGCACTTGCTACATGGTGATAAAAGCACTAAAAGGCTCTTTCAGCTACTCAATTTGTTAAGATGAGCCAATATGGATCCAGCAGGAGATAATTTGTAATGGAACTGTGTGTAAGAAAACAAAAGCGATGACACAGAAGTAGGTAGATGGACATATATGCAAGGGCAGAGCTCATCTCCCTGCCACTAGTCATCCAAAATATCATACCAGCATCCTAAGTTCCTAACCCATACCTGATATCATTGCATCTATAACACATTCCCAACACATCAGAGAAAGCTGAGAATCTTCACATACAATGTATTGTTATGAATTATCTTAAACACCTCCAATATTCTGACCTCCATGCCTTTGAGGATATGGCTCTAGAATTTGGCATTTCTTAACACTTTACGACATTTATATATCCACTAAATAATAAGAATCTCAATGGATGAATGGTAAATGTTAAAGCGGTATAGCTAGGCATGTTAAACCTAGAAATGGAGCAAGACGTTCTAGGAAACTAGTACTTGATTCATAGGCTAATACAATTGCTATGTGTGAGATTTCCTCGTGTGGCATTCATTTCCATATCCTAGTGAGGATGGCAAAACCGAATCAATCATAAGGTGAACATACATTGTCTCGTCAGACACCAGGAGGACGGCTGACAAAAGGTCGTCGGCGGTGAGGATGGCCGGAGGCAACAATTGGGCCAGTGGGGTCGTCGGGCGAGGCGACAATGGCTCATGTGGCGAGATGTGATGTTTCATGGGCGAGGCGAGGATAGTGGCGGTGTGGTCGCTCGGAGGCGAGGAGGAGCCATGGCATGGGGTCGTGGAGGCGAGGAGGTCGTCGGAGGTCTTTGCAAGCGGTGAGGAGAAGAGATTGGGAACAATGGCGGGAGTAGCAAAATTGGGAAGAAAAAGAGGCCGCCAAGAGGATTTATAGGTGCACCTTGAGTCCGGTTGAATACACCAAGGATCGATGACTCTATCGATCGGTTGAATACAGCAAGGGATGAGTGCCTAAAACTCCATGATAAATAAAAAAAAGATATCTAGGGCTCTGGCGCCAAATCGATCCATCGATGCGGTTGGTGTATTCAAGCGGGATTGATGACTCTCGTAGTCGGTTGAATATACCAACCGCATCTGATGGATCGTTGGCGCCAGAGCCCTAGATATCTTTATTCTTGGGAGCCTAAACTACCATCATCGATTGGTGTATTCAAGGACCGATATCTCCTGATGCTTGATCGTTTCGTCTTCCGGTGCTTGATCATTTCGTCTTCCCGATGCATCATCGGCTATAAACGAGGCGTTTGTTTCCCAATACAAATTTGCGCCTATAAACGAGAGGCTTTTCGACTTGATCGTTTACGTCTTCCGATGCATCATCGGCAGATCGAGAGGCATTTCGTTTCCCAATACAAATTCGCGCCTATAAGATCAGAAGGCTTAATTTTCAGCGCCATCATCAGCGAGAAAAAACACTCAGACGCCATGAGCTCCACTCCCAGCGGCAGTTCCTCCTCCAATGGCTCAAAACAGCTCCTCCGATAGCTCTACCCCACCGAGCGCCGCCACCTCCGCCCAAACCATGGCATGACCATGCGCCAATGGTGGCCTCTCTGGCGCCATCTCCAGTTGCTCGCTTCCTTCGCCGGCGCCTCGCCTCCACCGCGCCCCTCGATCGACTCTGCCTCCCTCGTGCCCCTCCGGCCGCCGCCTCCACCCTCATGGGAAAAAGCGCCCCGCCGTCCTCCTCCTCCTCCAGGCAGCCAGCTACGACTTGTCGGAGGGATATCCTGACAGTGGGAGCTGGAGGATGACCTGGAGAGCCGGCTCGGCGAGACCCAGATGGTCGTGCGAGGACTCCGCCGACTCAAGCGACCCTCCGGCCTCCTCCTCCCATGACAGTAGCTAGTCTTTTGTAGTTAAAGTATTTTGTAATGCTTCTTATAATGCAATCTATAAAGCATTATAATGCTTCTTATAACACTTTTGTAATTATCTTCTTATATATACAATGCAATCTACTACTTCTCATGCAATCCGAAGTAGTCTTTTTGTATGGCGCGCATTCTTGATTTCAATTGATCATCACAGTATTACGTTTTCAAACCGTCAGACATCGCATCACTAGGTTGGAGACACTAACCGAAGGCCCGATGACTCACATCGATCCGGTTGAAGACACCAACAGATCTTGATGTGAAGAGTTGCTAAAACTCAAAATAATTTTGGTGCCCTTCTTGGTTAGTAATAAATCTTCCTCCCCCTTAGCTGTATTTGGGCGGTTGAGTCTTGAGCTCGCCTGCAGTGAGGTTCGGAGTTGAACCCGCTCGCACCCCTAGTCTTTTTTATTTCTTTTTATTTCTTGTTTAACGACTTCTTTTTTTATTTCTTTGTTTAACGATTGTTTCATTAAATAATTTGTAAAAATGCTTTTACCACTTTAGATTCATTTAGCCTTTTTTAAGATTTCTTTTTTGTTTATTTCTTGTTTAACTATTGTTTCATTAAATAATTTCTACAAATGCTTTTACCACTTTAGATTCATTTAGCAATCTAATATAAATTAAAAATATTTTCGACAATCTAATATAAAAATAATTTTTGCACTCTTATAATTCCATTGCAAATTGTCACTTTGTTATATAAATTCACCTTTTATAGTTTCTACGATCCGCAATCTAATATTAGTGCGAGAGGACTTGAACAATATTGTTAGTCAAATATTAGTACAATTTGAACAAAAAATACGAACAACAGGAGAACCACTAGAGAAATGAGAAACTAGTATGTTAGTAGTCTATTACAACAAAAGAAAGCAAAGCAATCCTTATTTGCTAACACACTTTGCTTTTACAAGTGATCCTTCATTATGATCGCGGCGTGCGTAGGGAGATTCTCTGTATCATTCGGGACACTAATGTCTCGTCCACCGTGAAAGGAGGCAGCTCGTCGGCTGATTATATTCTTCTTCGTCGTGGCGCCCTCAACTCTAACAATCCTTCTTTTACTGGAAGAACCACGTGGCGCCTTGGTGATCGCTCTTGCTAGTCTTCTCATACCTTTTTGGGTTTCTTTGTCCATGTCCATCACATAGAATACATGTCACATCATTAGCGAAACACGAGCAGTTCGTCCCTATAGGCCACTTGCTTGAGGTCCATAGTTGTCATACCGCATTTATTGATATCCTGACTATCGGTTTGACCCATTGGCATCAAAGCAGAGAGACTTTTAATGGCCCGTACTCGAGCTCCCAGATCTCCTTTATGAAACCATAGTAGGTGTCCATCTTTCCATTTTGTCCAAGGCATCTATCTGAGGGCGCCCTTGTTTTTGGTTGGTGCTCTTGCTATCTGGTACAGTCGTGTAAAATGTGTACCCATTTATATCATACCCTTGGAATGATACGATTGTTGTGGACGATCCCGAGCCAAGAGTTTCAATTGTTCATAAATCTGTCTGGTTTCCCCAGATTGCTTTTGTAACCAACTCTGAAATGATCCATTTGCTCATTGCGATCCACTTATCGACTTCTCTGGGTATTGGTAGCGTAGACTCATCTCGTGATCATAGATATCTGGAGCTACTACTGCTTGCTTATTTCAATACCATGAAATGTGCTTGTTTAAATGAAAGTAAATAAATAAGCTATAGGATTCTTTTCTCCCTAAAGTCCCTTTTCCGTAGCCTCCCCTCATGGCGTGATCTGAGGGCCAATCTAATTCAGATCATCAATGTAACTAACACAAAACTCGATCACCTCCTCTGTCTTGACACCCTCATAATCTGCCTTCAGGCGAGACCGATTCTGAACATACTTCTTTAGGATACCCATGTACCTCTCGAAAGGGAACATATTGTGGAGGAACACAGGTCCGAGAATTTCTATCTCTTTAACAATGTGGACCATGAGATGGACCATAATATCAAAGAAGGATAGAGGGAAGATCATCTCAAGGCTAACCAGACTATTGACCATGTCATCATGCAGATTAGATACCTTATTCGGCTCAATGACCTTCTGCGATACCGCGTTGAAGAACGAACACAGCTTTATGATTGTCCCTCGTACCCAATCTGGCAGAATACCTCACACCGCCACTGGAAGCAACTGTGTCATTAACACGTGACAATCATGGGATTTTATGTGTATGATTTTATTCTCTTTCGTATTTATGAGTCTCCTTATGTTTGAGGAGTATCTAGAAGGGACCTTCACACTGTTCAAAAACTTAATCATGTTTTTTTCTCTTCCTTGCTCAGAGTGTAGCTCGCGGGGTGGAGGTAATGTTGTCCTTTCTCTCTCTTTTCCGAATGTAGGTCGTTCCTGATTCTTAGTAGCTCTAGGTCCTTTCGTGCTTGAAGTGTATCATTTGATTTGCCGTACATATCTAGAAAATCTAGCAGGTTCACGCAGACATTCTTCGTGATATGCACAAAGTCCAATGAGTGGCGGACCTCTAAGACTTTCGATAAGGTAAGTCCCAAAATATTGACTTCTTCTTCCAAATGGCCTTCGTGTGACCTTGTTGGTAGGGACGGGTTTGCTACTAGGACCTTTTTCAAATACTACTTTTGGATCCTTTACCAAAGAAAATACAAGCGTCCCATGCGATGCCCATATGCATGGGCTTCTTACGCTTTCTCTTCGTCCCATCAAAATTCTCACCCTTCCTCCGTGAACGGGTCCTTCATATGGAGGAACCTCACGGTGGCTCATGTACACAACCTTTCGAGAGTTTTTAGGTACTTGCTGTGTCAGTATCCTCTAAGCGGTGGATACAAGCTTTATATCCTTTGATAGATAGGCCCGATAGGTTACCAAGTGCGAGGCGGTCGTTGATGGTTCTGAATAGCAATGCACGAGAGTGAAGTGCTCTCTTTGTACTCATCCCATACATGTACACCATCGTTCCATAGTGTTAGCGATTTTCAACCAGCGGTTTGAGGTACACATCGATGTCATTTCCAGTCGCCGGCCGTGGATAAGCAATAGCATCATAATGTACTTCCGCTTCATACTGAGCCAAGGAGAAAGGTTGTAGATACATAGAGTCACGGGCCAAGTGTTGTGATTCTTTGTTCATATCGCCGAGCAGGTTCATCCCATCCGTACTCAACCCAAACCTTATGTTCCTTGCATCCTCAAAGAAAGTCCGGGTATGTTCTATCGACTTTCGTCATTGGGAGCCATCGCCAGGTGCCTTAGCCTTCCGTCGTTCTTACGGTCTTCTTTGTGCCAACACATCATCTCGGGCATGCGCTTTGTTATAAATAAGCGCTTCAACCGGGGATTCTGAGGAAATACCACACCACCTTAGCTGGAGGTCTCTTCTTCTTACGTTGCCCCTCTACCTCACAGGGTCATCACGCTTTGGTCTTATACCGTGAAGTTTTGCACAGGAGAAGTTTCCAAATCCTCATACTCATTGCGATAAAGGATACAATCATTCGACATGCATGTATCTTACAGTGCCTCCAACCCCAAAGCGGCGGACAACTTGTTTGGCATCGTGCGTAGTTTGGGCAATGTGTTCCCCTCTGGAAGTAACTTCTTTATGAGGTATAACAACTCGTCGAATCCTTATCGAGACAATCCATTGAGTCGCCTTCCATTGCATCGGTTCTAGTGTGGTACACAACTTTTTATAGCCTGTCGGCGGTTTGAGTACAATGTTGTTTCGTGGTCCTCCCATAGTATTTGGAACTTTTCGTAATGTCTTTCATCGATGTATTCTCCTCTCCATCCATGACATCTGGTCTAGGTCATCATCACCAAACTCCCCAATGTATCTTCGAAGAACCGTGTTGGCGGTCGTCCAGGGATATTGTTGTCGCCTCTTCTTCTTCACCGTCTTCCTATATAATCTCTTCTTCACTATGCTTGGTCCATGGTATAGTTTGACATGAAACCTCTTGTGAGCAAATGGAAGTGGAGGTGGCTGGATTTTGGCCACTCCTTCTCATTCTTGCAGTCTATGCATGGACAGACATATGTAGCTGACGTCGTGTATGCATCGGCATACGAAGAAAATCTTGCAAACCCTGCAGAACTCCGGGGCGTCGGTCCATGTACATCCATCGCCGGTCCATCTACATTATGTTACATCAAGGTAGCTGTTAGCTCATTTTCGATAATGAATTGTTGAACCAAAACCTAAATATTAGTTAGATCCACACCTTCAATTGAGCTAAATAATATTTCAAGAAAAATCTAAACTCACACAACAAGTTTTGCAACCTACAAAAAGAATTGGTCGATCAGTGCGGATTCAAAATTACGAATAAAATTTCTGACGACTTTGTTTGCAAATTATGTTAAAATTGTAACACCCTAAAAATTATAACAACCGCTTCTGACTAGTCATGTTGAAATTGTAACACCCTAAAATTTCCAAATTATTATTCAATCATTTATTTTTATTTATTTTTTCTAAATCTCTAGCACTTAATTAATGATGTTTTCAAAAATAATTTCTTTGATGGAAATTAAAACCAAAATTATACTAGAAATAATTTTTCTAAGTTTAAAATATTCCAAAGTATTTTTGAAAACTTTTCTCAAATTTTGAACTCATTTTATATTTTCTATAAAGCCATTCATATTTCGATATTATTTTAATTAAGTAAATGAATTTAAATTTAAGCTAGATCCACATATTAAATCGAGCTACATTATAATCCAAGCAAGTTCTAAGCTTACACAACATGTTTTGTATCCTATTTGAAAAGATCAAGCTAGAATGCTAGATCCCTACATTCATAATCTTTCATCAATCATGGAAAAAGATCAATTTTTTTTCATAATTAACACCAAATGAAGTGAGGAATGATGTTACTCACATTAGTTACCTTGGTTTCTTGAGTAAAATGACCAAAATTTTAAAATTTGGGCAGCACCTCTCTCTATATTCATAATCTTTTATCAATCATGGGAAAAGATCAAATTTTCTTCATAATTCAAGCAAAAAAGAGGCTCCATTTAACACCAAATGAAGTGAGGAATGATGTTACTAACCTTAGTTACCTTGGTTGCGAGTAAAATGACCAAAATTTTAAAATTTGGACAACACCTCCCCTCCCTTGAAGCTCTTGGCCTAAGCTCCACTGTTCTTTTCGCGCACTGAAATGATCTAGGTCTGGTAGAGAGCGGGAGGAGGAAGAAGTTTAAATTGGAACCTAGTAGACATAGTAGCGGTTGGAAACACGAACCGATCGCGATGTTAGAACGTCTTGATGATCTAACATCGATCGGGTTAAATCGTTAAACACGAACCCGATGCGATGTTAGATCATCGATCTTCGTCGATTCTTTGAACGATCTTGAGCCCCCTCCGCAGCCCTGTTGCTGTTGAACCGGGACTGTTGTAACTATCAGTCCCGGGTTGTGCCCAACCGGTACTGATGGGCCGGTATTAAAGGTCGGTTCTGTAGTAGTGCTGCAGTTTGAATCAAAACAATAATATATTTGCTTGAACCATGGTTCATCGTATGCTCGGTTTGAACGCATAGACTAAGCTTGGTTTTGGTCTTGTAATTTCGGCAGCGTACATGCCCTTGCGGATCGACGGACTGCGGCGGCAGCTGCGGCTAGACGTGCGTGGCGCCGGCATTGGCAATGTCGTCCTCCTTTTCCCTGAGGAAGTTGTACCATCCGCCTTGCTTCTTGCACGACTCCCAGATGAATCCCTGCATGCGCTCCCGTGAATTAACATCATGTGCTTACAGCTCGCGGTATATGCATGCGCGTGTGCACGTATAGAGTATGTTTGGTTGTTTGTATCATCCTAATATGTTCTGTATGAGCCATCCAGGCTAGCCTTGACCTGTATAAGTGGATGCAAGCTGAGTTGTTTAGTTGTTTGTTTATGTATCTCACGGGCCTATATTAAAGAAGCC
Source organism: Guadua angustifolia (assembly GCA_036346375.1). Taxonomy (NCBI): domain Eukaryota; kingdom Viridiplantae; phylum Streptophyta; class Magnoliopsida; order Poales; family Poaceae; genus Guadua; species Guadua angustifolia. The sequence goes on along the minus strand of CM070514.1, from coordinate 31,644,665 downwards.
TAATTTTTATGTTTCTTCTATTCTGCATGAGTGGGTGCAATTGCATTCACCTGACCTGGATAAACAGAAAACCAAACACGTGTCTAACATGTACAGTTACATTCACTCATACGATTCAGACATCCACACAAGCAACCAAACGCACCCGTAATGTACACGGCACGCAGGCTTCAGCACGTACGTACCTAGAGGTGGGCGTCGTGCTAGGTCGGGCCGGACTGGCACGGGCCCATTGTGCAACCGTGCTAGGCCGGGCTAGCCAGCTTCGCCTTGGCAGCCCAACCACGCCCATTTAACCGTGCACTTCGCCGTGCCGTGCGGCCGAGATCCAGCCCATTTATACTATTACTACGAGAGAAAATGATCACGAATTGATTTCTTTATTTATCTGTCTAGGACTTCCCTTTTCCCTGGTCGAAAAAAAATCCTATTGTGTTTATTCTTCTTAATTTTCTTGATGCAGTTGCTTCTTTCAGTCACATGCATGTAGCCATGCATTTACTCATTGATTTGCTCACACACATACAATGTATCGATGCATTCCCTTCTTTTTCTGTAGTCTATCCAGAGTTTTCTTTCATTACTCCTTGATTTGCTCACCCACACATATAACACAGGTGCGTGCTGTTTGGTAGTCTTGCGGCGAAACCACGACCAAGCTGTCGGGCGGACCGAGCCCATATCGTGCCGAATAGCAGGCCGGCACGTACCGGACATGATGCCGTGCTGCCCGTCCCATTTGGAACAATTCCGTGCCGGGCTGTAGGTCGGGCTAGATCAGATGTGCCTCATACCGGCCCAAAATAGTTCGGCACAGTGCCCACCTTCATACGTACCTGAAAGAGGACCTGGGCTCGTGCCATGTTGGAGCACAACAAGCACAGCACCACAACAACTAGGAGCCCGAACGGTGTGGTCAGGTGCCTCCCGTGTCACCCATGTGGGAAAAAATTCTACTACATCAAGTGCCATATAGCATCTATAGTATCTCTCACATGATATATACTGTAGGAGAGAAAAATATTTAATTACTTTAAGATATATACTTCACTGTGTGCCTAGTTTTTAGAAGAAGGAATGTTACGTAAGACCTGGTGACAGAATTTTTTCTACCCTTGTGATTGTGTTCGCTCTATTTACTCTGTTGCTGGCTTCTTCTTGTCGAATCCGGACGACGAGGAGGTAAGCAGAAGGAGTCGATTTGGGGTTAGGGAGGCCACGTGGACTAATAAAAAATTATCATAGCATCCATAAAAAATATCATAGCAATATCGATACATTTAAATTTAAATATAGCATAACCATATGTTGACATAAGTAAAATATGAAATATTTTTTAGAATAAGAAACTTGCATTTCTATTAACTTAAATTTAGTTCTACGACTACCTAGAAGATCATACAAGTCAATAAGTTCATCTGAACTAATTTTTGCTGCTAGTTCTTTTTCAATGTAAACTATCATGTAATGTCGAAGAAAGTCATCTCCTATTTTATTTCGAAGGCGAGTCTTAACAAGTTTCATAGCTGAAAATGCTCACTCTGTGATTGTTGTTGACACCGGAAAAGTTATAACCAATCGTAATAGCCTATCAACTATTGAATAATGGGAAATTTTACCTGTTTTATATAGTCCATTTGTTAAGTTAGCAAGAGATATCAAGCATTACATACATAAGTTGAGAAAAATAGAAGCTTTACCTGTTTTATATAATCTACTTGTCAAGTCAACAAGAGTAGCTAAGCATTGCAACTCCGGATGATTGCATGCATCAAGTTGAAAGTGTAGTAATTGACTCTCGAACCGAGCTTGCTGAACTTATTTACTATTTAGTATTTACTAATGTTGGACCTTTATTTACTGTTTAGTGTTTACTAATACTAACTAATTACTAGTTATTAAAATTTATTTTCGTTAGGGGGCCAGACCCCTGCCCGCCCCCCTTCTCTCCGCCCCTGGAGGTAAGTGCCACGGGTGTCCATGTGTTCGTTATTATATACGGGCGGCTGGATGGACCGACTGGGGCCCACGATGTGGATGGTCGCATTATCGATCATCACAAAAAGGGAAGAGAAGCTGCTGCTGTTCACGTATCTTGGTACGTACGCGTATTCTATACAGCCTACGCCATTAAGTTGGAGATGAACATAGAGCGTCATGCATCTTACTCGCGTTGAGCTTGAGCGTTCAGGCAATCTGTCTCATTTCGGGTTGCCTGTGCAGCGAAACGATCGTGCATTGTTGGCGACTCAGCGCGTTGGCAGCTCGATCCTTCAGCCAAGCCAAGACGAGACTTATTCAGACCACTGAATAATGATACTGTACTAGGAATTTGCGTTGGTTGTGTGGATCCAAGGAAGCAGTCATCTGTCGTGGATACGCTTCTCGGCCCAGTTTTTTAAATGAGCTAGCCCAAGCTCGGAGCCCAAGCCCAGTAACATTGGGCCTTGAATAATGAAGTTAACATAATCAAATGCGGCAGGATGAACCCACGCATAAACTACGGAAGTACCCAACATTCATTATACATTCTAGGCGTAATATGTTGCCATCCAATCGTCGATTCGATGTCCAACCGTAGCATACTAGTACAGTGGTGTGGCACTCTGGCTCTGGCTATCAATCAGAGTTCTATTCCATATACCATCATGGATTGAAATCACGTTTTGCTCGAAATCTCGGAGTTGGTTAGAGAACGAAATTACGATGAGAACTCAAAATTTCTGTCAAACTCTGGACAAAACGCAAAAAATAGAATTTTAAATCTAGTTTTTTTTAACTGGTAAAATCGAGATTTCAGTTGGTTTTGCCGAGATCTTGGTGAGATTTGCCTAGATCTCGGCCATATTGGACAGAGCGAAATCTGATCGAAACGAGGTCAAAAAATTTTGAATTTTTTTGGAGGTTTTAACACATTGATGATATTTTCATAAAAATTTTAGAAAATTATGAAGCCTATGGGATTTTTAAAAATTCAAACATTGCTACGTTGTCCTCATAAAATCTTGACGGTAATTTTAAATCGAATGAAAAATGGGACAAACCACATTAGAAAATTTTGAAATTGTTTGTGTCTGATTCTAATATATCACTAATCTTTCCATAAAATTTTGAGGTGATGGTGAAGCTTGAGGGATTTTTAAAAATTCGTACAGTTGTGATGTTCGGATCGAAAATGCTTAAAAGTACGTTAGAAAATTTTGAAATTTTGATTGGATGGTCGTGATGCGTTATTAATCTTGGTATAAAATTTTTAGATTATTATCAATCCAAAAGTTAGAAATTTCTGCAGCATTTTGATAGAAATTTGGATTTTGAGAGTCACAATTTGAAATAATCAATGTATCTTGCATGGCAATTAATAGGCATGAAATTAAATTGATACATATGACAATTTATCACATATTTTTATTATAATAAAATAAATATATATTTGCATCACATACCTACGAGTAGTAGTATATCTGTGGTGCAAACTCCACCTACTCATTATGGACAGAGAGTAAAGTGAGTATGCAGTGTAGCAATGAATGAGGTGGAATAAAAACAAGTGTGAATGGTATAGAAAAATAGAATAATTACTCAATGCCCTTACTCAGCGCTAGCTCTAATCTAGTTGGTTAAATCCATATCATGCGAACCGTAAGCCTTGGGTTCGAGTCACAGAACGTCAATTTTTGTGCAACATTTTTGGCATTGTTCTGAGCAAGTAAAAATTTTGGTTAGTCATGAAGCATCTATAATGTTTTTATAATTTTTTTACATCATGATCAAATCTAACGAATTTTCAAAAATTGTGATAGTGTTATTTCAAAGTTCTCGGATTTTAGAGTGCATGCTTCTATAGTTTATATTTTTTGATTGAGTAACCAAATAGGTTTAAATTTTTGAAACTTTTATAGAATGGTTCTAAGGAAATTTATAATGTCTCCTAAAAATTTTAGATCATGATCACACTCGAGCAAATTTATAAAATTCTAACAATGTTAGTGTCTCAATTATATTCAATCTGATTTTTTATTTCTAAAGCTAACAAATGAAGTTAAAATATTTTGGAAATTTTTTATATGATCCTACACTTCTTAGGATGATACCATATATTTTTTGCAGCATGATAAAGTTTGTAAAATTTTATAAAAATCCGATAGTGTTTCTGCAGTTTAAAAAAATCTAAGAATTCAGTTTTTTAACAAATTTTCATTCAATATGACATCATTAAGGGTTATTGATCAATTTTCAATCAAAGCCGATCATCAAATCTCGAAATCCTAGTTACAAAACCGAGATTTCGATGGTAATAAGTGACATCTTGTCGAGAACTAGCGATATTACTTGTAGTATTTCTATTTTTTATTTTTAATTAATGTGGCCTACATTTCAAAACTCGTGCATGCCCAAAAGCGATATCTCACGAAATCTCGGCGAGATTTCAATCCTTGTACACCATGTCATCTTGTAACTTGCAAATCTTAAAATGACGGCACTACCTATTTGTTCATCTTGCAATAGCGTCATGATTATAATAATCTAAGGCAACGGTAAATAGTTTGTCAAATTTTTCTTTAAATAATACATTTTTATTCAAATTTCAAAAATATATCACGAAAAAAATAATTACAGAAATATACTTCACATGCTTGTTGGTTTGGTAAAAATGATATAACTTAACCAACGGGTGACGGGGGTATCGTCGGCGGATGGGCCAGGCGGCGAGGCCACGTCACCTCCGGCCTCCTATTGCCGTTGGTTGGGCAGGTAAATCCCGATAGTCGGACGACGAGTAGCGTATCCATGTGCGCGTGGCGATAAGAAGCGTCTATAAAACCAATAATCGGTGTTCATCAATCATCATTTGTGTTCATGTATTGCTTCTCTCAAGAAATCCATAAAAGGCCCCATTCGTTTCAGCTTAAATATAGTTTCTGCTTAAAATAAAAGTGGATTGTGCGTCGAACAGTAGGATTCTAGATAGATTCTTCAAGAATCAGAATCCGATTTGTACACAGAATCAGAACCTGCCATCCACCTAATTATGCTGATTCTGACTTAGATTCTGTGAGTTTCACCTCCCACGAATCGTCATAGGCACAAGAGCTTCCGCCATCGTCCTTAAGCCCCTCCACCACCATCATCTGCTCATTCGTCATCGACGCCGATCAACAATCAACACTGAACAATCGGGATTGCGAGCGACCGATTCTTGATCGATAGATTCTTCAGATAACCGCTTCTCAAGACAGCTGACTATAATCCAGAATCTGCATAATCAAAAGCTGTCTCGAAGAGGGGCCGAAGTCTCAGTTGTACCCAATTCGGCCCAAGTATTGGTTTTCCGCGTAGGTCTCGTCATTGTTCCTTAGATGAGTCAGTTTGACGATAACCCATCACGAGTAAAAAATTCCGGTGAGAACTCACCCAAGTGTAATAAAACTAAATAATTTGATATAGAAAACAAAAACAAAAAAAAATCTAAAATTAGTTATGAAAATTAACAGGTCCCACTCATCTAACACATTGATTTATGAAGGCAACTGTGCCCTTTCCACCCAAATACGATGTCCTAATACTAGAAAGGAAGCACCAAGACAATGGTGTACCGTTGCAATAGTATAGCAACAAGTTTTATATATTTTCAACAAGTTTCGAGAAAACATTTGAAAAGTTTTATGTTTCAGTAAGTTTCGCACGTTTTTAGAAGATCACAAGCTAAAGTTTTAATGAATTTTAGATTTTGGAACTCAAGTTTAACTAAGTTTCAACCAAACATTTTAACAAGTTTCAAGAAAATTCGGCTAGTTTGTGTGAGGTTACCTATCTACAATGGTACTACTACACTGCCGAGGGCTGGCCAATACCGTCCGCTGATGCACCCTCTTTTACAGCTCTAACCATGACTAGCACTATCTCTATGGAGCCAACTGATGCTGCCCGTTATCGAATCCGTGCTTGAGTTGCAAGTTGAGCTTCCATCTCTCTCTTCCCTAGCACTGGTCCGAGCTTTGCGCCGTGTCACCGAGCCGCCAATTCACACCACTGTCAGATCAGGCTAGATCCAAGGTAGATGTCGCCAAATCTATTGTATCATATCATCGATGACAAAAATGATGGCCGGAACCACCACATCTATCATCGGACTTAGATATGGGGCCTCGTAGCTAGTTGTCATGGTTGGATATGAGCTCATCTTAGTCGTGACTGCCGAATGCGAGCTGTCATGATTGATTTGATCATCCCCGATGTCGCCTAGCCTTGACGTGTCAAGATCTGTCTGCGCCTCCAGCCCTGCTATGCACCGGATCACACTGCCCTGGAGCTAGAGCTAGGGCACCCTTGACGCCACCTAGCAAAGCCACGCTAGATCTGCCTACCATCCAACCTTGCCACACAGGACCCAACCATCCCTGATGCTACCTAGCCTCGCCGTGCTATCCACCTCCCTGCCTCGTTGCATACCGTATCAAACCGCCCCCTCGACGTCCCTCAGCATCGTTCTACTAGATCCGACCGCCCCTGAAGCTGAAGCCACCCAACCCGCCTATATAGTTTAGTGGAGAGGATGGAGAAAGAGGACACAACGTCGGGGATGGGATGCTGTGAGAGAGAGACAGAGGAAGGGACGACGATATATGGAAAAGGTGTGTTGGACATGATGAACCGTGGATCCTTGTGTTGTTGGTTAAAAAAAATCGCTTTACGTTCTTTAGTTTTTCTGTACTAGAGAAATAGCTCTTGTATTTGTGATCGATTTTGCGTGGTTTTCTAGACGGAATTATTGCAAACTAGATTATCTAGCCTGAGCAATCACCTTTCTTCCCCCAACACGTGAAGACCTTAAAGTAGATAGTCTGGCGTATCGGGTCGACATCTACATGATTAAGCAACGATACTAGAGAGATTTGAGAAACCATCACTTATCTGGACAATGTACTTCGCTATTTTTTTTCAAATCTAATCTCCTTCTTTCATATATGTTTTTATAAATTTAGACTCCTCCCCTATCACGAAAGGCGTCGCAGATGATACCTGTCTCCTAGTGCACCCAGGGAGCGCGGAAGTTAGCTGATGCCGTGCAACGCAAGGACCGCAAGAGTGGGTGTTAGAGCGTGAGAGGAGCTACGGCAACACACCGGGTAGTTTGGAAGGAATCCTACCACGGCAGGTCATACGCTACTCTCACAGTTAGATGAGCTCCCTAGGCTCTGGTGGCCTTCTGTGCTCCTTGAGTATGGTAGAAGATAAGTGTCACTTGCCGTGTCTTCTATAGTAATAGAGAATAGGCTAAATTTATAAATACAAGAAATCATATAGGTGATGATATGAGATTGGGAGGGTCTCCCTTTCAGTTGGACTGCACGCCCACACCGATAAATGTGGTCATCATCATCTTCCAGGCTTTGCCCCTCCGGGATCGTTGTAGTGGGGATTGGGACCTCCGAATCCAATCACAAGTTCCAATCCTAAGATCTCAAGATTCGTGCCTACTGTCACGCCGCCGTTAGTCCAAACAGCAATCAATGTGTGCCTAACTCTCGACCACTTGTTTCTTTGTTGATTGAAAATCGGATTATCTTAAAAGAGTACTCTGTTACGACGTGAGCTAAGGTGATGGACTCATTCATCAACGCAGCAAATGCACATCGCTCACCACAGATAGCAATGGCTTTAAGAGCATCTTCAATGATGCCACTTCAGCTAGTTATAAAGGCATGTACAATGGTGCCACTTCAGCTAGCTATAAGGGTGCCATCTTAGCATTTTGCTTAGGTGGAAGAGAGAAAATGAGAAAAAGATATAGACCAGCTACTAATATATAGTCAGGTTATAACTGATTCCAAGACACTTATTATTTTTTACATGTGGGCCAATATTTAATTTTATAGACAATGCTATAGCTAATCTATTAATTGAAGAGATTGTCGATATGCTATCTATAGATGATATGGACATTTCTTATAGCTAGTACCATTGCACATACCCTAAGAGTGCTATATCAGCATTTTGCTTAGGTGGAAGAGAGAAAATGAGGGGAGAGATATAGACCGGCTACTAATGTATAGCTAGGCTATAACTGATTCCAAAGCACTTACTATCTATTATATGTGGGCCAATATTTAATTTTATAGACAATACTATAGCTAATCTATTGGAGAGGTTATCTATATGCTATCTATAGATGATATAGATATTTCTTATAACTAGTACTATTAAAGATGCTCTAAGGTGACATAATTGACGAGCTCGTAGTGGTTAGATTGTGTGCAAGCTCGACCGAGAGACAAGACACACAATGAACTGGAAAACAAACTCTTCTCCTGCAAAAAGGCATGACAACGATTGGAATTTGGAAATAGATGCCTTTCCGGATTCGGCTTTGTTGGATTCTGCAGTACGTGGCTGTCTACTCGTCGCAGCTTTTCCCTTCCCTTTCCAGCTTCGTTGGCTCGGCGCTTTTTTGCGTGCCAACTGTCAGCACAGGGCAGCAGCAGCAGTCTGGTTAGATGCGTCGCAAGCGAATGAACGTCCGTGATTCCTGGAATCGAGGGCAGCGAACGTTCCCGGCACATCCCGGAGATTATGGTATGTTTGTTCATATATTAAGGATGTTATATTTCGTTATAGCTTTTCTTTTTGTTAAAATTGTTTAAGATTAGGTTACCTTTATACTATATAAAATGAGAGTTTCTTCTCGCGTCACTTCATCAAAATTACCCACCTTTGTCATTGCCCACTGCTATTTAATTACTCACCTTTGCCCGCGTCACTTCATCAAAATTACCCACCTTTGCCACTGCTCATTAATTAACCACCTTTACCTACGCCACTTCATCAAAATTACCCACCTTTGCCACTGTTCTTTAGGGGGTGTTTGGGCAGCTCCAGCTCCACCAAAATCTGTGGAGTTAGTGGAGCAGGGTATTTCTAGCTCTAGAAATTTGTGGAGTTGGAGCTGTGGGTACATTAAGAGTGTTTAGATAGATTATCTTATTTACAGTTTAGACTAAAATTATAAACTTAATTCACTTTATTTTAATCTATAAGTTTCAGCTCTAAACTGGAGCTGGGATCTAGAGCTCTCCCAAACAGGGCCTTAATTATCCACCTTTGCCACTGTTATTGCTCTTTGTAAATAATTTTTTTATTGCAAATTGAGTTTCCGTTGCAACGCACGGGCACATAGCTAGTTAAAATTAAAGCCACACTTTGGTTGGAAAAATAAATTTTGCCACACTTTTTTGAGTCAATAACACGTAGGATCTGGATGCAAGAAAGAATCTTGTCACAGGTGTGCTAGAACCAAACGGAGGCCTAACTTAATCAAGTTTGCCTAATTTGATGCATAGCAAAATGTAGCAAAATTTGACTATAAACCAAACAGACGCGACGCCAGTACAAGTCTAGGAGTAGACAGTCCCTTCACACATCATGCTGCTCTCGAGCACTCACATCTTGTAAGATCGTCACAGGAATTTATCGAATGGATTCGGGAATTCTGATCAGCTGGGTTTCTCTCATGCCGATTCTGTTGCTGTCGCACTGGTCATTATTATGCAATAATAGAGACCTTCACTGAACGCAAAGTGGAGGATTCAGAATAAACTGGCAAGGTCAGGATAGTAACAATACAGTACGGCAATTGAGCTTTCGAAGAGTAACAATGCCTCGAATACTGTACGATTTCCAATTGCTACTAGCTAGCTGTATAAGCTAGAAAAATATCTTCCACTGCACAATGCGGATACAAAGTAGTGCAAAACTGAGCGAATAATATCGACTTACTAGGAAGATCCGAAGCTGAATTATGCGCGCGCATTGCCTACCCCACATGTTCCTGAATGCTGACGATGACACCCGACCCAACACCAAGCGTCGATGCATGAATGAATAGCTTGTTTTTACCGATCACCTGTAGGAAATGATAGTTGCTGCTGTTCAAGGCCGAATTTTCCACTTGGCCGTCATGTCATGCCGCATTTTCGGCGCTCCGTGCGTTCCTCACTGAGCAGGCAAACCGGGCCCACGGACGTCGAACAGCCGAGCACGCTCGAGATCTCGCCCTCGGCATCGACGCCGCGTCGTTGGCGTCACCGGCGTCCACCCCGACGGGGACGGCGAAATAATTGGCACCTCACTACATGCGATCCTTCCTCCCCACGGGGCTCAAATATTTTTTAAAATGATATTTGAAAAATAAAAATTATAAAAATAATATGCCAAAATTAAACGTTACAAACATACCTCCCTGTCGTCATTTGAAATAGTGATAGAGGCCTGTCGCCATTCCAAATAGTAACAGAGACCTGTCGCCAACCCCCCCCCCCCTCATTTCTCCTACGCTTGCTCGGTAGAGATAAAACTCTCTGTCGTTATTCTAATTGGTGACAGAGATTCTGTCGCCAATTATCGCCATTTGGAATGACTACAGGGAGGTATATTTGTAATTTTTAATTTTGGCATATTATTTCTGTAAATTTTTATTTTTTTAAATTTTTTTTAAAAAAATGATTCCCCCCACGTGTCACCGACTGATAGAGCATTACTGCATTATGCACGAATCGCAGTTCCGACTACTTCGGGAATAAATGGCCACCAGGTTTCGAATTTCGTTTTTTTGTGCTTACCGAAATTCAGTAATTTTAGTGTAATTTTGGATGAAATAGTTCAACAAAAAAAATTTACAGAATTTGACCAAAATTTAATTTTTTGGATAAAATTCAAACGAACCTACTGAAATATAACTTAGACAAGTTTATTTCGGGAGTCGGGACCATGAAAAGAACCGAATTTCGTGAAAAGTAGTTTCGGCTAAGTTCGAAACCTTGCCCGCCACCACCACATGCTCGATTAAGATGTGCATTGCAGGCGGCAAGACATGGTCCCCTACGCTACGCCTCCTCCCCTTTGGCACCGCGGCCATTCTGTGTGTGCCGCCTTGTGATCTTTATTCCCTCGCTCGCCACGGGACCTGGCTACATATGAGGTGCCTTTCATCGGTACACTTTCTTCAGTTTCTAGGATTCATCGATGTGTCCTTATTTGGATTGTGAAGGCAGCTTTATACGACCTATTGGGATTGTGAAATGGTGTTGTCTGCGCCAAGCAGCTTGTACCCTCCTCGTGTATGAATTTGGGCCATTTGAGTTGCAATGATTTAGAGAATTTTTTTAAATAATATATTTTTTATTTAAATTACAAAAATATATTTTGATCTAAAAAAATTATAAAACTATACCACTGTCGCCAAATGATTGGACGACAATAGCGCAAAACGCAGAAAAAGCTGAGTCAGTGCTGATGTAGTCTCTCTGTCGTCAAATAAATGGCGATAGGAATCTGCCGTCAAACCATTTTGTGACAGGAATATGTCGCCATTTCAACTGGCAATAGTGAGCTCCTCACGCTAAACTTAACTGCTTTGCGGTTTTTGTCGCCAGTTAGTTTGGCGACAGAGGCGCGCGCTCCCTCTGTCGCCAAACCAACGGTCGATTTTTGCGGTGAGAAGCTTCTGTCGTCATTTCATTTGGCAACAGGGAGGTCGGCCATTTTTTTCATCTACCTAGTGCCGGCGTGGTTGTTTCTTGTCAGTTTAAATGGCGACACAACTCTTTATCGCCATATCATATGACGATATTTCCCTCTTGTCGTTTCAAACGGCGACAGAGGTATAGTTTTGCAATTTAAATAAAAAAATCTATTATTTAAAAAATCATGAATTAGGTGACATGAAGTGATGACGTATTCAGAGATCATACTGTCAGGATCAGACTAAAAAAGTGCTATGAATTAGTCATGAAAATGGCTTCTTCGGTAGTTTTTGTTGTGCTATTTTATTTTTAAAATAACTAGCTCTTTATTACAACAAATGGACTTCGCTAGAGAATGGTATCCCTCCGTGACGTCTCGTGGCCGAGCAACTTCAAGCCCGGCCACATCGAGAGGTTCAACGGAACTCAAAATCTAGATGAGTTCCTCTCAATTTACTCCACCGCCATTCTGGCAGTTGGAGGGGATGAGAGAGTTATGGTTAACTTCCTCCCCACGGTTCTCGACGGTTCCGCCAGTACATGGCTCTTCAATCAAAAGGAGGGGTCAATCCACTCATGGAGGCAACTCAGTGAGGCGCTCCGGACAAATTTCCAGAGCTGCTACACTCGCCCGGGCAAGGAGCGCGACCTCGAGCGCTTGATCCAGACTGAAAAAGAGCCCTTAAGACACTTCGTCCAAAGATTCATCAAGGTGAGGAATTCCATTCCGAGCATTTCAGATGAGGCGGTTGTCCGGGCTTTCAAGTTCGGGGTTCGAGACGTCCGCTTCACGCAGGATCTAGAGATTCACCTAGATCTTTCGGCCAACGAGCTATTCCGTATGGCTGACCGATATGCGAATGCCGACGAAGCGGTCCAATGGAAAAAGATGCTGCACGAAGGCAAACTGCTGCCTCAACCGGACCTGGAAGACTCCTCAAGCAAGGAGTACCCGGGCCCAGTGGAGAAGAAAATCAAGAAGAAGAAGAGGTCGTCAGCGCCGAGCGTGGTGGTGACCGTCGAGCATTGCCCTTGAGCTCTGCGGTTCAGCGGCCGGGGCGGAGGGGCAGTCACCTCCATGGCCTGCGACCAAGGTCCTATGACCGTGGTCGTGAAGGCGAGGCGCCGGACGACCGCTTTTGCCCGCTTCATCAGGCATACGGGCACGACCTTCGCAATTGTCGGACCTGGGTGTTCCGCCTGGAGAAGTTCTACAATGGCAAGGGCCCCAAGCCTACACTCCCAGGGAAAGGGGAGAGCAGCAAAGGCAAGGGTCCTGCGGACGAGGACGACGACATGGAATACCAGGAGCCCCATAACCACATAGCAGTTATATTCGCGGGCTCCTCGGCGTATAAGTCCCGCAGGGACCTGAAGGAGGCAGCACGGGAGGTGTACCACATCGCCCAGGGCATGCCCCCCGTGCAACAGCTTAGGTGGTCCGAGCTGTCCGTCGCTTTCTCCAAGGATGATTGTCCCCTTGGAATGACCAAGCCTCAGAAGCTCCCGTTGGTCGTGAGCCCGACCATCTACAACGCTTAGGTGGGGCGGGTTCTCATCGACGGCGAGAGCTCCCTGGACCTCATATCCACTAAGGTTCTGGACGAGATGTAAGTTCTTCGGTCCAAGATCAAGAGCATAGCGGTCTCGTTCTTCGGGATCGTCCCGGGCACTTCGATCAAGCCCCATGGCCAGATCGTTTTGTCCGTCACGTTCGGGAGCCCAAGTAACTTCCGAACCAAGATGATCACATTCGAGGTCGTCAACTTCGAGTCAGCCTACAATGCCATCCTCGGCAGGCCGACTCTCTCTAAGTTCATGGCCGCCACGCATCACGCTTATCAGTGTCTAAAGGTTACCAGTCCGAAAGGTGTCATTGCCATTAGGGGGGACCAACAGGCAGCCTTGAACTGCGATGAGAAGTCGCTCGACATGGTCGGGCAGCTGCCTCAACGCGGCCCCGACCAAGGGCCGATGCGCTCCCGGCCAAAAGTTGCCCTCCAGCCTGGAGGAGAAACCAAGGCGGTCCCGCTGAATAGCGCGGATCCGACCAAGGTCTTGCATTTGGGGTCTTTCTTAGATCCCAAATAGGAACTCGAGCTCATTACTTTCCTCCGGAAGGGCGCGGACGTGTTCGCCTGGGAACCGTCCGACATGCCCGGTGTCCCAAGGGAAGTAATTGAGCCTGAGCTAAACTATTCACCGATAAAAAGCTTTGTTAAATCGAAGCTCGAGCGTTTTCCTGAAGAAACAAGCAATCATCTGCGATGAACTCGACAAACTCCTCAAGGCAAGCTTCATCCGAGAAGTTCAGCATTCAGAATGGCTGGCGAACCCAGTCATCGTCTGATAGCATCTAGGCCCCTCAATTTCAATCCTGTTGTGATATTGGGTTATGGTGATGATGACTGAGTTAATAAGTCTTCTAATTACAAGAAGCATGTGAGGAAATCATGGATGAAACAGGTTAGACAAGCCAGATTAAGGTATTTGTCTTCTAGTTTATGACTTGGGAGTTGATTCAAGTCAAATAGCTAGGATTGTTTTGTTTTTGGCTGTACTATAAAGAGGGACTTTGCACAAGTTGGTGGTTTGGTTCATAAGGCTAAAACATAACTAGAGTACTTGGAGCTAAAGATCTTAGTCTTTTTGAACTTTGAATCAAAATCCAATGTTCTACTTTGTGTCCAAGGATGGTGACGGACCAATGTTGAATTGGTCATTTCCAAGTCTGTCACATTCTAGCCAAAATTCTTATCACAAATCAAGGTCAATCATGTCCAACATCTATATAATCTTTAGTCCATTTTCTTTATTAAATTCAATTTGTTTTCATCGGACCAAAACTCATGTTCTAATTTGCTCTAGTCCATAGTGAAAACCTCATTAAAGAATTAGTGAACCTAGCTTACCCATCTATGATGGACTAAATTTTAGTCCGCCATACACTTATGTTCATCGACCAAAGTGTCTCATTTGCCTATCTATGACGGACTAAATTTTTGGTCCCAGATACACGTGCACTTCAAACACGAAGTTTTGTCCGCATACATTCAAAATATCAAATTTATCTGTCGAGACCAAACCTTGGCGTTCGATCTTTTAATCCACGATCAACGATATACTTCATTTATGTGAGTTGTTCTTATAAAAGACCTAATGTGTCCAATTCAAGGTTAAAGTCTGTATCAAATCTCTAATCCTTTGATCTAAACTCCTTTTTGTATTGAAACTGGTCATTAGCTCTGACTTGCATTGCGACCCATCTATGACGGACAAAATCTTTTGGTCCGCCATACATGTGGTCCTCCTTTTGCTCTGACGGACCAAACCTGCTGCGCTTCACACGTATGACGGACTAAATTTTCTGTCCGTCATAAACATCTGTTTTAGTCCGTCACACACATAATCAGTATCGCTAACTTAAGATTTCTGTCCACTGTAAACGTGTCTTTAGCTGAAATTTGACCCTCTGACACGTGCAACGGTCACTGTAGTAGGTACAACGGCTATTTTTCATCAGAACACCTATATAAGCATTGCCTGAGCCATCTACCATAGGACTTTATAAACTCCTTGTCATTTTAGCATTCAAAGAACTCTCATTCACTAAAGGAGTCTATGCTTCATCTGCAAACACAAAATTCTCATCCTTTCAAAGTGTGTTAGCTCCAAGTTTGTGTCTAGCAGTGTGTTCTTAGTGAGTGAACCAAGAGACAGAGCTTGTGCAAAGTTTATTACTCTTGGATCTCAGTGATCCTAGATAGCTTGGAGGAGGTGAAAAGTGCAACCTGTCCAAAGAAGATTGTGGAAGGCCACTTTTTGTTGTGAAGGGTTTGTAGCTCACCTCACAGGGGTTGTGAAAGAGCTACCCGAGTGGATACCGTGGCTACTGCGACTAGCTGTGGTGAAGCTATACTTTGTGAGAAGTGCTTCAACGTGGAGTAGCAGTGAAGCTCTGAACCATGGGATAAATTACTTGTCTCATTCAGTTTTATCTTCTGTTGTGTTGCTGTTGCTGTTACTCTGACTCGCCTCTTCAGTTACTACTTTCTGGTGTTATATTATCAAATTGTCTATTTGTTAGAATAGTTAATTGTAATTACTAATTTAAAATTAAGGAGTTGCCTATTCACCCCCCCTCTAGGTCAACTCGTTCCTACAAGTAGTATCAGAGCTTGGTTTTACCTTGTTTAGCTTAACTAGCTTTGGTAAATGGCTGAGGGGAATAGCTCTGCTACTGTTAGTATAGGTCGAGTACCTGTGTTTGATGGTACTAATTATGCATATTGGAAGATTAGAATGAGATGTTATTTAGAAGCTGTAGGGTATGATATTTGGAGGGTTACAGAGAAGCCTCTGCCTCCACGCATCATGCCCGAAGGGCAAACTGTATATGGTGAACCCACCTCTGGTGAGATTCAGAATATGCAGTATGATGCTCAAGCTAGAAATGCTATTTTCTCTTGCCTTAGCTTGGAAGTTTTTGATAGAGTCAGTAATTTAACATCTGCATATGATATATGGACTACCCTTCAAGAAATTTATGAAGGAATTTCTGATGTTAAAGAAGAAAAATATTATGTTATTAGAGAAAAATTTGATCAATTTAAAATGCTTCCTTAAGAGAATGCAAATGATATGTTCACTAAGCTTAATCCTATTGTCAATGAGCTCAAAGACCTAAGAACTAAAATTTCTGATGTTGAAGTTTGCAGGAAGATGATAAGAGTTCTTCCTCGAACTTATCACAGTTTGATCACCTACTTGTCAAACAGTGGTGATCTCAAGAGGCTCACTCCCACTGAGCTGTTTGGAAAGATTTCAGCTCATGAGCTTACCTTGGCTGAAGAAGATGCACCAAAGAAGAAGTCTATTGCTCTTAAAGCCAAGGAGGTCGTGCAAGACTCATCAGATAAGAGTGATGATGAGTCAAGTGATGATGGTGATGAAGATGTGAAGCAATTAGCTTTACTGATGAGAAGAGCAAATAAGATTATGAGAAGAGTAAACTTCAAGGACAAAGGAAGGTCAAACTCTTACTCAAAGAAAAATCCTTTTACTAATGTTATTTGTTTTGAATGCAATGAAAAAGGACACATAGCCGCTCGGTGTCCCAACAAAAGCAAGAAGAAGAACAAGTACAAGGCTAAAGATGATGATGACAATGAAAAGACTCACGACAAAACAAAGAAGAAATATTATAAGAGAAGCTACTCCAAGAAATTTTCAAAGAAAGGAAAAGGAGAAGCTCACATAGGAGAATGGATCACTGATGAGGAAAGTTCAAGTGAAGAACCATCTTCGGATGATGAAAACTCAAGGTCAAAAGGGCTAGCTGGGCTTGCCCTGGATGAGTCAACTCCTCCACCACCCTCATTTCCTCTATGTCTGATGGCCAGAACAGATGAGGAAAAGGTCAGTGATTCTCCCACATATGACGAGTTAGTTGAGATAGTTGAAGAATTAAACAATGCTTTGCATACTAAAACAACTTCAACTAGAACTCTCAAAAAGACTATTGCCAGCTAGATCAATGACCAAGATTTATTAAAAGATATACATGACGAGCTTACTCATGAACATACAAAGATTATGAAAAGTTATGATGATTTGATTTCAAGTCATGCTTTGCTCGTTAAAGATCATAAAGATTTACAGAATAAATATTATGAGTTAGAAATTAAAAATGAAATGCTCGTAAACAAGTTTGAACATGTCTCTGTTTGTGATGCATCTATTTCGTGTGACTTGTTTACAAATGAAACTATAATCTCTAGTTCTTCTAGTTCTTGTGATGAAAGTTGCAAATATACTTCCTGTGCCAAAGAACTTAAGACTAAAAATGAAGAGTTAAAATTCAAGATAGCTATATTTGACAAAGGTTTAGAAAAAATGCTTTTGGGCGGTGCTACTCTTGACAAAATTTCAGTTGAGCATAGACCCAACTTGGGCAAAAAGGGCTTAGGGTATAAACCTAATGACTGCTCAAGAAGAATGGATCAAGCAAAACCAAAAAGGTTTTTGTCAAGAAAAGCACTCAATGTTATTACTGTCATAAATCAAACCATGAATCTAAAAATTGCTTTCTTGCAAATGCTCCTCATTCTAAGGTTAATAGGAGTTGTATGGTAGATGCCCATTACATGTTGTTTAAGAATTTTAGGGGTGAAATGAATGTTAAATATATTGGTCCTTCTAATCTGGATAAGAAACTTAAGGCTGTATGGGTACCTAAGTCTATGCTGCTAAACCCTTTTAGGCCTAAGATTATTGAGACTAACATTAAAGGACCCAAAAGTATTTGGGTACCTAAAATCAAGAAATGATTCCTCAGGTGAATTACAAGAGTGGAGGCCGGCATTGGGTGATTGACAGTGGATGCACCCAGCATATGACCGGCACCTCAAAAATGTTCACCACAATTGAAGGAGAAAGTGATCCAAGTCACAAAATCACTTTTGGTGATAACAGCAAAAAGAAAAGTAAAAGGGCTTAGTAAGATTGCTATTTCAAATGATCACTCTATTGACAATGTACTTATTGTTGAGTCTTTAAACTTTAATTTGTTATCAGTGGCTCAATTATGTGATCTAGGATTTCATTGTAACTTCTCTTCTGAAGGGGTAACAATATTTGACAAAAACGATAAGCTTATTTTCAAAGGTTTCAGGTTTCAAAATCTTTATTTAGTAGATTTCAAATCTAACTCCTCGTGTATCTCAACCTGTCTGTTAGCCAAAGTCTCTCTTGGATGGCTTTGGCATAGACGTCTTGGACATGTGGGTATATCTAATCTTAAAAAACTTTTCAAAAATGAGCTAGTGGTTGGACTGAAGGATGTAAAATTTGAAAAGAATAGACTTTGTAGTGCTTGTCAAGCAGGCAAGCAAGTAGCCAATTCTCATCCAACCAAAAGTATCATGTCCACCTCTAGACCTCTTGAACTGTTGCATATGGATGTGTTTGGCCCTACTTCATATGCAAGCATAGGTGGTAACTCATATTGTCTAGTTATAGTTGATGATTTTTCTAGATTTACTTGGATATTCTTTTTGCCAAATAAAAGTGAAGTTGGAAAGATTTTCAATTTTTTTTTGCAAAAAGGGCCCAAAATGAGTTTGATTGTCCCATTAAGAAAATCAGAAGTGACAATGGATCTGAGTTTGTTAATACCAACATTATTGAATACTGTGATGAATTAGGAATTAAACATGAACTTTCTGCCACTTATACTCCTCAACAAAATAGTGTAGTTGAAAGAAAGAATAGAACTTTAATTGAAATGGCTAGGTCCATGCTAGATGAATATAACACTTCTGATGCATTCTGGGCTGAAGCCATTAATACTGTTTGCCATGCTGTTAATAGACTCTATCTTCATAGATTACTTAAGAAAACCCCTTATGAATTATTGGTTGGTAGAAAACCTAATATTTCATACTTTAGAGTCTTTGGTTGCAAAGTATACATATATAAGAAGAGGACCCATTTGGGAAAATTTTAGACTAGGTGTGATACTGGTATCATGTTAGGTTACTCTTCTAAGTCCAAAGCTTATAGAGTATTCAATAATTCAACTGGCTTAGTAGAGGAAACTTATGATGTAAAATTTGATGAATCTAATGGCTCACAAGGTGAGTATGAGAATTTAGATGATGTAGGTGATGATGAGCTGGTGCAAGCAATGAGGAAAATGGAAGTTGGTGATATAAAGCCCAAGGAAGACAAAGATGATCCACCTACACACTCAATGGTACCACATGATGGAACTCAAGAAGAAGAGGAAGAAAAGGAACGAGAGCAACCAGTCATAATTAAAAGTCATCATACTATTGCTAAAGATCATCCCTCTGATCTAATCATTGGTGAAATCAGTAAGGGTGTGCAAACTCGCTCTAGACAAGCTTCTTTTTGTGAACATTACTCTTTTGTTTCTTTTGTTGAACCTAAAACAGTTGAAGAAGCACTAGAAGATGCTGATTGGATAATGGCTATGGAAGAAGAGCTAAACAATTTTGAAAGAAATAAAGTTTAGAGTTTAACAGAACGCCCAAAGGATCATAATGTCATTGGTACAAAATGGGTATTCAGAAACAAACAAGATGAAAATGGAGTGGTAATAAGGAACAAAGCCAGACTTGTAGCTCAAGGCTTCACTCAAGTTGAAGGACTGGATTATGGAGAAACCTATGCTCCAGTGGCTCGTATTGAAGCAATTCGGTTTCTTTTTGCTTTTACTACTTATTTTAATATCACTCTTTTTCAAATAGATGTAAAAAGTGCATTTCTTAATGGATTCATCGATGAAACTGTTTATGTTGATGCAACCACCCGGTTTTGAAAATTCAAACCTGCTTAATCATGTTTATAAGTTATCTAAAGCTCTTTATGGTCTAAAACAAGCTCCTAGAGCTTGGTATGAACGTCTTAGAGACTTTTTGATAATTAAGAACTTCAAAATTGGGAAGGTTGATCCAAGATTGTTTCTAAAAGATGTCAATGGAACATTAATGATCTGTCAAATTTATGTAGATGATATCATTTTTGGATGTACTAATGATTCTCTTTGCAAGGAATTCGGAGATATGATGGCAAAGGAATTTGAGATGTCCATGATAGGTGAGCTAACATTCTTTCTTGGTTTTCAAGTTAAGCAATTGAAGGAAGGAACCTTCATTTCACAAGAAAAATACACCAAAGATCTCCTCAAGCGTTTCAAAATGGAAGAATGCAAGCAAATCAAAACTCCCATGGCAACAAACACACATCTTGATCAAGATGTGGGAGGTAAGTCTGTTGACCAAAAACTCTTTAGATCTATGATTGGTTCTTTACTATACTTGACAGCATCTAAGCCTGATATCATGTTTAGTGTATGTATGTGTGCTAGATTTCAAGCTGCACCTAAAGAAGTTCACTTAAGTGTTGTTAAAAGAATATTTAGATATCTTAAGTTTACTTCTAATATTGGTTTATGGTATCCTAAGGGTGCTCCCTTTGAGCTTCTTGGCTATTCAGATTCTGATTATGCTGGTTGCAAAATTGATCGTAAGAGCACTTCTAGGGGTTGTCATTTGCTTGAAAGATCTTTAGTCTCTTGGTGTTCTAAAAAGCAAAATTCAGTAGCACTTTCAACTGCCGAAGCTGAATATATAGCTGCAGGAAGTCGCTGTGCTCAAATTCTGTTCATCAAACAAACATTTCTGGATTTTGGGATCAAATTTGATAATGTGCCTCTGTTATGTGATAATGAAAGTGCAGTAAAAATAGCAAACAATCCGGTCCAACATTCTAGAACTAAGCACATTGAAATCAGACATAACTTTATTCGTGATCATGTTGCCAAAGGCGACATTGTGCTTAGTTATGTAAGAACTGAGGATCAATTGGCTGATATCTTTACTAAACCACTTGATGAGGGAAGATTTTCAAGATTGAGAAATGAACTAAATATTATTGATTATTCAAATGTTGTTTGATGTCACACTAAGGAGGAGCAAGTTTGCTTACTGTGCATCTTTTGATACCCACAGTGTGAATAAATAAATGCAGAGTGATGAATCATAATCAAATTGATATTTTCGTAACTATCTTTAATTTAAGAAAATGCTTCTGAAAAGGTCCTATCTTCCTATGCTTCTTCCTTATCTCATCTGAAACATAGTACCTAAGCAAAATCTTTGTTATTTCAAAACCTTAGTGACAAATTTCACTAGTTATATCTATTTCAGCACATGAGTCTTTTAATTGAGCTTAAGTTGCAAATACTCATGCTCATGTGAAATCTAGACTCAAACATTTCCTAAAAAGTCATAATTCTTTCTAATTTATATTTCTGCTGTTGTTTTACTCATCTTAGTTATATCTGTTATTTTCAGAGAATTTCTTTTATGACAGATTTGATTCAGTTAAAATAAATGACCTATTGATGACGGACAGGTCTAAGCCATAGCACGTGTCCGTCATTAACGAAGTTTTTGGTTCGTGATCAAAAGGGGTTTATTTTGTGCTCTTGATTGAATCATGACTGACATATATGCAAATATTCTATAGTCTGATTCTTATCTAAATTCAAAAGACATATTTGATCCATTTTATAAAACTTTTTCTTCTTATCTCAGTTTTCTAAAAAGGGTGTTCAAAATCTTGTGAAAATGCTTTAGGTCTTATACTCTGCTAACCCATCCTTGATTTTTGGGATCCCTAGTTATTACCCTTATTGCTTTTCGCAGAAGGGGTCCCACCACCTATTATCAGGACGCCTGTTCCATTCAACCACCAAGCTTTATGGCGTCTGTTTCCCAAGATTCTTTTACTTCTCTCATCCTCATTCATTGCAGTAACTTCCTTCGATCAAAGCTTTCCCTTTGCAGTTCCTACTCCTTGCGTATCCTTCCCCTGACCAGAAACCCTAATTCCTTCTTCACCGAAGCAATCCCAAGTTGGGGCATTGGCAACAGTGGTCATCTGGTCATCTAGCGCAAGGATCTTCTAAAGGCAATGAGTTTAATCTGATTCTCTCCTGTACTCTCATCAAAACCCTAGAATTAGAACTTAGAAACAAGTGTTTGCTTTTTATTTAGATCGGGTTTTGTGCCTGGAAAGAATCTGCATTTGAGTTTGTCTAAAAACGGAGTAATCGAAATGAGGTCCAAGAATCCTGATAAGAGAGGTTTGATTGGAAAATTTGTTGACAAAGTAAAAGGCAAGAAACATAAAGTGTCAAGCTCTTCTCCTGGAATATCAGTATCTAGACAACCTCAAGGCCCTGTTGTGATTCAAGATGCTCATAGTGCTGAAAGAAAAAATAGAAAAATGGTTACTACTCATCCTATGAAAGGAAAAGGTAAAGATGTAGAAGAATTAGATTCCTCGGATGACGGTGAATATGAACTGGCGGTGATTCTTCATCGAAAATCCTGACTTAGTCTCTGAAGTTGATCTGCTAAGTAGTAAAGACTTGATAACTCTAAGTGGCAGAAAATTGAGAGCCATAAGATTAGTAAGTGAAAAGTCTTGGTTTCCAGCATCTAGACCTGCATTGGGAGAGAACTTTGTTTCTTTACTTCACAAGAATATTTGTAATGTTTATCAGAATAGGCTAGATGGAAAGGGAAAAGCTGTCTCTGCCTTGGCAAATCACCAATATGTGGATTGGGCACAGGTGAACTCCATTATAAGATCAAATATGCTGTTTGACTGCATAAACTCCACCCCTGGTTTGGCTTCTTTAATATCAAATAAGACCATACCCTAGAGTGAGTCAAGAACCCTAGAGTTCTATGCATCTTTGCTAGTGAACAAACAAAGAGAGTATATTATGTTCACTACAAATGGAAAGATTAGAAAAATAAAAGCTGCCCAGTTTGAATCAGCCATTGAAGTTTCAAGTCCATTAGTAAATAGAACCAGAGTTTTTGAAAAGATGTATCCATGTCAAAGATGGAGATTAAATGGTGACATGCTTGATCTGCAAGTATCTGCCCATATCTACAAGGACATCACAAGTACTGATTTCAATCCAAATAGAGCCTCTTGCTTGTCTGAAGAAGCAAAAGTGTTGTTGCTTGTCTTGAGGCACACCATATTTCCAAGATCCGGATACAGAGAAGGTGTGCCCCCAACCCTAGCTTGGCTGCTGCACCTAATACTGTCAAGACAACCCATTGATCTAGTAGATTATATTTTTGGGGAAATGGAAGAGGCTATCTACAGAAAGATGAGTAGTTCTCTGCCTTTTGCTCAACAAGTCACTCAAGTTCTGTTGGCACAAGGAATTATCTCTCAGAATGAAATGAAAAGAGACTTTAAGTGCCTTCCAAAGAAATACAATATGCACAAGTCAACTGGACAGAATCTGAGGGTCACTGGATTTCTACAAAGGTTACAAGAAAATCAGCCTGTCGAAGAAGAAGAACCAATGCACCATAATCAAGAAGAAGAAATGGATGAACCAAGTAAGGAATTAGCTCTTGAATATGGTTCCTGTAAGAAGAGGAGTCGGATGATGGGCGAAGATGATTTTGGCAATAATAGTCAGAGTGGACACTCTCAGACTCATAACAGTGGTAGTGACCACTATGAGTCTTATGGCAGTTATCATTCATATAGCAAACAATCATCCTTGAGCGATTATGCAAACACCGATAGCTCAAGCCACAGACAACTGCCTTCAGACCACAGTCATCAAAGTTCAAGCAGAAATAAGTCTGGAAATAAAAGAGAGCCTAGTGCTCACAGTATACACACAAGTAAATCTGGAAAAGAGCCTAGTGCTCAAAATGTCAGCAAAAGAGAGTCTGGAAAGGAGACTAGTGCTCAAAATGCTGGGAAAAGTAAATCTGGAAAAGAGCCTAGTGCTCAAAGTGGACATAAGAGTAGAACTCCAAGTCATGGTCACTCTCTAAGGCCTGGTATTCAAGTTTCAGTCCACTCTCCAGAACCCACAGAAATAATGGATAGTCGTAACTCATGGTATGACCAAAGGCTAGTGGATGATGGTGCGACTGACATCATGTCAAGCTCGGTCGCTCAGTCACTGAATGAAGAACAACAAATTCACCACCTTCAAGAATTAGCAACAGCAGCAAGGTTCATGCAAGATTAGAGTTTTGGGTCTGGTGCCCATGATTATGAGGCTGGTGGGTCTGGGATGCCTCAAGCATTTGAATCACAATATCCACTTCAGGCAGCTCATCCAGAACATGATCAAAGAAACACTTTCCCTGGATGGCAAAACCTTTTTGACTATCAGCATCCCTCTTCACCTCCTCAAATGCAAAGTGAGCCAGCACAACAAGAAGCTTATCAGTCTCAAGAGAACTTCTTTGAATCCCAACCTTCATGGTTTACCTCTTTTGAGCAGCGATATTATCTTTGATCAAAGGGTTTTCAAATTGCATATCTTAACGATCAGCAGTTGGCGGCTCAAAGGCATGAAGAGCAAATGAGAGTTCTTCAACGATTATAATGAACAAGCTCAAGAACAGATGAAGAAACACTATGAAGAGCAAGCAAACTTGAAATGAAGCTCGACCAGATTTGGGGACTTAAGCTGGGTTACTCACTTGGCACAAATCGAACTGATTAAAGACGGACTATATGATATGAACGGAAAATTGATACAAATCACAAGCACACGAGAAATCAAATTGAATTTGCACACACATCGAATCAAGTGTCTGTTGTGGATCGAGAAGACCAAAAGCGATTTACGGGAATATCTTGAGGATGCTCTTCTAGAAATTGGACAGATGGCTGATCATCATCTTGGTGGAATGATTAGCCTTAGCACATCCATAGACAACATAAATGAGTCCCTTGACAAGCTGAAAAATGATATTCATAGCTTGGTTCTTCAACCTGGAGAGCCCAACTACCCTAGCTGGCATGATCAAGCTATGTCCCAACTGCCAAGTTCACAAGCTCAAGAGAGAAGAGAAAATGATGATGTGCAGATTATGTCACCTCCAAAGGAAAGCTCAGCTCTTGGTTAGCTCAAGAGGTCCTTCTCCAGGCGCAAATAGGACTCTTTTTGGTTTTGATGCCAAAGGGGGAGAACTTTCTAGGTTCCTTAGGTTCTATTTCTTGTGTTAAGTATTAAGTATCAGACATT
Source organism: Guadua angustifolia (assembly GCA_036346375.1). NCBI lineage: Eukaryota > Viridiplantae > Streptophyta > Magnoliopsida > Poales > Poaceae > Guadua > Guadua angustifolia. The sequence goes on along the minus strand of CM070514.1, from coordinate 31,619,525 downwards.
TCTTCAAGTTTGTTATCTTATGAAGTTCCTTTGATTAAGTTTTTCTTTGGTATGCTCTGAACTTATCGTTGAATGATCAAATAATGGTCTGTTGAATATTATCTTTGTTATATGTAGTTGTATATTACTAAGCACTGATAAATGCTCCATCTACAAATGATCTGATATCTGCTATTTATGAAAGTTCTGAAAAATTGAAGTTTTAAGGATCTAATATAGTTCTAAACTCATCTCATTTGCCAAAGATTAGATCATGCATCTATTGAGGGGGAGCACTTTCATCTACATATATCTGTTTATACCCTGTCAAGATAACTCCGTTTTGCAAAATAAGCGAGACTTTATTAACTGAAAAAAGGTATGTTGTCATCAATCACCAAAAAGGGGGAGATTGATAGCATCTAGGCCCCTCAATTTCAATCCTGTTGTGATAATGGGTTTTGGTAATGATGACTGAGTTAATAAGTCTTCTAATTACAAGAAGCATGTGAGGAAATCATGGATGAAACAGGTCGGACAAGCCAGATTAAGGTATTTGTCTTCTAGTTTATGACTTTGGAGTTGATTCAAGTCAAATAGCTAGGATTGTTTTGTTTTTGGTTGTACTATAAAGAGGGACTTTGCACAAGTTGGTGGTTTGGTTCATAAGGCTAAAACATAACTAAAATACTTGGAGCTAAAGATCATAGTCTTTCTGAACTTTGAATCAAAATCCAATGTTCTACTTTGTGTCCAAAGATGGTGACGGACCAAAGTTGAATTGGTCATTTCCAAGTCTGTCACATTCTAGCCAAAATTCTTATCACAAATCAAGGTCAATCATGTCCAACATCTACATAATCTTTAGTCCATTTTCTTTATTAAATTCAATTTGTTTTCATCGGACCAAAACTCATGTTCTAATTTGCTCTAGTCCATAGTGAAAACCTCATTAAAGAATTAGTGAACCTAGCTTACCCATCTATGATGGACTAAATTTTTGGTCCGCCATATACTTATGTTCATCTGACCAAAGTGTCTCAGCTGCCTATCTATGACGGACTAAATTTTTGGTCCGGCATACACGTGCACTTCTAAACCTGAAGTTTTGTCCGGCATACATTCAAAATATCAAATTTATCTGTCAAACCAAACCTCGACGTTCAGTCTTTTAATCCACGATCAAAGATATACTTCATTTATGTGAGTTGTTCTTATAAAAGACCTAATGTGTCCAATTCAAGGTTAAAGTCCGTATCAAATCTCTAATCCTTTGATTTAAACTCCTTTTGTATTAAAACTGATCATTAGCTCTGACTTGCATTGCGACCCATCTATGACGGACAAAATCTTTTGGTCCGCCATACATGTGGTCCTCCTTTTGCTCTGATGGACCAAACCTGCTGCGCTTCACACGTATGACGGACTAAATTTTCTGTCCGTCATAAACATCTATTTTTAGTCCGTCACACACATGATCAGTATCGCTAACTTAAGATTTCTGTCCGCTGTAAACGTGTCTTTAGTTGAAATTTTACTTTCTGACACGTGCAACGGTCACTGTGGTAGGTACAACGGCTATTTTTCATCAGAACACCTATATAAGCATTGCCTGAGCCATCTACCATAGGACTTTATGAACTCCTTGTCATTTTAGCATTCAAAGAGCTCTCATTCACTAAAGGAGTCTGTGCTTCATCTGCAAACACAAAATTCTCATCCTTTCAAAGTGTGTGAGCTCCAAGTTTGTGTCTAGCAGTGAGTTCTTAGTGAGTGAACCAAGAGACAGAGCTTGTGCAAAGTTTATTACTCTTGGATCTCGGTGATCCTAGATAGCTTGGAGGAGGTGAAAAGTGCGACCTATCCAAAGAAGATTGTGGAAGGCCACTTTTTGTTGTGAAGGGTTTGTAGCTCACCTCACAGGGGTTGTGAAAGAGCTACCCGAGTGGATACCGTGGCTACTGCGACTAGCTGTGGTGAAGCTATACTTCGTAAGAAGTGCTTCCACGTGGAATAGGAGTGAAGCTCTGAACCACGGGATAAATTACTTGTCTCATTCAGTTTTATCTTCTGTTGTGTTGTTGCTGTTACTCTGATTCGCCTCTTCAGTTACTACTTTCTGGTGTTACATTATCAAATTGTCTATTTGTTAGAATAGTTAATTGTAATTACTAATTTAAAATTAAAGAGTTGCCTATTCACCCCCCTAGGCCAATTCGTTCCTACATCGTCAAGAAGAAAGGCGGCAAGTGGCGCATGTGTGTCGACCACACCGACTTGAACGCCGCTTGCCCCAAAGATAATTTCCCACTGTCGCGCATAGACCAGCTGGTCGACGCGACGGCGGAGTCCCAGGTGATGAGCTTTCTGGATGCCTACTCAGGCTACCACCAGATTAGCCTATCCCCTGAAGATGAAGGGAAGACTTCGTTCAGTACGCCGTTCGGCACGTTCTGCTACAAGACTATGTCTTTCGGTCTGAGGAACGCTGGAGCAACCTTCCAGTGCCTAATGCAGAAGACTTTCCCAGATCAGATAGGTTGAAACCTGGAGGTGTATGTAGATGACATTGTGGTGAAAAGTAGGCTCGCCTCGGGTCATGTAGCTAACCTTGAGGAAACATTTTGTAACCTCAATAGAGATCGAATAAAACTTAATACTGAAAAGTGTGTCTTTGGGGTGAAAGCGGGAAAAGTGCTCGGCTACATGATCGGGCTACAAGGCATCGGGGCAAAACTGGAAAAAATCGAAGCTATTGAAAGAATGTGGCCTCCCAGCTGCGTGAAGGAGGTCCAAGCCTTGACCGGGCGCATGACGGCTCTGAGTCATTTTATTTCTCGGTCAGGCGAGCGTGGGCTACCTTTCTTCAAGGCACTTTGCAGGCACGAGGGTTTCGCTTGGACGGAACAAGCCAACCGCTCCTTCGAGAAGCTGAAGCAGTACCTATCCAGCCCACTTGTCTTAGCCACACCGAGGTCGAGGGAGCCGCTTCTGCTATACCTTGCAGCGACTCCCTAGGCCGTAAGCGCGGTATTGATGGTCGAACGAGATGGGGCGCAGCGACCGATATACTATGTCAGCGAGGTCTTGCACGGACCAAAGAAGCGGTACCTTGAGGTCCAGAAGCTCTTGTACTCGCTGCTCGTGGCTTTGAGAAAGTTGCGCCACTACTTTCAAGCCCACAAGGTCGTCATTCCGATCAACTTTCCGCTTAGGGAGATCCTAGGAAATCGGGACGCCGACGGCCGGATAGCGAAGTGGGCTATGGAGCTCGCTGAGTTCGATATCCACTTCTCGGCTCGCACGACGATCAAATCCTAGATTCTGACAGACTTTGTAGCGGAATGGACGAATTCGGTGCCACCCGCCGTCGAGCCCGACGGATCTGAAGATGGTTGCTGGAACATGTACTTCGACGGGTCCCTAGCTTACGAACGCTCGGGGGCTAGCGTCGTGCTGGTATCCCCTCAAGGGGATTAGCTCCAGTATGTCATCCAATTACACTTCACCGTGACCAACAACGCGGCGGAGTATGAAGGCCTCTGGCCGTCTTTTGGCGAGCGCAAAGCGTTCGAGTCCTTGACCGATCAGAAGAAGCGATTCGCAGTTGGTTGTCAACCAAGTTAACAAGGAGTATCAGTGTTCCGATAACTCAATGGTGCTCTACTTGGTTGAAGTGAGGAAGATGGACCGGTACTTTAGAAATTTCGAAGTACTCTACATCCTCAGGAAGGACAATTCCCTGGCCGACCATCTCTGCAAGGTCGGTTCCTCTCAGATGCCCGCCCCACCGGGGGCGCTCGTCGAGCATATGTACAAGCCCTCCATTCCCTTTGTAGAGGAGGCACCGGAGATGTGCGGTAACATCTCCCTCCTCAAGCAGGGTGCAAACTGGATGACGCCATTCATCCAGTACCTTAACCATGGGACACTGCCCGAGGAAGAAGCCGAGCGTTCCTGGCTTATAAGGCGGTCCTCTCCATACAAATTGATCGAGGGTGCCTTATACCGCAAAGGGGCACTTGGAGTCTTCTCCAAGTGCATATCTCGGGAAGAAGGCGATTTCCTTCTCAGAGATATCCATGAGGGAGTGTGCGGAGCTCACTCGTCTTTCAGGATGCTCATGAGCAAAGCCTTCCAGTTGGGATATTATTGGCCAACGGCCTTAGCTGACGCTCGAGCGATCGTGACGACTTACCGGGCATGCCAGTTCCATGCCCGCAAGGCAAACCAGCCAGCGTACGCGCTTCAAACTATCCCGCTCTCATGGCCGTTTTCGACCTGGGGGTCGATATACTCGGACCTTTCCCCCGTGGTCGAAGGGGTTGCAAATTCTTACTCGTAGCCGTCAACACTTTCACTAAGTGGATCGAGGCTGAACCTGTATCAACTATTTCGGCTCTAGCATCCAGGAGATTTTTCCGCAGCAACGCGGTGACACGTTTTAGGGTCCCCAATCGCCTCATCACGGATAACGACACTCAGTTTACTAGTGAACTGTTCCAAGCCTACTGCGAGGACATCGGGACAAAGGTCTGCTTCACCTCTGTAGCTCATCTACAGAGCAACGAAGCGACCGAACGAGCAAACGGCCAAATCCTTCAGGGGATCAAGAAGAGGGTCTTCAAAGACCTCACCCAGCACGACAAGTCATGGGTGGACGAGCTTCCTTTCGTCCTGCAGTGCATTCACACTCGTTGAGCAGACTCTGGCGAAATGCCTTTCGGCTAGTCTCTGATCTTTGAGGCCATTCTGCCCGGCGAAATTGTGCTAGGCTCCCAAAGAGTGCACCTGGTCGATAGCGTCGACCAACAGCTCGAGCATCTCCTCGACCTCGACCTCACTGAGGAGACACGCGAAAGGGCGTTGCTGTGATCCGCCGTCTACCTACAAGCTCTTCGTAGGCATGCGGCTAAGTCGATTCGGCTAAGAACCTTGCAAGTTGACGACCTTGTCCTACGTTCGATCCAGGACACGTTGAAGGCCAACAAGCTCTCCCCTAGGTGGGAAGGTCCGTTCACGGTCATCTCGATGGCACACCTGGGGGCTGTCTGCCTAGCGATGGAAGATGGTCGGGTGCTCATGAGTTCCTAGAATATCGCCCAGCTGCGCAAGTTCTTTGTCTAAGCTCGCATTTACTTTTATGTTTCGCGCTTGCTCAACGGTTTTTCCTGTAAAAATTCAGTTCCTTCGCCCACATGGAGTCCGTTACCCGCAAGGTTTTGTGAATGCTTTCAAGGTCATTGCCCGTTGATAAGCCGACTCAGTCTCGCATAAGGGCATACTTTTTCCACACGATCTTGGTGATGGGACAAGTGTGTCGGGCAGGAACATTCACTTCAAACATCCTTATTCTAAGGTTTGGCTAGCGCGCACACGAACGTACAGAGCACCACGACCAAACGCCCAGTCACTAAACTCGCCGCCAGAGGCTTCAGTCTCCATAAGTCGACTATTGTCCGCAGTAGTTTTTCGCTGCATGTTCACGGTCGCATTCAGACACCCTCTCGGCCGGTCCAGAGTTTTAGTTCGATTCGCGTGTGTTTGGTTGTCGTGCACTCTGTCGGGCAACCACGCATACTTCCTCGCCAATGGCTATGCTCGCAAATCAGGGGTATGTGTCCAAGACGCTAAGGAAGTTAAGACCTCGCACGTTCCCTTCTCCTGACTTGGCCCATGCTCGCAACTCGGAGAAGTTGGTGACTTGGTCGGGGGAGCAACGCGCATTTTTCTAACTCTCCTGCGAACGAGCTCGTGCTAGCAACTTAGGTGCACGACTTTCATTCACAGCGGGGGCTAGTAGGAACGGGCTACGCACCAACGTTTTTCCAGAAAACGCACTTGTGTCTCATTCTAACTCAGGCCCTTATTTGTCTATCTTTCGGGCATGTGTTGCCCATGTTTCGTTCTAACTCACATTTCCATCTGCCTATCTTCCGTATGTTCGCCTTGCATTTGTTGTTTGCAGGTGATCACCAGAAAGATACAAAAACAACAAAGGTACAAGACAAAAGACAAAGTATCGAGGAGAAGAATTATTCTTTATTCACAATGTCAGGAAGTACAAAAAGAGAAGAAAGAAAATCTTCTACGCCCTGGGCCTTGCTCCTCTAAACGCCGCGAAGAGCTTCTGCCTCATTTCATCGAGCTTGGCCTCGAGGTCGAGCACCTTCCGCCGAGCTTCCCATCCTTCGCGGGCTTCCTGGCGGAGCTGCTCTGTCTCCTCCTTGCCATAGTCAGCAAGCTCGGCAGCCTCCTGCGTAGCCCGGCCCAGCTCTGCCACCTTCGACTCAAGAACTTGGGAGTGTTGTTTTTCTTACTTGAGCTCTAGCTCGAGCTTGCAAATCCTCTCCATATTCTTGGTAGCGTTTTCCTCGGCCTGGCGGCATCTCTCCAAGATCAGCAGATCTCTGGCCTTAAGGTCATCTATCTGTTGCTCGAGCTTGGCCACTTGGGCGTCGTGATCGGCATGCAGCTTGACCAGAACCCCGGGTGGAACCGTCAAATCCGAGTCAAGTCCTTCTGGTGCATTGAAGCACTGCAGTGTAAAGATCTTAGACACCCCCCAGACTTCAAAGAAAAAACTACTACAAGAAGAAAGGAAGTATGCTTACCCGACCGAGGCGCACACAGAGGTTGTCTCGGAAAACCTTGGCGACGTCCGCCCCCCCGAAGATCAGCAAGATTTCCCTCAGCGACTTGGCGGGAAGCAGCCTTCCACCACAGCAAGGAGTTAGCGAGATTTCCTCGGTGTCACTTGGCCACCTTGATTCGCTGGGGATGTTGCGTCATCCTCCTGGGCAAGAAGTTCGCTCGGGATCTTCTTGCTATCCCCTCGGGCATGTGGTTCGCCCGGGGACGTCGTGCCTCCCTCCTGAGTGGCCGGTCCTCTCAGGGTCTTCTCGTTGTCCACCCGAGCATGTGGTCCGCTTGAGGACAACGCAGTGTCCTCTCGAGCATGCTGTCCGCTCGGGGGCTCCTCGCTCTTGTCCCAAGCTGATGATTCGCCTGGGGACCTCGTGTTCCCTTGGGCAGTGTTTTCACCCAAGATCGCGAGATCTTCTTCCTCCCCCTCCCGAGCGTCTGCTATACTCGGGAGGGTCAGGAGTGCGCCCTGGGGGGCTGGCCCCTCTAGGGCAAGCAGTTCCTCGGCTCCTTGGTCGGTGTCGTCGACGAGCTCGTCCGCCATCGCCAGATCGACGGCCTCGCCCATCACGCGGTCAGCAAGGAGGGCGAGCTCCCTCTTTGAGACACGATCAAGGATCTCGTCAACTATTTTTCCGCAATCCGAAAAGACCTAGGAGCTATCACGCCCACGTCAATAGAGTGGGGTTAGCTCGGATAAGGGTGAACAAAACAAAAAGCAGCAAGGAACAAAAATAAGAAGATGGAGCTCGGGGACTACCTTGAGCGAGCTCCTTGCTGTTATCTCCGGTGGGATTGGCCACCGCCGCAATTACGAGCTCGGCCTTCTTCTCCGTGGCGTGGCTAATCCTCTCTAGGAGGGGGTTGACCTTCTCCATGTCGACCGCCTCCAGCGTCTTCTTCGAGCGCCCACACCTTGTCACGAGGGGCGCCACATCCTCGTCGTCCTCCTCCTCGGGCTCCACAGCCCGAGGGCCGAAGTAGCTTGCTCGAGCTTAGCCTTGAGCTCAGCAAGTTGACCTTCCAGCGCCTTGCGCTCGGCCTACCTCGCCTCCTTGACCAGTTTCGCCCTCTCCGCGATCTATTGCAAGCGGGCCATCAGCTCCGGTTTCCTCGCAGAGTAATCCTTCATCCAGGCATCCAGGCCGCTTACCTCCTTCCTGTCGGCAAACTCCATGTGCTGCCGTAGAGGGCTCTTGATCGAGGTCGCCCGCCTCTTCGTCGATCGAGTGGGGGGCGGTGGCGGTGCTTGTCTCTTGCCCCTTGCCTTCTTGCTCTTGGCAGCAGCGACGAGCACCCCTTGGACGCCCAACAAAGGCTTGAGCTCGGCCACTGCCACTTCGAGGGTGACCTTCTCCTGTCAAAAGCAAGGAGACGTCAGAAGATGCTCGGGACGCTTTCCCTCGAGCATGAATTGTAGAAGAGCTTACCACTTCGCTCCGCTCGAGCACATTCTTCAGGACCTGCCGCCCGTGCTCGAGTTCCTTGCCCTTCGGGGTGCCGAACATCATCAAGGCCCGCTCCTCACCCAGTCGAAGCTCGGGGCTGCCACCGATCAATAAAAAGAGTCAGCACGAGCATAAGTGGTGCATGCAGAGCAGAAATCGATCAAGATCAAGAAGCTTACCAGAGTCAGCCTCTCGGGTGAGGTCTTGCCACCCGGAGACCTTGAAGAAGGGGTGCTCCCTCCTCCTCAGAGGGGACACATTGTTCCTGAGGACGTCCCGGACGGTGTCCCGACCAGTGAGCCCCATGTTCATGAGCTCGCTGATCATCATCAAGGCCCGCTCCTCAGCTTGTACGGGCAGGCGCGGGGTCTCGACGCTGGGCGCCGCCGTTCTAGAATAGCAGAGAGCGCTTCCCACCGCCTTCCTCAGATAGAACCAGAAGTCGGCCTAGCCCGACACCGAGACTTTAAGCGTGAAGAAAGGGTACTCGTATGGTCAGTTGGGCCGCAAACGAAAATAAGCAGAGCCGATGGGAGAAGCCGCACCGGTGCGAAACAAAGAATAGAAATGGAAAAAGAGGCTCGCCGTGGGCAGGATGCCCATGAATCCCTCGCAAAGGTGCGAGAAGATGGCCAAAATAAGGATGGAGTTGGGGTTCAGGTTTGTGATCTCGCACTCACAGTGGGCAAGTACGGATTCGAGGAACTCGCTCTCGGGCATTCGAAGCCCGTTGACGATGTAGAGCTTCGCCGCGTGGCGATTCGTCATTCTTGTGTGAGGAGCTCCTTCGTCATGAGGATTCGCCAGTGCCCGTGATCGAGGTATCAAAGCCCTCAAGCGCCCGCAGCCTCTTCTCGGTGATCTTGGTCGGGCCGAACTTCGCCATGAGAAAAGTTTGGAGAAAGAAGTGCGCAAAAGCAAGAGAAAGCTTGGAAGTTGGAAAGCTTTGGAGTTTGATTGTGAAATGTAGAAGAAGAAAGTCTCCGTACTATCCCCGTCAGGTATATATAGGCGGAGAAGCCAATTTGAACCGCCCCTTGGATTCGTGAGAAGCGTCTTGCGGGGCGGTTTCCAAAACTGTCCGGTAAAGGAATGGTTTTCAAAAAACTGTTAGAACCGTACCCGCGAGGCTTCGCGGAGAAGGAACCGTCGCGACCTTTCGCTTCCGATTCCCGAGCCCCATTCTGGTCGGGCACCGAGCTAGATGCTAGGTTTCCGCCGGAATATGCTATGCTCACTTGCGAGCTAGGGACGCTCGGATGCTGCAGTAGTATTTCGCTGCAAGATTTTTATTCCTGAGGAAGGGTTGCTCGGATGCTGCAGTAGTATTTTGCGTTGCAAGGTTCTAGTTCTATTCCCGGGCCCTGTTTTGATCGGGCACCAAGCTAGATGCTCGGTTTCCGCCGGAATATGCTCACTTGCGAGCAAGGGATGCTCAGATGCTGCACTAGTGTTTCACTGCAAGATCCTTATTCCATCCCCGAGCAAGTATTGTTCGGATTCCGCAGTAGTTTTTTCGCTGCAAGGCCCCTAATCCCTCAGGGGCTAGCTGTCGGGGATTGGGTAATTCCCATAAGGACCGTCGTACCCCGGCAGCCAATCTTCGGCCGACTATGCTTACGCTTGGACGGTGTCCCCAAGGAACACTCTCGGGTAGATCGACCTACGGGCCTACCCCGGCCTCAACTAAGCTCGTCTCCGAGCATGTGCTCTGTTCCCCGAGCATGCTTGCTCGAGAGAGTGTGATTGACGACCAAGTCTGAGGAAGGACCTCAGGCATGACCAGCAGGTCGGGCACGGTCCACGAAGACGACGTGATATTAATCACTCGGCGGCTCGAAGGACCGTACGGCCACGTCCTAAGCCCACTACACCCACGTCGTGGTATGGCGAAAAGCAAAGGAGCTGTTACACCCACGTCCGGGCACAGTAGTGGCATGTCATTCTGTAATAAATAATATAAGGCTGTAATGGTCTATAAATACCTCGTTGTATGTAACGTTTAGGGAGAGAGATCAACCGATCTAGCATCTTGCTATCTAATGACCCCTAGGGAAGACACTGTAGAGAAGAAAGCAAGCACTCAAACACATCTATAAGAAGTAGAGGGGGAAGAGGAGCTTGGTGCTCCCGAGCAAGCCCCCCCTGTAATCCATCCTTTGATAATAGTAAAGCCACTGGACGTAGGGTCGTTATCTCCCTTGTGAGAGGCCCGAATCAGGATAAAAAAGCCCTTGTCTGTTGTCTCATTTCGCACCATCCCGACCATCCCTCTTAGCTCGGCAGGTCCTCGGACGCTATACCCTCCGCGGAAAAGGGGCCCTGGTTGATCCCTCATTCAACAAGTAAGCTCGGCGGGGGACTGGTTCCCGAATCATCGACAATAGCTTTCACAACTAAGTTTCAATAGATTTTATATAGTTTTTACTAGGTTCCATAATAAAGTTTCATATGGTTTCGTGAGTTTCAGAAGGTTATGGTTAAGTTACATGACGTTCTCTAATAGATTTCATAATTAAATTTCAATAGGTTTCTTATGATTCAGGCGGTCAAGTGACTTGGATCCGTTTGCAAGTAAAGATGGTTCGGGGAAGTCCAGACGCGAGAGAGGCTTGGCGGCAAATCATTGGGGCCACATGAAAAGCACGAAGCATGGCGATGCTTCGAGGGAAAGGAAGATCAGACATTAGGGAAAATTGGTAATTTGACCAATACCGACGGTCGAGGTGGTTTAAAAACCGCAACGTTGGCCTAAGTGGTTTAGGTCATGCCAAAGTGCTGTTGAATGCAGATTCGGGCTCATGGAGCAGATTTGACAACAATGTAATGACTGCTTTAAGAATCATGTTTGTGTGAGTGAAAAACCCATTAAGAGTGTTGGGTTTTGGGTTAACCCATATAAGTGTGGATGGTATTCACTTGTAGTGTCTAGATTTAGGGTTAGGTTTGCCTACACTATATAAAGAGATGTAGTGGGAGGAGATATTTGAGACCTTAGACTTAGTCACTACAAGTGTTAGGGTTTTCCATAAGATTTTAGTGTTCGTGTGCGGGTGTGTGAGTGCTCCTTGAGAGTTCTACCCTCAGGTTAGAGGATTTGTAATCATATATCAGTTTTGCTCTCAGGTTAGAGGCTTTATAATCATCTATCTTGCTTTGAAATAAACGATCAAGTTCATGATCAAGTTTTTGCCTTAAATTTTGATCTTCTTCTTACTTTACTCTTAATCTTTTCTTGTGGTTTCTTTTTTGTTTGATCTTATGCTACCAAGGATGAACAATTGATGGATGCATCCTCTATAAATCATCTCTCAATCATCTAGGCAATCCTATTCTTGATCATCCAAGTTTCATCAAGAAACTGATTTTTGGGTCGAGAAGGTAAATTTTGAGGTAGATCTTGATCTTGTTCAGTTGGGAGCAATCTATTTAGGGTTCTTACTTGCTGTGACATGTGGGAGACTATCTAGGTCTATCTTGATCATCAAATCCCCATGAGCAAACTCAAGACAAAGTTTTTGTATTTGACTTGATTTTTGTGCAACATTCGGTAAATTCGAAAAAGGTCAGAATTTTGAAGTTAATTCTTACGATTTAAGGTTGGAATAGGTTTCTGACACCCATAGGAAGGTGCATACAAAGTTTCAATCAGCCAATCAAAAGATACACTAATTTTCATTTTTAAAGTCGTGTTGATTTACTGTTCATTTGCCTATTTTTTACTATTCATAGCGCTACTGCCATATTAATCCAATAGTACTGAGGTTAATGTTTATCGTGGCACTACCGACCTCTGTAGCGAGATAGTGTTGCCCTAGAGCTGATTTTTCAAGAAATTTTCTTCTTCTGTTCTTTTAAGGTCTCGGGAAGTTTTGGCTGGATTCTTTGGAGGAAAATAGTTATTGTGTGATCATTCACCCCTCTGATGTCATTCGATCCTTCAATTTTGAATCTCGTTTTTTATATCAAACTTTAAATCATTTGAAACCCATCGAAATTTGCTTAAACATGCTGTAACCTTGTGAAACTAGTTTTCCAAACCTGAAGAATGTGCTCTGAAACTTTGATGTTAGTCTCTTGAAACTTAGTTAAAACTTTTTTTAAATCTTGTTTCAGATTTTAAACTAGGCGGAATTTGTAGTTTCATATTAGAAACTCATTGAAATTTGTTGAGACATATCGAAACATTTATATAAACCTATTTAGAACTCCTATGAAAACTGATGAAACTTATAAAAGTGGTGGATGTCTCCAAATTTAGTGAGGCGAGCTGCGCCTTCGTCGGCGCATGGTAAGCTCTTTTCGTCGTCTCCTAGGAATGGTAGTTTTACCTATGAGTACCTCATCCGATAAAAAAAGATATAGATAGCACTTTAGACCTATAGGTTTACGAGTTTAAGTACCCGATAAACCCATAGGATGGATGCAAATGTCAATTTGTACCCATGAGTACCCAATGGGTATCCTATGACATGTGGATCCACTTTTTAGAGCTATATTAGAAAAACAAACTGACTGCTCGGCTGAGTCCGCTCCTCTCTGATTTCCCTCGCCCCCATTGCCTCCCTCCCCTCCTTCCCCTGCCCCCATCGCCTGATTGCCTCGCCCTCCCTCCCCTCGCATCTACCTCCCTCGGCGGTCAACGCCTGCTTCTCCCCTTGCCTCGCCTCCCTCGGCGCTAGCTCCTCCCATCGGCTCCTTTCGGCCCGGCGCGCATAGTGCCCAAAAGAAGAGAGGGAAAGGAGAAGTGAGAAGGAGATAGAGGGAGAGACGACCTTGACTCACCCGAAAATGCACTGCCCTCCATGCGTACCCTCGAGGTCTAGTGTTCCGGCGGGCCAAGCCATGGCGAGCCCGCGGCCGACAGGAAGCGGCGGCGTCACCGGGACGAGGCGATCTGGAGGTAGCTCCGCAAGGCCGGTTTTGACGAGGAGTCCTTCAGGCGCCGTGACAAAGATGACGCTCATCACCTATATCGCCCTACTCAAGTCCGAGGTACCTCTCTCTCCCTCTCCTAGCTCTTGTGGTGCGGTCGATGCGTCGGGTTTTGGCTCCTTGGTTCAATGGTTTGCCATTCTTGGTATGTCGGAGTAGTTCTTAGTGGGTTTCTTTTAGGGAGGAGGGAAGGCACAATAGACGAAAAGAATTGGCCGGTTGTCGTTGGAGAATCACCCACTGCCTCGCCTATGTCGCCACCTCCCTCGGCCTTCGGCGTCCGTGAGGGAGGAGCATGCGGCGGCCATGGCGCCCCGCTACCTCTTCGCTTTCGCCCTTCGGTGCTCGCGCACAGATCTGTACCTATGGGTACCCATTGGGTTTGGACATGGGTACAGATCTGTATCCATAATGTTTAGTTGGTTTGGGTAAACGAAACTTTATTCGGATTTGGATTTATGTTTAAGATAGTGATACTTAAAGATACCCACCCGATTGCCATCCCTACCGTCTCTATGCATGAAAAATAACACCGAGCAGACGGCAAGTTGCGCCCGCGACGGAGCGGCACGGCCCGCGACCATGCGCGCGATGCGAAAACGGCCGGGCGATGGACCGCGCGCCCGGTCAATTCGCATGCGCCCCAGCCGCCAGCCGATGGCACGCGCCCAGTGCCGTCGCGGCTGTGCATGCGTTGCCATGACAAATCGGGCGTAGGGTGGCAGGAGCCGGGTTCTCAAAAGTGGTCCCGCCAAGCCAGATCCATCTTGTGTCCAGAAATAAACTCGCAATAAATACGGCCATCCTCGAAATAGCACGGCAGGGCATTTTCACCATCTTTCATAGCATGCGTGTTTTCGTTTTCAGCTACCCGATCAGTACAGGAAACCACACAAGTACGCATCGATTCAGGACAAAATGCTACCGTGTTTATATGACCAAGCGGGTGGAAATACACCACCGAAGTCTGGAGCAGCTTCAAACCGTCGACTCGAAAACACGGTGACACCGACGTGGGTACGGCCACCGTCGATCTATCAGTTACCGACGAATCAAGTGCAACGACAGAGTTGTCGTGCTACACGAGCATCCTATTAACCAAACAGCACGAAGAGGCACATCGATCGACGTGGCTCGTGCTGGCCATCTGCATTTTGTCGGGCACGAGCTAAGGGGACGGTATCTGTGCTCTGTACGTCGAAATCTCACGCACTGTGCGCTGAGCTTCCCAGAGAGGAGGGTAACCGAGAGTTGTTGGTTTTGACGAAATGGAAAGCAAGTCCGCATGTGGATTGTAGTCTTGTGGAGACAGATCATGATTTATCTCGAGTATCCCGAGACATAACTAATTTCATAAGCTAAAGTTAAATTTAGATATTTTTAGTCGATATCGTTTCAAAATAAAAGCTATCTTCAAGAGATAAAGGCCGATACGATGTGGAGGAATTGAAGGACACGATCGACCTACACACTATAAAAAAAAGGTCATAAGACGAGCCAAAGAAAGAGACAATCCAACAATCAATCAATTCACATATACTTTTATTTATTTTCTGTCAATTAGGAGTAACTTTTAGACTTAGAATGTCTCTTTGTAATTCGTTCTTAAATAATAAAATTGCACATCGCCTATTTTGACTATCTTCGATTTACGCCAACTATCCCAGGTTTATTTTTATACCGATCTTGTTGTGTATCGCCTTTTTCAGAAAAAACAGATATTTATGTATCGTCTAATCAACTGTAATAGCTGTTTAGATATATCTTGTTGATTGAATTATCTAATCCGCTATGAGCACTTATTTTCGATCAATCTTGTTGATTGCAAGATCAAATCGTCTAGCACATCATGAACCTAACAAATCCGGTGTCCACCTGTGTTGAGGCTGATAGACTCTATTTCGACACCAAGTACTTATCCAACTATGCTGTTCAAGTTAAAGGATAATTTAAGTCGGACAACACCACGAGACCTGACAAGTTAAATCGATATGCCACCCAACATACATATAACTACCTGGTGTATTTTGAGTCCGAAAATACACCTGCCTTTATGATACTTTACGTTCATGATACGCATACATATAACTACGTTCATGATACGCATAACTACGTTCATGATACGCATAACTACGTAAAGTATCATAAAGGCAGGTGTATTTTGAGTCCGATTTAAACACCGCTGACCACGAACGATGGGCTTACCTAGTTAACTCCTGATCAAACGCTATGCCCTTTGGGAAATAATTCTCTGTTGGTTCAAGGTACTGGTAGATGGCACCAGGTTTTTTTTTCAGCGAAATTTCGCGAATTTCGGTCATTTTGGTCCAGAGCGGAATTCCGGAATTTCAGCGGAATTCTAGAATTTCAGCTGAAATTCGGCTTTTGGTTAGATTTTGTTGTTTTTTGTTTGAATTTGGCCAAAATTTGACAAAAATTTCGCGAAATTCCGGAATTTCACCTGTTTCGCTGGGGCTGATATTTCTCCCGAATCGAAACAAAAAACCCTAGATGGCACTGCTCATCTGGTGGTGGCAGCGACAGGTACACTCGCATGATAGCTGGCTAGCTGCATGTACGGATGGTCTAGTCCCTGTTCCTCGCTCCAAACTACATGTGAATATGGGTGCAATCGGTTCGGATTCGATCAGATATCGTTTTTTCTATATCCTAAACCATTTTTTTTTGTCAAATTCGGATTCGGAATCAGATAGTACCGGATACAAATACGGCGCGAATAATATCAGTCGCGGATTCGAATCAAATTCAGAGCGGAATCGATACGGCATCGAATATTTTTTATCGGATAACGCGTGAAAACAGATACAGTATAAAGCACATATATAGTATTGATTAACCAACCATATGAGTTCAATATGCAACAAGATTATCGTAGTCTAACAAGTCATTTTATCGGGCAGCCCAACAAAGTTGTAAAAGTACACTAAATTTGAATGGTACATATATGACTAGTTTCGAAACATAGAATAATACGTAAATAATATTACAATAAGTCAGTAACATCACCATGAGGTTCATAACTCTGTGTTTTCATAAAAGAGACAATACGACAAGTCGATGATATTTGGATTGCATCATACATGCATACAGATAGAAAACTCAACAATAACATAATCTTATATAAGAGTTTGAAGACCGAAGTGGTTATGTTAAGCTGACAACATCTCAAGAGACAACGAGTGCATGATGATGGTTACTTGTTCTCGATAAGCATTCAATCATTATCAGCCGCCACCATAGTCACATCCTACAAAATAAAATGTAACAACAGTGCATGATATGTTTAATAACAGTCACATCCTACAAAAGCTACTTTCTTATATTCTGCTTGAAACCAGCAAGGTTTGGTTGGGGTCAGGTGAGGGTTTGTCTTGTATCAGTAACTAATAGAAACGGGTAAACCATTCGCTAAGAGGCATTCTCAAAATTTTGTTCTGGGCTGTATATTGTGGTCAAAGTCTCAAACTTAGGGGGAAAGAAAAAGTAAAGTTCATATACTAAGATCAACAAAACAAAACAATGAGTGCACATAATCTTAGAGGCAATTAGCATTTAGCTTGACTCTTCGGGTCATAGTATATGAGCATAATGTTCCTAGTTAGGTGCAACATCACGAACCCTGTGAAATATTGGTTCTGTTATCTTGGCATTCAATTTATTTTGTGCTTCTGACAAAGGGGGAGAAGAGCTGTCAAAAGAACTAGAAATGCCTCCCAACATACATATCAGCATATAAAACTATCAATTCTGTTGCACATTATGGTATGATCAAGTGGAACAATTTATCACATATTGAGAAATAATCGAAGAGTGATAGACTTACATATAATATCAATTTATCAGATTCACTTGAACGGATGAAACAATAATGGTGAATCCAAGGTAACGATCATGTCTAGTATTTCTTTTGGACAAGACCACCGAAACAATTTGCACAACTGAAACAAGTTCACATTTTATAAGGAGAAAAGGTATGGTTTTCAGTGAGAAATAAGTTCACATTTTATAAGCAAATAACATGCTATTCCTCATTGCTATGCTTATGATTGGTAAGCCAAGCACACTATCTTGCTGGCTTCTCTTATTGATGGATTAACTCATAACTCACTGATATCTTGTTCTGCCTCTCTACTCCACTACTACACATACTTTGACTTCAAAATATAACATGCCACAGATAGCTCTCTGATTTAAGCGAAGATCCTATTGAGCTTGGAAGGCTCCTTGAAAGGCTATTATTTCTGAGAAATCTGGTCACAACAAAACTTGAAAACATTAGCAAGATGAAAAATGAAAATCTTTTGTTCCTTAAAATTATCTTATAGTAGTCATAGGCTAATAGCAGATATGGGAGTAGAATTATCCATCACCTACCTGGCTACCTCTCGATCTGGGATGGGCAGCAAGCCAGCAATCAGCAGTCAACACGAGATGAGATTCCCCAGAGCGGGCTGTGACAGGGATCCAGAAGGAGCGGAGGGCGGTGACATCTAATGACAAGAGGGGAGCACCGGGACGGGCGAGGGAGCGAAGGGCAGCGGAGGGATTGGCAGAGCAAAGGGCGGTGCTGTGACAGGTGGAGCAAAGGACAGTGCCGAGTGGCAGCGGGACCAGTGGAGAGGGGCGGCGATGGGACGGGCGGGCGGAGGTGACGGGACTTGGGGCTGGGGATGACAGGAGTGTTGACAGATGGACCGAGCACAAGGGCAGGCGCTGGGATGGGTAAAGCAAAAGGCTCCGCTGGGACGGGCGGAGCAAAGGACGTGCCCAGGCCCAAGGGGCGGTGGGACGGGAGGAGAGAGGGGCGACAGGACGCGCCGTCGCTCGAGACTCGAGAATTGAGACTAGAGATTGGAGAAACTAGGGTTAACCAGTTTAAGATACGGGCATTATGGGTGGATATCCGATTTGTATTAATTCCAAAGCATACATGGTTTAGTACTATATTACCTAACTACGTGAAGGAAAAACAATTTATAAGATGGAGTCCTTGCCACTCCTTAAATAATATGACACATGTCATGCGGATGGCATAGGGTGGACATTGGCTAAACACATATGCACGCGCACATTCACATATTTTTGCATGAAAATTCGCTTGACTTGTGACAAATGACTGCACCACGTCGTATGGTGACTCCTGACACTTTGAATTGACCTTTTGTTTTGTTGAATCTTGATATTATCTCTCCATTAATTTTGTTTAAATGTGATTTAAATATCTATTTTAATTCGGTTTAAGTGTCATAATGCCATCAGTTTTCAGTGAGTTAATTGACATAATGCAGCTAGTTACTTGTGAGTAACTGCCGCATTCAACTGACATAATGTTGTCAGTTACTGACGTGCATGTATATAAACCCCTAATCTTGCTATTATCTCTCCATTAATTTTGTTTAAATGCGATTTAAACATATATTTCAATTCGGTTTAAGTGTCACAATGCTGTCAGTTTTCAGTGAGTTAATTGACAGAATGCAGTTAGTAACTTGTGAGTAACTGCCGCATTCAATTGACATAATATTGTTAGTTACTAACGCGCGTGTATATGAACCCCTAGAGATGTCCCGGCCAGACACATCGAGTTCCTCCTCCATTCTTCCTCCTCGTCTCTAGATTGTTGTACTATTGTGTTGAGCGGTTGAATCTACTTGACCTTCCTCCTTAGCATGCCTTTGTGAAGGAGGGTAAGCGATATCTGAGACATCATTGTAGAGATCACTGACGAGGCCTTGATAAGGTTTATAGGTAGCACATCTGCGTGACCGCTTTGCTTCTTTCTTGACATCGACAACTTCCACGACATTAATTTATAATACTTGAGTATATTTTGAAATACAATGTGTTGCCTGTTGTTTTATGCATCTCTAGAATAAAAATATTGCGCATATTACTAATATATGTAAGACAGCTTCTACAATAAATTATATCTTAAGGTTATCTCCATGAGATTCTGCAATATTTTAATTATAGTATGAAAAAGTTTTTATTATAGATAATAACTCATGTAATTGTTTTTTACGCTGTCTATATGGTCATCTCTTCACAAAGAAACATATATACTCTCTCTCCTTATTCTCTCTTCTATATCAGAAAAATCTTACATTGTAAAACATATAGACAACTAACATCACATTATTGTACATGCCCTGAGACTATATGCATGCATGGTTTCTAGAATGATATAGATAAAGTATATCTCAATGCTCATTAGATGATATGCCATGTTTGGGACTAAAGATAGTTTTTTTTGGAAAGGATTAGCAGGAGCTCAACCATTCATTAAGCGAGAAGAAAAAAAGTAGTACAGATTAAAGTGAACCCGAACAGAAAGCGAAAGGGACAAAGGTTCAGAGAGAACCGAACCTTAGCTAAGGGGCTTAGAGGAAAAGGAATAACAACATTGGAACGTTACGATAACATTAGTAATTATTATAATACTGTTAGGATGATGAGGGGAAACTGCAACTTTGTCACAGTGGCTTGACGACTGTTAGGACCAAAAACCCTATGACGCGACATTTCCCAATGACACTCGTCAACTTCGAACATTTTCTACAACGTTGTTGAAGACCACATGCACAATTTGATAGGAGTTGCTGAAGATCCTGTTGTAGGTTTATACTAATATTCCTGCCATGTCCTTGCGCCGCTGAGAACCTGTGCACTGGAGAGCCTGTTCCCACCATGTGGACACATTGTAAGTGAAACTTAGTGAAAGAGATACTATCGTATGGGGCTACATCTAGTCGAAGACCTTCCTCCATACTTGCCTTGCGAATGGGCATCTAAGGATGAGATGGGTTGCTGTTTCCGGCATAGAAAAACAAATAATAACAATAGTAAAATTTCTCATTTGTTTTTCCAATAACCTACTCGTGATTTTAAACCATAATCCAACCTCCATATTCACATTTGTTTTGATACAATCATACACCACAAAGGCGAGTAATTATAACAAAGCCTTTCTAATACCTATCTAAACCCGATACTACCCACTAATGTTTCAAGACTGATGGGACTAGCTACCACATTCAGGGCCCCCCCTCTTGCGCCATGTGAGCCTACCCGTGCGAGGATTGGTTACCACAACCCAGATCTCACACCATCATTAATAGTACCAAAGTTTAGACACAACAAATTAATCAGTTAGGTCTGTTTCATACCAGACTTATGGTTGTGTGAATGACTCAGTTCAAATTCTCGCAAGGTTAAGTCCTTAATTGATCAAGACAAAACTAACCAAAAATCATCATAACCATGAACCAGCAAATGCCATATAAGTAATGCGACCGCCTAAATGTCACATTGTCCCATCACAAATTCTTACCACTTGCCTCAATCTAAATCATTTTACCATCCTAGTTGATTTACCATGCTCCACATGCCATCAACAACAATAACATTGTGTAACAACACTCGACACACAAGTTAATAAACGTGTTCCATAATCATTAAGCATGATTAATTATTTTCATATAAGATGATGACTCATTGTATGGCTAAGCATACTACTTGTGTTCTAACTACCCATATTGGCAATTATAGCTACTAACTAATAAATAATCATCCCAAGGTAACAAATGAATTACAATATACGACATGACATGGCGGATGCAATACAAAGTGGATAATTAACTATACCCAATATAATTGAAACAAGTGATACTTGAATTAGCATGCAATACTTGAAACCAACATAATATTTCAAAGTATGGGTTCAACATGATCAAAGTATAACTTGCCTTCAAAAAGCTCGAGATTCTACTCTGGACCTTGATCTTGTTATGGCTCCTCGATCATGAACTCACCGGGCAACTCGACGTCTATACAAAACGAGTGAAAAAGCAATAAAAACCAATAACAGAGACCAAAATCAACTCTACAAATTAAATAAAATTTACCATCAAATAGAGCATAGTTTTACAAATTTTTAGAAACTGAAATCACCTCAATCGGAGTTCGTATGAGGGACAACAAAGTTTGAAATAGAAGAAAAATCAGAAAATTAGAAAATCTGAATTAACAAAATTGTTTTTATGCCGGAAAATAGCATTTATGACATCATGCTGTCAACACAGAAAATGATTTTTGGCCGAGATATTTTCTATAGAAAAACCGAATTATGACGTCATACTGACGTCACAGGACACATGGCAGCATCACAGCGCGACACGTGACGCATCCAGAGGGCGACACGTGTGCGCGCAAGGACTGGGTTTACGTCTGTGCTCGGGTCTACGGTGGACTCGGTGCATAGTGCTCATGCGTCGGTTGACGCACGCGAGGACATGCGGCTAGGTGCCACGCTATTCACATGGCTTACTACAGAGGCAACACGCAGCAAAAGCATAGTGTCGGTGTTTCGTATACCGGCAAGTAAATTTGTAGTCAAGGGGCCACGCGCTCCCTCTCCTTGAATGGTTAGACTCAGGGAGCCCAAGATGTATACTGGTTCGGACCGAACATCCCTACTTCCAGTTCGTGTGGTGGTTCTGTATTACTTTGGGTGCAGACGACTGCACGGTGCTTACAAGCGAGAGCTAAGGGAAGGCCTTGAGCACCTCGTATGAGTGGGTGAGGTCGGAGTGAGCTAGAGCTGTTCGTTCGTAAGAGTTATACGCTCATAAGTGCTCGTGAGTGCCTCTGGTCTACTCGTATATGCTTGTCTCTCCTTCCCTGAGGGTCCTGCCTCCCTTTATATAGGCGGAGGGGGCAGGTTACACAGGAGTTTGGAGAAAAAAAAGGATGGGGTGTCCAACGTCGAGAGTCTGGTCTTGGTCCGATGGTCGAGCAGGTTCTGTTCATCTCATGCAGGTTGGTAGACACGGCGGCGGCGTTCCGTCAGGCGGGCGCTTTGCCCTCAGGCGCTTATCGAGATCTTGGCCAGATTCTGGCTGTGCTCTGGTGTCGCCTCGGGAGGAGCTTGTCTCTCCTTTGTGCATGACGGGGTGATGGGATGGCGCTTGACTTTGGCGGCCTCCTCGCCACCTTGGGAAGAGCCACTGCGCTGACATGGCCGTCGTGTCCATGAGGCGGTGACCGGCTTGAGGTCGGCCGCGACGATCTTCGACCTGTGGCGGAGGTCGTTGGGTCGGAGCTTCGTTAGGCGCCCGACCGAGGCGGTCGAACTGCTGAGGCGTCAACCTAAGGCAGTCGGATCGCCTGGTGGGCTTGATCGGGGTCGAGGGTCCTTCGTGACCCAATAAGGCCTTCGGCTAGAGCTGGGCCTAAAATGGCCCATTTAGTGTTCCGGCCTGCTGGGGGTATCCCTGGTATGAATATTCGTCACATAGCCATTTACATCAAGTCGAATAGAAGTGCCTACGGGGAAAACTGAGGCGTTGGGTCCAAACGGCGACGGCTACGTGGCTCAACCACGAGCGGACGATGCGGATCCAACGACGGCGAAGTGACGAAGAGATGAAGCATACGTGGTTACCCTGGTGTGCGACATGTGGAGGAGATCTAACGGTCCTTATCAGATTCGACGGTTGCGAGAGCTCGCGACGATGGCGATGGTGCGACGGCGCTGGCTCACCGGAGACGAAGACAAAGCCGACAACAGAGGCGGCTTGACAGCGGCGGAACGATGCGAAAACCACGACGACGCTCTCTCTGAACTTCGGCGAGCTCGCAAGGGTACAAAACAGCGTCTCGACGGGCATGCGCTAGGTCTATGGGTGCGGTTCGAGGTGAGGAATCCAAGGGTTGCAGCGGCACATTAAATAGGCGACTTGGAAAGGTGTATGCGGCACAGAAGTCGGAGTCGGTTCCATGGCGGCAGCGGAATCCGACGGAGATACGGCTTGCTGACGTGGCTCCATCTCAGGCGTCCACGCGACAACGATCTGACGGCTCACATGTGCAGGCGAGCTGAACAAAGGCAGCCAATGAATCAAGATCCAACGGTGGCGGTGCGATGCAGCTAGGGTTTGGTAGAGCAATGGGCTGCGCAGGCTGGCGGCACAGAAAGATGGGCTAGGCTAAACAGGTTTCGGCCCAACACTGTGTGAACGGTTTTTAATTCTTTTCTAAATAAAATAAATCAGTAAAATAGATAAATCCCAAATAAATAGCAAAAATATTATAAAAAATTCTAGAAAATCCCAAAAAATATTTTAAGGTATTTGGAACTCAAATAAAATATTTTTCACAAAATATTATTAACACTTTTCCAATAAACAAATAAAAGATGACAAGAGGCTTAATTACATAAATGCAAAATAAATTAAATTAAATCCAGAAAATTTATAAAAGCATAAAATAAAATTTAAACTCAAGAAATACAAAAATTGAGGTGTTACAAAAGATCACCACATCGTCACACATACAGGGAGATCCAAACGGTACCCGACAATGGCGGTAACTAATAAACGATGATATCATTCGCCGCTTTGGTTACCAGACGATGAAGAGGTTCCATGCCCAAGACAAATAGCATTGGTACTGAGAGTGGATCTCCCTGACGAAGTCCGGATTGATTGTCCGACCGGGTATGCCGTTGAGCATAACTCATGAGGAAGATCACCCGAGGATCATGGATATCCAACCCCATATGCTGTAGCAATTCTAAAATGTATTCTCAGCTTACAGAATATCAAAAGCCTTTGCAATGTCTAGTTTGACAAATAGGGCTGGTGTCCTTTTCCTGTGAAGATCGTTTATTAGATTTTTTGCATATAGAAAGCTGTCATGGATGGATCTGTCTTCGACGACGGCGGTCTGATTTGAAGATGCAATATTCGGCAGTTAGGACGCCAGTTTTTTTTTTTTTTAATTCAGGTTTACAGTGCATTCTTTTTCTCACGAGGTACAACATATTCTTTTTTCATGATTTTAGTGTGGCACTGTTTGGAGGTAACTGAGGAGCAGTCTCGCTAGAACGAGTATCATAATAGTGTTTGGTTGCTACAAGGTAACTGTGTTATAAATTTGCGACATGTTTTTGTTTCTTCTGTGGTCATGTTTTTCGGTTTTGAGTTGTAAACTTGTACTTCCTCCATATAAAAATGCGTGCCATACAATTTTTCTAATTTTATTTTAAAATATAAGGTGTGCATATAATTTCAATGATTATTTATCTCTTTTACCCTCATCTATGTTAACTCTCTTTTCGGCATTTATTAACCTCACAACATTACACAAAGTTATATATTATGTCCCTTATTACCAAGACATTAACACAGGGATACCATGGCCATTTTCATCTGCCATTCTCTTTTATCTTATAACCCCCTTAATCTCTGTGCTAGTTTGTCAAGTACGCTTATAAAAAGAAATGGAGTATTTAGGATGAGTGGATACCATGATGTTGCGTGGGCAATATTTTTTTTCCTTACCGATCCCATTTTCCATTTATATATATAAAAGAACGTGACCAGAGAAATTCAATATGGAAAGTATACATGCACAAGTAACATTAATATAATTAAGGTGCTTTGACACTAATTTTTCAAAAAAAAATCAAGAATTTCAAACACCCATTTTGCTAAACCATACACCGCGAGTGGGTCCGTAACATCCATTTTCAAAACCACGGAACACATAGAAATATAGAATTGTTTGGCTGGTGGAAATACTTCTGCCTCAATCCAGAACATATGGATATATCATTAAACAGATTTTTTGTTGTAGTGAGGAGATCATTGAACAGTGTTTCTCTATTCCGCTAACACCCTTTTTAAAAAAAAATCAATCTCTTAAGAAAATTAATGTTTTTTTTACCACATATATGCTAAGTAGATCTTCTGCTGAGTGCTCTGGGACTCCCTCTGTTCTTGAATATATGCTAGGTAGATCTTCTTGAATGAATGATATTTCTAGATTTTGCATTTCAACCCATGTATGTGCAGAAATGATCAAATTACCCTTATTTATTACCTCACTTATTACTCTTAGATGGTATGCATTACTCTAATCTATAGTATAAATAACATTGGGAATAATTAATAGTAGGGGTATGTAAAAGAAAAATCAGTTAAAAGTTGTCTTAAAGTTGTAGAATGATATGTATTTAAGAATAAAATCTCAAGAGCGATTGGTTTCGAAGACCTGTTCTCCCGATGACCAGTGCACCCTGGCGCAGCGGGACGGAGCAACCTATCGATGGCGGCACAGCAGAGAGGAAGAGGCAAAACCCTAGCTTTTTCTGTTCTTCTCGTCCTCTCCTAGGCGGAAGCCCACGTGGTATATATAGGAAAAGATTATGAGATCAAAGGATGATACGGTTTCCATATTTTGTAACCAATCACGGATTTTCCAGAGAGCAAAAGAAAAAACTGCAAAAAGAGGCCGCACCTGAACAAGCTATTAGACCGGATTTTGGTGGACCATTCACGCAAGTGTCGTGCGCTCGTGCCCTTCGCCCCGGCCCGAGCCTAGGGATGGCAATTAAACCCGCGGGTTTGGGTACCCGTGGGTTTTGTACCCGATCGGTCGGGTTCGGGTTTTAATTTTTACCTGTGGGTTCTTCGGGTCGGGTACCCGAAATGGTTCGGGTCGGGTTCGGGTTCTAATTTTCACCCGTGATACCTATCGGATACCCGAAATATCGCACATACCCATCGGGTACCCGTTGGGTTCCGGGTACCCACCGGGTTTGGGGTCGGGTTTCGGGCACCCGCCGGATTCGGTTCGGGTTTTGCAAAACCTACACCGAACCCAACTTATTGTCACCCATACTATACAAACCCGTCGGGCACCCGTCGAATTTCGGGTACCCGCCGGATTCGGGTTCAGGTATAGTTTTTTACCCGATAGGGTATTCGGGTTCGGGTCGGGTTTTTCAATTCGGGTTTTAGGTCAGATCGGGTTTTGTAAAACCCGTACCCGACCCGACCCGTTGCCATCCCTACCCGAGCCTGGCCGGGCGAGACGAGCGTGCGCGTGTTCTTCTCTTTCTCTCCCACATAAGTTAGGGCCTGTTTGTTTCAGCTTTGGATTCTCTAAAAGCTGATTCTGGATTGTGGTTGTAGAGAAGCTGATTCTCCAAAAGCTGGAATCCAGAAGCACATATGAAGTGGATTGTGGATTCTAGTGTATATGGGTGGGCTGGATTGTGAGAATCGATTCTAGAATCAGTTTGTTTGTTTCGATTCTGCTTTTGGTAGAATCCGGAATCGGTTTAAAACAAACAGGGCCTTAGTGGGATGGAGCACACTCTACTATTTAAGTTGGTGTTGCTCCACTTCAACTAGCAATGGGGTACTAAAGAGTTTTACGTCTCCTCCCTATGATAGGCCTTTGAGATTTATTTAAAATTATTTTAAAATATTCATAGATCTAGCCCATATATTTCAACAGCTTCTACATCACTGAGGTCCAGGAGGCGAATCTGGACCGGTTTAGAAATGTCAAGGGCTGACCGTGATATTGAATTGGCTGTAGTTTGCCGCCGCCAACGCAAGGAGAAGTCAAACGATTATGGACTTGCACGCATGCACGAGACGTGGAGAACTGGAGATGGAGAAGTCTATCCAAAATTCTACTATTCTCCGTTCCGAAAGCACGCACGTCGCCTTCAATATCTCAGAAACGCAACGTCGACCCATCGGTCTCGGCACCACATGGAAGCTCCCGATTGGCCCGAAAGCTCGTGCGTCGCTCGCGGAAATTAACTCCGCGATGCAGGCCTAGCTAGCTGTCCCTGACTCCCTTCCCCGTCGTCGAGCAATGAACTCGCGAGCCTGACATTTGGTTGCCCGCGAGCGCGCCACCTGTTGCCGGCAACACCCAACTGTTAACGACAAGGAAACCGGGCTTCGGATTCCGTCGTGCCTGCGGCTAGTATTTCTACCATGATGGCATAAGCAGTTACGTTGCTATGCAACGATGCCGGCGAAGGAATCCAAGGTAATGTGCATGTACATGCTGTTGTAGGATGCTAACGTGGCGTTTTTAAGGAGGTGGTGACACGCAGTTGTTGCTGTTGTAAAGTAACAACGACTACCGTAAATCAATTGCAATCCACTGATGAGAAAGAATGAAGAATACAGGATATAGAGAGGTAAAACTCTCTTCTCTTTGTTAGATTGATTCTTTTGTATAATATAATGACATATTTATAGTAAAAACCCATTAGCGATAGCTTCGTATTCACCTGCCAAAAGATAAAATCTAATCATATCTCAACAATCAGGAACAAGAATCCTATTATATCTCAACACTCCTCTTAGAGGAATACCGCGTGATGCATATACCTCATTAAAAATTCCTCCAAAAACCTAGTAGGAAAAAATGTATGGAGAAAAGAGTACATTGCACACTCATATTGTGTTACACTTATTGTCTTATTAAAAAACCGTCATGTTAGAAAACTTCAAAAAATCAAGGAAAAGAGCGTAACTTCTAACCTTTTGGATTATAGTAGTATCTTCATGATCATACTAAATGTCGTGTTTCAGGGATTACTACCTCTAAGCTCTGCATATTTCTAAGTCATCTCATTCCAATGTCATAAACACATCTTTGGAAACTATATGTCAGCGAAGACTTTGTGAATAAATCTGCTAAATTTTCATATGACTTAGTTTGCAGAATCTTTAATCTCACTATTCTTACTGGAGTTCGTGGTGATAGAAAAATTTATGGGCAACGTGCCTCGTGATATTGCTTTTTACATAACCAATTTATATTTGTGCAACACGAAAAGTATTACCTTCATAGATAATTGTGGGGATATCGATGGTATTAATGCCACATGACTTGGTGACCACATGTCTTGGCCAAATATACTTATATGTGGCTTCATATAATCCTATAATCTCTTAGTAGCTAGTACATGTAGCTACCAAGTTCGGCTTAAAAGAACAAATGGATTTACCACTGTAGAGAAAATAAACCCAGTCTGAAATTTGGTATTGTAGGGATCAAATAGATAATCATCATTTGTATATTCCACCATGGTCAAGTTAATTTTGGTCCTTTTGTTAAAATAAGTCAAGATCATGAGTACTGAGTAAAGTGTTGACATCATCCCAATGTTTTCTGGTTGGAGCTACAATGTCTAGCTAGCAAATTTACTACAAATGCAATATCAGGCTTTGTGTAATTTGCAAGATATATAAGTGCTCCAATAGCGCTTAAGTATGAAACTTCAAATCATAATACTTTTTTATTTTCTATTCTCGGTCTAAATGGGTCTTTATTTACTTCAAGAGATCTAACTACCGTAGGGTCTTTTAAGGATGAGATTTATCCATATTGAATTTTTCTAATATCTTATTGGTATAGGTAGACTGGTGTACAAAATTCTTTTTAGAAATGCTCTAGCTGTAGGCTTAGGCAATATCTAGTTTTACCCAAATCTTTTCTCTCAAACTCCGTGATAAGGTAAGAAATTGCTTCATTTATGTCCTCTGTTGTTCCAATGATATCTAGATTATCGACATAGATTGAGATAATACAAAATTCATTCTAAGACTTTTTATGAACACACATAGAGAATCATTATTATTGGAGTATTTCTTCTTCAGGAGAAACTCACTAAGTCAGTTGTACCACATTCTTTCCGACTATTTTAATCTATAAGTGACCTCTGCAGTTTGACACTATACAAGTTCTGATTATTTTTATTAGGTTAAGGAAATTTGACTTCTTCAGGGACTCTGTATAAATATTTGTATCTAGCGATCCATATAAATATGCAATAACTACATCGATCAACTACATTTATAAGTTCAAGCTAGCTGTCATTAATATCAAATATCGAAATGTTATTTCACTTATTACAGAAGAGTAAGTTTCATCATAACCGATGCCAAGTCTCTACGTAAATCCTTGTGCTATAAGCCTCGCTTTTGTATCTTACCACCTAGTTGTTTTCATTTCTTCTCTGGATGAAACCCCATTTATATTCTATAAGGAACACTTTAGGAGATGCACATTCAATAGGGTCGAATACTTTTGTTTTGTTAAACAAGTGCAATTATGCCTATATTGCTTCTTTCTATTTGACCAAATCTGAGCACTTGTGGCACTCTGTCATGAACTTTGGTTCTGAATCTAGATCAAGAGTTTTAGCAATTTTTTACGCTAAAGATATGCCAACAATTGTAGTATTTCTTTTATACAACTCTCTTAAATCCACATAATTAGTGAATATTTCTTCATTAATTTCTTACAGCTCCTTGTGGTTTTCCACAATGGTGGAGTTTGAGTGTTTCAATCTAGCGGCATCAAATTATGCTCTAAAATATTCACTGGGGTTACCATCTTTAGAATGGCTTACTTCAGGGATGCGGTTACCACCTTCAAGATGTCTCAGTGATTTTCTCAACATCAAGTTAATCTTTTTCCATTGTCTTGGTAGTGTTTTCACTTGTTCAGTTCTCTGTTTTTGCAGATGTTTTCGTGGAATTGATTGTCGTGCACCCAGAGGCCTCCCTTCTTCTGGGGTATTTTCACTCTTTCAAGTGTATTTACTAAAGGTATATGAGATTTTATCACTCCCTTATAATCAATAGAGGCATCTGATAGATTATTAGCTATTTGTTGTAGATTTATATTCCTTTGAACTTCAAATTCAAATTCTTTAGTGCTTAGGTCTAAAGACCGAATGCCATTGATATTCTAATCTATTTCCTAGCATTATTTATTTTGGTACATTTCTCCCTAGTACCAAGAAATTGTACTCATTAAAAATATAATCAGCATACTGAGTCGTATATAGATCCCCTGTACTAGGCTCTAGGCATTTAATAATTGATAAAGATTAATAACCTACATAGATTCCCAACTTCTAGTGAGGGCCCATGGTTATATGTTGTGGTGGTGAGATTGACACGTATATAACACAACCTAATTTTCACAAATAGGAAATACTTGGTTCTTTTCCATACATTATCTGTAAAAGGAAAAATTCATGTTATGCAATTGGTCTGAGTTAAATTAATACATCAGCGTGTAACATTGCATGATCTTAACAGCTCATGGGTAGTCTATAATTACGCAAGAGTGACCCACTAATAAGTTTTATACTTTTAATTAATAACTTTGCAAGGCCAATTTATGTGTGGATATAAGGTACTAAATGCTCTACATAACACCTAAAGCCATACAATAATCATTAAATACTTTTGAAGTAAACTCGATAGCATTGTCCATTTGAATAGACTTAATATTTTTATCTAGAAAAGATGCTCTTAATTTAATAATTTAGGCAATTAATTTAGCAAAATCATGGTTTCAAGTAGACAAGAGATATACATGAGACAATCTAGTAGAATCATCAATCAGTACCATAAAGTATTTGAAGGAGCTTGATAGGGGCTCGATAGATTCACAAATATCAATTTGAATTCTCTATAGAAAATTTGGTGATTTTTCCCTAACTTTTAGATAAGAGAGTCTAATTATGAGCTTCTCTTTAGCACAAATAGGGTATAAGAAGTTATCAGGTTTAGGGAAGTCAGTAGTTTTTATGCTTTAGTCAGCAAAATTGTTATTGATTTTTCTCATCATATTCAACCCAGGATGGTCCAGTTGATCATGCGATAGCTTAAATATTTCTAGCTTTTTAAGTATTGTTTTCAATATAAAACTTCAGGTTTTGTTTATGTATAGTATAATCCTAGGGAGAATAAAAGAAGTTTTTCAACCACAGGTTGTCGGCACCTGTTAAACTTAATCATGAGTAGGCATTCTGTACCATCTCTATTTTTTGTCTCCATATGAAAACCACTCAAACGGATGTCTTTGAAATTTAATAGAGTATAACTAGACTCAGGGTACAATAGAGCATCCTCTATTATCATACGAGTACTCACAAACTATGATGGCTCTTCTAATACCAACTAAGAGGGAATCGCTTCCGACGATGGTCATCATATTTTTAGTTTTCTCAGTCAAAATCTAGAAATATTTAGTTTTTCTAAGAATTGAATTTATGGTGCAGCTGTTTACTAGACATATTTCATCATCCGCCATTGGATTATACGTTGTTCTATATTAAAGGAATGATTTAACAAACAAATAATTATTGTATCAAGAACATATTATAAAATATAGAACAAGTGTAGGATAATAAGTTAATCTAATATCTTAGAAAATAACAATTTATTTTACTTGAAATGATAATCTCTCATCAGGAGATTACATCAATGTTCACTCAAAAAGTAAAACTAAACTGATAAAGAGACTCTTAAGTAGACTCATAAGGAATATGTGACATCGACTAGCAAAAGGAGTAGCTAGGAGTCTACTCTAGGTCTCCATATAAATTATGGATGTCCTTCTGGGATCCATTGGTGTTCTACTGGAACTCATTGGTACTACTATAGAAAGGTCTGTATTAGATGTTTCATCACAAATAATTTTGAAAAACCATCTATGTTAAAGCTAATCACAGACAGCTTTGCTAGCACAACAGTTTAGGTTATTGGATGAGCTAAGAACCGTCTATGATAAACTGGTATCGCAGATGATTCATTCCACAAACTGTCTGAAGTATCATAAATGGTTTGCACTATAAACCGTCTGTGATATTTCATGCCAATGTATATATAATACAAAGTCCCAAGAATGTCATCTTCATCCATCAGAGAGTTTTCATATCTAAGAATGTCCTCTTTGAACTTTGCTATAGGTTCAAGAGCTATGTCATCATTCTTCTCGATTTCCATCTCAATGACAGGTTGAGTGATAAAGTGTGCCTCAGTTTTGTTCCCTTGGTTTCTTTGGATTTTTCGAGTAGATTGCTTATAAAGGTCCACCAAATGTTTTGGTGTGTGGCTAATGCACGACTAATGGCCAGGCATCCACACCTAAAATAAGGTTTTACAACCTTGGTGGTGAGTCTTGCTTTTGAAAGCTCTGATCTAGTCCTTTACCTTTTGTTTTGCACTGGGCCATGCCTCTCCCCTTCTGTATTATGCTATAATTCTATTTTCTCCTTTTGTGCCTTTGGCCTTTTCTGAGCCAATATGGCTATTGCTAGTATGTTGAGCATTTGCATATGTTTCAAGCAATGCTTGAGTCCCATAATGGAGGACATGACAATTCTTCGTCAAAAGTTCATCATGCTTCTTTGCTTCTAGCAAAATACAGACGAGCTCAGAGTACTTCTGGTACTTAGCAAGACAGTAGTGTCACTACAATATCCTCATATTAGGATAGAAGATGCATAATGTCTTGTTTATCATTTCAACATCAATAACTTTGTGGTTACAGAATCTAGGTTTGGTGATAAGC
Source organism: Guadua angustifolia (assembly GCA_036346375.1). Taxonomy (NCBI): domain Eukaryota; kingdom Viridiplantae; phylum Streptophyta; class Magnoliopsida; order Poales; family Poaceae; genus Guadua; species Guadua angustifolia. Next base: position 31,587,306 of record CM070514.1, on the reverse strand, counting down.
TTATGCATGGCAGAGTTGTATGTTGCCACAATTTAAAATCCTGAAAGTGTAGGACAATCCACTTGCATTGTGCTTCGACATCAAGGCGGATCTATGGTAGTTATATTATTCCTTCATGGTATTCCATAGTGTCGGGAGATCCTCCTTCATCAAATATACTACCTTCAAATCCGCATGGAGATGGTGCCTTAGGATGTGCAGGGATGAACAGTTGGCGGCTTCATTAATAGCAAGGGTGTCAACTTCAAGCTAAGTGATAGTAGCTCCAAGCTTGAGTTGCCAAGTTGATATTGACATATATTGGCCAGGTGAGGTAATTACTGCTATTCAGGGTGAGGTTAATAAATTCCCATTTTGCAATGTCTCACATATCCTATACACCAACAAGATGGAATTTTACTGTTGGTTAAATATTATATGGCATGATGATCATTGAACCAATAAAGTTTGGTCAATATCCAATCATTTTTCATAATTTTTTGCTAATTATTGAGCAAATTTTAGAATTACAAAAATAAATTCAGCATGAATAAATATGGAATTATGCCAAGAAAAATAAACTTAGAGATATGAAGCTTCCAACATATCCTAAGTCTAATGTTCAACAAATTTGTGGAAGTCCATATACCTAAAAATTCAGTTTTTAGGATTTGATATAAATTTTCAAAATTTAATAACTATTTTTTGGGATTAATCGAAAATTAGGGTCCATAATGTAAATTTGCCACGGTTGGCCATAGATATGCAAATAGTTGTAACTTTGGGGGTAAAACTATAAAATTGATGTTTTTATTCTTCTTTTCTTTTTTTTTGCCAAAAACAACTAGCCCCTCGTCTTATGGGATGTCCTAGTTGAGGTCGCGGCCCACAAGCCATGTGGCTTTCAAGACCGGGCGGCTAGGGGGCATTCATTCATCAAAAGGTAGGAGGCAAACTAGGAGTATGTGTAGAGGATCCAAGGTGGCATCGGAGGCTCCAGCGGCGTCAAAGCGAATTCGACAGACGATGGAGATGTGGCTTAATGAAAGCATGCATAACAAGCCTATTGCTTCTAGCGCACGGCGCTTTTCACTTAGTAGTGGTGGCAGCACGTGGTTGGAGAAAGGTTGCGATGGGTGGGAGCGACACGAGGTGGGTGTGGCACACTGTGGGGTTCGGCGACCGGCGGTGCGGCACCTAGTGGGGCCATAGTGCCGAGCATGACATGCTCATTGCCAAGCATGGCTTGGCATGGTTCCTGATGCGGCATCATACAGGCATGAAGGGCAAGAGTGCGGGAGGCTCAATAGTTGGCGACGCAACAGCCGATGGGTGCATTATGGATGTGTGTGGCCCGATCCTATTGTGTTGTGCTCTACAAGCGCATGTCTGGTGGTTATACTAGCAGTCATCAAAGTGGTGGGGCATCGATGATGGCAGCGACCACGCTCAATAAGAACACGACTGTGGCGGTGTATAGTGGCATGACATCGAGTTGTCGAGATCCCCCTCATGATGCCCCCCTTTTTCCTTAGATTTGATTAATAGTAATTGTGAACCCTAATTTTTTTAGATTAAATGACTAAACTTGGTAATTAGAGAAATTAATTGCAGGATGAGAAGGCTGCTCATATGTGATTAACTTACGTTCTTCGGACTTACATATGGCTTGTAGGAGATATAGTTGCTTGATGTCAGTTGAAATTTGATGCAGGTAGATGATCTTGATTGGCCTTGGGGAGTTTTGTACTGATGACATGTTGTAAAACAATGACGACAACGTAGATCAATCATAATGCACTGATCGAGAACAGACGAAGAACGTATAGAGAGACAAAACTCTCTCTCTTTATTAGATTAATTCTCCTACACAATATGTGTCACGAAGCTCATGCGTCGCTCATAGGAATTAACTCTACCATGCAAGCCTAGCTAGTGATTTTTTTCAAAATATATTTTTAAAAATTATAGAAATAATATGCTAATTTAAAAAATAACAAATATACCCCTCTATCGAGCTTGTTACCATTTGGAATGGCAACAGACTTTCTGTTGCCATTTCAAATGGCAACAGATTCTCTATCACTAGTTCAAATGGTGATTGAGGCCTATCGCATTTGAAATGGTGATAGAGGATTACATTTGATTTTTTTTGAAATAAAATGGAGAAATTAGTGTCACTGCCTACGTATTTGCAAAAATAGCATCACCTTTTAAATTCTTAACCGAATTTTTTTTAAAATAATATTATTTTATTTCAAAATTGCGACATTAATACTCGCATTAAAAAAATTACAGAAATAATATCCGGTCGTCAAACGGTTTGGCGACAATAGTGTAGTCGCCAAACGGTTTGGCGATTATACTATTATCGCCAAACGGTTTGGCGACAATAGGTTAATCCTGTCGTTTGAATGCAAATAACCGAGATGACCCAATAGTCGCAAAATGGTTTGGCGATTACTATAGCTACAGTAGTCATCAAACCGTTTGGCGATAATAGTAAAACACCCGTAACTTTTTACTCCGAACTTCGATTTAGGTGATCTTGGACTCTATGCGAAATCTCTTCATAAGCCTCGATAGAGTCCAAGATCACCTAAATCGGAGTTCGAGTAAAAGTTACGGTTTTATTATTAGTCGCTAAACGGTTTGGCGATCATCAGATATAAGAATCGCCAAACCATTTGGCTAACTATTGAGTCATCTCGTTATTTGCATTCAAACGCAAGATTAACCTATTGTCGCCAAACCGCTTAGCGATAATAGTATAATCGCTAAACGATTTGGCGACCGGATATTATTTCTGCAATTTTTTTAATGCGAGTATTAATGTCGCAATTTCGAAATAAAATAATATTATTTAAAAAAAATTCATTCTTAACCTATCCATACTGCTATACCTATATACCGCGACAACGTACTCTACACTACTTGAAACAACTGCTACAGGCATACAAAAATTAAATTTTTTCAACTACATACTATTCACAATTTTGTATGTCCATAACTATTGCTACTCTTACAGCTAATTACTTACGAACCTAATGAATCTGTCACTAAGTCATGTATGTAAAAAAACTATTCCTACTCTACATAGCTAATTACATAACACCAAATTAATTTGGTTGGCAAGTGGTGTATCTAAAAAACTATTGGCATTTTACACAACTAATTACTTACAAACCTAATTAATCTGGTCACTAAGTTATGTCATAAATAACTAGTACTCTATGTAGCTAATTATTTACAACCCTAATTAATATGGTGGCTAAGTCATCTATCTAAATAATTATTACTTTACAAACCTAATTACTTACCAATTTATTTAATATGGTTACTAAATTATATTTTCAAATTTAAATTCAAATGAACAAAAAAATTACTTGCACAACCGTGAAGCATTTTTTTTCCTTCTCCCCCTCTTCTCTTTCCTCCTCCTCCTCCTCCTCTCCCTCTTCTTCCCCTCCTTTTCTTTCTCTCTTCCCTGTATTTCTCCTGCGCTTGCTCAGTGAAAACGATAGCTCTAGGTGGAAATGAGGCCTAAAGGCTGTGGCCCTATAATTAAAGTGCTCTCTATCGCTATTCCAAACGGCGACAAGGGATAGATTTGTTATTTTTTAAATTGACATATTATTTCTATATTTTTTTAAAAAAATATTTTTTTTAAAAAATTCCGTAACTAGCTGTCCCTGACTCCCTCACCCTTCGTCGAGCAAGGAACTCGCGGGCCTGACATTTGGTTGCCCGCGAGCGCGCCACCTGTTGCCGGCAACACCCCCACTGTTAACGACAAGGAAACCGGTTTTCAGATACCGTCGTGCTTGCGGCTAGTATTTCTACCATGATGGCATAAGCAGTTACGTTGCTCGGCGAAGGAATGCAAGGTAAATGTGCATGTACATGCTGTTGTAGGATGCTAACGTGGCGTTTCTAAGGAGGAGGTGAGACACGGTTGCTACATGTGAATGACGACTTCTTCAAAGTCTTGGATGCATGATTTCTTGTGTCGATAGCGTTTTCCTTGGGCTCACATGCATTTAACCTTGTGATAAAATCGATGATCAATATATATAGTCAGTTACATCTGGCGAAAGTGATTAAGTGGCATTCCTGCCAAGCTTTTCAACAAGTTACGTTGCCATGCAACGATGCTGGACCAAGAATGCAAGGTATGTGCAATACAGGCTCGTCCTAGCTAGCATTCTAACGTGGCGTTTTTCAGGAGGTGGTAAGATGTATAATTGCTGCAGGCGCATGAGATTTCTCGTATCGATAGCGTTTAATTTCCATGTATTCCTTTCAAAAAATAGCGTTTCATTGGTCCCACATGCATTTCCACCATGTGATAAAAATCAATGTTCAATACTCCCTCGTTTCAAAAAAACTAGGCGGCACGCCACGCCCGTAGCTAATAAGATTTAACTGGGAAGACATGGAAATAAGATTTAACTGGGAAGACATGGAAAGACATATCGTGAGACATCATGCAATGCAAGTAGTTAGGATAGCATGTCTACAGCGATCACCGGATCGCATTTTGAATAGATCAATGATGACAAACGTTTTGAGTGATATCGCAGTTCATACGAGCATATATTATATAAATTTATATTTTCTTGCTTATCGGCGTTTTATTATTTAAATCGTTGAAATAATGAGCGAACGGGAAAAAAATAGAGCTAGAATTGTAGAAATATCTCTTTCGCGAATTATTTGGAAAATATTGGAGACCGAAATGGAAACCATGAGAGGGAAAAAGTCTAGAGATAGAGCTGAACATATTTTTTTGGTGACGAAAACTTTTTTCCCCGAGAAAAACGGAGAAAGGACTTAGACGTAAAGAGCAAGGACCTAAATGTTACGTTATTGGACCTGTTCGCTATCCTGAAAAATTAGAAAAGGGCTTGTTCGCGATTTGAATTTAACGGGAGGTTTTTTCCGTAAAACGGCGCACGAGGGACCCAAATGCGATTTAGAAAAAGAAATCTTTCCCTTACAAAAAATCGCGAAGGACCTATTCGTAACTTACAGGGACCTATCCGTAATTTAAAGAAACACAGAGAGGTTTTCGCAAAATGGCCAAAAGTGACACGTGAATAGGCTCATCATCCGGGAACTTTGCAAGCTTTAATAGGGGGTATTATAAGACATGTAAGGCGTGCACCCAGTTTTAATAATCTTTAATTCCTTTCTTTTGCCCTCATTAATCTTCATTTCTTTTCAATATTTACGAGTAAACACGTGCATCAGCTATCCTCGCTCTTGTTCATGAGACATCAACACTATAAACACCAGTCATTTCCAGCGATCTATCATGCCCTTGGTTTCACGCATGCGCTCTTTAATCCCCATGGCCAAGCAAAATGCGCCTTGTAAAAGAAAGAGAGGGAGTACAAGAGTATGTCTCGAGGCGAGGTGGCATTAATTAGTCCCTGCCAAGATGGTCAACAAAATTGATTTAGGACACGTTTGTAAAGAATCGATGAACTGCATGCACTGGCAATATGGCACCCGCCTAAGCGTATCTGTTGCTTCTCCGGCGGCAGCGGGCACACTCGGTGACTCGGAGCCGAGACTGGGAGGAACCGTGCAGGACCCACAACGACCGGTGCTGTTTTAATTTGTAAGCAGTGACATACGTACTGACAGCGATACCGAAATCTGGAACAGGTTTCTTTTGCGAGATCCATGAGGTCACTCACAGACAGCCAGACAACACATTGAAGCCCTATTTGTTCAGGCTTAGACTTTTTAAAAGCTAATGGCTTTTGTACATGATAGAGGTGGGTAATTTTATCTAACTTTAGTGTTATTAGTCTAAAACCAACCATTAATAAATCAAAAAAGCCTCTCTTTAGTGGCTTTTGACTTTTAGTTATATATATGGAGGCTTATGGTTTTTGAAAAGCCTAAATAAAAATCTACTCATTTGTTTAGACTTTAGCTTTTAAGCTAGTGAAAAAGCCCAAACAAACAGGGCCTGACTGATGATCGAACGCGGTTAATCTACTATTAAGTAGTCCCATTGCAAACCTGACAGTACACTACCTTTTCTAATCCATGTTGTGCCTTTTCTAAGCTTTGTTGTATGATTTGCCCAAACTGGTGTTGTATGTTTTGTTCTTCTTCGTTAGTCCATAGCAGAGCTCCTACCGTTTCTTTTGAAAAAAATCTAAGAAATAAACATAATGTTAGTTGCTAATTCTTAGTCACATGAAAATTTTATTTCTCAGTCATCTAAAATTACATAGCACTAAGTCTAAAATTGTAGGGTAATAATGTGCAATTTTAGTATAACTTTACTGTAACTTTTAGTTCTATTTATTTTTATATTTGTATGGTTCACCTACGTTTAATTTATATTTGCCTAGTTAGAAAACTTTTTATCTTGTAAGGCTTCATCAAACTTAAAATTTTTTTATGTCTAGGTCAAAATAATTTTTCGTTTCATTCTTTATCTTACAGGTGAGGGGTGGCTGGTTATATCAAGGTAGGGTTCCTATGTAGTCACAGTAAGAACTGCAACTTAAGCAGTCCCCACTCCTTAAGAATGTCTGATCGAGCTGATAGACAGTCCAGATTGTCTAAGAATGTGTTGTTACAATGTTGTACTATAGTACCTGCTACAATAAAAAAATCAGTATGGTGTTTTTAAACAGTGCTCTCAGAAGGTCTGGACTGTTGCTTTTTTAATCTAACAGCTCCCTGCAACTACTTAAGTTGCAGTCCCTCAGATCCATTTCTGTTATATCATTATATGAGAAGTAATGGGAGCAGTGAGAGCGGTTAGATCTTCATCCATTGGGTTGAGAAATTTGACCGAAATTTACCAAAATTTCAATCACTCAAGGAATAGACAGCCCCATATATAATTTTTCTTACCCAATTCAAGTCTCACTTCTACCTCGAAGTATGGGTAAAATACTTATCCTGTTACATTAAAAAAACATTTTTCTAAAGTCTCTTATTAGCGTTGGAAAAAAGCATGATTTTAAAAGCTGGTAATTGTACCCATGCATGTCGTAAGTGTACACGTAAAAACACAACATGCAGTCAACTTGGAGGAAAGTTGCACCAACGTACAGTCTAGCAAAATCAAGTTAACATAGGGTTTTATATATGTAAGCAAAATCAGCATAGTAATCTTTTGAGGAAGGACTATACGAGGGTGTAGGTGGACTATGTCCATAAAGAATTCCTATCTTATGTGTTGAAATTCCCCCTGAACAAGATATCATCACTCTTAGGTAAGCACGGATGTCATTTATCAAGTGGCCCATGATGGGTGCCGTACTGATCAAGGTAAAAACCCTCTGCGTCTTCTCGATCATTCCAGTACCGCAATATGTTACATATGCATGTACTTTGTAGGTTTCTATCGTACATGCACCTGCTCCTCCTCCCACCATCATGACGACTCCTCCATCTAAGTCAACTCCTACGCAGCGTGCAAACCTGGTGCATAAAAGGACTAGCAGACGACCAAAGAACCATAGGAGAACTCAAAGAATCCTTCTATCAAGAAGGCAAAGTTGTCAGAGCCCACAACGCCCTTTCAAATACAAGGAAAGCCCCTTTTCCCTACCTTAGAGACTCCTTTTGTCAAGAAAGAAAAATTGACAGATGCCAAAAAGTCCCCTAGAGATTCTAAGGGGTACATATATGGAAAGGCACTTGTCTTTAGCAACGAATTGAATGCTCTAGACAAGTGCACTCGCTTGCTTCATAGATGGTACATTGACAAGACGAATGAGACCGATCGTCACATCGATTTCATTGTGAGGTATCGAGGAGGATATTTCTACCGCGAGAAGCATGGGACATTCCTAGTGAGTTTTGAGGATCTGTTCTATTTGTACACCCTGAAAGCCATCGATATTTCTACTATACGTTCCTGGACGCTATGAGTATCGTACCATATAGCAAGAGCCTATGACTATTGTAGGATTTTGCATTATACTTTTTAACAATTGACATGAGTTGCAGGATAATGAGACAATGAGACGTGACAGGTCAACACCTAGTTGGGTTCATTAACCCCAAGATGGTCTCAGTGACCATTGTTAGGATTCAATCGGAGTTCTTTGTCAACTATATCAAGTAGACTTTACAGGCTAAGGCGAAAAATGACTCCATTCTCTTTCCGTACCACGAGGAGTAAGTACTACTCTAATGACTTTACCCTTTAATTACTTGTACGCACTTAAATCGTACATGAACTTATTTGATTACATTGCATACTATTTAATGAGCAACCATTGGGTTCTACTCTTGGTCACTCTAAGTGAAAACAAAGTCTATACTTTTAACTCGCTCAAGAAGAGATCAATGACCTCGTGATTAAGCCTGTTTTGTAGAAGTAAGTATATTCCTCTAACTTAATACTTTCTATATTTAACTACGTTCATTTTTTGTCTCAATGGTATCTCTCCAATGTATGTAAGGTTTTTTTGTTTTATGTTGCTGAAGGTGGGAGATACGATAACAAACGAGGCGACCAGCCAAAGTGAAAGTGCTTTAAGGTACAAGTGTCTAGCATAGAATTTTTCTGACATCTTTTCTTCGTCTCCTAATTTTATTTCCTTTGTTCATAGTGTTGTTAATAGGGGTGTAGCGACCTGTGTGGTTTCTCCGTCATGCATCACATGCTAATCCTAACCCGTGGTGCACACCTTTTCTCTAAGGTATATGTACATGCATAATACACTCAGCCTTTTACATACAAATTTCAAAACTTAAATTAGTGCACTACTATTTTGCAGAACCTTAATATTTCCCTTAAGAGCCTAGACAACAAAGATGTCAATAAATTATGAGACCACATATACCAGTGGTACTAGATAGAAGTTATAGTAGAGGACGGTAGGTTTAGAGACCCGACAGTCTTCTACTAGTCTGTATGTTATAAACAATATTATATCATATGAATTTGATATGTGTACTGTGAATGTGATCTGATTGTATTGTGAATGTTATGTGCTATGTAAACAAAATTATGTATTGTGAATGTTATGTGATATGTTGTCATATGTTTATGTTCTACATATTGTATTAGATATGATGAATGTTATATGTGTATTGTACAAATTGAGCATCAAACACCCATATCACAATCGATTCTAAGCTCAAAACCGATTGTGATAACCATTTATTACTATCGAACAAAAATCGACTGTGATAGTGCCTCCTTATCACTGTCGAACGATTTTGTATCATCACCAAAACTGACCATGATAACGAAAAGAACCGACTCTGATGTACGCTCCTGTAGTAGTGTCAAACCCTGAGCGCTTTACTAGCTAGTCAAAGACTCAAGTTTTAATTCCCTGCATGATTTGGCCATTTGCCCTTCGATTGCCCCATTACTCTATGGATGGGTGATAGAGGCATAATATAGGGCCTGTTTGTTTCAGCTTTTGATTCTGGATTCTGGCCCCAAAAGCAGAATCAGAAATAAACAGTCTGATTCTAGAATCTGATTCTCACAATCCAACCCACCCATATACACTAGAATCTACAATCCACTTCATATGTGCTTTTGAATTCCAGCTTTTGGAGAATCAGTTTCTCTACAACCACAATCCAGAATTAGCTTTTAGAGAATCCAAAGCTAAAACAAACAGGCCCATAGTTTTGTGCCTATTTTTTGCACAAACAAAGGAGAATCCAGAATTAGGATACTATTTGTTAGTGATGATTTGACTTGGAACTACAAATTGAGTTATCACATTTTTCATCATGAATTTTTTGGTGACTTCCGTCGCTATCCCAGTAACAGGCTCGACTTCAATCCATTTTGTAGATGTATCATGAGGACATCATGAACTCACACATGCAAGATTCATCTAATATACATGGTTCAATGGCGCACTCGCGCACACTGACTTGGACAATAGCCAAATTCATTTCTTGGTAAATTAATTATATAATTACAGAACAAATGATATTGTCTAATGATTGCTACTTGCTTATTACTACATGCGAGGGAATTATTGGAAAAGTCATTAATCAAGAATTGGCTGAGGAGAGGAAGAAGAATAGTCTCATTGTGCAAGAGATCAAGCATGCAAGCAAGAATTACGACCAACCTTATGAAGTAAATGTGAGGAACATGGCACTCAGAATCATGTAGGAAGAGACAGGGTATTTTAGACAGATCCGGGCCTTCTCGAGAGAATAGTAACCCTACTTCTTGTGTTCTTGTATTACTAGAGATTACAATGAGCTGCACAAGACTATGGCTATAAAAAATATACGGCTATCTTGTGCTCTGTATGCGTCTATGTGTCTCCTCCATCTCCCGACACCACTCCTTATAAAGCATTGAAGGGGTGGCGGTTGAGGCCCATAAGGAGGCGTCTCGTTGGTTCATGAATCTAGTTATTGGCAGTGAGACATCCTCCAAGCATGATTGTCAGATAGTTATTGTCAAAGATAGAGATTAGATTTGTGTAGTTAAGTCAAAGAGATAAGGGCGCACCTTCCCTTTTAAGTACCGCATATGGTTGATTGTGGTATATTTAATATCCTGTCGGAGGATATGGTCCACACATCTAATTACAGATGGCTTGACCTGCGCATATTCTTCCCAATCAGGGGTACTCGAAGGAACTAAAAGAGCAATTCTTTATCTAACAATTATTGTGAATATTAAGTCTATTTATTAAGGATTATTTAATCTTCATCAAAACCAACAACAGAATACACACAAACCTGAGATAACAACACCAAGAGAAACAGTGAAGTAAGATCTAACAAGAGTATTCAGCTAATTGATGTTTCCATCTCATGATTCACTATGTTATTATAACTAGTACTAACTAGATAGTATAGCGTGCTACACCGCGCCGCGCAAATCTCAATCCGGAGTTTTTTGTTGCAAAAATGATAGAAGAACCTAAATGTAATTTGAAATATTTTGCAGAACTACGGAGTCCTTTTTGCAAAATAACCGTACCATGGGATTTTTTCGCAAAATAACCGAACCTAAACATAATTTTAAATCTTTCATGTTTAAAGAACCGGTGTCCGAGTTGAATTTGCAGAACTATGGGATCCTTTTGCAAAATAACCGATGGAAGGACCTATTCGCGATTTTGGATTTTTTGGAGGGCTTTTTCACAAAAAAATGTACCTTGTGTGTTGATTGCTCTCCAAATCTTCTAGGCATAAAATATACTAGATAGGATCTCACGCTACGCCGCTCCATGTGAAATTTGGTTCGTTGATTCTTCTTGAAAAAAGAAAGTTGGAGGACCCATTCGCGAATATACAAAACCATAGGGTCCTTTGTGCAAAATTACCGATAGAAGGACCTGGATGTAATTTTTTTATTTTTGCAAAACTACCCACAGGAGGACCCACCGCAAATATACAGACTACGGAGGCTTTTTCGCAAAATAACCGGCTGGAGGACCTAAACGTAATTAAAAAATTTACATAGGGTCTTTTCGCAAAAAAACAAGTGACACGTGGCGACCCTGGTTGAGCTCCAATTCTTCCGGTTTTCATAGATAAGTTATATTATTCCTATCTAGTGAACTTCTCTCCAAATTACTCCTTATGTAGTGACTAGTGAATAAATACTAGTACTCACTCCGATCACAAAAGATTATCATTTTGAGCATTGGCAAAGACTCTAAAACACAATTTTAACCATTAATTTCTATTATAAAATATTTTGATATTCTTTCCTGATTGGAAAGAGTAGTTTCCAAAGATAAATATCTGATTAGACCCTGATTGATTCGGGATAGTGGAGAGTGGGGAGAGGCACATGCCAGATCTTGGGTTCCATCGCCAAGCGAACTGATTTGAAAAACATCCTCTCTCTCTCCCCAAAAAATACTTGCAAATATCTAGCTAAAAATTTGAACAAGCCAATTAAAAATCGTAATGGCTAACTAGTCAACACAATTGGCTTAAACAAAACTTAATATACAGCAGCCTAATAAAAGGTTAACTAGGAATTAAGATCCGCGATGATGTGATTGATGCCAAGTTGTCAGTCTCACAGGGAACTCCGCATGATGGAATCAATCCCCAAATCAATGCCTAGCCATGGCCAGATTCCACGAAATTTGTGCACCGGCGGCCCCGCCGAGCTGCACATGTGTCAGTATCTTCCTCTTCGCGTGTTTGCTCCCCAAGATTTCACATTTTCTAATTAAGAGCATGCCGTCCATGAGCTTGCTTATTTATATCCTTCTCCTACCTCCCACCCTCTATAAATACCGCACAGGTGTCTTCCCATAGCACCCACCATTTGGAAGATCCTTTCAAGATTTGCTCGATGCCCCCGTGTCCCTCTCTGTAACAGCATCACACCACAGACACAAATATAACACTCAAGATACGAAAGGGAAGTACAGAGAGGTCACCCGTTATAGCCAGTCTCGCTGATCTTGAGAGGATCACTTAGAAGTTGGGTCATAGACACACATGGCTCTCCCCTTCTTCGTCACAGTAGTGTGCATCTTCGTTTCGCTGGCCGTGTGGCTGTACACGAGCAGGCAGAGGAGGAGGGGTGTTGGACAGAGCCGAGGGCAAGAGCACAAGCTCAGAATGCCTCCCGGCTCCATGGGCTGGCCGTACGTCGGCGAGACCCTTCAGCTCTACTCCCAGGACCCCAACGTCTTCTTTGCCGCCAAGCAGAAGAGGTAATTGATTAGCAGTTGCAACTGCAGAAATTATATATGCGAGTTGCAAATGCGCAAGAGGGGTAAATTTCACAAAGAATCTGTGTGCAGGTACGGTGAGATTTTCAGGACGAACCTGCTGGGGTGCCCGTGCGTGATGCTGGCAAGCCCGGAGGCGGCGCGGTTCGTGCTGGTGACGCAGGCGCAGCTGTTCAAGCCGACGTATCCGCCGAGCAAGGAGCGCATGATCGGGCCGTGGGCACTCTTCTTCCACCAGGGCGAGTACCACCTCCGGCTGCGCCGGCTGGTGCAGGCCTCGCTCGGCCCGGACGCGCTCCGCGCCCTCGTGCCGGACATCGAGGCCGCCGTCGCCTCCACGCTCGGCGCCTGGGACGGACACGTCGCCAGCACCTTCCACGCCATGAAGAGGGTGAGTGCCACACACACGCATATGACGTGGAGCGAATACGTGTGCGCTGTCCAGCTATCGTGGTGGAATATTCGTGTTTTTTTATTTTCTTCTGAGACTTGGAATTAATGTCCGTGTTCCATTTGTACGAATTCGTGATGCAATGTGTGATGGACCTGCATCTGCATGCCTTGTTTTTTTAGCTCTCGTTCGACGTCGGCCTCGTCACCGTCTTCGGCGGCCGGCTCGACCAGCGGTGCAAGGAGGAGCTGAGGACGAACTACTTCATCGTGGAGAAGGGCTACAACTGCTTCCCCAATCTCTTCCCCGGAACTCTCTACTACAAGGCGATCCAGGTACGCGCCCACGCAACGTATTTAGGCTCGAAAACCTTGTCAAGAATATGTTAGCTTTTCCGTGCAAATGCAATCGATTCAATTTCCCGGCAAACTGACGCGCGCGGGCATACTCACGTGCATGCAGGCGAGGAAGCGGCTGCGCGCGATCCTGAGTGCGGTCGTGGCGGAGCGGCGGGCGCGGGGCGACCCGGGCGGCGACCTCCTGGGCGGCCTCATGCGCTCGTGCGACGACAGCGGCGCGGTGCTCACGGACGACCAGATCGCCGACAACGTCGTCGGCGTGCTGTTCGCGGCGCAGGACACCACGGCCAGCGTGCTCACCTGGATCCTCAAGTACCTCAACGACTACCCGAAGCTTCTTGAGGCCGTCAAGGTGAGAGCTGGCTAGCAACACTGTCGTATTCCTCCAGTTCAGAGTCGTGCGCGTGTGATCTCTGTTGAAGCGTGAGGTAGCATCCGCGATCCAGACTGACGATATATACACCAACGACGACCGGTGTTGTTTCGTCGTGCCCATTGCAGGCGGAGCAAATGGCGACATACGAGGCGAACGAGGGCGGGAAGCGGCCGCTGACATGGACGCAAACGAGGAGCATGACACTAACGCACAAGGTATGTACGTACGTGCGAGTGTTGCGTACGTTGCCTGATCTGAAGCTTGACGTCGTTGGTGCATGGTTGCTGTCGTTTCTGCTCGGCCGATGCACAGGTCATATTGGAGAGCTTGAGGATGGCGAGCATCATCTCCTTCACGTTCAGGGAGGCCGTCGCCGACGTGGAGTACAAAGGTATATATGCACGTTTTCGATCGGCATTGATTGTGCTGGCTCGATCGTGCAGTAGTGTACTAATAAAAGTTTGCAGTACGTACTAACGTTTGCCAGTTGTGCATACGAGTCATGTAGATGCGTAATCCACTGCATCTCTGTGTGGTCCTAATTAAGGATCGCGGAAGTTGTCTGAGAAAATATCAGAGGTAAATAAGAATAAAAATAATTTGCCCCATGGTAAAATTCCAACTCAAAGCTAAAATATGCAGGGTACGTAGGTTATGAAAGAAAAGAAGGTTTCAGAATGAATAATAATCGAGATGTCTATCGTGCGTTATAGTCCGACTTTCCTCCATCGGATCAACATCTCCAACGACTAAAGTACACATATATCTCCAAGCACATCTAATAGCTAGAAAAGTTTACTTATCACTAACAGAAAAGGTTAGATCCCTGATAATTAGCAAAACTAATAGAAATTTTCATGCTTCATTGTACTCGGCAAATTCCCAATTTTTCACACATGCACCTTAAAATGTTCCCACCATGTAGAATAGAACGTCCTCTGTGAATTTTTGGATCGTGTCGGGATTAAATTTCTATGAATGAGACATATTACCATGTTCAAGGATAATATATATAGTCTATTTGACAAATATGTACAAGTGATTTATCAAAAATATAAATAACAGATAAAAAATAAAGATAATTGTAAGCCAGTAACTGAGCGTGACAATGGCACAAGGAGTTCATTTCTGTGCAATTTACATATAAACGTTAACAACTTTCCTAGTCCATTTCCAACAACTCGGTCTACGAGTAAGGTAGGGAGTTGAGGGAGACAGACAAAATTTGTATGCTACAACTGCTACAACCAAGATCCTACTAAAATAGAAAACCCCATGCTGAGTCAAATCCACCTCAACATATGACAAATATCGAATCATGTTGCTCCAAACAAGTGGATTGATTCTCTTACATATAAGCCTCAGGGCAATGAAAAGAGGGAGGTATTTCCTTGAGGTGCAGCATATATAGTTGTGTAAACACTGGAGCATCCAATTCGATCGGCCGTCGGCCCTTGCGTGGACGGTCCATTTTTCACCTCAAAAAACGGCAACACATCCCTGTCCTCTCGTTCCGATTAATATCTGAGCCATGAACCATCCAAAAGGCGCCGGTCCTGGTGCCGCCTTTGGTGCTCCCGTTCCCGGCCGGCACCGGTGTCGCCCGTTTGATTCACTCCGTTTCAGGTGGCAGCTTAACTGCGAAATTGAATGAGGAGATGGAGAGAGCAATGGACGTGGTTTTGGGAAACATTTATGAGAAGTATTCATAATAGAAATGGCCTAATTATGAGTACTACTTGCAGTATTTAACCTGTAAAGTGTAGCGTTCGACAAGCTGCTACTCATATTTTTGTCACTGGATTTAATTCGAGCCAGCCGTGTGTGTTTTGTGGTGTTCATAGGTTTCCTGATTCCCAAGGGGTGGAAGGTGATGCCTCTGTTCCGGAACATCCATCACAACCCGGAGTACTTCCAAGATCCACACAAGTTCGATCCTTCCAGATTCAAGGTAATGGGGCCGGCCTCCTCGTTGCTACCACCAGTACACTGCTTATTGATGCTAGTAGTACATTAGACTAGAGGTAACTAATAATATAGAGCCTATTTGATTTGACAACAAATTTACCTCACTAAGAGTCTAGCCAGATTTTGGCAATTTGGTTACCAATCTTTTGGACAAAGATTAGTGTCCAAAAGATTGGTAAGAAAGTAAACCAAAGAATCAAGAGAGAAGATAATCTTGTCAAAATTTGGTAGCAAACCAAATGCTTGCCAAATTTGGTCAACACTACTAAAATTTGGTAAGCCAAACATTGGTAATCATTGGAAGCAAACTAAGCAAGAGTTTAGGATTTCCCATGAGAAGAATGCAAATTAATTCTAATGCTCAAAATTCAGAGTATTAGTCCTAGTGAGTTTTGGGGGTGTGTGTGTGTGTTTGTCATGCTTACCTGGCCGGTCACTTATCTGACAACAAA
This sequence comes from Guadua angustifolia, assembly GCA_036346375.1. Lineage (NCBI taxonomy): Eukaryota > Viridiplantae > Streptophyta > Magnoliopsida > Poales > Poaceae > Guadua > Guadua angustifolia. The sequence goes on along the minus strand of CM070514.1, from coordinate 31,571,101 downwards.
GTCAAGGACAGCAATTACCGCGCTACCGGCTGCACAGTCATTGTTGACTCCTTGAGTAGACTCGTTAAACCATGTAACTTACCAATCAATCACCCGGTCAGCAGGCCTGCAGTGAGGAGTACTACTTACCACGCCTCTGATTTTGTCGGACGTAGATATCCTAACCCTGCTTGCTTGACTCCTTGCGCACCAACGACAGGCCAAAGTACAAGCAAGTCCAACCTAGTCACCAACACCGGCAACAGAACAAGTTTAGGCTCACTAAGATACAATTCCTTAAGCAGTAGCGGCCTAAGATCAAGCCGGGATCCGCTGCAAAAGCTCCGTAATTTTGTATACTCGCGTGTACGGGACTAACACGTGGTTTGATCGGTGAGTGCGTGCAGGTGGCGCCGCGGCCCAACACGTTCCTGCCGTTCGGGAGCGGCGCGCACGCGTGCCCCGGGAACGAGCTGGCCAAGCTCGAGATGCTCGTCCTCGTCCACCACCTCGTCACCGGCTACAGGTACGTGCGCGCGCCCGCCCGCGCGCGTGTCACCCTCCCACCGTCCGACGCTCGCTTTGGGCTCGAGCGCCCCACCTACATCCATCCTCCATACCGCGGACCCGAACCTGCGCCGCGCCGTGTGCCCTCGCGTTCTCACGCGGTTTTCTAAGCGTTTTACCGGTGGCAACACAGAGGGGGTGCTGAGGTGCGGAATTCGCCTTGTTTGCAGGTGGGAGGTCGTTGGGTCGAGCGACGAGGTGGAGTACCGCCCGTTCCCCGTGCCGAGGCAAGGCCTCCTGGCCAAGCTGTGCAAGGACTCGACGACTGGCGCAGAGGAAAACTGCGTCCAAACTGCGTGCGTTTGACACGCACGCGCGGCGGGCAGGTGCTGGGCTTCTCCTTGTTCTTTCCGTTGCTTCTGTCGATCTCCTGGTGCTCCTCGGATTAAGCAAGGCCAAGGAGGGGGATCACGTGGCCGTTTTTTTCCTTCCTCTTCTTGTCGGATAATGATGATCGGTGATGTGGTGCTGATCCTAGTCATGTGCTTGGTGTGTTAGTTAGTCAATCGATTGATTGCTCAGTCATTTGGATATTACTATACTAGTATCACTTTGCAGTACAGGGGCAGGCTGCTCGATCGGTCACTCAGATTAGCAGTAAAGCTAATGAGCAAAGCTCTGGTCACTTTGCAGTTCAGTTCCCTTTTGTCCCCCACGCCTTGGTGTAGTAAAGCTGCTCGTGTCGTGGGCATGGCAGCTGTGATGTCACTCTTTCTGTCCACAAAGCCTGCGAGACTGAAATGGTGCCGCCTGGCCATATGCATGGAGCGCCTGTGTATCATCCGATCACACCAGTGAATGTGATCCCTCGTCTGCCTTTTTTTAGGAAAGAAGATTATGTGCTACTTTCCCTCGGTGAACCAACCCATTGTGTCATTCCAAAAAGTGTGGAATAAGAAATAAAATTTGTTCGCAGGATACATGGTATGCTGTTGGTGTATAATTGGTTGCTAAGCCTGGTTAGCTGGACATATACTAGTGCTTGACAACAGGGACAGATCTAGAAAAGGAGATCACCGAGGTCATCAGAGTCAATACGAATGAGTAATACTAACTTATAACTTGTAATAATTAAGAGGATTATGTGTTTATATACTAAAGAAACTATGTGTGTTATATTAGATCGAGAACGTTCGTGCCACTTGACTTTGGCTCATACATTGTACATCCGTCTCTAATAGGCATCAACGAATGTAATAACGAGGAACAGAAAATGGCAAACTTGGAATGCATCCAAGGTGGAAACAAGCATAAGGTACTACGTAGTACTGGTTTGGCCTGAATTGCAAATACTTAGTAGGCATGGGTTTAAATTGTAAACCTTGAGCCCATAGAACCTTCACCCTTACGCTTTGTAAAGGAATGCAGAATCCCTAAGAATATCATGCTTATCTCCAGGATACCATAAATAATCACGTATGGTCCACAAGAATCCCAATTCCTACAAAACAAAAGCTTCACATCCAAACCTGTCACCACAACTGCGTGCCACTTACAGGCTACAGCCGCAGTGACCACTAAACCCACTCCCGTTGGCAGTGGCCCCACTCAGTAATCAAACATATCATCTTAAAACCCCATGCAAGACTATGATTGCCAACTTGCTCCGAATCAAAACAAGAGTATGAGTGGCCAATGTGTTCGATGACACCTGGCGAATTTCCTTGACAAATGTGAACTAATCATCTTAAAATTCGTCACCCATGCCGTGCTGATGGCAGATAGAAGATGAGTAAATTAATGACAGCCCAAGACTGTTTAAGATGGAAAAATTGGCCAAATTTGCAACGGCTGTGTTGTTTAATTTACATTACAATTTTCCATTCTGATTTCAAAGAACCTAACTATCCCCGCTCAGTGGCGAACTGTCACTCTTGCATCTCTCCCTGTTACATGCATCTCACCACCAGCCTAGCAATGTGCGTCCTCCCATGACACCGGACCATCCAAATGGAAATGGAAACGGCATGTTTAACACAAAAGCGACTCCCAAGGGAAAAACAGAGAAAGCAAAAGGTTCCATGGTGGTACATCTGCTAGTGCATTACTGACCGGATAACAAGTTTTTCCATGCTCGATCTCCAGGCTGCACAGAATCTAGCAACTGTACAACAAAGGATCAAACCGCAATTCCGAGTGGATCGTCTTCGTCATGCCTCAGTAGAAAAGTAGCACTATCTTTTTGGAGAAAAGAAACTAGTGCACTCATCCTAGTTGTCAGACTGTAGACCATCACAGGGCAATATCAACATCATACATAAGAATACAAATTTCATCAAATTTCGGCGAATTTTTACCGAAATTTCAGATTTCGGACCATCACGAAATCCATACTACCAGTTGGATAAAAAAAATGAAATTGCTCTAGGGATACATAGCTTTGCTCGATCTTTCTTCTTCAGTCTTTTTTTTCATGTTCTTGAGTTTTCTACTGAGGATGTATGTAGTTATGACATCGCTAATTAATAATGGGTCTCTCCAACACCAAAAGTAGGGGTGGAAAACGAGCCAGTTGAGCTTTTTTTCGAGCTTTCTTCGACACTAATTTATTTTTATTTATTATAGTCTCTATATTGTTTGAGACCCAACTTGAGCCGAGCCTAACGAGAGCGTAAGTTGATCCTTGTTCCAAATCAACTAATTTTTACTTTAAAAGAAAACGAATGTAATCGAAGAATTTTCAAACAATGCGGCAAAGCTCAACGAGCTTTTTCTAGCCCTAACCAAAAGAGGCACTGACCTGCCAGGGCTGCCACATCATCTCTGAAGGACATCTCGCTCATGAACTCCCACCGGACAAAACAACGCACCCTTGATCTCTACGCAACTAATAGTCCAATACGTGTCGAAATTTCCCTGTGATTCGCCGCATAATTCACACATATGGCTGCCTGAAGAGCACGAATACACCAAAACCACAAGGAACAAATGTGCTGTTCAGATGGAGATGTAACCAGGAAGAAGAAGGGCCGTTACTTCAAAGACGACGGGAACTGGGTGCCTTTCTCAGCTGTAACCATGCATGCATGCACGACACCGATACGCACGTCAGTACTCTCTCTCTCTCCCAGCTGTCGAGCGCCACGTACTCGATCGTACTGGCACTCGGTACCGGACTGACTTGATTGCTGATGGAAAGAGATAGTCAGAGTGGCCAGAACTAGGCCTGGATCTCAGCATGTTTCGTCGGATCCTCGGTGTAATATTTTTCAACGTCTATAACGTTTTTTCTATTTTCTGTAATATTTTTTTCCACGCACATTTCTACTGTTATCGAAGAAAAATATTTCACACGTAGAAAAAAATGTTATAGTGATCCGGATCGATATTTCTATTGTTATTGAAGGAAAATATTTCACATATAGAGAAAAAATATTTTATAAGTAAAAGAAAAATATTACAACGTTCGAAAGCTTCTAGCAATTAGGGTAGTTCAGATCATACCAACCGCTGTTCTAGTTCGGTCACTGCTGTCGAGTGAGTTGGCGTCTGTCCAATCTTTTCCAGGTTCGGACAAGGTGTTGGAGTCCAGCTAACGAGTAGTACTTGCGGTGACTAGGCAAGCACGGCAACGCAGCACACGAGGGACAGGCTCGTGATGACATGGGCCTGTCGCAAACAGAGCATTACTTCGCCTTGCCTTTTGCAGAATTTTTACTGTACTGATCCTTTAGGTTGTAGATTTTTTAAAAATAGTCAGACGTATTTATAAAAATAACCTTTTCATCGATTGAACTCGTAGCTCCAGAGCGCCAATTCGCGCTTCCGCAACACTGCACTCTACTAATCCGCAGTTTGAAGGCGATGCATATGCCGCAGCTCACCGGGCCTCACGGGCGCCCCGGAGCCGCTACACCGCCCAATGCAGCGCTCTAGGGGCTGCACCTCCCGCGTTCCAAACATCCTGTAAGAATCGGTGGCTTTCATTAGAGGATCACATCGATTCCAGAGCAAATGTGCCTTAGAAAATCCATTTGATTTGTGAGTATTTTGCACTAGATACCCATTTTAATTGATTGTTGCCGGTGGTGTAGAAGAGATTTAGAATGGGCGGCACAGCGGGAGGTCTGGCGCCTCAAATATTGCATCGAGGCGATCTGGCGGCTCTGAGGTCTTCTGGCGCTTCTAGTGCACGGCGACCGTAGGGTCCATCAAGCTACGGCGCATGCAGCGCCTTTAGACCGCAGATTAGTAAGGTGTAGTGCTGCGGGAGCGCAAATTAGCGGATCAGCGCTCTGGAGCCACGGGTTTAGTCGATGAGGAGGTTATTTCCACAAATACATCACTGTGGTGGCTATTTTAGAAAAACCTACAACACAAGGGGTCCATATAGCAAAATTTTCGCCTTTTACAACCCAAAACTGGAACGGACGAATTCTACAGGAATGGTCTTCCTATGTTCTAACTTCCAAGTAGGGTGTTATGATTTCTAAGGCTATTCCCAGTGAAGGTTTCATAAGAGTTTCATTCCCATTAAATGATGTGACACATCAGCAATTTAGATGACATAGCATGATAATTATGAAGAGAGAGAAGGAATGAGTTTCATCAGGATGAAACTGGGTGTACACTGTTTCTAAGACTATGAAACTTGTTGAAACTAGCACTGGGGGCTATAGAGTTTCATTTCATCTAACTTGCCCAATCTTGTGCATTGCAATTAAATGTGATGGTTAGCATATGAAACCGTGAAATGAAACTGTGTATTGTGGCCCTTGTTTCATTCATCTACTCAAATCTCTTTAGATAATATAGTAATCTTGAAAACCGTGAAATGAAATTCTCCACTGAGAATGGCCTAAAGTAAACCGTACATTTCAAAATGGTGGAGGAAAAGGCAAGCGCATTCAACTCCTCTTGGCAGCTCCAAACAACCGATCCAACAGCTCAGTGGTGTTGATTTCTTCAGACAGAAGCTTCATGGCAGATGCTTTAATTGTTTTTCACCAGAACATATGGCTGGGTACTGTAGAGCGCCGGTCAAGTGCTGGAAATGCCTCCGTTCGGGTCACAAAGCTGTTGAATGTCCAAGTAGATGGGCTTCCAACTGCTTTACAAATACAGAGGGCCTTACACGTCCTTCTCAAACGCTCCCTGCATCCACCCACTACACTCCCCACACAGCAAGCTCCAAGTCTTACAGAGACGTTGTCCGGGAGGGGCGCTGCATGGAGGAAGATATCCCGGAGACCCCAGGGCGAGGCCTGCTAAGGCCTCCTGTGCAATATCGGCTACTGGGGCAATCAAGCGCAAGCGGGATGAGATCATTGATCGGGCGGCTGTCTGTTGGTTCAATGGAAACAGCCATGACGTCGAGACTTTCATGGTGGGTGATATGCTTCGGGACCGCTTCAACCTCCGCCACGGCGACTTCCAGCTCCTCAAGCACTTCTCGGAGCAGTTTCTGGTCATATTCTCCGAAGCACCAGTCAGGAGGAGAGTGGTGAACGCTGCATTGGTTCAATACCGGGGCCGCGAATTCAACTTTGCGCCCTGGTCTGAGCAGAGATATGCGACAAATGTCAACTTCGAGTTCCACGTCAAAGTCCGAGTAGAAGGTGTGCCAGTTCACTGTTGGAGCGAAGAAGTGGCGGCTAGGGCATTGGGGAAGAGCTGTGCAATCCATTTTGTGGAGGAACGCTCCAGGCGCAGGGAGCGCACTCGTTCCTTCGACCTTTGGGCCTGGTGTTCGGATCCATGTGAAATCCCGAAAGAGGTGTCCCTGACTGTGTTGGAGCCTGACCGAGAGCTTCCCCCTACAAATGTGCCGCTCCCACAGGTTGAAACCCACTATGCCGGGCCAACTGACATGAAGCGTGGACAAGTCTTCACTCTGCGCAACCATCTGGAGATTGTTGAAGACCTATCCTTCCTCCGGGGACACAGAAGCTTCGGTGGGCTGCCGAATCACAAACATCGCCGGGAGTTCATTTGGAGCTACGGGACCCCGGATGAGCTGGGAGAGAGAAGGGACCGAGCAGTTCAAGACAGAGGCAGAGACCAAGGCCACCGTCGACGCCATGATGACCATGAAGACGACGACCACAATCGGGATGACCATCATTGCAAGTCATGTAAACACCGAAGTTTATCCAGATGGGCTCGTGACTCAAGATGCAGGGGGGGTGTGGAAGACTGCCACAGTGCTTCTTGGAGAGGAATCACTGGCTCAGCTTCACATCGCTTCCGTCAACGCTTCCCAGACCGGCAAGTCCTTCCAGAGCCACAACTAATGCAATGCCAGAGAATCAGGAGCAGCCGTCCTTGCAAGATGCCAGAACTGGAGCAAGACAAGAGAAGAGTGTCCTTCGCCGAACCGCTAGTGTCAGTGCTCAAGAAGCAGCAGAGGCGACCTTGGGAGATTTGCACCACCTCGGGAAGCAAGGTGAAGGAAGGGATCTCCAATAGCCTCGCGCAAATGGAACTTCAGGTAAATCTAAATTGTGAATCACCCGTTTCCTCTCAATTGGCTCAGAATGGTTTGATTGCTTCTTCTCTGGTCTGTCCTCTATCGTCTGTCAATGAAAAAGGTGTGGTTGAACCGTATGGCCCGCCTCCCCAACCCACTCAGCCGCTTGCCCTTGTCCCTGTGTCAGCCTGTTGCACCCAATCTGGTTGTCGGGATTGCGGCTACCAGATAGAAGCTCGCTCTGATTGCCGGGAGAACCCTGATAGGTTGGTGCATCATATGCGTCATGCTCTGCAATCTAGTTCGAATATTTGTCCCGCAAATCTTGAGGTCCTAACAGAAGAGACCCCGCAGACCACCCCCAATGAACTAGAAAATTGGCCGAAAACTAACCTTTGTCCGACAAACCCATCGCATGAGCTGAGCAAGCCAGTAAGCCCAATTACAGTCCCTAAAGATCCTGTGCTAGACTCCACAATTGGGACCTGTGCTACAAATGCATTGCAGGAATAAATTGTGGCTGAACTTCCTAGGAGTGCCCAAATCCTTACCAAGCAGATAATCCAGAATGACATCCATGAAGGCTATATGCTATGTCCGACAACTGGGGACTGTCCAAAAAATCCATCACCAGTGCAGTTCACTAGCCATCCTGACCTGCTTGATCAAGGTCCACTGCTTGATCACCTAACACCTGTTAGGGGTGATTTAACTCCCAGTGCTCAATTGAATTTATCTACGGTAAATGAACAGTCACTCCTCTTTCAATTAGGCCTGGTAGCCCCCAGTTCCCAGCATGGGCATGATTTACAAGCCTGGGAGAACTTAGCACCACAACAGGCTTCACAAAAAAAGTCGACACCACAAGTCATAGCAGCTGAGCCTCTAGTATGTTGCACACCGCCAAACAAATTAACTGTAGCTCTATCCCAAACAACCCCAACAACAGTGGCGCGGCAACCTTCACCAAAAGCTCTGGGATCACAGCTGCTAGATTACCTAGCACTAGAGACTTCACAAGATCTTGTACCAACACACCTACCACAAACACTTCTTCACAGGTTAGCAATAGCAGCCACGCCACCAGATGCTACACAGGCACCACAACTGGATGATACAACTTCATCACAGCAACCTCAGGTCCCAGAAAGCAACATAACAGCCAATCAATTGGGTCTAGAAGACTTCATACTTGCTGCTTCACATAACCCCCAAACACCAATCATCCAAACACCTCCATGCCTCAACAACCCTCAACCCTCCAATACAGATAAACACAGTGCTATTACTAAAACTTTGACCCAAAGAAAAAGCTCAAGAATAGCGGCTAAAGCCAAGGCAAGAATAGGGGCTGTAAGGGAACAATCCAGCTTGCTCAAGAGCTGCTAGCATCTAAATTAAGATATCTCTCCCCACCAGCACAACAACACCACTTAAATGATGTTCACTCACAGGATGATCTTTTTCAGCAGCTTGCTAGCCACTTCGAGCAGCCACTAAGCAAGGAGAAGGTCGAAGCGATTCTCGAATTGGTGAATCAGGGCATGAAGCAGAAAACCACCAAGAAATCGAACAACATGAAGATGGGCCCAAGGGCGGGGAACCGTCCCAGAGCCTGATCAGAGGAGTGTCCCAGTGACAGGATATGCCTTTTCTTCTCATGTTGGATGAGTTGTTGCACTATCCTAGTAGTTTGGCAGTGGGTTGGATGATCTTGTTGCATTATCTAGTAGTTGGATATGTAGTTGGGTAATCGGTTGGGATGAGCCGCCTTCTGGCGATCTGCTATTACTAGCTGTCCCATATGTCGCTGTTCTGCTTATTGTTGTTGTTGTACCTTGGGTCAACTGGCCTCTGTACTGTAGGTCTGGTTGTATTAGTCTGCTGGGTCAGCTATCTAGTTGTATTAGATTAATGGGGATGTATCCGGCCAGCATGCCGTTGTTCCGGAGAACTACCTTCTGTATTCGCCTGGGTCTCAGATCCAGCATTGTTGTGCTTAAGACCCTACGTTATTCAGCCTGTGTGTGCCCTGTGTGCCAAGTGCAATCTAAAGTAGAAGCATCTGTAAACTATGCAAGCAAATTGCTCTATTCTCTCTTGGAATGTTAGAGGTTTAAATAACCCAGCAAAAAGAGAAAGCACTAAACAACTCATTCTGTCAACTGGTGCCACGATTGTATTCCTTCAGGAGACAAAAATTGCCAATTGGACGGCAGGATTGCTACATGAAACTTTGGGTGCGAGACTAGCTAGTCAGACTGCCTATATACCTTCCAATGGAGCCTCCGGTGGAATTCTTCTAGCGGCTTCGGATGATATTTATGATCTCCAGAACCCTAGAGTCACTCCAAATACTATAACTGCAACTTTAGCCTCACGTTGTGATGCTTCTGCCTGGGACATCACTGGGGCCTACGGTCCGCAATCAGATGAAGACAAGCGAAGTTTCCTTAATGAGTTAGAATCTCTGCGCGAAACAGCTTTGGCCAGCTGGCTGATACTAGGGGATTTCAACCTCATCAGACGAGCGAGTGAAAAGAACAGAGGCTCGACAAATAAAAGAATGATGCGAAGTTTCAACCACACCATCGATAGACTGCAACTGTTGGAGTTAGATCTTCATGGCCGACGATTCACGTGGACAAATGAACAAGAGCAACCCACAATGACAAGAATCGATCGATTCTTCGCTACAACGGAATGGCACGAGTGTTTTCCAAATGCGGACCTGAGCGCGCTGGCAACTATGACATCGGATCACTGCCCCCTACTAATGCGGGCAAACACGACATTCGAATACTTTCGAGGCTTCCGGTTTGAGGCATGCTGGGTAACAATGCTGGGTTTTCAGGAGACGGTTGCTCAATCATGGACACAACCGGTCCACACATCAGATTCCTTGCTAAGATTTCATGTCAAAATGAACAGAACATCTAAGGCGCTTAAAAGTTGGAGGAGAAAAACATTTGCAAACATAACATTTCAAACGGCTCTAATACAAGTCACACTCATGATTCTTGAATGCTCGCAAGAGAGACGTTCGTTATCCCAAAGCGAACTCGATTTGCGAAAATGTCTCAAAGATAGACTTCTTGGCCTCGCAGCGATTCACAAATCCAGAGCGAGACAACATTCCAGAATAACAAAAATCAGACTGTGAGACTCCAACACACGTTTTTTCCACCTGACTGCTAGTTCAAGAAGACGAAAAAACCTAATCCGTGTCCTACAAAGAGAAGATAGAACTTTTTTCGGGCAACAGGACAAGCTAAACGAAGCTTACCAATATTTCAAAAAGATATTGGGGGATCACGGTGTTAGGGATAAAGCTCTCAATTGGGACTTCCTGGGTTATAATGCAAGGGACCTCAGTGATCTAGAGATCCATATCACCGAAAATGAAGTGACTAGTACCATTCAGGAGCTGCCGTCTCAAAAAGCACCAGGACCGGATGGATTCATTGGGCTATTTTACAAAACATGCCTCCACATTATCAAAACCGATCTGGTGGAAGTAATTAAAGATTTCTTTAACCTCCGTCATGAAAAGTTACACAAGCTCAATCAAGCACACATCGTCCTTCTCCCCAAGATGGAGAATGCAGATAGATTGGAAAGTTTCAGGCCGATTAGCCTCATCAATAGCTTTATGAAAATCATCACCAAAATCATGGCAAACCGGCTTGCGCCCAAGCTAGATGAGTTGGTATCAGTCTCACATAATGCTTTCATAAAGAAGAGATGGATCCATGATAATTTCTTATATGTCCAAAGAGTAATCCGCCAATTACACACCGACAAAACACCTGCTTTATTCATCAAGCTGGACATTTCAAAAGCTTTCGATTCGCTAAATTGGACTTTTCTTCTTGAGGTACTCCGGGCCTTAGGTTTTTGTCGTATCTGGAGAGAATGGGTAGCTGCAATTCTTCGAACCTCATCTTCTCAGATCTTGATCAACGGCCAACCGACGGTCACAATAAGACATGCGAGGGGGGTCCATCAGGGGGACCCATTATCTCCCCTTCTCTTCATCCTAGCAATTGACCCCCTACAAAGGTTGCTTGAGGTAGCGGCAAGATCATGAGATCCTAAAACCGGTGCTTCCGTGAATCGCTAGGATCGAGATGTTCACTCTACGCAGATGACGCCGGAATATTTTTAAATGCAGATAGAGATGAGCTCACAGCCCTTAGTCGAATTCTGCATATTTTTGGAAGGTGCTCAGGCCTGAAGATCAACATCACCAAAACAGAAATTTATCCTATCAGATGCCAAGATGCCCTCCTGCATCAGTTGTTGAATGTTTTTCCCAGGAAACTATCATCCTTTCCTAGGAAATACCTTGGCCTACCATTACACTTTAGGCAGTTGAGAAGGATCGAAATTCAACCTCTGATTGATAAAATAAGCAATAGACTAGCAGGTTGGAAAGGGAAATTTCTATCCACGGCCGGAAGAGAGACCCTTGTTAAGTCAGTATTAACCTCTCAACCAATTTACCACATGACGGTCTTCCCGGCTCAAAAGTGGCTAATTCGATGTATTGATAATCTGAGACGTAGTTTTCTCTGGAGAGGAAAAGATCCAGAAATTGTAGTGGCGCCTTCGCTTGATCAAATGGAAGGTCACCGTCGCCCAAAAGCAAGGGGGACTTGGTATCAAAGACCTTGAACGCTTTGCGAGCGCTTAGACTTCGTTGGCTATGGTTTAGATGAAAAACAACGAGAGGGCTCGACGGGCTGGACCTTCCATGCGACAAAACGGATATTGCTCTCTTCAATGCTTCAACGATTGTCACGGTTGGAAACGGTAAACTTGCGGATTTTTGGAGATCAAGTTGGATTGAAGGGAAAGCACCAATCCACATTGCGCCGAGTCTTTTCTAGATTGCGAGAAGAAAGAACATTTCTGTCCATCGAGCTCTGGAAAACAATTACTGGATGCGTTTTTGCACACCGGTAAACTCTGAAAAGGAAATCAGGGAGTTTGTTGCGCTCTTTGAGGCAATACGTCGAACCAATAGAGATGAAAGGAGGGAAGACCAAATAACCTGGCGTTGGACGGCTGATGGACAATACACAACAAAGAGTGCATACATGGCGCAATTCCAAAACGTTTACTGTAGGATGAAATTTTGCCCGATATGGAAAGCGAAGACTGAACCTAAATGCCGATTCTTTGCATGGACGTTGATTCACGGTAAAATTTTAACAGAAGACAACATGCTCAAGAAAGGATGGCCATGTAATGCCACCTGCGGTCTCTGCAACGCGTCGCCGGAAACTCCGACCCATCTTTGCAAAGATTGCCCTTTCGCTAGGGAGGTTTGGGGTCTTCTCTTGCTATGGGGGAATTTGGAACGGTGTCAGAACATAAGCCACAGTGGATCGATATACAATTGGTGGAGAAGGATGAGAACCCAGTATGATAAAGCAAGCAGGCGGGATTTTGACGGTCTTCTCATTTATTATTGGTGGAACTTTTGGCTTGAGAGAAACCAACGCATTTTTCAAGGAATCACCAGAACACCTCAGCAAGTGGCCACGACAATCAAGGATGCAGTGCTCACCCGTCTATTTGCTTCGTCAACATAGCTTGCGGAACTGCCCAAAGTCTTCGACACCTGTTTTTTGTGGTCCCTCTTATGTTTTTTAAAGTCGTTTTTTTCTAGTAGTGTTTTAAGTGCTAGTTGTTAGTGGTAAGCGTATGTGAGGGTTTTCTTGGGTCCGGTTTTCCCCCCTTAATCTAAAACAAAAACTGGACCCACTACCTGTTTTCTTCACCTTCTTAATAAATTTAGCAGCAATTCTCTTGCTGCTCTTTCGAAAAAAAAATGGTGCATCAGTTAGTAAAATACATCGATTGCAACACAAGGTACAACATGGCATCAACTTATTGTTCCCCTTTTCTTATTGGAGAGATTTTTCCCCCGTGCATCGTGATTGGTGAGGAATCAATCATATCGATCGGCAGTGCTGGCCCATGAGTTGCGGCCGGCCACGCCGGCCGGCCCTCGGTGGCCGGGGAATCTCTCACTCGACCGTCAATCATTGGTCAATCTAGGAGATCTAGAACGGCACGGCCAGAGATCGACACGTCTGGACGCTCCTTTTGCGCCCTCTTCTGCGTTTGGAGAACTCGTTGTGACTTGTGAGGGTGGGCGCTGGGCTCCAGGCCTCCAGGGCCGGCTAAAGCATATACCCATGTCAGTTCACCTGTTTCGTGTATGTGTAAGCTGGCAGTGTCCCCGGCAGAAGCTAAACGATTTCTGTTGTGAGATCAAACAATATAGAAAGGAGGGCCTCCCGGTCTACTCCCTCTGAGGAGAGTGTGCTCGGGTCCCTGGATGTAAGAGAACGGATTAGGTAGAAATGGAAACGGAAATGAACAAAGTGCTTTTTTCATTTATTCGAAATTCTCTTCTTTTCTTGCCCCCTTAATACATGAATCCGGGCATTTCTAGGACCCCTTAGTGTAAGGGACGATATTACAATAATATCTCTATAAGGACCCTAAGGCTATAGGAGCCTTGTTCTTTCCTCCTCCGCGAGCTAGCTTTTGTACGATACGATACGACTAGGGGTGAAAAAACAGCTCGAGGCTCGCGGCTCGGCTCGGTGCATCAATGAGCCGAGCCCGAGCCTACCGTCTGGCTCGGTGCTACAATGAGCCGAGCCCGAGCCGGCTCGCAAGTGGCTCGTTAGGCTCGGTAAAATTCAGACATTCAGAATCACTTTCACTAATCACTAATCAATTATCCAAATTACATAAGGCTTAATTTTAATACAAAATTAGCCACAGCACACAGACATTCAATCGGCTTGGTATTCATACAGTCATATTGAACAAGGAACATACAATGAAATATAGAATGCATGAGGGTTTAGTGATTCAGTCTGACATAAGTAACATAACACAAAGTGTATACAAAAGTAACAAAAGTAACAAAACACCCTTCCATAGTTTCATACTTCCATAGTTCCATTTTCATAATTCTATTCCATTCTTGCAGTCTTGCAGACTCCAGAAGTCCAGAGGAGAGCAGTAGAGCTAGAGGCTAGAGCACTGAGGCGGGCCCACATGCCAGGTGGCTCATGAGCCGGCTCGGCTCGGCTCGAGGCTCGACCGAGCCCGAGCGGAGCTTGGCTTTCAGCTCGACAAAGACAATGAGCTGAGCCTGGCTCGGCTTGCAAACTGCCGAGCTCGGCTCGATTCCACCCCTAGATACGACATACCTAGGTTCCCTTTCTGGGATGTTCGAACCCTCGACGGTATCCACTTTGGGTTGTCCGAGCCTCCGAGGGGGGTGATCGAAGAGATTGATTGCCCCTTCAGCTTACGGGAGTGTTTGGTACAGCTCCAACTCCATCAAAATCAGTAGAGTTGGTGGAGCAGAGTATTTTTAACTCCATAAATTTATGAAGCTGGAGCTATAGGTACATTAAGAATGTTTAGATAGGTCATCTTATTTACATTTTAGACTAAAAATATAAATTTAATTCACTTTATTTTAGCCTATAAGCTCCAGCTCTGCCAAACAGGCCTTACCGTCGAGACCTTCCTCGTCCCTTTCGAAGCCTTCCCTATGCTTGTATCCCCTCGGCATTTGGACGGTGTTCCTGGTAGTTCGAAGGCCTTTCACTGATTTGTAGGGGGCGGTGGCCGTCCCTACGGGAATTTCCATCTGCTTTAATACAGTGTCTTGCAACAGTGCACCAAGACCATTAACTGAAAGGAACTAGGTAGGTGGTGCAAATGCTGGGGTCCAGCATAGGAAGATAGTTAGGACTGAGGCATCATTTCCAGATAACACCAGAGCTGCATGGTTAGTACAAAACTTTCAACAACGATAATGCTATCCAATTTCACGGACATGCGTGGTTTGACATGAACTCTTTACAGTGTTCTCAAATTTATAACATTAATGCAAAGTCCATCAATGTCATTACAATGGTGCGACTTTATCTCCTCCCCAAGGGTGTTCGCAGCTTCCCCGTCGACTACAGTATACACATGATATCACAACAATGTCGTTAATGGTTTCACGTCAATCCCTCTTGAGTGTTCCTCAAAAGTAAACCAAAAAACAACTTCTTGACTGTCAATGGAAATTGACAGCCGGTTATCAGAATGCCTGGAAAGTTGTGCTTTGGCATCAAGATTGATGACCTGTACGAGCACGAATTCATTGCTACATAAAACACCCTAACTTACAATACAGCAGAAGGTACACAACTAGTTTGGAGTATCGAAAGGAACGTAAGGAAACAATGGCTAGCTTATAGTTACACAAAAATTACTTCAAGCTTTGAGCAGGGATGATCTTTAATATATTTCTCAAGTTCCGCATCATCTCTAAATCTGAAGTTGTATAATGCCTGTCGTTGTGTAAGACCAATTGGATAAATTCTGTACAACTTCAACTCGTCCCCACCTCTAATACTCGGTGGCCTTTCATCCTTCCATACAGGAACATGGTTGAGGGATCTAAACTTCGCAAGCACTGTAGACTCCAAAGCTACCAAAGTTAATTGGCCCGATCTGCATCGCATAGATAGCAAAACATGTTTAAGAAGGCAGAAGAAAAACAAGCAAGTATAAAAGAAGTTCATCGATGTGCATGCAGCAAGTGTTGCAGTAAAGATAACTTTCAAGTTCATAATGCAACAAAACTACTTAAGACCCTTACACAACGACATAGCAGTAGTAGAACCATATATACGCCATTCTGAGAAAAAAAGCATAAGACGAGCTAACACTACAAAATATAGGATGAAAATACCAATCACTAATACAGGTAAGCATAACAGTACTTCCATACCTTAGATAAATGCTCTCTGTCTTAAACCGCCCTCTCTCTCTGACAAATAAGTGGTATACTGTTCCTTTTTTGCTGGAACAACTACATGGGCGATTCATAAATTTTGGAGACTTTTCCTCTTTTTCATGAATCTTCGTAGCAATATGTATGCAAAGGCGACAGGATGAATGAATTGCTGCCATGTCAATAAGAGCCTTGAAAGAATCAGATGGACCATCATGCTTCCACCTACAAATGCAAAACAACGAATAATATGTGCTCAGTACAAAAACATGATGATGCTGTTAATAATGGCTGCTAGATGATCTTTGGCAAAATTGCATGGTAAGCCTTTATCAATGTAATCATCTATTTTGGATGGAACTTCTGCACTATACTCAAGGATACATTCAATCAAATCAGACATAATGAAGACCCCAACTTAGTCTATAACCTAAACTGCATGAGTTTAGACAATTCTGCCCCAAATAATATACAAATGAATACTTAAGAGATCTGTAAGAGTGAAACAAAAAAGACAGACCAAATCAACTCCCGGTACAGGCTCATAGAAACTAGCATCATCTTCATTCTAAATAAAATATGAACTTATTTAGAACAGTTAGCAAGATAGAATTAAGTTTCTGTCAGTTATAGCATAAAGCCTAATTCAAGTAACTTCTGCATGATTTTTTGTCTTCATTCATGCTGTTAGCTATTGCACAGTCACAGGCAAGGATTACATCGTAAGCATTAGTACCAAGTGCCAGAGCCACACTAAAGCCTATCCAGATGGGAAAATTGATTCGTTTGGACAGTAATTTGGTTCCTCAACAAGTTACATATTTACCAAAGATGATGATTGTTGCCCGATCTTGATAGAAGAAAAATGAATAGGCGAAAGCACAGCAAAGTTCATAATGTAATACAGCCCACTCCTTACAAACTGGAAATAAGCTAAAAATCGATAAATATGGCTCCCTAGATGTCCATTGCTGTCATGCTAATTTAGCATAGGATCTTGCAGATAAGCACCGTGATTGTGCTTAAAGTTGACCAGAGATCATATGTTATTCCAACAATATGATCGGTACATGATAAATACATCACTTTCAGGCCTGTAGTCAACATGGAAAGCAGGACATTTACCTCAAAGATTGATTAAAAGCATCGGGATTTGATGCAATATGTTTCATTGTGCTAGCAACTGAAGCAACATTATCGAGCTCCTTAATGTGTAATATTGCACCTACCCCCGGAGAAAACTCTTGAATATTTGGAGCACCAACGACAACTGGAATAGCTCCTGTAGCGAAATGCAAATGAAATATTCAAAATCACTTCATTCCAGCTACAAATTTGGAAGTGAACACAAATTCATGGCAACATGATAAAAGAGTGAATGAGTAAACGTGGCAAATCCATACAACAACAACAAAGCCTTTTGTTACAAACAAGTTAGGGTAGGCTAGGAATGAAACCTAATCAAAGTCAAAAGACCCCTAAACCTTCGATCTTATATCATAGTTCTGGTACGTGAATCGCCAACTTCCATGCACTCCCTATCCAATGCTAACTTTTTTGGATATATTTCAATCCCTAAGTCTCTTTTAACAGCTTCTTCCCATGCTAGCCTCGGTCGACCACTGCCTCTTATGTTTTCGAGATACCTTAAAATTACACTACGCATACATGCCTCAGGAGATCTCTGTCGGAGATGGTCGAACCATCTCAAACAATGTTTGACAAGCTTTTCTTTAATTGATGCTACCCTATGTATATCATCATTGCAGATTCGATCTCACCTTGTATTACCACAAATCCACCGCAACATATGAATCTCTGCTACACTCATCTTCTGTACATGTTGTCTTTTTGTCACTTCCTCTCCATACATTAGAAACATTGTAATTTAACAAATGATTGGGAAGACAGTACTCCCCATGTTTCACAATATATGTCCAGTTTCTTGAGGATAATATTATCACAATATATTTCGGTTGATGAGATTGATAGGGTAGTGTGATTTTTCCATGTCTACCAAATAATTTCGAATAAACTAGCACAGCAGTTAATGGAAAGGAAGACTACAGTCATTACTGCAATATTCCATCCTAGAGCACTGAACCAACACAAGCACATATACTCAGCATGCAATGGTGGATATGGGTTTAGCAATGCAAACTGTGTGGGTAGGTGAGCGTTAGGGTGAGTGTGGAGTGGGGGTTTGGGGGTAAAACCACTTAATAGCATATAGCCATATACTATTACCTGCTACAAGTGATTGAAAAAACTTTTCTGTAACGTAATCTTCCTCATTAGAATTCTCAAAAGCCAAGCTGAATTTGTAGCGCTTCAAAGTCTCCACTTTATCCACTGCACCCAAGTAGCAAATAGAGTACACATTACATTTCTTTCCTTGAAACAAATGTAATATAACAGCAGAATCCCAACATAAAAGCATCACTTGTCAAAGACAAAAGGCAGCAAGCTCACTCTCAAAGCAGATTCTAAAGCCCTGAACACGTTATTCTTAAAGAGTCCATAAAATCAAAATAAAATTCATCCAGTCATCTCCACTACTAAGTACAACTCAATTAGCAATTCATCTTAAAGGTCGCAACTCGCAAGGATTAGCACAATAGCACATTGACAGCATAGCAAGCACTGGCAGTAGCAATAGTTATATTTGATATTTAATACTGTGATAGATTGCAACTACTATCATTCAGAATAATTTGTTGCAGCTGGCCATTAGTTACAGTTTTGCAAGCACAACAGAACATATGGCATTTGTGTATAAGCTATAATATTTAATAAAATGAATACCCAAGGAAAATATAAATAGAAAGTGTACCTCTGCCATCACGATTACGATGACAGCTACCATATGAATCGATTTTCACATCTAAGTTTTCAAGCATCCCAAGGGCCTGCAAACGAAAGTTGCGTGCGCCACAGTTCGAAATAAAGGCTGCAGCTAGGGCTTCTTCGGTTTTCAGAGGCACAGGTGCCATGATATCATATTCAGCCCATGAAAAGTATCCAACAGGCACATCTGAGGAAAGGCTGGTTGTCATCACAATTTTGTACCCTCTCCTGTGACAGAAAGCATTAGAATTGCCCAGTCCATAGAACTATGTTTCTCGAAATTAATAAATCCTACTGAGCACCAAAAGCCAATGGTTCCACAGCAGTGCATACATGACAATAATATGGTTCAAAATGTGGACACAATTCAACACAGTGCTTATTTAAAATTTTATTTGAAGTGATAATGGTTAAACATCGGCAAGAAACCAATTTCGCAGCCAAATAGTACTCCATACTTTCTTACCTTATTCTAAACGCGCGCAGCGCGCGCGAGAGAGAGAGAGAGAGAGAGCCTACAATCACATTCGACCATTAAACCTTGCACTTGTCAAAATGGACATCAGAAGATGACAGCTAGGACCAGTGTCCACATGTCTTATATTTGGGGAAAAAAAAGACAACAGTTCTGATCCATGCTGAACATGGATTACAGTTCAACTTCATGTGGAACACAATAGATAAGGTTTAAAATGTTCATTTTAAACAGGCAAAGTAAGTAACTGGAGATCAACAATCAGAATTAACTTGATTCTTACCCACCCTCGAGCCACATTAATATTGTTCTCTGAGTAATACTGAGATGATTCCATTGATCTGAGGATACCATCTATGGAAGGATCTGGAGCGATTCCAAAAGTTGCGTCAGGTGTCTTACTAGCTGAAAACCCAAACTCACATCCTACATAACATTTATTCCAATCCTGAGAGGGGGAAATGCATAAGCATTATAGATGGAGACAACAAGTGAAGAAATAAATAGATGAAACATTAATGGTACAGATATGTGGTGCTGGTCCATTTTCAACAATCATCACGTCAATAATGTTGCCAACACAAACATCATCAGGTATGATTAAGTGAACAATGCTCCACATCAACATTCCAAAGCATTCATAATGAACAAAGTACGCAATTGCACATAAAGTTCAAAGGCAATATTTAGCATTGGTTGTTGATTGTTTTAGTTTTCGGCAAACTTTTCCTTTGTTTTCAGAAAGTGTTCCTTGAGTAACACACTAACACTGCCCCAAATTATTGTGCACAGGATTACATCAACGTGATAACATGTGCATTCTAATCTATTTAGTAAAATAATAATTTTTCCTGGTTCCAAACAGCTAATGCCAAAACTTTATTGCCATGGAAACTATGCCAATCCAGTTCACTAAACCACATTTTCAAATTTCCAACATTAATCTCCTATACGTGATTCCAGTTCTGCCTTTGAGGTAGTACATGTATGTAGAGATAAGATGACAAACTAAATATTTCCACAATTTTCTACTTTGTCAAAGAAAAAGCGTAATATCAGGGGTTAGGCATTAACTTTTGACTGAGCAGAAAAACCCAATCAATTGAGCAGCTAGGGAAAGCCAGGGCCACGAACTACTATGCCAAGCATGACCAGCATGCAAAAGGGCAAAGAGCACAATCAAAAGTGAAGCTCTTTTTTTGTGACCTTTTTTGTACTAGCTGCAACTTTTATCATTAACCCTGAAAGGCCAGAAGCCAGTGCAGTGTATATGACACAAGTTCAAGAGTTTCATAATCCATTGGGAACAGCCTCATTATTAAGGCATTTGCATACATAAGCTCGAGCACAAGCAACCTAAAGAGGCACTCGTACCAGTAAAGGGGATCTTCTGCTAAGTGTTTCAACTAAGTCAAAATTTTGCATGAAATTCGCAATGATGCACATATGGGAGAACATAGCAAGTCCAAAATCCCATAGTGTTTCACCAAGCATCACAATCGGTGAGTAGTCAGGATTCCGGAGCTCTTCAAATTTCATGATCGAATATCAATTACTGTAAACCCCCCCACCTACCCCACCCCACCCACACAAGGTATACGTTTTTCCAAGACGAACGCCTAGGCTAGATTCACTAAACTTTGCAGGGAGAGACCACAAGAACTTATACGACAATGTTATTAATGTTAACCCAATTAAGCAGCAGATCCATCGAGCTCGTCAATACGAAACTAACCCATCTAGCTTAAAATGTAAGAGCGCGCGGGAAAGGACATGCACGAGACCTTAGAGGCGCCGCCGACGAGGACGGGATCCCTGTCGAAGTCGCGGTCGTAGGGCACGGCGTCCTCCCTCTCAAGCCGCTCCTCGCACCGCCGGATCTCGTCGCCGTCGTCGTCGTCCCCGCCGCGGCCCGGGGGTCCTTCCGCTGCCGCAACTTCGCCCTCGCCCCCGGGGGCGGAGCGGCGGTAGAAGGAGTTAGTCCAGCTCTCAACCACGGAGGCGTTCTTCGCCATGTCGAGGCGGCTGAGGAACGCGATCTCGCCGAGGAAGGCGGCGCCGACGAGGAGCGGCAGCAGCCACGCGCAGCGCCGCCGCCGGCCCGCCGCCTGCGCCTGCGAGTGGGAGCCCCTCATGGGTGCTGCTGGCCCGCACGGCTCCGCCGGCCGCCTCGTCGGTGGCGGCGATGGGTGGGGAGATCGAGAGGACGCGCGGAGGAGGAGGCGACCACGAGGCGAGGGCGGAGTCGTTGGACCTGGTCGGGGGAGTTGGAGCGAACCAACGACCCGTGCCGCCGTGCGGATCTTCTCCGGTTGGGTTTGGGTTCGGTGTGGCTCGATTGGGACGAATCCTTAGCCTTTTTTTTTTCCTTAAGCATTTTATTTTTCAAATCTAAGAGTCCAAATAAAATTACAAAAATAGCATCTCTCTTATTTTGAAAGTAGGTGTTACTTGTCGTGTCCGCTTACTATGGCAGATTGCCGACCCCGTAGCCCTCAGGTCAACAAGCCAACAGCAACGATGGCGCAATAATTGGTCCCTGTCGCGCTAGCAAATCACAACAGGTCCTACTATCATGCCATCCTGCGGTAGCCTATGGGTCTAAAAAAGAACTTCGATCTTATTTATTAATTTATTTAATTAATCCATTTGAGTTTAAAAAAATATAAGCACCGAAGCTAATTGGTGTAATAAGTGTTCGACACGACTAATATATATTTTTACAGAAGTATACCACAATCG
The DNA here is from genome assembly GCA_036346375.1 of Guadua angustifolia. Lineage (NCBI taxonomy): Eukaryota > Viridiplantae > Streptophyta > Magnoliopsida > Poales > Poaceae > Guadua > Guadua angustifolia. The sequence continues at coordinate 31,549,252 of CM070514.1, read as the reverse complement.
CCTTTTCGAGCTTTCGTTGCATAACCAAGTAATGTCTTAGATGTGTCTTTGATTTGGACTCCAACATGGTATTTTTATAAGTTAGTGAGTGCTTTATGTACTAACCTTGTATCAATAAATCACCAGTTGGCGAGAGTCAACATCAGCTTATGAGGAGGAGTACTAAGAGAAGACGATAAATTAGAGTGCAAATCTTGTCAATTATCTATAGTAAATTCAAGGATTATTACAAATAATTTATTTTCGCTGTAGTTTTATTTATTTCTTAATCTAAGACATGTATGGAGTATTTATGTAAGGTTGACCTTAAGGTAGTTCAATAAATAATATTTAATAGATGAAGTATTTTATTACATTCTGTTGTATATGACTGTAATATTCATCTATGTTGAGATTATATGCACTAGCATAATCTTGTACTAGTACAGGATACACAGAGACCCGAATTTACATATTTAAGAAAAGTCAACACCAGATTACGAGGAGGGCCTATCGCCTCCCGCAACCCCGAACCCGATGCTGGTGCTTGTACCGCTGAGTCCACGGTTGGGCACTCATGGTGTCGCTGCAGGCCATGGTGGACTAAGACTATGCGTCTTCTCAGAGATCTGGCAGCAAAACTATTTCACCATTGTTGTGGTGTTGTTTGTTGCGTCACAGTGGATAGGTCATGTGGTGGTTTTAGATTGGGACATGAGAGCATGACATGGTGACTTGAGTGGTATGTCTCAACTATAGGGGACACGGAGGCTACACTATCACGAATTCAAAATTTTCTACCGCGAACACCCAGGATCACACGCAAATAGAGGATCACGGATCATTACCCTTGACGCGCAGATGCAGCGGAAGCAGAGTCACGCGCATAGAGGAAGTAGACGTTCACACCCCGATCAACTCCGAGCAGGTCGCAGCGTGGTCGGCGAGCAGGTCGTTGAGGTAGCCTAGCAGATCGTCGTGGTCGGCGAGCAGATCATCGATCCAACCGAACAGCGTGTCCGCGTACGGCAGCGCCTCTAGCGGTATCCACACGTACCGAGCAGGAACGCCGTGCGGGGTGTGCTAGCACCTCGCCGCACAGCTAGGGTTTCTGGGGAGCGGGAGGGGCGTAAGGTGGCTAGGCGTGGTCAGGGCTCAACTTATCTCTGCCACCCCTGGCCTCGCATATAGACGCGCTAGTGGGCTTCAGCCCACTAGGGCTTTACCTCCTACGCGGATCATATCCACGCGTAAAACCATTAAACAGTTCCAACCCGTTAAGTGTGTGACCCGTTAGGTTCAGTGCAAGTCGGCCGTGGATTCGAAACTCCTTTCCAACCCACAGATCAACAGCAGCACCTAGCAGTACGTATTGACCCCCGAATGCACAAAATACTTTATTCGGTTGAACTTTTGATACATTGCATATACCGATTCTTTTGCCACACGATACCAGTCAAGCTCAAGGCGAGATACGCGCCACTCTTGTTAGTAGCTCGACCACTTCACTCGTTAATGTGATGGATATAATACCATGACTAACTCCTTAGTCACATTAGCACGGCCGTGCGCTTTTCTTATCCATCCACACTGAGGGGCCCAGAGGTCTCTCTCCCATTATCTAGGAGGGGCAAATCCCATCTTGATCAATCACACCCCTGGTTATGTTTCGTGGCATACCCAGTAGTCACCTTTATAACTACCATGTTACGGTGTAGCGTTTGATGACACCAAAGCATACAAATCCACATATTGGGTATCCATGATGATCTCAGGTCTAAAGACCATATAGGCGTACCACTCGAGACTATATGCTGATGACACTTTATAAGATAATAATCTCACAACGTCTCGGAGTAGGTCTGTCCGACTACCCATGTTCTCCAACATGTGTCCACATTATTGGTTTGATATCTCCATATCAATGGTATGCGAAATATTACCATCAACCAATCAATGTGCTGGTCAAATCACTACCGCTTCTCGTAGTGATATGGACCAGGGACCCGTTTAGAATAATGTCACTATAACGATGTGTTTCGCAACCAAGTCGCACTCAGTGAACAAAGTCATGACATTAATTCTTGGAACCGATAAGCAAAGTTATCATAAGTACATGAACAAAGATGTTTGTACAACCATCCAATGATTGACCTAAGGGCATATTCCTTACATCAACTATAGGGCAGTGGTTTCGGTGCGGCGGTGTAGCTCACTACGCATGTGGGTTGATTGAGCCTATGCTGTGTTGTCTGGAGTGTTTGTCAAGGACCGTTGCCCTAAGGTGTTGTAGGCCAATCATTGTGGGGGTCCTCAAGTGTAGGTCTCTCGGTTGTGGTGGAGGCCCCGTTTTGCAGCTGGTCAGGGTCCTTCGCGCAGGCAAGGCATCGTCGGTGAGCCCATGGGAGGTTGGGAGGATGGGTTGTTGCTGCCTACTTCTCCACGCAGCTTCAAGCTCTGTTCGTTGTAGGTTAGATGAGGGTCGTGTTTTGTCATTGATCCTCAAGGTGTTAACCTCGCTGGTGTAGTTAGTGTCTTGGAGGGAGTTCTCAGGTTTTGGACTCTTTCTCCATTGTTGCTACCCCCTATTGGGGTTGGTGACTGTGTCTCTATTGTCCATTGGGGGTTAGTGTATTAATCTCTTCTTCTAAAATGAATGGTAGAGTTCCTACCTTTAGTTTCAAATAAAATAATTAATGTGCGAATTACATGGTGCACATGTTCATCTCATTACTCGTACGGTGCAAATGGCAATATTCATGAACTATTAACCCAAATTACAGTTAAGATACATGTGCACCTTTTGGAATAGAAAATTACACCAGAGAGATGGATAAGAAGTCAAGTTTACGGTTATACATTCTATGTGTGTGGGTATCCATCAACACCTTGCCCTTAAAGTTCCTACGAGCGTATACCTTGGCCTTCTTCCAATTACTCCTATAACATTTCACCAAAAACTCACCTTTTGAATTCACCTCAGGCTTGTCCCAATTGAAATAAACTCACTTTCAGCAGTGGCACCAAGGGACCACCAGAGTCTTTCTCTTGTCTTCACTCTATCGGATTTTTCCTTGTCCTTTGGGCCGTAAGGTTTCCAATAGACGAGGTTTTCGGGTGCAACAAGGTAGTCAACATGTACTTTTGCTAGATGAATGCCCTATCATACTTTTTCGGCTAGTCGATCCCTTGAAAGAAGTAGCCTTGCTATGATGACTAGAATCATGCGATATGTACAAATGCAACATGCAAAGTGAAAATATTAACACGTGGCATTCACTTACGCGGATATCACCCATGTGTACTGCGTTCGGGTGGTAGTTTTCGGATGTGTCCAATATTTATTTTCCAACTTTACCACCAGTACTTGCACACCAAAAAAATTCACCTCAATAATACTACTAAATGCATATTGTTTATGCATGCATGTCTACTACTCCCTCTGGTCACAAATAGTTGTCATTTTGGACATCGTCATGATCTCCAAAACACAGTTTTGACCACCGATTTCTATTATGATATATTTGTAAAACCCAATAAAATTATAGTATCATGAAAGAACTTTTTGAGACAAATCTACACATATGATCCAATTTTAATATTTAAAAAGATATTGACAACCAAAGTTTCAAAAGTTTGACTGCATCTGTGTTCAAAACGATAACTATTTATGACTGGGCAGAGTGCTAATTCTACTAATATTCTATTTTACCTATTAATGACAATATTAAATAAAAGTTAAAACACACATATGAAATAATCATGCAGATCTACTATCACGAGATCAATCAACATTATCAAGTAAATTAATAAATATTTAAAAATATTTTATTTTCTACATACTAGTATTTATTTTGCACTTTACCACCGCTACTTATGGACAAAAATTATTTTCCACCTCATTAGTACTATTAAATGCATATTGTTTATGTATGCATGTCTACTACCAATTATACTAATATTTCACTTTACCTACTAATGATGTTATTAAATAACAACTACAACATATATATGAAATGTGCATGCATATCTACTAGCACATATGTCAATCAACATTATTGTGTAAATTAAAAATAAAAATATTATATTTTCTATTTACCAGTATTTATGTTCTCAATTTACCACCGCTACTTGCACACCAAAATTATTTTTCCACCTAACTAGTACTACTAAATCATACTATTTGTACATTCATGTCTACTATCAATTATACTAATTTTTCACTTTACCTATTAATGATGTCATTATAATAACAAGTAAAACATACATATCAAGTGTGCATGCCTATCTAATAGTAGGTAACTAAATCAACATTACTAAGGAAATTAATAAATATTCAACAATATTCTATTTTCTACATATTAGTATTTATTTCCACTTTACCATTGCTACTTATGCACCACAATTATTTTTACCTTACTAATATTACTTTACTAATTCAACATTCTTGAGTAAACTGTCATGTCTAACATAAATATTTCAAATACAAATGAATATCAAGTACCATGTTCATTTGTTAATAATTATTCCATTAATTTATTGTTAATGACATACTTATTGCTACTAATAGGAATATAATAGTACACACAACGACCTAACAATAATACTTAACATAACAACACCGACTAAATAGCCATTACACTAATTAAATTCTAATAAAAAATAATTACATAACTTACATGCAAAAAAAAATAACTTTTCTAGGTGATACCAACTTGATCTACAACTTTCACAACTATAACTTACCATAATTAGAAACCTAAGTGTCCTTAAATCACATCTAAAAATCTCTCCTTTTTCCTCTCCCTCTCCATCTCATTTTTCCTCTCCTCCTCTTCCTCTCTTTTCCCTCATTGGCCGAACCGAGCGTAGGAGGGAGGGACCCTTTGGTGCCTCTATTTATTGGCACACCGTTGTGTTTCTCCCATGAGGAGGGCCCAATCCTAGTGAGCTAGGGGAGCTTGGCGGGTTCCTACCAAGAGGGGGGTTGCAGCAGTTTGTTGCTAAGCTAGGGGAGCTGCATCCCTTCTACCATGGTGGGCCTGGTACTGTTACTGTGGTCGGTCAATGTGCCCCTGGGCCAACCACCTATAGCGGTACACGAGTATGGCAAGTGACACATGCCACTTGCTGCTACTTCTCCAATTAGGACGGGGCCTATTTTGTAATTTTATTCGTACATTATCAACTTTGTAAAAAAAATGGACAGTAGTGCCAATTAAGCTAAGGCTTCAATTGGGACAACCAGTAAACCACCGCCAAATGGAGGTAGAGCAGGTGGAGCGGAGCCGATTTGTCAACGGGCGAGGAATTGGCCAGATTCTTGGTCAAGGGCCATTATTTCTTGGATAGGTTCTTCCTGCGCTGTAGCCGTCAGATTTGGGTAGGCTCATGCAGGACACGATATGGCTAGGGGCGCTCCGATTCCACCAGCATGATCGCGCCCAACGACTGAGGGGACGATATTGACGGCCGACGGCGAGCGAAACCGTTGCGTTGAGTTCCACTGGATGTATCTCATGTTGACGAAGAGCAATAAGGTGGCCCAGGCCATCATCGCCTTCATTAAGGGGTTGTTTGGTTGCCGTCTCACACGAGTCTGATCATGAGAGTCTGCACCGCTCCAGTCTGGTTCTGGGGAAACAGTCATGAAGATAGTTTCCCACGAGTCTGGCTGCGAGTGTTTTGTGCATCGTGCTGGTGTAATACCGCTAATCTTCTTTGCCTGGGTTTTCGCCTGAATTGTTTTCTACCTTCTTGATTCAAGGTTCAGCCGTCGCGCGGTTATTAATTCTATTAAAGGTTTTGGGTTTTTCCGTGAATTACTTATCGGAATGGGTGTTTTCTCTGTGCCGTTTAGTTTTGCGGCAAGTTGTCTATCCTGACAATTGTCGTTTCGTGCCAAGAATTTAATTTGTGGTTCGCACTAATGGTTAAAAGTTGGTTTTTGGTTTTTAGGAGGGGTTTTTTTTGGGAATTTCCCCTCCCTCACCTAACCTCTCTCTCTCTTCCTTATTTGTGTGGCTGAAAAACCTTGGAGGCAATCTCTTTTTCCAGTCTTGGCCGGCTCCTACGCCTCTTACTCCTGGCCAAATCCTCCCAGTCGGCTGCCTCCTGTCCCTGTGCCATTTTCTTCCCAGTCGGCCGCGCCCTTCCCCCAGTGGCGTCGCCGGTCCTTCTCTGCTTGCCCCTTTTTCCTCTCCCCTACTAAAGAAGAAGAAGAATGAAAGCAAAGACTGACCAAAGAAGAAGCAAGCAAGCCTGTGGCTGCTCCGGCCTTGCTTCGGCGACCGCACCTCCGGCTAGCTCCAGCAACTCCTCCCCCGGCCGGCGTCCTGCTCCACCTTCCCCTTTCCTCCTTGAGTAAAGATCTGAGGTAAAAACCCTAGGTGGTGGGGATCCATTTGGCTTGCATGCAAGGTGTTTGTGCTATTGCTTAGCTAGAATTCATGATTTTGAGATGTTGGAGGTTGGGGAATGGAGAGGCTAGAGTGATTGGGGAATTTTCTGTTCGGGCAGATTTCTATCCTCGGTTAGAACTGCTATTTGAAAATTTTACAAGTATTTCCTGGGGATTTGGCTATAACTAAAGTTGTAGATAATTGAATTACCTTTCAATAGAGACTAAAATCATCAAGTTTTGTTCAGCCATTTAAAAGTTATGGCTATTTTACTGATTGCTGTTCAGAACAAGTTAAATTATGTTCGTTTGCTGTTCGTCGCAAATCTGGGAATAATCGGTGCTTTTCCCGGTCAGTCGGCTATAGAAAAAGATGTAGATAATAGAATTACCTTTCAATGAAGTCTAAAATCGCTAAGTTTCATTCAGTCGTTTGAAAGTTATGCCCGTTTTACCAAGTGCTGTCCTGGGTTGGCAGATTTCTGTTTTCGGGTTTTAGGAGTAAGTTGCGAAGCCAACTTAGTTATGAGTCTTGTGTTAAATTTTGGGCGTGTTTTTGAGTGGGTTATATCCATGTGCAAGTGGTGTGACCCCAGGTGTGGCAACCTCGTCTCGCCACACCGTCTCGAGAAGTTGAAGGCAAGTGCATCAATTGCTTGAACTTTGTGAATTGTAGATTGAATGTCTTGATTGATTTGATATGTGAAACGCTAATGCTTGTTGTGGTTATACTGATAACACTAGTATGGGTAGGCTATGTGAGGACCCATGAATGACATTAAAGGATGAAACTTGCATGTGCATCCTTATTTGTTTGCTATGTGTGCTACATTGAAGAATTATGTGCCTTGTCTTTGTGACTTGTTGTGATAACTTATGTTCCATGTTGGTGCTCACTAATAGGATTAGAGTATTATTGATATCAAAGACATGAGTTTTGAGTCAAGAATAATGGTTCAATTCGTATTCATGATAAAAGATTATGGTTTTTGTATGAAGTATTGATGATAAATGAATGTGAGGATGGAGTATGGAATTTGATTGTGAAAATGGTTTGATTTATGATCAAGATAGATGGAATTAGTAATTACTCGAGTATTGGTGATGTGAGTATGAATATGAATGTTGAGAATGTGATTATGAGTATCGAGAATGTGAAGGGTAATTTATGGATGTGAGAAGTGGCTGATGTTTATGGATTTGGCTATGGCTATGCAAATGTGAGAAATGAATGTAGTTTGCAAATTTGTTTATGTCAATTGCATTTGTGCATTCATGATGGAAGAGGCGACCCATTCTGATGCGGGCCTCTGTGCTCACATGTAGTGAGCACGAAAGTCAGTAAGAGTAGGCACCCTCCACCACGGGGTGGAAGGGGAATGAGAGGGTGTACACCGACGGGTGTGCACTCGGCCATACCGGTATGTGCTAAAAGAGGAGATGAGACATGCATAATGCATCATATGCATGGAAATTGTGCAATCTGCATTGCATTGTCAATGATGGATCATGTTTTAAGCGTTGATTGTGATGTATGGATATGAGATTCTTCTTTTGTATGGCATATTTGCATCTACATTGCACTGACAAGGATGGATCATGTTTTATGCGTTGATTGTGATGTATGGATATGAGATTCTCCTTTTGGTATGGCATATTTGCATCTGCATTGCATTGACAATGATGAATCATGTTTAATGAGTTGATTGTGATGTATGGATATGAGATTCTTCTTTTGTATGTTTTGTGCACTTGAGCATGAAGACAGCGAATGGAAATTGTTAATGGTTAATCGTGGAGCTAATGGCATTTATAGATTGAGGATTGAGTTGTGGACTCATCCAAAAGTGGCTATCGAGGTATGAGTAAAGTTTAAATAATTCTTGAGATGGTCGTGGTATTTGGAATCAGTTTCCGGTTCATTTATTTACCAAGTTCAGTCAAGTATTTGAATATGTTACTTTTCAAAGTATTGGTACTTCGTTTGATTCGGTTGCGTTTCTTTATTGTTGCACTTTGCTGAGTCTTGGACTCACGCTTGTTTGCTTCCTGTTTTAGGTACCTTGAAGCTGATTCATCGGGTTGGGAGTAGTAACACGTGCTGCATTGCGGTCTCCAAAGAATTTATTTAACCAATTCATCAAATCTGAATGTAATTAATGTGATTGTAATTTATGGTTCATCGTAATGAGATTTCTTAAATTCTGTTAGGTGTGTGATTGCTTAACTAAGGACCTGCTAGAATGATATCATAACTGCTGCTGTTCTCTTGTCTGCTGAGTGGATGTCCTCTGTTCTAGAGAGATCATGCCGAAATTTTGTATTTTGTAAATTTCGGTGGCTTAGTTTCTAAGCCGGTCTTAATAGTTTAGAGGGTTGGTAGTATCCGTGGCGCGTATGGGCTCCAGGGTGTTACAGCTGGGCTAGCTCCGCACCACGCGCAGGCAACCAAACAGCCATCTTCCATACACGGGTGCAGGCTCACGCGATACAACGAGTAACCAGACGCTGATTTCTTCGCTCTCACGAGTCTGACCACGTAGAATCAGACAACCAAACAGCCCCTAAACTGTACGTTGCAAGTGCTAGGCAGCGAGAGCTCCTTCTTGGAAGCGGGCACCGGCACAACACGATGCACCACATGGCACATGGTGCACGCGGACCGCGAAGCAGAGGTCATGCTGCTTCTTGTATCGGTGCACGAGAATGATCGTTAGATCCTAGGTCCGGCATCGGGAGGATCTCTAAGTTCTCTCTTTCAAAAAAGATACCAATAGTAAGTTTGTAGAAATAATCCATCCTGGTCAATGTTATAGGCGTCGTCAGTTTCCAATGGGTTACATCAAGTCCATTCCTAGTATGCGAAACTAGAAGAAAAAAAGAAAGAATAAAGCAGTTTAGGAATTGCTAATTTAAGGTTCGGAAAGTCTAATTTACAATTGCTCGTAGGTACACTCATATCGCAGCTCTTCTCCATGCAACACGCGTCGCGTCGAACGCTCGTGACTGGAGAGGAAGGGCGCCGCTAGGGCCTGCATCTTCTACTAACAGTTTTGTACGTATGTTACCTTTCCACTTTTTTTTTTGCTTTTCTGAATCAAATTTGAAAGTTTTTTAGTTTAAGTTTTTCAAAGTGAAACTTTTCGATTTGAATATTTTAGAGCTAAAACTTTCTAATTTGAAATTTTTCGATTTAATTTTTTTGAGTTGAAACTTTTAGATTTGATTTTTTTTGTTGAAATTTTTTCATCTTGAATTTCACATCGGAACTTTTGAACAAAAATTTTTTTGAATCAAAACTTTTGAATTGAAAGTTTTATGAGTTGAAATTTTTTTAATTTGAAAGTTTTTGAGTTGAAACCTTTTGATTTGAAACTTTTCGAGTTGAAACTTTTTTATTTGGAATTTTGTTGATTTAAAACTTTACATGTTGAAACTTTCCGAGTTGAAACTTTTTGATTTGATGCCTTTTGAGTTGAAACTTTCTGAGTTGAGATTTCCTAGTTTGAAGATTTTTTATTTATTTTTTTTATTTTTAAAATTTTGAGTTGAATGTTTTCCAGTTGAAATCTCCCAAAATTTGTGTTTTCAAAAATCTTTTGTGAAGATTAGCTTCCCAAAAATCTCCGCTGTTTTTCTCGCTTAAATAAAGCTTAAACTGGAATTTTCTAAAGTCAAAATAATTTAATTTGATTAATATAAACTTCAATTAAAAGAAATTCATTTTTATTTGGGTTCCTTCTGCTTCTAGGATTTTTTTTGTATTTTGTTTTAGAATTATTGGAATTTATTTGGAATTATTCGGAATTAATTTAAACTAAGCCTTTTTCTTAAAAGTAATTAAATATTTCAAAAGTGTAAATAAAGTTCTTCTGAAAACATTTTATTTGAGTTCCAAAATGTCCCAAAATATTTTCTAGAATTTTTCTGGTATTTTTATTGCCTCAAATGAATTAATTAAATTGCTAAAATTATTTTTATTGGAAAATTGCTGGAAAAAGGTTATGAACAGTACTGGGCCGGCCTGTTACTGTTCATTGCGCGTCGTTGTTTGATCCGTGCTGTTTTTGGTCCAATCTCGATTTTTCTTCAAGTTTTCTTGATTGGTTCAACTTTCCAAGCTTAGTCAAGGGTGCCATGACCCCTCACCTGCTCCATAAAGTCCAGAGCACGTCCTCCCACCTCCAGAACACCTCCCTAAATTCCAAAATCGAAGTCTTTTCATCTCCCGGGCGCCCCACTCGTCGGTCGGTTTTGGCATCGCATTCCTCGCTGGCTGGGTGAGTTTTTCTAAGATCCAACCACTTCACCTCGTGCCCCATGCTACCATCTGTCTCCCCTCCAAATTTGAAGCAGTTTCATCCGCGGAATCAAAAGTTATGGCCGTTCTAATCTCAAATCTTGTTTCTGCTCGTTCTCCATTGTTTTTGCGAATTTGACCGTGAAATTTTTACTGTAGACTCCTATTGATGTCCTCTATACGGTGCTCACCCTAACTCAAGGTTTTACCTGTGGGATTTGCGCAGAAAAAATCAATCTTCCCCGAGCAGACTGCGTTCCAACGGTAGAAAACTTCATCGTGCGTTCCCTGTTGATCCAGAAGGTAAAACTTAGATCCGTTCATGTCATATTGTGCCAAATGATCCCAGATATCTCTCTGTAAAATTTGGTTAGGTTTCATCTATTATTTTAATAGTTATGATCGTTTGATCTATTGGCTCCAGCAGCCGTTCGTCGACAGTTTGTGATCTGTCCGTTGGGTTGCTTCCAAATCCAGCTATACCGTTGAGTTCGTGTCGCCGCGTTCTACGTGATGCTCGCTTCCCCTTTGCTGTTCCATCCTCCGAAAATTTTAATATTCGTTACCTGTTGCCTTTTTGCCACCGCCGCGCGTCGTCTTGTGCCGCCAACCATTTTGGTTTGTCATGGCCATGTCATTGTGTCCAGTAGATCATTATCCCCTGTTTTGTCTATCGGTGAAGTTCATTTGATCCCCGGTTGCCATCAAAGCCATGTTCTAGAATCTACCTGTCGTCTTTTTGGCCTAGTCCTTTGTATCGGTGCGCGTTTCGGTTCGCCATCCTTGGTAACCTTTAATCACAGAGCCAACCCTACCGTTCTACCCTATGTCAAGTGTATCCATCCTTGAATCGTTTCGCTCAAACCCAAACATAACCTTTAGTCCAATTTGTCGTTGCGTCACGATATGTGTACCCCGCAGATCTCAAATTAAACTTGAGCCATGTCATGACCTCGCTGCCCTATCTTTCAACCGAGGGTCGCCACCTTGTAATCTCATAAGTGTTCTGTTAACGCTTCACCTTCATCGTTAACGTCGGCCTCCTTAATCATCATCTCATCCATCATTAGTCGGCCAATTACATCATGAGGCGTCAAAGTATCGAAGTTTGGCCGGTCACGGATGAGTTGAACCAAATTGCGATTGGTGGGGGTGATCACACGAAGAATGATCTTGACAACTGCCTTGTCAGAGAGATCGGTGCACCCAAGACCTTTTGCTTGATTCACAAGCACCATTAAGCAGTCAAACATCTTAGTGTATGATTCTCCATCTTCCAAGGTGAATCGGCTTAGCTCACCAATAATGAGCTCTATCTTCGATTCTCGGACACTTGAAACTCCTTCATGACTGACCATGAGCCTATCCCAAATGGCCTTTGCTTCCTCGAGTCCATCGACTCGATTGAACTCAGAATCACTCAAGGCGTTAAACAAAGCATTGACTGCCAAATCATTGAAATGTTGATCTTTATCTTCTGCGGGAGTAAGGTTGTTCGGATCAACGGGCTTGAAACCTGTTTGCACAATCTTCCAAATAGAAGGGTGAAGCGATCTCAAGTGCATCTTCATCTTATGTTTCCATGCGGCATAGTGAGCGCCATCGAAATGAGGCGCTCGACCGGAGGGCACGGAGACATAAGATGAGGAGCTTGAGACACCAAGAGAGGTGTAATCAAATGGAATAGCAACCCCAATACTGGAGCCCGTGCCCTTGTCTTGGTCACGGCCTTCGGTATTCTTCTGTGTATCCGACATCTTAGATTCTCCAAGCGGTTAAGCCAAATTACGGAGATTTGGCTCTGATACCAATTGAAGGATCGATGAAGTCGCCTAGAGGGGGGTGAATAGGCGTTTACAAAATTTAAGACCTAATTTGCAGCGGAATTACCGGACTATCCGACTTGGATATCGGACTATCCGATATATATCGGACTATCCGATATGTGCAGCCGGACTATCCGAACAGAGTGAAAGAATTCAGATCTAACACAGAGTAAAGAAGATCTAGGGTAGGCTATCAACCAAATAAGTGCTAGGCAGGATACTAGTAGACAAGATACTGCATGTACTTAAAAAGAATCTACTCTAAGCAACAAGAGAGTACCACACCAAAGAGCCGATGCACGGTTGATTTTTCCCGAAGTTCGGATCTTTGAGGAGATCCTACGTCTCCGTTGAGGAGGCACAAAGCCCGGGTCTCACTTGACCTCTTTCCTCCCGGTGTTGCACAAAGCACTCGCCGGTTTCACTTCTTGATCCCTTTCCTTGCGGAAGTGGAATCGAACCTTCACAAACTTCTAGCGGCGTCCCACACGAAGATCGAGAGCTCACCGGTGACTCCTAGCCGTCTAGGAGACCTCAATCTCCAAGAGTAATGAATGGAGTGTCGATCCGCTCTTGAAAATCACCCTAGTGCTCAAATGGACTTTCACGGTTTGCAAACAAGGCACTAAAAGGACACTTGCTTCAACTCTCAACTGATTTCTCAAAGATGAACACAAGAGAGAGCAAGTGAAAGCAAGAGAGAAGCAAGGATGAAGTAAATGCTCAGCACACTGGTAGGTGGCAGTAAATGAGGAAGTGGGTGGGGTATTTATAGCCAAGACACAAAATATAGTCGTTCTGCCCTGTGTCAGACCCCACATCGGACTATCCGATACCAGACATCGGACTATCCGATATGCAAAAATCTCCAGATCGACTCCACTCAAAAATTCAAATTCCTTTGAAATAAAAAGCATATCGGACTATCCGATGACACACATCGGACATTCCGATAATATCCGAGAGTTTTTCAAACCAACTCAGTTACTTCAAAAATTCTAAGTGTATATCGGACTGTCCGATATGGGACATCGGACATTCCGATAATTCCAGAGAGATTCAACGAGGAAAAAGATTTCCAAAATCTTTCTAAGTTCATATCGGACTATCCGATATCTGACATCGGACAATCCGATGATTCCCGAGAGTTCCAAGCTCAAGGACTTAGAAAAATTCTCAGATCACATCGGACATTCCGATATCAACTATCGGACAGTCCGACTTTTCCAGAGAGATCCAAAGCCAGCAGCCACACTCACACCGGAAAATCCGATACTATCGGACTATCCGATATTCACATCGGACATTCCGATAATATCAACTCAATAAAAACACAAAGTGAGTGTCGTGCATGGTGACTTCCAAAACTCATTTTGTAAAAGATGTTCATCTGAGCACAGAGGTCATTTCTAAAGCACCTACATCCCATCCCTCTTGATAGTACGGCGATCCTATCGACTCAATCAAATGAAAAACCTACGCTAAGTCGACACCATTCTTCTTGTCATTTTTGAGGGTCGTCATTGTCTGTAGATGCGTTCCTTTTTGGGACTATCACCTGCTCATACACTTATTTAAGCCATTAGTCCCTTAATCGTTTGTCATTGATCATCCAAAACTCAATTAGGGGCCTACATGCACTTTCAAGTTTATTCGATTTATCTTTTGAGTTGGTTTGTGTTTGCTTCTTCCTTAATCGTTAGACACAGTGTTTGGGAGTCGTTCGAAGGAGCTGAGGAGCAAGAAAGTGGAGATTGAAGATTGATGATCCAGAATCAAAGATAAAGAGTAAAGAACAGTAAAAATCGCAAGGGCCAGGCAAGTTATGCGTCGATCATTTTGCTCCTAAGTTTTGAAAATGTATTTTAATTCAAACTATGCATGCTAATTTAATTAAAAATGGATTTAATTAATTTGGGTGAATTAGTTAATCAACCTATTTGTTATTGCTACCTTGTCGCTAATATTTGTATGCCATGATTCATTTGTTGCCCTAAGTTTGGTAATATTAGTTGGTTGTTAATATTGTGCCAACACGGGAGGCTAGACCGTGAATAGTGCTTAGTTGTGCAATTGACGAATAACCATTTGAAATGTAAACATAATACTGATTAAAGACTTATGCAATGTATTTTGATGATATTGTGATAATGCTACGTGATGAAGTGGAAATGTAGAGACCTGTGTGGTTCTACATGAAAGTTGAGTTATTGTTGGCATGTGTTGCTCAGTAATCAACCTGGATGGGAAGGGATTTAGACTGGGGCAAGTGGCAAGTGGCTTTGTGCCAGGTGGGCCTTCGTGGCATTTGGGATGGTTGAGTGTTGTGAGAGCTGTGTGCCAATTTTGAGAGAAGGATGTCTTGCCTTGGTCAGTTAAGGACTTCACCTTGCAAGCTAGTCACTCGTACAACCACATGTCTGAATGGGAAGACCTAGTTTAGTAGGATTCTGATATCTCACCTTTGATACCTTAGGGCGGCAGTTACACGGGAGTGACTGCATGGGGAGCGTACTTGTGCTACGGCTTGGTACCCATCCAACGGTGTTGGCCTGTCCTATACTTCGGCTCTGTGTGAGGGGAGTGATAGTGAAGGCAACCCGGAGAGGTTCCTAGGTTGAGCTAAAAGTTTCTGAAAGGCTTTGTTATGATTGCTCATTCGCATACTCTTGTATGGCGATTCACGGCTGACGTGGTGAGTTGATTATATCTTGTGGATAAAGTGTATAACCTCTGCAGAGTGTGTCAAAACTATTCGAATAGCCGAGTCCACGGAATTAGACAAAACTCCGGGATTACAGTCAAGAGGTAGATTTTCGAAAATAAAATGGGGATGAGTGGCTGTGTGCTAGGGATAAATATGAAATTTGATTCAGGACTGTGTGTCAAAAATATGTGGAAAAAAAATTTGAGAAACTTATTATATTTATATGGTTTTGATGCTTCCTATCTAAATAAATAATAAGCTAAAATGCTGATTCAATTCAAAATAACCCAATGAACCATTCCCTTGTAATAAACCAAGCATTTAGTAATAGAACTGCATTCTGTGCATGACTTGTTGAGTACGGTGTGTACTCACCCTTGGTTACAACAAATCATCAGATGAGAAGATGACTACAACTTCGAAGGAGGAGAAGTTCCACGAGGAGGCGAATATCTAGTAGTTGAACCTTGTCAGTTGCCTGTGGCATATTGATGGGATTCACCAACGCTCTTCGTTCCGCTGCTGTTTACCTATTTAGAGTTAAAACCATCAAGGCCTCTCAAGTGTAAAGTTGACCTTAAGGTCGTACAATAGTTTTATATTTTGTAATTGAGTTACTTTTATTATTATATTGTGTATGATTGTGATATTTCATCTATGTTGAGACTGTGTGCACTAGCGTGATACTGGACTAGTGCAGAATACACAGAGGGTCCGGATTTGCAGATTCGGGTCCCGACAGTTAGAACCCTACTTAATTGTTTTGGTAGATAAGAGATAATATTTTATGTGTAATAGTCATGAATAAATGCATATGGTCAAGAGAGAATAAATTGGGGTATAGTATAAAAAACCTCATTAAATCTACATGCAAGCCTTTTATTTTTTAATAAGACCATTCAAATTATAAGCCTTATATTGCTGAACAGAGATAGTACTACTTACGCCTGAGAGAATCGGAGCGACCTCAGGCAGTCCATGTTGGATTTCTTTTGCAAAAGCTCCCTCCCTTTTTTTTAAAAAAACACTCCTATTTTCAAAAAAAAATTGCAAAGGACCGCGACGCAACTCAGGACGCGGCTCTGTGTAGTCGGCATAAACTGGATCGTCTGGTCGTGATCTAACTGTCCAGCCAGCCAAGCCCATCAACCGGCCCAAATAACGGCAGGACCTGTCATCAAAGGGCGCGACGACCGGCGTACGCAGGCCGACGGCAAACCGACCGGGCCGAGCGTTTCTCACGCGGACGGGCAAAACGGGACGCGCGCGCGGCATATATTTCCGTTCGCCCGGTTGACTGTATGCTCTCGAACGAAACAACGTTATCTAGCCAACAACAGCAAGCCTCATCTTCTTTTGGTGGATGCTAATCCGGTGTGGAAGATGCCTGTGCCACCGAAGAGCGTGCATGTATGGCAATGTTTGGATCCATTAGTACTAATAGTTAACTACTAAAATTAGTTGAAATAGATCTAAACAACCCAACTAATAGTTATTTCATTTGCTAGTTCTCCCTTACTAATTTCAGTTAATGGATGGTTGAAAGATCAATTTGCCTTTGGTCCCTCCACCGCAGGCAGAGGCAGTTGAATTGGCTAAATCCAAGCTAATTAATGTAAGGGTACAATGGATATTTGCACCCACAACCAAATTTTCAACCACCTATTAGCTAGTAGATACAAACAACCCCAGTTAATAATTAACTAAGTAATAGTTAGCCAGCTATTAGCCATTAGAGCTAATGGATCCAAACATACCCTATATTCTGGTGGAGGGTGATTCATGATCTCTTACCAGCACATGAACTCTCCAGCATCGGCGTATCGGCGTATCAACATGATTTGTTAAAACTATTTCTATAATCTAACATCAGAGGAAATATAAATTAATACTAATTAATCTGATTTATTAGATGAAAAGAATGAACATCCATATTGAATTTGGTGTACATTAAAAGAGCTCTCGGCGAAACTTGCGGTGATAGACAGAAGACGGTGATGCATGTACTCTCGTCGTGCACTTGTGCCAGGGCTTTTCTGGGCGGCATTCAAGGACACTACGGCTATCAAACTTCCTGGCCTCCACCCAGCGTCGATGACAAGGTGTGCTCGGTGGAGCCTGCTGCACCTGCCCCGTGTGGTATGTGTGCTCTTTGGACGGCGAGAAATGCAAGGAGGCATGGTGATCATAATTCATACCCCTCTGAACCTAACTCAATCTGTGAACTGGACGCAGGATATAGTTAGTGGCAGAGCTTCAGATTAACCCAACGCAATCCTCTATCAGACAGGGAGCTGAGGAAAGCTCGATAGGCTGTCCTCCACGCGATTAAGTGAAAGTGAATAATACTTAGATGGATCTTTCAGCTCGGAGAAGATGGATGGAGGCAATGGCAGAGGCTCCTGTTGTGTGGCGAAAGCAAGATAGTCTGCACTGTGCTGATGCGTTGATGGGCGAAGCACTTGCTTGTTGGGATTGGGATGATGTGCAAAACTCGCTGCGGAGTGGAAGTGTGGAACCATCAGGAGTTGACTCCCTCAGCTTGGTCAACCTTTGGAATTCCCAAGACCAACACCGAGAGGCAGTTGGGCCGATCCTTGATGAAATAAGGAAGTTTAGTAGGGGCTTTGTTAAGTTCAATTTATGCTTTGTTTTGGGCGGCCCATCTTTGAGCTAAGCAAGATCCTTCGATTAGACAATGGTGTACTTTAACTTCTTATGCGTACCTTGACTTCTTATGTACATGTCTACTCCAAGATTGTACCTCTAATTGTGATTAATGAAATAAGGCTCTTATTACTCGAAAAAATATACAGCTTTATTTTTGGATCAGAGAACTGCTGATTCCTAGCGACCAATTGCGCTCTGCCGCTGCTGTGGGCACAGGAAAACCAGTGAGAAAGAGAAATGTGTCCTCAGCAGCACCGAACAAAATTCTTCCATATCCATCATATCGAAGCATGAGATTAGATTAGCTTAGCCACGGCACTGCAGCACGGATGCTGTAGGGCAGTCTAGCAATCAATTTGAAGTGAGCCCCCCCTTCGATGGGCTGGGCAATACACCACAAAATTCAAGTTACAATCTATCTATCTATCTATCTATTATACTATTAAAATAACAGAAAAAAATTATACTCACTCTCAATAATTAGAAATTACCGTATTAATCGGAGTAAAAAGAAACAAATCTACACCAACGATCTTTTAGAAAGTCCTTGTGAGACCATGTGAAGGTCAAACGTATGGATGTGTGATAAGTATTTGATATTTGTTAGATTTGTATCGATTTGTGTGAGTTTGTTTTAGTTTAGAAAAATAAATTTGCAATTTTAAGTTGCGATCGGCCTTCCCAATGAGCTTAAGCGATGTATTTAATTGAGAATTCATACTGTTTAATTATAAATTGCATATCTTGTGAATAATACTATGTGATGGGTTTCTCTTGTTTATGATAGTTGCAGGACTTGGAGTTAGGTCATGGTGAGACAAAGAAGACCGAAACTACGCTAGAAGAGCTAGGGTCCAGTCGGTCAAGCAACACTGAAGACGACCGAGGTTAGGAATTGCTGCGAACCGAGAGGACAAGTGGATGGCTAGAATGCCAACTTGAGCCTTACTCAAGCGAAAGAGAATCGTTAGATCAAGTTTTACGGATAGAGTAGTGGTCAAGTTAACATAAATGCATAAAACCTGTTAGGACAAGTAGATGGCTGGGATGCCAACTTAAGCCCTACTCAAGTGATGGAGGATTGTTGGATCAAGGTTCGTGGATGGAGTAGCGGACATGTTTGTATGCTTTTAGGCTATAAATAGAGGGGTAGACGTATGCCTCTCTCAAGATTTATAACAAGATTTTAGGGTTTCCTTGTGTGCTCATTTGTGAGCTTTGCTTAGCTGGTAGTGTGGCTTTGTAAACATTTTTGTCTATACAATAAAAATTTTATTTTCTCTACTATTCTAAAATTTACATTCAATATTTATTTTTCACACTTTAAATTCTTGCAAGTTGGTTTTGTCTTCCCTCTTTACTTTTGGATCTTTTGCCAAAGATGAATTATTGATGGATGAATCTTCGTTAGATCATATCCCAATCATCTAGGCAAACTTTGCTTCAATCTTTGTAAGAAATAGTTCTTTGTTCTTGAGAAAAAAGATTAAATAAGATCGTATTCTAAACTTGTTTTTCTCTTGTTCGTACTTGCTGTGACATATGAGAAGCCATCTAAAATCTTTTTGATCATCAAAACCCCACGAGCAAGCATAGATGAAGTTTTTTATTTTTGGTTGGCTCTTCTTGTTCAGTAGGTAGGGAAAATTATTTAAGATCATTCACCCCCTCTAATCGCCATTTCGGTCTTTCAATTGGTATCAGAGTCTGGTTTTACTCTTTTCTAGACTTGGCCGGTCTCAAGAGTCATGACGCCGAAAAAGTATTCCACAAAGCCTCTAATTTTTTCTGGGGTCGAATATCCTTTTTGGAAGTCACGATGGAGTTATACATCATTGCCTAGGGCTTCATGATCTGACAGAAGGTAAAACTCTTGTATGAGGTTTCTACCGATGAGAACATCAATACCACAAATATGGTTGACGTTGACACGAATGCCAAGGCAACAAACATTCTCATACAGAGCCTTACCTGCAATGAGTATGACAGGATATCTCACCATCGATCTGTCTACCAAATCTAGGTGACCCTCGATGCATACTATGAGGGAACCACTTATATCAAAACGATAAGGCAAGATCAATACAAGCATGACTACAACAACTTTGAGTAGCACACTAGTGAGTCCCTAGAGAGTGTTTTGGGCGATTCATGAAGATTATGAGCAATCTCCGAGATGTAGGGAGAACGCTTGATATTTCTTGATAGCACTTGATCTTTGGGTTTGGAAAATGAAGGTGGCCACCATCAAAGACACCACTAACTTGTCTACTCTGACTCTTGACGGGTTTTATTCCTGACTTAAGACTCACGAGATTGATGTCATCTCTCGTAAAACGAAGTCACAATCGATGGCCTTAGTCACCAATCCCGCTGGATCTAGTTCTAAGTGTTTTTTTGGTTTTTCCTCTCTGCTCTTTGCGAGTTGAGCGATGAACAGCTGGAGAGATTCTCTGAGAATGAACTTGCTCTCTTAGCCAGAAAATTTTCACATGTATACAAGAGGGTGAGAGAGAGAAAAAGAGGAAGTGTTATCACCTGCTTCGAGTGTGGTGGCCACAACCACATTTGAGTAAACTGCTCCAAGTTACTTAGGGTGCTTAGGGCCAGAATCCAGAATTAAAAGTGAAAACAAACAGGCTCTAAGCTGCTTAGCAAATGCTAAATTGAAGCGCTCATCGAAAATGAGTATGAGAAGTAATAATAAAGTAGGATTCTAATTTATCTTGTTTTATTTACATTAAAATATTTGAAAAAGTAGTACAATAATACAAAAAGTATAATAATGTAATTTATATCATAGAGAAAAATTAACTTCCTCCATTCCTGAATATGTGTCATTTTAGGTTCTTATAATTTCCATAAGATGCATCTAAAAAAATTGCATTACCATCTCTAGTATATATTTGGATGGTGAGCCTTACTATATTTCATGATAGTAAATGACATTAAAAATAGCTAGAAAGAAGGTGTGTAGGAGAAAAAAAATAAAAAGGACACCTTAAAATTGTAAAATGACATGTATTTAGAAACAAATTTTGAAAACCAAAATGTTACGTATTTGGAACAGAGGGAGTATTAACATTAGCCATGCAATTTGCGCGTTCGCAACTATAGTTATTTCTATTACTACAGCTGTGAATTTTCTTCCCTACAGAGATGTACTCCCGAGAGAAAAATAATTAAGTTTTTGAATTTTCTTGGCCGCTACAGAGATCTAATCCCGAGAATTTTTTTTTCATCCAGCTGCTAATTGAGCGTATGCTAGGCTTGGGCATGAGCTAACTGAATTAGACCTGGGTTAGGTACATAAAATTCGCATTTGGTGTTTGGATTAGGATCTGTCATGGCCCAAGTTCGAAATCGGCTCATGCGGCTAACATTAGCGCCAACCAGGTTTTTGGCCGCATTTGAGATCCACTGCAACTTCAGAATCTATCCCAAATTTGCCACTTAAGAATTTCCAACTTAGCCAAATTTAAGAGCTAGAAATTTCAGTATACAAATGTGGTTTTCACAAAAGTTCAGAGCCTTGTAACTTGAGAACTATAAGGACCTAGAGTGTGCATGTTAGTAAAATGAAAACTAGAAACTTTTCTCTATGCAATGGTTGAGTTTTGAGCCCAATCCAACTTCAAATACTAATTTAAATCTTAGCATCAAAATTGAATCCTATGCTGAAAATTCTAGAGACTTAGTCAATTCAACTCTTGCTTAGCGGGGTCAAGTGAGTTCAACACAAAAGGATTGTAGTGCAGCCAACCAAAGCAGCAATTTTTTTTTCTGGTTTCTCCTCCCAGCCGCACCTCATTTTCCCCCCCAAGCCAACCGAAGCAGCACTTTCTCCTGGTTTTCTCCTCCCAGCCGAACTCACTTCTTTTCTTCCCCCAAGCAGCCAAACCCATTTCTTTTCTTCTCCAAGCTGCGCCTCCTCTCCAGCATTCCCTGGCGCCTCCTCTCTCCCTGCAGCTTCTCCCTGGTGGTGCCTCCCCCTGCTGTCCTCAAGCTGCTGCCACTCCCTCCAGCAATCTCCAAGCAGCAGCTCCCTCCTCCAAGTGCAGCCCTCCATTCCCTTCCACTCCCTTGAAGGTAAGACCTCTCCCCTAGGGTTTGTTTGGTGTTTTCTGGTTTTGGGGGCAGCAATGATGGATTTGGGGGCTATGGTGAGTAGAGATTTGAGTTTTAGAGGGGAAACTACCATTCTAGGGTTTGGAGCATAGTTCTGAAATTCGAGCAGATTTTGTAGCTGCTATTTAGTGGTGATTTGAGCAAGTTCCGAGCATTTCCTGCTAGGTTGGCTGTAGAGAAAGTTGTGGGTAATGAAATTATATTTTATCTCCAACTGGAATCACTCAATTTCGTTAACTCAGCTGAAAGTTATGGCAATTTTAGTGCTTGCTGCTCTGAAAATACTGAAGATTTCGGGTAGAAACTTGAGCTGTGAATAAAAATTAGTTAGAGACCGAAGTAGAAATTATTTTTGCCTGTGGAGTTGTAGGAAATTTCATGTAGATTGTAAAAATGTTATCATTTACTCAATTCCATTAAGAATAGCAATTTTTATGTTGAAATTGGTGCATGCTGTTCTGAAGCTCTGAGTATTCTGAACTCTGAAACTGCCCTCTGTTTCTGGCCGAACTGGGAGTTATCTGGGCAGAATCTGGGTGATTGGCCAAAGCTAATTTATAGGTCTATGTCTTGTAGTCGTTTAGGCTCTGAGTTTGCTCAATTTGGCTAAGTGATCAAAAAGTTATGGTCATTTGTATACATGCTGTCCTGAAACAAGTTTTTCTGAAAATTCAGATTTTGGGGCTGAAGTTCAGAGTTTAGTTAAAAACTTTCAATCTATATTCTGAATGTTGTGATGTATGTTAAAATTAGATCGCCCTCTTGTGGTCCTTTAGAGTCTAAAAAATCCTTTTTTCGATTAAGCATTCAAAAGTTATGCCTGTTTAGAGGTGTATGCATGTTATTTTCAGATTTTGGCTTTAGAGTAGAAGTGGAGTCTTGCAATTGCATTTTCATTCTTCAATTGAGATGAATGTTTGCACTTTTGGATTTATCTTGAGGATGCATTTAGTATTTTCATTTCATATGCATCGCATGCATCTCATTTTTCATACATGGCGAACGTGTAGAGAACGAGCACGCGGAGGTTAACGCGGCGGTGACCGAGGGGGGTACCGGAGAGCCGCCTATTGTTGAGAATCCCGCAGAAGCTCAAGGCAAGCACCTAAGCATTTTCAACCTTATATAATTGTATTTTGGCGAATAAATTGCTTATTGGATGATTATGTCTTGCATTAGGAATTGAAATGTGGGATAGGGTTAGAACCTACTTGTTGCACATACACTCATTGTTAATTGTTGAACATCTTCCTTGGAGCTAGTGTATGGGTAATTATAACGTGTCCATACTTAGTTTGCTTAGATGTCGGGTATGGGCCAAGTGGTGGAAGGTTCCATTACTTGAGTTTATTTACTTCACACTATTGGGTTGCAATAGTTATGATTATGCTTTGAAATGAAAATTTGAGACCCCGGCGAGAGGGTTGGATCATTTGGGTGTGGAGACTCAAATGTTGTAGTCTCGCTTTGTCTTTGGTTAAGGACCGATCCGTTGTTTGCCATGTTGATCGAGCACCCTTGTTGATCGTGATGCCCGATATAATGGTACGGTAAGCCACCCTTTCATGGCATACTACTCGATGAGTCATGCCCTCATGCGATTGGACGTGGTTGAGGGCGAGGCCTAGGCTCTCTCGAGGGCTAAGCGAGGCTTGAGCCGCCGAGGAGGTTGCTAGGTGCTCGGGCCGCATGAGGATGGTTCAACGAGTAGATATAGATGGGAGGAGGGTTGACATGAGGTTCCTTGTGGCACATGTCGTGCGATTGATGATCCCCTGCAGGGTGAATAAGCGATTCGAATTGCCGCGCTCTCGGATATGAGCACGCTTGTACCATCCGACATTTCAACGTAGTAATAACTTAAATTGAAAATAGTTGGATTACTTGATGTTGATACTTGTTCATAATTTTAATTGCTCTCTTTAATGTTTAAATTCAGCTCTCACTCTAGTAATAGGTGCTGTCCATAACTGCTATGAATTTTAAATTTGTGTAGTTGAATTTGATTATGCAACAAAGTAAGCTTTTCTGCACTTTTACCTTAAGCTTATACCTTGCTACATCCAAATGCATATTCCTTCGAGTCGGTCATATATGGACCACGGGTAAGTCTTGCGAGTACCTTCTGTACTCATGCTTCTGCTTTGTGGTTTTTCAGGTGAGGACCCCGATGGGTGTGAGTTCTGTCCGTTCTGCTTCTCGGTGGTCGGGCGGGGCACCGAGTAAAAGCTAGCTCAGCGATGTAAACACCCGGAAGTGTTCAAGGGCAGGACACTTCCGGAGATGTCTTATTTTGGGTTGAATTTGGTGGTGGTTCTTTCATTTTGTTGTACAGTTGGCTTTAAAACTTGTTATGGCTTTGTTTAATTACTTGGCTACTTCCGTTGTTGAACCTTGTTGTATCACCGTGCTTAACTCCTGTCTGTGATGTTATTCTATCCATGTCGTTGTTGATGTTGTGGTTGTAGTTGTGATATATTTGTTTAGTTATTTGTTTCTTATGCCTGCTGAGTGGATGTCCGTACTTCTAGGGGCGTCATGCCGAAATTTTGTAGATTTTCTGAGTCTAGGCAGGACCTTGTGTTTAGTCCGTTTTGTGAGTCTTATCTGCTGTTGTTGGTTCTTGCCTCGTGTGGTTGTCTAGTTTGTCTTTGTGCTTGAGTTGGTGTTGTTTGTTGTGCTTCCGCGTTGCGTGTCTGGTAGTAAAGTTTTGGGTTCGTTGCCCCCTTTATGCGAATTGAATTGATATGGCAATGGAAACCGGTATGCGGGGCGATCCTGGGCGAGCTTTGGGTCGTATACCGGGGGAATACCGGGATTGTTGTCGAGTTATTCGAATGAGATCGTTGTTGTCCTAATTGGGCTTGGATGCTAGCACTGTGAGCATCATCGGTGATCCGTTGCTAGCCTCCAAATCCGATGAGGACGACCGGGCATTTGAATAACCCGAGGACAGTCTGGGCGGCTCCTCACAGGATCAAACCTTGATTAGGCTCCAACCATTCCATGCATCTGGTCCTCTGCCAGACTGCCCACACAGGGTGTGCCGACCTTCGCAACCGTTAGACAAAAAGGCCATAATCGCGAACATGCTGTGATGGTAGATCAGGAACAAGCGAGAAATGTAAACCGTTAATTAAGTTTGCCATCTGCACATCGCATGTCATCAAGACGTGGTTAAAACCAATACGAAAAAAAGGACGAATTATTTATACATTATCGTGTCACCATGTCGACCATGCATGCATATATATATATAGCAATGTACGAGCGTGAACCCAACGCATGAGACAAATCGCACAATAAAGTCGTGCAACAAAATGGCTAGCTATTGTTACTATGTACTCTCCATCCAGTATTCCACTGATATTCTCTACGTGGTCCATCAGAGACAGCTATAGGAAATGAAACAATGTGGTGATTATTCATTTGGAAGTCATAATAAGAGCGGAAAAAAAAAATTACATCGGTTTCTTCTCCTTTCCAGCTCTTTTATGTTAGACTAGGCACGTGGGCGCGGCGCACGCCGCGCCACGACGTGATAGCCAATCCAAAACAAGTAGTGCATGCCGCGCCACGACATGATAGCCAATCCAAGATAAGTAGTGAAAATTGCGTGAGTTATAAAAGTTTAACAGAGAAAAAATAGATCAACACATAATCTTTGAAACTTCTAGATAATTTTTGCGAATATCTTCATGTTCCTCGGATGAAACAGAAGCTAAAAGCCACGGAAGGAACTCTGTCATCATATTTACAGGGATGTTGCATAAGAACTGCCACACCAAATCAGCTTTGCTCTTCATATGTAAATTTCTTGGTAAGCAATGGGAAGACCTAAAACAAATTCAGATGATCAGCCACCAATAAGAATGAGGTGACACTGAATATGTTGAGTAACTAGTTGAAGGCTCGAAGCACATAATCCAACGAAAAAACTGCCATGTTTTCTAAACCTCTGGAGACAGATTCTAGTTCATTCAAGTTACTATTGCAACCTGACTTCCCCACTTCTTTGCCTTATACTGCTAAAAAAACTTAATCAAAGCTTCCACACCATAATGAGAGGTCAATTAAGACTGCAATAGAAAAAGACACAATAACTAACATCCCAATTACTAAAATGAGGATCCACAACTAAAATATATACTTCTGAAATATGCTAGAGCAGCTGTTCATATGGAAGAAGAAACGGTGTAAAACTCAAAGAAATCATTATTCCCATTTTCTTGTTACCAAACCAAAAGTAAGACACATAAAACTCAAACCATCAGCTCCTATGCAACACTTGCTGAGAAAAAAAGAAAAATAAAATATATAGTTAGCATTTCGTATGTAGGTCTTACCTTCTCTTCTCCTTTTTTAAGATTTTGCTTCTCAAGACGTTTAGACCGCCTTTCTGAAGGTTGCCGTGAAGACTGCCAAGAACAAAAATAATAAAGCATAAGAATAATGGGATAAATTTCATAGATAAATGTTTCACTTTTAATGTGAAAATAATAAGGAATATATGGAAGCAAGTTAGTGCTTGTTGATTCAAACAATTTCATCCCTTTCATTAAACACCACACTACAAAGACTTAGCAGGTCAAGAAAATCCTCCCAAGGATTGCAACGCAGATGGTAAGTATAGTAACTACCAGAGTTTACACACAATTAGTTCGCAAAGGCCTACAAGAAGAGTTACTGAGAATACATACTTTGTTTAAATCAACCCAAAAAGTTGGAATTATATATCAATTACACGTTGGGTACAAGTACGTTAGTGCTTAATAAAAGATCGAGCTATTGTTTAACTCAAGTTTCATTACCAAATGAAGTAAGAGTGTATATTTTTCAAGAAAAGGAAATAATGTTTGTGGTTGTGTGTATATATAATGCAGTGAATTGTAAACTGAGTTGTGACTTCAAACTTGTTGACAAATGTTAGACACCAACAGTATGCTATTCTGTTTCTTTCATTGGCCAACTAACCAACTCAAGTTTCAGTACCAAATGAAGTAAGAGTGTATATTTTTCAGTAAAAAGGAAATAATGTTTGTGCCTGTGTGTATATATAATGCAGTGAATTGTAAACTGAGTTGTGACTTCAAACTTGTTGACAAATGTTAGACACCAACAGTATGCTATTCTGTTTCTTTCATTGGCCAACTAACCACTACTTAATGGAAAATGTTAACAGCAGTAAAGCACAATAATACATTTCACAAATATTTACAGGCAACATGGAAAGAAAGTTACCGGCAGTCCTTTGCTTGCCAGAAATCTACCTCCATCACCACGCTTATGCCTTTCAGCCAAAGCTTGGCGTGAAGCAATCTAAAAAGGACAAGAGCACGACTTACCAAGTGAAAATATGTACAATGACACAATATGTATCAACTATTTTATTTGGTATATGCCTACACACTTCAACATTTCTAACACGCGTTTATGTGCTGACATTTATGACTGTTTTTGTTATCCAGTACAATATGAAGTGATTCATAGAATAAGAAACCGTTTAATAGGGGGGTATGCTACCGACCTGTGTTCTTCTTCCTTGGACATATGTTGAGCTAGGGCACCAGTGGGCATATGATTAATAGAATAAGATACAATACGAAGGTGTTTTACCACTCATGAAAACCAATCTGTGCAAACCCCTTGTCCCTTTCTGATATAAAAGAGAGAGAGGAGATCAATAAAATGTGGAAAACTCAAGGAGAAAGGAAGCTAAATCATAAATCAACCACACCTACTTTCTTGTAAGCCTTCCTGCGCTTGCGATCAAGGCTCGGGATGCATCTTCGATCCCCTAGCATTTAAGTAGGACTCAGTAAAATTTTTGGTGACCTAAACAACAATAGGGAAGGGACCAACGGCTTAGAGAGACAAAGACATAACAAGAGAAACAGAGCTCTATATGAAAATTTTATGTCATCAGCAAAAACTGGAATGACCACAACATGGCAAATTAAAACACTAATCAAATTAGAGCATTAAATGAAACAAAGCTTGGTGCAAATGAGAGTAAAAAACAATTCACTTTTGCAAGTTTGGCAACTGAATGTCCTTTTCCAAGGTGCTAGGCCTATTGCATTCTGTAATGCAGATTCTAAAATGTCTAAGGTAGAATTTGTGCATGCCCTCAATATATTATGCAGATTATTTCCATATTCCAAGATAGTGTAATCGGATGGGTTATTGCACAGTATGGAACTCACATTTCGCCTTTGCATGAAGAACAAGAACACAATATGCCGATATGTTTGATGACTCCACAAAGTATTGCTCGCTGAAGCAAGACCAGAAACGCATTCCTAGTGAAAATTGCAGCACTAGTGAGATGGGGAAAAAACGAGATGGCAGATGCAACCAGGTCACATGATTTTAGATCTTCGCATGTGGAACATTAGAGGTATAGGAGGGAGGGAGACAAGAACAACAATACCTTCCCTTTCCTCATTATGTACCTGACGGGCTGGGCTTCAAGCAAGCCCATGGCGAGGAGCTCCTTGAGGCTCTTGGGGATGTTATTTAAGGATATGTTCCTGGACACCTTGAGCTCCATGTTCTTGTTGCTGTTGGGGGAAGCTGAAGAGGAATTGCTGGCGGTGGTGGTACCTGATAGGTCGGCGGCGGCGGCGCGTGCTCTTTTTCAGGCTGGCATTGGTCCTTCTCCTGCTCCTCCTATTTGGGTTTGAACCTGAGCTCGAGTTGAGGAGCCAGCCGGAATCCTTCCAGATTTAATATAGGAACTATGAAGACTTGGCTGAGAAGAAGAAGTGAGACAAGGAAGCGGGGAGAGGAGCAGTACATGTTAGCCGATGAAAGCATCGGAAGAATGGGGGGATCTAGTGGTCGTCGCAGGTAGAAGAACCGGCAGGGGAAGCCGACGCTCTCCAAAGTGAAGAATTTGTGTGAGTGAAGAAACCGCGCGGCGGTATGCGAAGAACAACCGAGGCAAAGCGAAGAACAAACGGGATGCGCCCAAGGCTGCGGAAGCAAAACCGGCGGGGGAAGCCGGCGCCTCTCAACATCATGCGGAGGAGAGGGCAAAAGGGCACGGGTGCGGCGACGGGCACAACAGCGTCGCGGCCGCCGGGGGGGGGGGTGTGCAGGAGGAGAAGGGCGAAGGCTGGCTCACGGGGAGGAGCGATGGAGGCGGAGTGCAGCGGAGCGACCGAAGAAAGAAATGGGGGAGCGACGAAGCGGTCGACGGACGCGAATGCAAAAAACCAGCGGCAAAAACCACGGGCCACGCTGAGCGCTAGCGCCACGCGTTGCCCACGAAAAATCGGACGCAAGCGAGCGCGGACGGAATCGAACGCGTGATGTCTTTGCTCGCAACGCTGCGCGCTACCACTGCGCTATCGCGACGTTTGAGTTTGATCGCCGCGATTAATTACGTAAGGCGGACAATTGGGTTAGCCAAGCGGCGACGCGGCACGACAGCGCGCGGCCACGTCGGCCCGAAATCGACGTGGCCACGCCGAGAGCCCGTGAAACCTCCAAACTTTAATATAGGGATGATTCCCCTACCAAACTACGCCAAAAAAAAAAGAGAGTAAAATTTGTCCACACACGCTCATAGTCGGCTTTGGATTTCTCACGTAGCCATTACCAAACGTCAAATCGTGTTCAGGGACCAGCAAAATATACTACTAAAACGAAAGCTGGCATAGTCTGAAGAATTAACCTGCATTTTGTGCCGGTGTATCAATAACAACACCTATACCCGTAAGAATTGGAGAGCAACCCTAGCGCCACCTGTCGCTTTGGCGTTTTTGCGAAAAAGTCCCTCCGTTTCTCCGAAATTACGGATAGGTCCCTGTGCGATTTTTTAAGAGACAAGAATATTTTTTTCACTTCGCGTTTGGGTCCCTGGCCCGGTATTTTTACGGAAAAGCCTCCCGTTAGTTTCAAATCGCGAACAAGCCCTTTTCTAATTTTTCAGGATAGTGAACAGTCCAAAAAATAACATCCGGTCCTCGCTTTACGTTCAGTCCTTTCTCCGTTTTCCGAAAAAATGTTTTCGCCACCGAAAAACCGGAAAAATTTTTTTCGCCACCCAAAAACCCGGAAAAAATTTTTCGTCACCAAAAACGCAGATTCATCAAGTTTTATAGCAACTTATGTATTTGCTAACGGATCGTAATCATGGGTTTTTTAAAAAATGTAGATTCGTCGCAGATTCAAAAACCCAAAAAATGTTTTCATCACGTATGGATTTGCTAACGGTCGAATCATGGCTTTTTTAAAAAATGTAGATTCGTCCGCAGATTTATAGCGACCCGTGGATTCGCCGGTGGGTCCTAACGACCCATTTTTTTTAGCGAGCGCAACAAAAAAAACCGGAAAAATGTTATCAGCACCCAAAAAAACGGAAACAATGTTTTCGTCCCGCGGATTCGCCGGTTGGTCCTAACGACCCATTTTTTTTAACAAACGCAACAAAAAAAACCGAAAAAAATGTTTTCAGCACCCAAAAAAAACGAAAACAATGTTTTCGTCACCGAAAAAATACGGATTCATCGAAGGTTTATATCAATTTATGGATTTACCAACGGGTCATAACCGCGCATGCTATCGAAATTCAACCGGCGCAGCGTAGCGCGCTTTTCCACCTAGTATATTGTATATGCTAGTACAAGTCGGAGATGCTCATAGAACCAACAAAGGGAATCGATACATATACTAGTAGCTAGCACAACTAAATTTTTTTTTTTTGGTTGTACCATACGGATGTCCAGTAGGACAGGTTAGCAATATGCCTCTTGTCTATATTCCAACGGAGACAGCACGAATTTTTCATAGATGCATCTCTATCGCAATACGCAGCCTTTTTATCTACCTGGGAGGAGGTATCTTGGATCGTTGCAATCAGACGCACGGGTGTCCACAGTGGCGGAGGCAGCTCCCGGGCAGGGCGGGCGTCTGCCCGGGCTCGCCGGCGACGAACAGGAGGACCTCCGGCCGGCCATAGCCCCATGGATTGCTGCCGGTCGTGGTCTCCTCCCGGGCAAGGGTCGGCATTTCGAGTGGGCCGTCGCACTGGCTATGCAAACCAACAGCCCAAATTAGCAAAGCCCACAATTGAAAATCAACATAGATATGAGATCCCTGCCCTAAATCCCCAAATCACCCGAATTTTTGCCTCCTTTCTTCGGTCTCCCAGTCTCCCGATCCCAAATCCCCCAAATCCAAAAATCCCCAATCCCCAATCGGACAAATTCGTACCGGGCGGAGCAAGTGGCGCGGAGAAAGCAGCGCGAGGCGCGAAGAAGCCGAGAAGGCAGCGCGCGATCGTGGTGGCCGGTGGGAAGGGGCTCGGGTCGCTCAGCCGCTCGCTCCGTCGCTCGGTAGAGGCAGGCTCGTCGAGTCGTCGTCGCTTCTCGCTTGGAGTCTGGAGAGTTGGAGGCGGTGGACTGGCTGCTCGTACCTGGTAGCTCGGTTGCTCGGCCGCTCGCTCAGTAGAGGCAGGCCGACCGCCGACTAGGACTTTGCTGAGTTCGCTCGGCCGCTCGCTCGCTGGGACTCGGTAGCGCCAAGAGAGGCTTGGTCGTTTGCTCGCTTGGAGGCACAGTCGCACAGGAGGTAGTCGTAGTACTACTACTAGTAACTAGCGCACAGCACAAGACAAGAGGTAGTACCAGACTGCACAGTAGCACTAGTAACTAGCTAGTTAGTGGCTTATTAATTTGTACTAGTACACTAGCACAGACTGCACAAATTTACAACTACTTTGATTTTTTAAGTAGAATAATTATGCTATCATCTCTTATACAAATGATTTTAAAATGGAATAGTTTAGTGCATTATTTATTATGCAATGTTGATAAATGATAAGAGCTAAACATTTATTATTTGATTTGTGAAATTGCAGAAATGAGGAGGTTTTTAGTTGATAAGAGAAGCCTTGCAAGTGATGGTCATGGAAATACTAGATTAGCTCAACCACAACAAGCACAAGGTCAAGATCCGCCAGCACAACAAAGTAATACTAACGTTGTCCGTGTGTTTAATTTGGATGAAATAGTAAGTGATCCTGCTCTTAGGAAACAAATAGATGAGTATGCCCCTGAAATTCAAGACCAAGTTAGGAGGGCATACATACAGAAAGGACCAACACAACCTATTGTGAATTTTCCTCGCAAACAATTTGGAAATTGTACAAGAGCCTTTTCACAAGCATGGTATCATAAGTATAATTGGATAGAATATAGTGAGTCTCGGGATGCGGCATATTGCTTCTATTGCTTCCTATTTAAGCAACCAGGAAGGGCAGAACATTTTGGTTTTGATGTGTTTAACAGAACAGGGTTTAGTGACTGGAAACATGCATATAAATCATTGCCTGAGCATGTTGGTAGTATAAATAGTGCTCATAACAAGTGTGTCAAACATTGTGATGATTTCAAAAATCAAAGACAAAGTGTGTCAAGTAAGTTATCCAGTGCAACTCAGGAAGCCGAAGAGTTATATAAAATTCGATTAAATTCTGCTCTACAATGTTCAAGATTTCTCATAGCTCAAGGCATGGCTTTTCGTGGTCATGACTTAATCTTCTTCTTCCTTAAATAAGGAAACTTTTTAGAATTGATAGATTGGTATAAAGATAAGAATGCAAATGTGAGAAATGCTTTTGACCGTGGCGGTTTAAATTGCAAGATGACTTCATCTGAAATTCAAAAGGATCTTACAAGATGTTGTGCACAAGAAATCACCGAGGTGATTATGGGAGAGATTGGTGATAGACAGTTCTCTGTGCTTATCGATGAGTCGCGTGATATATCAGTGAAAGAGCAAATGGCGGTAATGTTGAGGTTAGTAGACTAGTGATTGATTCATTACTTTATTTATCCATTACTCCATTGTTGTCCTATTTAACCTTATAATAATTTTTATGTAGGTATGTGAATGATGAAGGGAAGGTTGTGGAACGATTTCTTGCTTTAAAACATGTAACTGATACTACATCCAATGCACTGAAGGGAGCTTTGGTTGGTCTTCTTGATAAGTACAAGCTATCCATTTCTAGGATAAGAGGGCAAGGATATGATGGAGCTTCAAATATGAGAGGTGAATTTAATGGTTTGCAGAAACAGATTTTAGATGAAAACCCATATGCTTTCTATGTCCACTGCTTTGCCCATCAATTGCAATTAGTGGTTGTTTCCGTCGCTAGTTGTTGTTCATCTATTCATGATTTTTTTGAGTATGTCTCCTTGATTGTGACTACAACAAGTGCATCTTGCAAGAGAAGGGATGCACTGAAAGAAAGCTATCATAAAAGCATTTTGGATAAGCTTGAGAGTGGTGAGATATTTATGAGAAGAGGTTTGCATCAAGAAACCAATCTTGCTAGGCCCGGAGATACTAGATGGGGTTCACATCATACAACTTTAATTCGCTTGGATCAAATGTGGGACTCGGTGATAGAGGTGCTTGGTATGGTCCATGAAGATGGCCGTGGACCATCTCAAGCGGCAGGTTTGATTGAAAAAATGGAGTGCTTTAAATTTGCTTTTATTTTAAAGCTTATGTTAAGGTTGCTTGCTATCACAAATGAGCTTTCACATGTATTGCAAAGAAAAGATATAAATATTGTTCATGCTATGGAATTAATTTATGATGTCAAAGCTCGGTTGGCCATCATGAGAGATAGTGGTTGGGAGGAATTCTTTGATGTGGTCCAACAATTTTGTGTTGCTAAAGCTATTTCAGTACCAAATATGCATGATGAAATACCAGTTAGAGGTCGGTCAAGACGTGAAGGGTATACTATCACTAACCTTCATCATTACCGTGCCGAACTTTTCTATGTGGTTATTGACCAAATATGTACCGAGATGAATCATCGGTTTGGAGAAGCAACTACGGAGATACTAGTATGCTTCTCATGTCTTGATCCAAAGAACTCTTTCTCCAAGTTTGACACTGAAAAGCTTGCCCGACTTGCTGAAATTTATAATTCAGATTTCTCTGATGGTGATCGTGCAATAATAAGAGATCAACTTGAAACTTATATTCTTCATGTGAGAAGGCATGGTGCCTTTGCTACTTGTAAAGATCTTGCAAGTTTGGCTACAAAGATGGTTGAAACTGGAAAACATATGGTTTTCCCATTAGTTTACAAACTCATTGAGTTAGCATTGTTATTGCCAGTGTCAACGGCATCTGTCGAAAGAGCCTTTTCAGCAATGAAAATTATCAAGTCTAAATTGCGCAGCAAGATTAATGATGATTGATTCAATAACTTGATGGTTTGCTATATCGAGCGGGACATATTTAAATCACTTGATGATGTTACCATTATGCGACGGTTCCAAAGCATAAAGACTCGGAAAATGAATTTGCCTCGTACTAGATGTGATTAGCACATTAGTGGTACGTGCTGCACTAATTCAATACTACAATATGAATATGTTTTTTTATGTTACTTGATGAACTAATCAACGTTTTTATCTTGCAGATTCTCTTTTGGTGTGTGGTTAGATTTTTGTTAATGAATCATCGAAGCGTTCATAGTGTCACAATGAGGTACTTGTCACATCTTTCTTTGTTTTTATTCATAAATGTTCACATGTGTATTGGACTATACTTTTAGTAAAAAACTTGTTGTGGTCCTTAATTTTATACATAGACTTGTTTGCGTTTATAGCGGTAGTCACGTTTGCCCAGGCTCCTGAAATTTTCTGGCTCCGCCACTGGGTGTCCATGTACCTAAACCAATTCGAATGCTGATCAACAACTACCTAATTAGAAGTGATCATGGCATCTTCCTTTCTCTTCCACCAAGTTTGCCTAGCTTATGTGCCTACAAGGGCTAGGCTTTGTTTGTTTAACTTACCATGAAGCGAGGAAAGATACTAATCTCGTTCGCTTTGCCTTTGCAGGCTGTGGACCAGCTGCAAATAAAATCTGCTTTATCATGTGAAGAGCTCTCTAGAAGAATAATGCTGCGTTGTGTAGTATGTATGAGTTAGGACTCCTGATTAACAATGACCTTACTTAGGGTTCTTCGTAAGGGAAAGGGGGGGAAATGGTGCTCCTATGTGTTACTCTGAAGATTGCTCTACATTTATGCTCAATTTGGAACTATTTTTTTTTAAAAAAAATTCCTTAATTTGTACAAAATCAAGTGGAATTGGCACCTCCCAAACATGCCCTTCCTTCCCATAGATGTATACTGAAAGAAGAATTACTGATTTTTTCCCCTATAGTATAGTACAAATCAAACTTTCAGGAACTACCCAAAAAAGGGGGGGCTTTCCTTTACATCCATGAGTGACTGATTCAGACTGGGGACACATATAGTGGTGCCGCATAATGATGTCCCTAGCTATACTACGTTGTCCGCGCCTTTTCGCTTTTGTTTATCCTGTCTGATTCACAAATCATAGTAGTATAGTGGTGATTAATCCCTGATTAGATGGAGTCCATATCAGGCAGATGCTAGGTTTATCTCACAAACCCACATGACCGGCATTATTGACCCATCAGATAGATAACCAGGTCGAAAGCTAACGCAATATTCCAGGTGCTTTTCATCGCAGAGCGCACTCTTGTTCGTAGACTAGTCACTAGGCCGTCCGCCAACTCTACCTGGCGTAGGCACGTAGCCAGACAATATTCCTGCCGGGCACACCCGCACGAGCCAACAAAGTTGAGTGAAAGTTAATTTATCTGGATATTTTGTGATGGCTCAGCGGTTAAGATAACACAGCGAGAATTTGGTTTTGAAAGGAGCGTTGCAAAAGAAAAACTAGGTCAAGTAACTCAGGTCGCTGAACTAAAATTCTAAACAGCCTACTCTTTCTATATCTCTACTACTTCAACTACGAGTTGGTGGTGATGGTCTGTTCTCTCCTACCCTCGGGCATACCCAGAAACGAAGAAAGTTTTAATTCGGTTGAATATGCATGCATGCGGGATCTGCGGTGTATCAGACTCTTATCTTAATTAGTCGATTTTATTTCCAAATACTGCACGGCCGATTCTTTTTTCATATACTACACGCATATATCTTCTGAGTTACCATGTGCCTTTGAGTTGTCATATGCATCCTTTTCATTAAATATTTACTTGCATGTGTAGATAAGATCATCTTTTCTTTTTATCTAATTGCTTATGGACTTGATTTCGGCCGGCCGGCCAGTAGCATGTATACGGTCATGTATAACACGACTAGATAAGTTTGTTATCTCTATCTCTACTAATTCTAATTAGGAGTTGGTGGTGGTATGTCCGTTCTCTACCCTTACCCCAACGCATGTGCGCACCTGTGTGGCTGAGTAGGAAGCGGACAGTGGCCACCCTGATAGATTGGATTAGATCATCCCATCGCGAAAGATAAATGAATATGCATGACTCATTTATTACTTTCCTTTTTCCCATTAATCTAGCATTTGAATCGGCGGCGATTGCTCTCGGTGCTTTTCAGATTGGATTGATTGATTTCTTTCCGAAGGAAGCAGAGCTCCGATTCATGAAGTTGGGTCTCTTTTCGCCTTTTTTCCTTTTGTTGCCTTCCTTATTCGACGATTTCTTAATCTGGATTCCATAGATATCTTCTCGGTTGCTAAATTTATATAACCCCACCACTTCTTGCCTCTGCTACAGATGTGTTCAACTTATGCATTGAGTGGAGGTAATGGGTGACCTTCCTGATCTTGTCGATGCGGCGTAGAGCAGGTCGTCGGTGGTGGGCGGCGAGATAGGCTGACGACGCCGCTAGAGCTTGCCGCGGTAGATGATGTCAATAGGTTGAGAGAGGCGCTCGCGGAGGAGGCGAGGAGGTGGTGGAGCTGGTTCATGGGGTGAAGTTATGGTATGGCCGGAGCAAGACGTACGAGCCACACACGCCGCTGATGGTGGTAGTCATATATGGATGACGCCTACCTCTTAAACGCCTTTCCGCCTATAGAGCAGCAGGTAATGCCTCTCTCGGTCGATTGATCGATCTCGAATTATGGCGTTACAAATTTACAATCCCAAGTGATGTGATGTTGTTATTTAAGTTTGTGAAATTAAAGACAATTTTAAACTCGAGTTTGTAAACGTGCTTAGAATTTGTATTCTTTGATGAATTGATTTAAACATTTAATCATTACATATTCAGAGTGAACATTATTATTTAGATAAGGTTAATGCTCTTTATAAATAAATTTTTTATTGCAAATTGAGTTCCAATTCAGTGGACGGGCACATGGCTAGTCAAACACAAAACATAAATAGTTTTAACATTTGTGCAATTGTCAAAAATTGTCAAAAAAAGTAAATAGAAGTGCTTCAGTGCTCTCTCTGCATATCGTACAGGTGAACAAGTAGAGTATGCAGTACAAATATACAATGAAGCGAACCATTTCTGTGCATTTTTGCACGGACCCAAAAGTAGGCAAAGCAAAGTGCTGCACTTCAGGCGTAACTGAGGAGTTAACCAAGATGCTGCAACGAGAGGATGATGCGGGCCTGGTACGCGGTACAAATGCTTCACATTAACGCCACTGTTTTTCAGTTTTTACACCAGTACATATTAGCAGCTGTATTATCAGCCAGCATGGCTTTAATCATGTTTCCGGCAACTGTACTGCAGAAAGAGAGTTGCCCAAAAGAGTTAAACAACGCAAGAACCCATTCGCCTAGTTGAGAAATCGCCTATTGGCCTTTTGCCTCAGTGGCCATGAAGGAAAGACGAGCGCCTTTTGTTTTAGCAACGAATGGCTCGAAAGGCACGGCTACGGCTTAGCTAGCTAGCTAGCTAGGCTAGGCTAGAACAAAAGAGCAAGTTCAGTGGCACAAGTGAGTGTACTGGGAGTACTAATCCTAAATGAATCAATTGCTCCTAGGTAGTACCGGCTCGGAATTATGGGTGCTTTCGGTTGCCGCATTAACGTCACGCATGGGGGAAAAAGGATGGTCGCTATTGATCCGGCTTGGAGATGGTGCTGAATAAAATTTTCACAAGATCCACGAGATGGACTCACAGCTTATTCTTGCATGCATCAGTTCATGCGAGAATCTTTACTACTAATCAGCATGCAAATAGAGCTTACTAGTGCCACCGTGAGCAGTGGAGAAACCACATGGTTCCAAGCTAGCTAGCTACGGTGAGTTGAGAGCAGTTTGAAACTTGGAACTTGGAGGCAGAGTTTCTAAACAGAGAGGGCCACTGTTCGGGGAGACGATGGCGTCAGGGAACTGTTACTCCTGCTGCTGAAAACCCAACACCTGCTCGTTGATGAACAAGACATCCGCCTTGTGATCGGTGAATCGTGGTAATCTCCTGTCTTGATTAATTGGCCAATGAATGGTTTCGTGTGGAGCGTTACTGTTAGTCACGTCCAACACCAACCTAGAATCAAATTATGGTAACCTAGTTTTAATGTACACTCCATGACTCCAATCCAATCATTAATTGGCTCGATTTTGAGTCCTAATCTTTTCCTGGAGTGTAACCTGATTGACATCCATCATTTGAAGGACAACTAGGCCTTCTCCGTTTGTACCTCTAAAGAAGAGTTGGATCTTGCTGCAGTTGACTGAGCTTCGGAAACAGAGAGGCTAGAAAAGCAAGTTTAACAAGTGAACATGCACTAGCTAATTAATTATCAAGGTAAAACATCATTTCAGTGATAGAGATGAATGCCAGCACTAGGGAAAGTTCACAGTGACCTCTCTGTCGGTACTATTTACACTGACTACAAATATTAGAGAGAAGAAGGAACCTCGGAGATTCCCATAATCCCATTGACAATAAGGTGTAAACTACTATTCACTTCGGTTTTGCATGCTTGGAGCAAATGCTGCAAGCACTCGATCGAGGAATAGCATAGCACCAGTCGAAAACGTGAGACTCGCAACTCGCAAGCATCAAAAGTCAGACGGCGCGATCACGAGCTCTTGGAAATCTCGGTCTCACCAACTCGGAGGGTTCGTGCGTGTTAGCTTGGCCCCCGCTACAGGCCACGTTTGGCACGGCTTGGCTTGTGCAAAAGCTATCTTCTAGCTAGCTACCCTACAAGGCCGCTTTTCAAAAGCTTCTATTTCTCTTCATAACGGCCTTGGGTTTAGGTAAAAAGCTGAACTAGAAGCCAGTTGTTTGACACAGCTTATGATTTTTTTTTAGAGAAAAGCTAGTCCAGAAGTTGTGCCAAAAAGGGTCACAATCATAGGAAGAGAGGAATGTAGTAGAGCTCTGACAAGATAAGTAGATAACACAGCTGCTATGGACTACCTGTTAGAATTATTGGGCTAGTGGCTTTTAGTTCACAAATAATTCTTGAAAAATTCTAAAGGCCCATTAGGTAAAAAGAATATGAAAATGTAATAGTCTCATATTGTTAGTGAAAGTGGATAAAGACCACCTTATAAGAGAGGTTCCCTCCACTATACTTAAACATGAGAAGAAGAAGAAGAAGAAGAAGAAGAAGAGAACACATGCGCGCTTGCTCGCCTCGCTAGGCTGCGTGTACGTGACATGCGTGTGAATGGTGCAGCGAAATCGAGTCCGATGGCTTACGTAGGCGCAATTCTCTTTTGCAGTTTTTGCAGTGTGGTACTAAGTAGTCAACACGGTTATGTTAACGTGGTATTAACTGCACGAACTTATCTGTAACTCACTTGAATCATGGAGCGGATATTACGCGGTATCCGTAACCGATTTATATCGTGATCCACGATTCTCTCTCTGTTTATATATACGCAGAACAGAAATCAAAGCTCTCTCGAACCTTTTGTCTTCCCTCAGTACTGCGTTGCCTCCATCTTCCCTGTCCCTTCGCCGACGTACACCTAGTACCGACTGTTGGGAGAGCAGGTCTTTGAAACATTCGCCCTTGAGATCCTGCACCGGAAGAAGGCAAATCACGTTTTTGGAAAGCGTCTTCATGCGACTGCTCACTAGCTTCTTCACTGACGATCAGCTTCACCTTCGTCGCCTTCTGATCTTCATCAACATCTATTACTAGTTCGACCACGTCTTCGCATCGTCTCGGTAACGCACGCGAACCATCTCTTTGTTCTATTTATCTAATAATATAGATGAGGTAGACACTACAATAGACATATTGCTTGTGTCTAATTTATATGTTTCCTCTGTTCCATCTTTAATTATTGTCATAGTTTATTTTCGGAATAAATTCATCATTAATATGCCTATTTATCCAACACTAGCTTCTTCTTGTCTCGTCTCTGATCAACTGTAATTTTTACGAGGAATCTAGTAGTAAGCTGGCTTAATTACTAGTCTTTCATGCTTTGATTTGCCTAGTTAGTAAGGCGACTCGGCGGCACTCGCACCGCCATTGTCGATCTTCATCGCCGCCGCCCTCATCGCGACTTGTTCAGATTATTACGAGCCACGAGCTCGCGATCCGGGTTCGATTATTGCGCCATTCATCGAGGCACAAGAACGCCACCCACCGTGCGCCGATCCGATCGGTCTCGCGAATCTTCGCGCCACGCCGACCATGACGCTTCGTGTCGGCCACCATCCGTCGACCTTCTTCGCCGTCGGCTTTCATCGCAGATCGCGATCGCACCGTCCGACCATTGGTCGTCTTCACCATTACGCACCGGTTGTCGCCTCCTCCGCGCTCGGTTCTGCCACCATCCGTATCCATCGGCTCATCGTCGGCATCTCGCGATCGAGCTCGCGACACCGCGCTAATCTCGACCGCTGAGCGACACCGACTCGCCTTTCCTTTAAATCTGCTTTGATGAAAGGAGCTGCAATTCGCAGGTGAGTTGGATTGTGCAAGGTATCATCTTTCTTCTTCAAATTTGGAGAAGATGCATTTGTTGCGGAGATTTTCGGCTCCTTTTGCCGGAGGCAAATTCCAGTCCTCTTGCAGCAATGTGGCCTTGTTCCTGAGTCCAATCTCGGCGATGTACAACCGGATGTGCAGGATATTGGGTGACGATGCTTTAAGAATCAATTTAAAGCAGTCATGGCGGGCGGAACGGCGGCTGCTGGTGGCAATCGATTTAATGGTCGCAGCTATGGTGGTCCACTTCGTCCTACTCGTGGTGGTCTTCGTCCCCCAAGATTTCATGTTGGTGGTCATGGACGGTATGGAGTCCGTGATCGTGTTCAAGATTTTGGGGGTGCAATGATTCAAATAGCCACGGTGTTCTTGGTGGTGGCGCCAAAATGTTGAAATCCAGGTCAGCGGATTGTGGCGCCTAATGTTGGAAATCAGGCTACGGATTGCTTACGCGAAAAGATTTCGATGATGTTTTCGCTAAGCAATACAATGAAAAGGGGAGATCTGCGATCCGTGCTAGTAGCAATCAAGGCTTCTCTTTTTCCTTTTTGTTTTGTTTAAGGGCTGTGCTTCTTGTTAGCAGAGTCGAGAAATTTTAAGGACTTGTATCATCTTGATGTAATGTTCTTGAAATTAATAAAATCTTCCTTCATCTAAAAAGTTAGTAAGTCAACTAAGCCATCTTGATAAGCTAAATTGGGAGGGTGAGCGTCAAGTCCAGGCCAAACGTTCATGCATAGTTAGGCCTTTTTTTACTGGTGTTGACATGTCTCTCTACAGTGCAACCACTGAAAGGCAACTGTCGTGCCTCCGGTATGTTCTTAGTCCTATAATCATTTTCTGATAGTCTTCAAAGCACTGTACCGCCATCAGCAATAAACGCAAGGTACTACAGTAACACTGAACGTCTCTGTATTTTTCTCGGGCGTACGCCCTTCCTGAAAGGCGATAAATGCTCGCGATCGCGAAGCAAATTCAGCTCAGCGTTACTGCAGGCAGCGAAAGATTAGGAGATTGTCTTCCACGCTGCCGCTGGTAATCGAACTGTGTTCTAAAGACGAAACATATTTTATAGAACAAATGGCCGTCTTGAGAATGCACTTTTTTGTTTCCCATTCTAGGCCACTTCCATCCTATCTAAAGACTAAAAAAGGTCTAAAATACAACTCATCTTTTTCATCTAGATTAGATTTTGGAAAGGCAAGTTGCTGTCAGTTGGGGGTAGATTAGTGCTGATTAATTCTGTGTTGTCTAGTTTGCCAATGTTTATGATGTCTTTTTTTGAGGTCCCACGAGGGTTCTGAAAAAAATAGATTATTATAGATCCCGTTTCTTCTGGCAAAATGATCAACATAAGAAGAAGTACCGGTTTGCGAAATGGGATCTCCTATGCCAACCAAAAGATCAAGGTGGGTTAGAGATCCTAAACCTTGACTTCCAAAATAAGAGCCTACTGTGTAAGTGGCTGTTTAAGTTATGCAATGAGCAGGGGATTTGGCAGCGGCTGTTGAGAAACAAATATTTCAAAGGTAAAACTTTAAGCCAAGTCGAAAGAAAATCAGGGGATTCTAATTTTTGGAGTAGTCTCATGGGGGTAAAATCACAATTCCTAAGCCTTTGTTCCTTTATCTTAAAAGATGGGACCCAAGTTAGGTTCTGGAAAGATACTTGGTTGGGTAATTTACCTTTAAAGAATCAATATCCTTCTTTGTTTAATATCGTAAGGAAGAAGTGTGCAACTGTGGCTGAGGTCCTTGGTTCATCCTCTCTAAATGTTTCTTTTCGGAGACCCTTAGTAGGGAACAAACTGAGAGAATGGGTGAGTCTCGTTGTGAAAACAATGAATGTTACCTTACAGGAGGGGACCGATTGTTATAGGTGGCATCTCCATTCTCATGGGAGGTTCTCGGTGAAATCCATGTACAC
This sequence comes from Guadua angustifolia, assembly GCA_036346375.1. Taxonomy (NCBI): domain Eukaryota; kingdom Viridiplantae; phylum Streptophyta; class Magnoliopsida; order Poales; family Poaceae; genus Guadua; species Guadua angustifolia. The sequence goes on along the minus strand of CM070514.1, from coordinate 31,506,564 downwards.
TTTCTTGGTGAACACTGGTATTAATGTATCTTAGGAGATTTGGCAGACTAGGTTACCTTTAAAGATTAAATTTTTTTTATGGTATATTAAGACGGGTGTGCTATTGACTAAGGATAATTTAGTTCGGCGCAATTGGCGTGGGGATAAGTTTTGTTGTTGTTGCAGTACAACTGAAACTATCTAGCATCTTTTCTTACAATGTTGTTATGCTAAATTCCTGTGTCGATTAGTATACATAACTTTGGGTTTTGGCCCACCTATCAATATTCATCATTTATTTAATGGGTGGTTGAGTCAAGGGGGGTCAGCTCAGGTTTCTGTATTACTATCAGGTGTAGCCGAGCTTTGTTGGGTCTTATGGCTTACAAGGAATGATACTGTTTTTGACAAATGCGGACCTAAATCTTTTTTGCAGGTAGGGGTGAAAACGGTCGGAAAACACTAAAACCATTTTTGTTTTCATATTTTTTCTCAGAAACGATATCGGAATCGATAACTACGGAAATGAAAACGGCATCGGTAATTCGAAAATATCGGAAACGAAAATTCGATACAAAATATATATCGGTAACGATCGAATCCAAAAAGAGACCCAGAACGTCGTAAGGACATGTACCACCAATTGACTTCAAAAATTCACACAAATAGTACATCCACATAGAAATTAGTAATTAATAAATATTCACAAATTTACGATGAACACACATCAAATTTTAGACTTGAATGACTACATTAGAGTTTTGTTTTTATGATATTTAAAAATATCTATGATTGGTTAAATCATGAAAATGAGTGAAGATTGTAGCCCTCGTGATAAGCTTCGCATAGAGTCCAAAATCACCTAAATCGGAGTTCGGAGTAAAAAGTTATGGGCGTTTTAGTGACCGAAGGAGTGTGATTTGTGGGCTAGAATAATTCCGGTAATTACCGACGGAATTTACCGATTTTTTCCGGATACCGAAGGAAACGGTCGGAACCGATCAAAACCGTTACCGTTATCGTTTCCGACAAAAATTACCGATTCCGATTCCGATTCCGAAAATTACCGATACCGACACGTCCGGTTGAAAAATTTCGAAAACGGTTTTCGGAATTTCGGGAATTACCGATACCGTTTTCACCCCTATTTGCAGGTATTGTTCAGATGAACGCATTGGCTTCGTACATGGGCCAAATTACAGCGAAGTGAATCAGACAAAGAGGGTCTTCTTGATGTTTGTCGTCTACCGAGATGAGCTTTACGCTTATTTACTTCGTTTGGTTGGCCTTTTGTGTTTAGGATTGGGTATCCTGTTTGAGGTTTTGGTCGTTTTGTCGAACTGGTATCTATTTTCCGTTTGTAATAAGTGGGACTGATTCTCTCTAAGAGAGATGAAGTCGGAATTTTGTTTTCCATTATCTAAAAAAAGATTTCCTTTTGAATAATGTGTTCAGTGAACACATGCTCGTACAGTGAGTACCGAACGTGAATAATGCAAAGCATCTTTTCTTCGTCAATTTAAAACAATTTTTCCTGAAATATTATTTCAGTTTTTCCCCTAGAATATTGTTTCGTTGCTTAGGAGAAGAACATATCTGCCAACAAAACGACCATTTAACCTCATCTAGCAGACTCCACGAGTAGGGATGGCAATCGGGTGGGTACCTCCGGGTACCACTGCCTTAAACCCAAACCCAAACCCGAACAAAGTCCCGTCTACCCAAACCCATTAAGCTTTGCGGGTACAGATCTGTACCCATACCCAAACCCAATGGGTACCCAATACCCAATGGGTACCCACGGCACAAATCAGGCTTGAGCAATCAAGGGCGAAGGCGAGACGGGGGCACTATGGCGATCGCATGCTTCTCCCCTTCTCCTTCTATCTCTTCACATCTCCTTTCTCTCTCTTTTTTTGGGCACTATACGCGCCGAACCGTAGGGAGCCGATGGGAGGAGTCGGCGGCGAGGGGAGGAGCAGGCGTCCGCCGCCGAGGGAGGCAAAGACGAGGGGAGGGAGGCTGAAGCAATCAGGCGATGGGGCAAGGGGAGGGAAATGATGGGGGCGAGGGGAATCATGGAGGAGCTGACTCAGCCAAGTAGTCCGTGAGTTTGTTTTTCTAATATACCTCTAAAAAAATGGGCCCACATGTCATAAGATACCCATTGGGTATCCATGGGTACAAATTGACACCCACACCCATCCTGTGGAGCTTATCGGGTACCCAAACCCGTAAACCCATGAGTCTAAAGTGCTACCCATACCCACTCTTATCGGGTCGGGTACCCATAGGTACCCAAACCCATGGGTAAAACTGCCATCCCTATCCACGAGGACGTATCCAATGCTCCCAGTATATTTGGGAGCTACCTGTGGTTCTATTATTCCAAAAACAGTTCAAATAGTTATGAAAAATTTCAAAACAAATTATATATGTAGAGCATGATATGAACTACCCTACTACAAAATTTCAAATTTAAAATCGCACTACACATTGAGAAACAAAAATGACAAATTTCAGTGAATAGTAGCTCTAACTTTTTCCTTTTTTTATCTCGAATTTTATTTTCAGCAGATTTTGTCTTTTTGTTTCTCAATGTGTAGACCGAATTTGAATTTGAAATTTTACGAGATGGTAGATCATATCATACCTACCTATGTTTTTTTATTTTTGGTAACTACTTGAGCCTTTTTGAAATAGTTATGAAAAATTTCAAAACAAATTATATATGTAGAGCATGATATGAAGTACCCTACTACAAAATTTCAAATCTAAAATCGCACTACACATTGAGAAACAAAAATGACAAATTTCAGTGAATAGTAGCTCTAACTTTTCCCTTTTTATTTCGAATTTTATTTTCAGCAGATTTTTTTTTGTTTCTCAATATGTAGACCGAATTTGAATTTGAAATTTTACGAGATGGTAGATCATATCATACCTACCTATGTTTTTTTTTAATTTTTGGTAACTACTTGAGCCGTTTTTAAACGACGAGAGCACAGCTGATATCAGATGCCATGGGCCCAGCCGCCCAGGCGGCTTGTAGCAATGCTGGACCTTCCCCTGTATGTAAGATGGTTCTTAGATTAGATCATACAACAAATGTCGACAAAAGTACACGTTGGGTCCTAGACTTGCACAGTTATATCACTTACGTCTTAATCTTAAGAGCTAGACTTTCTAATCTGCTATATTTAAGAGAGAGTAAAGACAGGCTCCAACTATACGAATTAACAGCGGTATTGGGGCAGGCCTATTCTGTGTCCTGACCATTTGGAGCTACTACTTTCCCTGCGCGCTTTAAGTCTCTTGTCATCATCATGTTGTAATAATTGCGGTATAACTCCAAAACACCAACACATCATACTCATGAGTCATCACTCGTCATCACACGCCGGATTAGACCTGGGCATGAGCCATGCCGGGCTGGCATGCTACGGGTCCGATAGGCTGTGGACCTAGACTGTGCCATGCTACCACAGCCCGGCCACCCAGCCATGCCATCTTAGGCTAGTATAACTCGTCTTCGGTGAGTCTAGGTATGACTTGCCTCCTCGTGCTGTGCATACCTAAGTTCGGTCTATTTAGACTGTTACATAGAAGAGGAAAGGAACTAAGGGACAAACTGGTATTTATCGGTGTGGTCGTGAGGACGGAGTGTAACTCGGTCAGAAGTGAGGAAGATGCTAGCATCGGGAAAGAAGCATGCATGATGGGCAAGGATGATAGTGGTGCAGGAAGCCTTGGTTTGGTAGCAGCATGGGCAAAAACTGCTAGATTCGGCATTGAGGTGGTGAGGATTAGGGATGGCAGTTTTACCCATGGGTTTGGGTACCCGTGGGTACCCGACCCGATGGGTTCGGGTCTGGGTCCGAATCTGGACCCATGGGTATTTTTATCGGGTTCGGGTCCGGGTCCGGGTCCGAATATAGACCCGTGGGTATAGTAGACCGGACCAAATTACTAGACCACTCAATTGTCAATCCGCCCAATCACCATCCAGCATCCGCCCATTCCTAGTCTCTGGCTATTGGCTAATCCTAATTCCCTACTCCCATCCTCATTCCTCCACGCCCACACGACACAAACCCAAACCCTAGCGCTGTTAATCTCCTCTCTCGCGGTTCTTGGCGCTACCCACCTCCTCGCCCGGCTTCATCGCTTCGCCAAGATCGCCTCGCCGCGTCCTCACGCCGACCTCGGCTTCCTCGCGGCTCTTCTGCTCCTCCTCGGTTCCACCCATGGTGCTTCCGCCGCCGCTCGGGTATTTTGCCATGACGCCGCCGCTCGGGTATTCTGCCATGATGCCAGCTACCCTTCCAGGTTTTGGTCTTCTACCTCTAGCTCATAAATTCTATTTGGCCGATCCATGGATGATGCATGGGGGATACCTAAATTGATGCTTGAATGCTGGATGATTGATGACTAGAAACATGGATTGATGATTGATGACTAGAAACATGGATTGATGACTAGAAATATGGGGGATTAAGAAGGATTTCGGCAATCTGCAGGGAAGAAAGGGGACAAGTGGGCGATCGCTCAGTGAAGTGGTAACGGGTTCGGGTACCCATCGGGTCCGGGTCCGGGTCCACAGAGGCTGGACCCGGAGGTACCCGGACTCGTTGCCATCCCTAGTGAGGATAGTCAAGATTCGGTGTCGGCTCCGTCTTCTTCATCTCCGATCGTCGCCGTCTTCTTCCTCAAGGTGGTCAGCAAAGCTAGTGGACCAATGCCTCAAAAGCAGTATTCAGCGGCAATGTGACCGAAGATTGATGGATCTAGCACCAAGGCGGCAGAGGAAGGAAGCAATGTAGGGAGGAAGTAGGGATGGAGGAGGAGGGGAGGAGGGGAGGAGAGAAAGGTGACAAAGGTGCGAGGAGATGCCAATTGCATGCGGATGGATCATGGGAGGAGGCGAAGGGGAGAGATAATATTCGATGATAGATTGGACCGCTAGGATAAGGTAGTTGATGATGGGCTAAGCTGTCGATTTGATTTTTTTTTTTTACAAAAGGATTGCATTTGTGTCGTGCTGGCCTAGACACGGGCCAATAGGTCTTGTGGTGCCAAGTCACCCATCGTACCAAGTTTCTAGGCCTAGTATAGTCCTTCATTCGTGTTGTACCAACCCAAGATATTCGTGCTGGGCTAGCCGTGTCGAAGACCGGTCCAAAAAGACACAGCTCATTCCCCATGTCTATGGATGAATCGAATACAGACGAATAATGGCTCTGCCATATTTGTTTTCATATTTTCTCTTGATACGAATTCGAATACAGATACCTTGAATACAAATGCAAATACTGTCAAATATAGACACAGAGTGAATATGCATCGAAATGAATACGGTCATGAATATTTATAGGAATATGAAAACCCTTTAAATTGTACACACAAATTGAAAAAAATATAACTAGTTTATTTGCTCCAAACATTCATGAATAACATGTAATGGTCCAAGATTTTTATTCTTTGTTGAGTTATGTTTAAAATAATTGATTATGTATTTATGAGTTTTTATGCATTTTTAGTTACTTATATTTAAAATATTTTCCTATTAAGTGCAACAGTGTTTGAATTTTTAAGAAAATTTATAAGATGATAAAATCTTGAAAATATTTTTAAAATGTTAAATTGTGTTAGCAACTTTTCCAAAAAATATTTTATAATTTTTGGAGATAGTTTGCCAATTTTAATAATTAAAATTTGATTTATAGATTAATTAAATTAGAAAACGAAATTGAAACTCACAAACCTTTTTGTCCAAAAGAGAAGCCTTGGCCCAGTCCACATGCCTATCTAGATAATCCAATCCATAAATATCTGGATTATTCAGATCCATATGCATATCCGACGGATAGTGCGCTACTAAATCCGTATCCAACGAATAATATGCTACTGAATCTGTATCCACATCCAATAAAAAAATCTGTATCCAATCTGATACAATCTAATCCGATAGAATTGAATCCAAAATTACCATGATCAGTAAAAAAATATTTAATCCATTTTTACCCATACTCATGTATACCCCCACACGAGGCATGGAAACAGGGAGACAAATACTAGCCGAGGTCACACCCTCCCGCATTGCTCGTTCGTTAGGAGGAAGAAAACTCCACCTTTGCCTTGTTCCCCTCCACCTCCTCCTACTTGGTGGCCCAAGGTCCAAGGATCTCTGCCTTGGGGCCCACTAACCGTACCACACGATGGGCAATGGCCGCCTCACCTATATAAACCCCGCCTCCTCCCTTCCCACCCCGCCCGTCTAGTACTCAGTCCTGACTCGCCATTACCTTCTCCAACTTGAGTGCACCTGTGAAAGCAGACGACGTACGGAGGGCAGCGGGGATACGACGACGGCCGCAATGGTGGACGTGGACCGCCGGATGGCAGGCCTGTCCCCGGCGGCGCACGCTGCCGGGCTGCGCCGCCTGTCCACGCGCGCCGCGGCGGGGCCCTCGTCGGCGTCCGCGTCGCCGCGCCACGGGCTCCACTCGTTCAACGCCCTCGCGGCCGCGGTGCTCTCCCACCTCAGGGCGTCCGGGGTGGTCATGCTCCCGGGGCTCTCCGAAGCGGAGCTGGCGCGCGCCGAGGCCGAGATGGGCTTCGCGTTCCCGCCCGACCTGCGCGCAGTCCTGGCCATGGGCCTCCCGTCCGGCCCTGGGTTCCCGGACTGGCGGACGCGCGCGGGGCTGCGGTCGGCGTTCGACCTGCCCATCGCGGCGGCGTCGCTGCAGATCGCGCGGGGTGCACTTTGGCCGCGGTGCTGGGGGCCGAGGCCGGCTGACCCCGACCGGGCTCTCCGGCTCGCGCGCTCTGCCATCCGCCGCGCGCCGCTGCTCGTGCCGCTGTTCGACCGGTGCTTCCTGCCCTGCCGCCCCTGCCTCGCCGGGAACCCCGTCTTCTTCGTCACCGACGACCGGGTGCTCTGCTGTGGCCTCGATATCCTCCACTTCTTTACCCACGACTCGTCCTTCCAACCGCTGGACCTGCGGGTCCCCTCGTCGGTCCAGCCGACCACCGGCGAGGCAACGCCGTACATGCGCCGCAGCCTCGATGCGGCCTGCGGCGGCAAGACCCCGCGCTGGATCGAGTTCTGGAGCGACGCCGCGTCCGACCGGCGACGCCGCGACTCGTCCTCCTCGGAGGCCTCCACCGCGTCGTCGTCCTCCGGGTGCTCGTCTCCGCCGGCCAGGAGGTCGAGGACTCCGCACTGGGTCGACAACTACCTGGACAGGCTTGGGTCCGTGCTGAAGAAAGGCGGGTGGAGGGACACGGAGGTGAATGAGATGGTTGAGGTGGCGGCCTCCGGCCTGTTCGACGGCGAGGAGACGCCTGCGGTGGACGCCGACGCCCTGCTCGACGCGCTTCTGCTGAAGGCCGACCGGTGCTCCGACTCGCTCCGTCGAGCCGGGTGGAGCTCCGAGGACGTCTCGGACGCGCTCGGTCTCGACCTCCAGCGGTGCAAGGAGCGGCCGCGGCCCGCCGCACGGATACCGCCGGAGATCGCCGTCAAGGTCGAGCGGCTCGCGCAGTCGGTAGCGAGGCCGTGACCTCACCGCCGGAGGCACTGCTCACTGGCGCTAGCTTGCCGTTTTCTTTAAGAAAAAGTTGCTTCTTTTTTCTCGACTTTTTCACCATACAAGGGAAGAATACCTGTACTTTAATCAAGGAAATAAAAATTAACCCCATGATCATGTGCATGCTCAGATGTAATTCAATGCTCGGAGTCGGAAGTGACCAAACGGGATAGTAGTAACGGTTATATTGACGGCGCAAGCACACTCTCTTTGTTTTTCAATATTTTGTTAAGGAACGGTACTTTTTGTCGAATCTTTAGGGGGTCAAGGTGGATGACAATGTCTGCCGCTAATCTGCTGATCTACCGAGCCATTTCCACTAGCAAACGGATCCCATGCAGCTGCCGTACTAATAATGTTTTTGCAACGGATCTTAGGAAACTCCGGTGCAAGATTTTACTTTGCTTGAACAAAAGCCATCTTGCTTTAGCTTATTCAGCCTTTAGTGACTTTCACAAATTGTGAAACTCCGGTGCAAGATTTTACTTTGCTTGAACAAAAGCCATCTTGCTTTAGCTTATTCAGCCTTTAGTGGCTTTCACAAATTGTACTGTCTGTTTTGCTTCAGTACGGTCTCCGTTCGGATTGTTAGTAGTATACCAGTATCACATCATGAGCTGTGGCAACTGCAGATTAGCAGTAGCATATAATGATATAAGTCATAGGCGGAACAGAATGCGTAATAGCCTAATAGGTATGCACCGGCGTGTTCGAAAATCTGAAAAACTTTAGCGGGTCGTATCTTTAACAAGTCAAATTTGTTGATTCGATTAATTTTAATTTTGATAATTTAGGATTTGTAAAACTTTAGATACATTTATATTGTATTTTTAGCAAATTTTGAATATAGATATTATATTTATAATATTATAAAATCACTACACAAGAGTACAAGACTATAAAATTGTACCGATAAAATGTACACCTTAATTAAAAATCTTATATTTCCGATGTTAACATCGGTTGCTAATTTCAGCTCTCGTTAACCCTGTAGTTCTCCCTGTGCAAAAGGAGTAGACGGGGGTGAGTCATGAGTAGTTGGTTGGGTCATGCCCGTGCATGCACTTGTCCTTTGCTCGCGCTTTTGGTTGGGGGTGCGCGGTGTGCGCCTTCACTTTTCGTGTGTTTGCCTCGCTTCGGTGTGCCCTCCAAAAAAGAACAACCTTGTTCCGTTGCCGAGCGGAGGGCTTCCCCGACACCTCTTTGGCACCATATCTACCACGATAGACTATCGTAGTATCTGAGCTCGATAGAATGGGGTACCAAGGTATACGAATAAGTGTTGCCACGGTATGTATCACCTGTTAGTGTTTTTATGGTCGAGAAGAATGCTAGGTTTCTAATTTCGTTTAGAAGCGAGCTATGGATAAAAAATATGCAGGGGCAAAATACGCATAGGCTCCTAGCGCGTAGCTGCAGCAGCGCTCATACGCGCGCATGGGCTGGCCTCGGGAACCACACGGCGGTGCTGCGCGCGCTTGCCATGCCGAGCAAGCCAACAAAGCCGGCGCGGCGCGGGGCGTTCTCACCTCACCTGTCTCACTCTGGGTGAGCTGGGGGCGCACCTTCTCAATTCAATGCCGTGGCGTGCGCTCCGTGCAACGCCATCACGTAGAGCGGAGCCACGGACTACAGCTAAACAGCGACGTGTGAGGGATGTATACTCCGGTGCGTCCGACGTGCCGGTGGTCTTGCGCTGGTGCATGCTCGGGCACTTGGAAATTCGAACGGGAAGAAGCCATGCGACTGTGCGGTTTGCTCGCTTGCCATCCTATCTCGACCGTTGATTCGATTTGAATCGGATGGCAAAGGTTGCGGTGGCGAGCGCAGCGCAGGCCACAACACCATGCTCCAAGCTCTTCCCCGCTGTCACCTTTAATGGAAGCAGTGGAGGGTGATGCTGGGTGTTTTCTGTACTTTTGCTCTGCGCATTGGTCGAGACTCGAGAGTTGGGACTTGGGAGGAGGTTTTTAGAATTTGATGTGGTGGGAGAACTCGGGAAATCATCTCTTTTTTGATCCTTCTCTTAGCATTTTTTTTACAAATTTAACCTCCTCACGAACGTATTTGCATAATTAGTTCTGTTCCTAATTGCAGAAGTGCCGAAAGATAACATATATCACCTTCCGCTCACCCCTATTGCAGAAGGATCCTCCTCTACTCTCGGCAGCCTCCCACGCTTCCTATCCATGGCTGCTCGGCTGCCGCGCTCCCCAGCCGTGGCATCGGCCGTCCTTCTCACGCTACTCGTCCGCGGAAGCCGCTACTCCTACGCTAGCATGCCTGGACCTGTGGCTCACCAGCTGCCACGCTTCTGGGCGCAGGAGCTCCTTCCAGGATGAGAAAGAAACCAAATCTATAAATGATTTTATGTAGGTACTAGATTTGAAAGAAAAAAGATTCGAAAGGCTAGAAAAAGGATGATTTTAGAACTCAGAGCCTAGGTTGGTTGGGAGAGGGGACGATTGTAAAGGTAAAAACTCAGCTTTCACTAGTGGTAAACTGTAGATGCAACCGGATTGGTTTTTGCTGCAACTGGGAATTAAGAATATGAACAAGATAAGCATGAGCATTTTTCTTTTATTTTTAGCTTCTTCACTTTCGACAAAGCATATCACCGCTACCCTTGTAGCTTCAGCATTGCGTCAACCTTCCACTTCGAATTGTCCGGCACATCTTACTTGAACAAATTTAAGTATTATTTTTTCCACCGTACGTTAGTTTGAGTCGCCTAGGAGGTTAATTTTGTATAGTTGGTTTACCAATGAATTGCAATTTTGTATAGTAGGTTTTACCAATGAATTACTTCCTTTGTTACAAAAGAAAGTCGTTTTGGACCCGATATGATCCATCAAATACAACTTTGACTGCTCATTACTATTGTAGTATATTTATAAAACCTTATAAATTATAATATTATGAAAGTATTTTTTTGAGGAAAATCTATACATATCTTTTTTTAGTTCAATCTAAATATTTAAAAAGGTATTGATAGCAAAATTTTATAATGTTCGAATACAGATAGCCTAAAAAGACTATCTTTTGTGATTAGAGGGAGTAGTTTGCCATGTTCTTGAGCATGTAAACCTCCAAATTTGGCCACCCAATGGTTCCAATTAATTCGAGGATGTAGAGTTCTCGGTATGCTCAACAAATCCAACAGTAAGCCGTCTTTCAGTATTGTGAGGTTTATAAAGACAGATGAAGCTCGAGATGGCTGATGGCATGCCCCAGGGTAACCCTTAAACAAATAAAACCAATCCTTAATTGCGATAGGTAAAACATCTTAGACCCTGTTTGAAAGTATAATTTTTCAAAACTATGATCTTGATATACTATGGTTTGCAATTGTTTTGTCATAAATGCCATGTTTTTATCAGACCCCTTTGAAACCATGGTATTCCTTAGAACTACTAACTGTTTGGATGCAACATCACAAACCATGGTATTTGAGTGAAAATAGACAAGAAACTAACCAAAACTATGAAAACTTTGGGTTGGAATGGAGTTTCAAATTCTCCAAAAATACTATGGTATCTACCAAATCATAGTTTTTAATACAAAGTTTTTGGCATGGTAACCAAATATCTTATGGTATAAAATACTATGGTATTCTTAGAAACTATGGTATTACTTAGAAACTAGCTATAAAAATACATTGCTTCTAAACAGGACCTAAAAGTGACTCTTATCTACCGTAAGGCAATAGGTATACCGTATACAAATACGAACGAAACTCTTCTCGCAAATGCGATGTACTCTCTCTTTTTTCCCCTTCTTTTTTTGAAAGAGCTATGCGATGTACTCTTAGTGGGTGCAAGCAGTCCTTGTCAAATATTTTTTTTTGAAAGAAGTCCTTGTCAAATATTACCTGTCTATACATAGACACAACCTACCTACGGTGTACTCGTAAGGATGTGCGCGCGGAAGCATCGTGTTAGTTGATAGTATCATCCATCGTGATTGCGCCAATAAGGTTAAGTACTCGTATTAACAAAAACTTGCACGTACCTTTCCGCAGACAAATCGGACTTGTGAAGCATGCATGTCCTGTCGTATCGAAGCCTTTCACTGATTTTTTTTAAAAAAAAACGTTTCACGTAGAGGTTGGCTGTGCATTTTTGGCTCTACGTCAAGAAACGAATGCCGCAAACGATAAACCCATGCATGTGCGGCTGTTAACGAACGCGGAGCAAGCATTACAAGTTCAGACATAACAGCTTGCAGTTTTAGACATGGCAGCTGAAGTTTGCATTGTTTACATCAAATTTCACCAGAAATCTTTGGTGGTCCTTGCACTTGTTCCCACCGATGAAGTTCCTTGGGAGGCTCTTCACGCACGGATTTCTGTCGAGATACAGGATTTTTGGCTGTAAAGTCTGTCGGAGTTTGGCTCATTTGCTTGGCAGGGGAGCAATGGCTGAACAAAATATATAGTGGCTAGCTATATTCCTGGACCATGTACAATCACGTATGATGAACTTAAATTATAGTGTCGATGAAATCATACTGATGCTGAGGCAGACGCTTCTTATATTTCATTTGTTAACAAAGTACGTCGGATTAATTGTACTTATTTGGATGTCTCGTTATTCACGTATTGTTGGAACACATCAAATGTCGATGTAGCAAAATGTCAATTCCATCTTTGGTATTTACATTAGTATTGTGCTGTATTTATATAGGTCCACCTAGATTATTAGGTAACCGGTTTTCTACCTAAAAATTAGGCACATTTTCAACCTTTTTATTGCTCTGAAATTCAATTTTTGTATTTTTTTATTCGTTCCCTGCCCTTCCAAATGCAACTAGAATTCATGTGTGGATTGATTCCCTGGGGAAATTCTTACCCATGGAGTTGTGGGTGGCTAACCAAATCCTTGTTGGGATCAATTCCCCCAGGAAATTCTTCCCTAGTTGCCAAACAAACCTAGAGGGGATTTGGAATGCTAGGGGAGGAAGTCCTACGCATCAAAATTACATAATTAGGTCAAACAAGTTCTATACATTAGTTATCAATTTTAGCATTGTTAGTTTAGTTTTATACCATGGTGAATCTGATAACCTTTTCCCTGGATCTGTTCCTACATTGAACGGCTCAAGTGGAGTTAGGTTGAGCTGGATTTGCCCATGCTGTAGAAAAACACATTCATCGATCCAACAGTGGATCCGCACAATGATAGCCAGGTAGAAATTTCCGGCAACACACACTACGCACGTGTGCGCACACACGTCCAGAACTCTAGATAAAGAGCAGGCAGAAGCAAAAGAGAGACGGAAGAGATTTCCAAACGTAAAATCCTAGGATAGAATCTATCGAAAGGCGTAAATTAGCTGCCTCTTGGGCCCATTTGCTAATCTGAAGGCATAGCCACTGCCTCCTGTGTCTTCTCTTCCTCATTGCATGAGAGGGTCCCTCTCCATCCATCCATCCCCCCGCTTTCCATGTTTGAATCTGAGGGGAACTTCCGATAAAATCCAAGCACCTGTACAACCCATTAGATGAAGTGGCAGTAACTATTTCCAAGATACTATGTTTCTATAAAAAGATTGTTATTTTTGTTCATTATATCTATACATAGAGTGTTTTATTTTAGTCTATGGTAGTAAATACTATTGAAAATAGCTAAAGAGAAGGGGTATAGAATGAAAAATGATAAAAAAAAATTATCTCAAAATTATAGAATGATATGTACTCTCTCTATTCCTGAACAGATGTTCATTTGAGATTCTTACACATTCACCAAGTCCTATATATAAAAAAGGTATTATCCCTCTCATTATATACTTAGATGGTGTGTCTTATTCTAGTCTATGGTAGTAAACTAACGTTGTAAATAGTTAAATGGGAAGGATATAGAAGTAAAAATGGTAAAAAGTCACCTTAAAATTGTAGAATGGTATGTGCTTAGGAAAAGAATTTGAAAGCTAAAATTACATGCATTCTAGAACGAAGGGAGTATTTAGGAACATAATTTGAAAACTAGAATAACATATATTTGAAAATAGAGAGAGAGTATATTACATGCACAGGCTAAGCTAGGCCTCGGGCCACTGGGGCAATGACCCAAGGCCTCGACCAACTAGTAGTGGAAAACCTCTCTATATATAGTGAAAATTTCAGTCCACAAGTCCTTACCCTAGATGTTTTGGTAAGTAGCCCATATTTCATCCCTCCTCGGAAACACCAAGCCAGTGTATTAGCATACTACTATTTGTGACAACCCATAGCTCATAAAGTTGAGAAGCAAGAAACTTTATCGACTATCAGGATCAGCCTCCTCTCTCTCTCTCTCTACCTCTCTCTCTTATGGACGAGATGAGAGCCGAGGAACAACGATAGCACAGATTCCAAGATGGCAAGCCCTTCGCCCTGCACCCTTCTCAAGCAATCAAGTTAGCCATGGCTGCCGTCAACTCTAGATGATTTTATCTTAATCCTTACTTTGTCACGTTGCATTACTCACATTTTGAATTAGCCAATTAGTGATTAATTGATTGAATTCAATTTGATGTAATAGGTACACAGTTTTTTATTGGTATATCACCTTATTTGAATTGGCATTGATTTTGCCTATTACAACCGCAGAAGTAGAATGAGCCTTCTAAGCTATAAACATTGTTAAAACTGAGTTGTGGAATAAGGTGAGTGACGACTATATGAATGATAGCATGGTATAATGTATTTACAAGCATTGAAAATAACAAGATTTTACTATATTTTCAAGATATGAGGTTGCGTAAGCACAAACTACATTGTGCTATGAGTAGGTTACATTATTGTTTTGCAATATGCATCAATAATTAACTTGTTAATTTTGTGTCACTAATTTATATATGCAATTTCATCTTTGAGGGCTCATGTTCCTGTACTATTATTGATGAAAGTATGATTGGCTCAGATATATCAAACCTTCGTTAGTTATGTATTAATTTTTGTACTAGTCCACTATGCTATGTTGTTTTTGCTATATTTTATCTGTTTTGTTGTATCGTTAAACATAAAGTTCAAATTTATTTTGAATTGCGTATTTATGATGTACTTTTGTTATACCCTAATATGAATAGTATTCAAGGTTAATTATAGCGGCTACTACTTCTCTGCCCGACGTTTATTGGAATCGTTGCGCCGCTGATTACACGTGAGCACAGAAGCAAAAAGTTCAGAATGGGGAGAGCTTGTAGGGTGAGCTGTTTCGAATCGACGGTGGCTGCAGAACAGAAGGCGTCTGATTCGAATCTAGTTGCCTGTCGGTCCTCCCGTGCGATGCAATTCCTCGCTGTGATCATTGTGCACGTTCGGATTGGTGCCGTGCCGTGCGGTAATCCCGATAAGTCGTCGACCGCGTCTCGTTGCATTTGGTGGACGAATAGCATGTTCCAACTTCCAACACGAAGTTTACAACCAGGCACGGACAAGATTAGCGTACAAGTTGTGCTTTAAAAGGGATTCAGATCATTTGGATGAGTATAAAATACCACCCAGTTGTCACTTTGTTAAGAGGAGCACGTAACAGTTAGAGTCTATTTGATAGAGTTCCAGATCGCAGCTTCACCTGAGATCTAAAACTTGTAGGCCAAAATAAAGTGAATTAAGGCCCCGTTTAGTACGGTTCCATATTCTAGTAGAAACGGAAACGGTTCCAGATTCTTGGTAGAAACATTTCAGGTAGAATCAGAATCACCGTCTGGAAACCGTTTGGCTAAGTGTCTGGATTCAGATTGTGGAAAGAGGATGAAGTGGTGAAAATGACCTAAGTGCCCTTTGTATTTGTGATGGATTTGTAGTACATTTTAATGTAAAAAATGACGATGAAATACATGCATCCATAATAATCTCATTACAGAATTTTTGTATTAATATTATTAAAATGATAAAGTGAACTACGATCTTGATTCCATAATTGCCTTTGCAAGACCATCACGAAATCTATCCATATTTATGTCATTTGCATCGGTTGTAGCCGTATTTGATGAATTTTGAGACGACTGATGTCAAACTCAAATCCCTTTGAACCGCTACATACCTTGTTTCCACTAGGCACAATTTTTACACGAGGATGACTTTGCGTTCTTAGGCTGGGCAAATTTCAGGAAATGGAGGGTTGCCCTGAAGCTTTTGCCTGCTGCTGGGACCAGTAGGCCTGAGCTGCAAGCGCACGGTCGAGGAGTTCCTGCGGAATTGCCTTGCCTCTTCTTTGTGGTGGGGATATGCTTGCAGTGTGCACAAGGGTCTTCCACTTGTCCTGGTTCATCAAATATTTCACAACTTTTAGAAAACCATGTATTTGTTGTAGCCCATTCAGGATCTGATAGAACGAAGCTGGTATGAAATTATGTCCAGTTCTCCATACAGGCGGAAAGAAATAAACAAGTAGCTACCACAGAGCATTACGCAATGAGCTAAGCCGTGAAAAGGATCAGTGCTAGGACCAAATGATAGCGACGTCTAGTAACTTCAAACATCTTCACTGAGTCGTTTTTGAGGATTTCCAAACGACTATTCTAAACAAGATGGTGCAAAAAAACAAGCTCGTGATTACTGAATTACCTTCAGGTCAACATAGGTCCTGTGATCAGCATTGCCAAAAGGTTGGAATTTAACGTCTTTCCACCTGTGCAAACAGATCAAGAGGGCCCACATGAGACAACTAAGTGCAAAACTGCTATTACACTGATGGCATTGAAACATAATGCATCAGTTATTACACTGTTGGAAACGAATGGAGAAGGCTTTACAAATTTAGTGGCTTCTGAATAAACAAAAAAAGCAGTTTGATTATCTAGTTTCTGAATAAAAATCATGATTAATGACTTTCATTGCCCATCATATTCTTGTTTTATCACTACTTTTCTAAATTTTAATACAACTGACCACTGCATTGTCTATACTGGTGCATAATACATTTAGAGATGCTGTTGCTTTAGCAGAATTCTGGTGCTGGCTAGAGGATGAAGTTCGTAATAATGTCCCCTTACAGAAGTGCTAGTTGCTGAAAAGCTTCTTGAATTTCATCAAAAGCAAGATGGCTTTATAGAGACAAGTTTTGACACTATAAGTGATACCTTCCCTGATCTGCCATAAATCTCATAATTGTTTTATCTGAAGTTCTATCAAACTAGTCCCCGAAAACTGCATTTTATAACTTGACATCGCAATTCGTATAGACTTTGATAATTCAAGACTAATGCCACAATTGTACTGAATCAGCTCTGCAGCACTCATGGTGAGCTAGATCAGCAAGCTGGTCTGAACTCTGAAGCCATCAGGGGCATCTCATCAAACACCACTGACTCCCGACTAGCAAACTAGGGTTTGAAGATGACGGAGGACGCTGGTGCGATACCTTCACGGCGACGGTGGGGTGCGTGGTGGGGTTGGACTCGGCGGACGGGGGCACGAGAACGGGGAAGTTCCGAGGGCGTCCAGACGGGCCAGGAGGCGGCCGAGGGGAGTTCCGGGAGGCCGGCAGCGTCGGAGTTGGAGTGTTCCGGTAGGGCGGCGTCGTCGGGGGGTGCTCCGGGAGGGCGTCGGCGGGGGCAGGAGGCGGCCGGAGGGTAGCTCCGGGTGGCTGGGTGGGTTTCGGAGGCTTTTCGCGGGAGGGCGGGTGACGGCGGGTGGGTTTCGCGGGCGTCGCCAACGTTTTTATTAGCAGGGCAGAGGTGTAATTCGAGACGCAGAATTCCGGAGGAACGGCTTCGTAGCCGATTCGAGGACGGCGTACAAAAAAAAGAAACGTTTCGCTTCGAAACGATTCGAGTACTGTTTCGTTTGGTTTAATTAATTTCAGATTCTAAGTGAAACGGTTCGGTTCTAAGTTGCCAAAGGCACCCTAAATTCGCAGCTCCAGCTTCACAGATCTGGTGAAGTTAGAAATACTCAGTTTCACCAGATACGAATTTAATAGAGCTAGAGCTCTACTAAACACACCCCTAATGTACTACTCATACACGTACGAATGTTCTCTTATGAAATGAGTTCTACGTAGTAAGTAGGAGTATCGCTAAACGGACAAAACCCAACGCTACGAGCTGCTGCAATTGACGGACACATTTTGTTAGCGATGGGAGTGCAGTTTTAAGCAGAGCATACTAAACCAAATTTTGCCAAGAAAAAAAGACCGAAACCAATTTTGTACGGACACATTTGGCATTTCGGTGCATCAATTTTTCGGCGTGATCCAACGCCGAAATTCGATTACCTTTTCCCGGAACTGTTGCTGCCGCCGCCAAACGAATCGGCGGCGGCGGCGCAGCGCTTAGGTGAAAACAGACAGAAATATCCGCCGATCCGATTCGAATCCGTTTAAAATCCGTCCGATGTTATCCGTATCCGTATCCGAAAAATCCGATGTAATATGGGTTATGATATGGAAAGAGCAATATCCGATCCGTATTCGAAAAATCTCATGTAATATGGGTTAGGATATGGGAAGAGTAATATCCGATCCGATATCCGGTAAATATCCGACCGATATCCGGATAAAATCGATTATTCTTCCATTAATTTGGTTCATTATTGGATAGATACAATAGTTGTTTGATCCGCACTAAAAACACTACTTTGTTATTAAGCGTGAACTTCAACAAATCTATCAACAAACAAATAGAGGATGACATAATGCTTTTACCTAAATTGATTTGTTCAACTTATTTGATAAACTTCCTTTCTATTCAAATTACTGGAATTAGTTGAGTCACTAAATTGCACCTCTAACTATACTACTATCCTACGTTGAAATAATTATGACTTGAAGCTAATGTTGTAAGGTTAATGCTTCATTCGTTCTTTTACGTACACAATTATGTACTATACTACTATCCGATTATGATATCCGATCCCGACCGAATCCGGCTGTATCCGCTTCGTATCCAAATCTGAATAATCCGAATTCGTATCCGTATCCGGGACATCGGTATCCGACCCCGAATCCGGAAAAAAATACGGGTTAGGATACGGGACGAGCAATATTCGCCCGTATCCGATCCGGTTTCACCCCTACAGGCGCCCGTGTTGCCCGCCTGCCGAGTGCCGACACGAGAACGTGACACCTCCCCCTGAACGGTGAGTTCATCATTTATCTAGTCTCCTGCGTCTTTCTTTTCTTTTTTATATTTTTTTACAAATCTAACCTCTTTTTACATATGTATTTATAAATTTAATTTCTTTCTCACTGTGCAAAAGACGGGACAAATGACATATGTGTTCTCTGCCACGCTTAAAGAGCATGGAAGCCGGCGGAGCTCGACCAAACGTGAGAACGTGGCACAGCACGGCACGATGGCTTCTACACTACCTAAGCAATGATGAGCTCCTATTATGCTCGGTTTATATTTTCTAGGCACAATGGGCGACACATGTTATCTACTATGTCTTTCGGGATGAGATAGAATTAAATTTGTAAATACATATGCAAAGAACTAAATTTGAAAAGAAAAACAAGATATATATGGGGTGTTTGGGATGACTCATTCCACCAAAATCTGTGGAGTTGGTGGAAGCGAGTATTTCTAGCTCTAGAAATTTGTGGGCTGAGGCTGTGAGTACATTAATAGTGTTTAAGTAGATCATCTTGTTTGCATTTTAGACTAAAAATATAAACCTAATTCACTTTATTTTAGCCTATAAATTTCAGCTCTGAGCTGGAACTGAGATCTGAAACTCTCTCAAACAGGACCATAGTAGTAAATATGCGATGTTTTTCTCAACGGTCGCCACCGTACTGCCCGCCTTGACCCCTCCCCGCTCCGGCCGTGTTAGCGACTGACAGGTACAGCGAACTATGGCCACACCACCAAGTCATATACGGACCTGTGTTTCACGCCTAAATAATGGCACGTGGATCTATTTGGACTCTTCTCTAACTCACGTACGCGTACAATGACACGTGGGGCCGCGGACTACGTGAGCCCACGTGTCAGCTGTGTGTACACCGGTCGGGACTCGTTACATGGGGTGTCAGTGCGTCACCCGTCGCACGTGGACTAGACCGTTGCGGCGCCGGGCCTCGCCGCCACCGATGCAACCTTCACGTGCGCCTGTCCTGTCCCACATGCCGCCACGTGGGCCGGAGCAGGGAGCCTCAGGGCAATGGACCCGGCCGCCGGTGAGAGACCTGCGTCGTAATCGTGAGTGCCTGATTGGTCCAATCTCAATGGGTTTAAACTTGAGATCCGAGAATATTATACAACGATACTGTCGGTACAACTGTAGACATAACAGTAGCATTAGATCGGACGGAGATCAAGTCACATGGACGGCAGATAAAAAAACGTTCAAAGGTACTGTGCCTTTTCACTGTAGCATATAATTTTGTGAGTTGCTACGGGGATACACTGATAAATGCTTCAAATCGTTTATTAGCTCGGTCGCACGGCTCTAAGAGCCGAGGACTGTTTGTGTGACTTATCTTGACTGATGGCACCACGACCTGTTGCAGACATAGACATAATTCCATCAAGCAAACTAACCCCCGCGCGTGGGGCATATGTATGCATTTAGAGGTAGGCATCGTGCTATACCGGACTAGTCCAGCACGGGCTTGTTGTGCTTCGTGTCTGAATCGTGTCGGACCGTAATGGTCCATCGTCATCGCCCGGTTGCGTCTTTGGTAAGCCAGCACCACGGTCTATTTAAACCGTGCTTGCTTTGTCTTGGTCGGCCCGATCTAACCCATTTACACTATTGAGAAGAGAGGTGTCGGCGTTTCGTACAACCGGCAAGTAAATTTGGAAGTATAGGGACCGCGCGCTCCCTCTCTTTGAATGGTTAGACGAAGAAAGCCCAAGATGTATATTGGTCGGGGCGAACATCCCTACGTCGATTCGTGTGGTGGATTTGTATTGCTCAGGTGTAGCGAACTCTGAGGATTATAAGCGGGGGCTAGGGCGGGCCCTTAGCATTCATCCGAGTGGAGGAGGTCGGGAGTGTTTGACTAGGTCGGATGGCACGAGTGTGGGTGCGTGGGGAATTGAACGCGAATAAGACGCCGAGTGTCCGATCGATCGATCGTCGGTCATCCACCTCTTTAAGGGTCTGCCTCCTTTATATAGGCGGAGGCGGGTTACGGAGTTTGGAGGAAAAAGATAGGGTATGCTACGCCTAGGAGTTCCGGTCTTCTTGGTCTTGATGATTGACAGTCCTGTTGCCCCACGCCGGGTTGGTAGACACAATGACGGCGTTTCGCCGGAAGATGCTTTGCTGCCTCCGTGACGCTTGCCGAGATCTGTGGCGCGTCATGATTAGACCCGAGCCGCCGAGGGAGCACCGTCTCCAGCTGCGCCAGATGGGGTGAAGCGATCGATGCTTTGACTTCGGCGGCCCCCTGGCCACCTTAGAGAAGAGCCACTTGCCCTCGCATACCGTCATGTACACGGGGCAGGTGACCAATTCGGGGTCGACCGGCGTCATGGCGAAGGTTGCTGAGTTGGGGCTCGTTCTGGATCCGTCCTGAGGCCAAGTCGGAGGCCGCGGGGCTCCGTCCGAATCGGTTGGAGCTTGCGGGCGTCAGGCACAATGGCTTGCTGATCGGCACCATGGAGCGTCAGACCCAAGCCGGTCTGACCCCCGGTGGGCCTGGTCAAGGCTGAGGGTCTTTCGTGGCCCCCATCAGGCCTAAAGCTGGGCCCGAGTCGGATTGCCTGGTGTTCCAGCCGATATTTAGGGATAATCCCATCTGTGGGGGATGGAGCCTTTGGTAATACCCCTCGGCGCTCAAGCGCCATTGTCGATCTTGCCGCCATGTTCGCATGATCGAGAGAAAACGATCTTGAAATAGATATATACTTTTTTGTGGGGTACCTGCACGGTATTCGTCAAGAGTTTCGGCCATCCCGAACGCGTGCGTTCCCGGATGGACCCATCGTCTTCGGCGGCGTGATCTCTTTGTATGCATGGCGGTGTTTCGGCTTCTTGTGCCTTAAGCATGAGAGTGGCGTAGCTGTTGAAGTCGGAGGAGTCCGACCGACTTGGTCAGCCGGTCTTTGATCGGGTGCGCACGAGCGCACCCGGTGGGTGTAGCCCTCGAGCAGGTCGGAGAGTTGGTTGGGGGGTAGTTTGGTCAGGAAGAACCCGACTGGGTGAATCGGGTGGACTTGGCAGGTCCCGAGCCCCCGAGCGAATCGGAAGGCTCCTTTAGTTGTCAGGGTCCGACTGACTTGGTCGGCCGGTTTCGATCGGGCAAGGCTGAGCACACCGTTAGTGTAACCCGAGCCCTCGAAAGGTGTCGGAGAGTCGGTCGGGGGTTACTGCCGGGAAACATCCCACTGGGTTGGCGGGATCCCCGATGCCAGTTGGGTCGTAGCTAGACGCGGCCGTGGTCGGCGGGGACGCCCGGATGCCTCCGCGAGGTTCCGGTTCCCGAGTGCTCGTTTTACGTCGTAGCTAGACCCGACCGTGGTCGGCGGGGACGCCCGGATGCCTCAGCGAGGTTCCGGTTTCCGAGTGCTCGTTTTACGTCGTAGCTAGACGCGGCCGTGGTCGGCGGGGACGCCCAGATGCCTCCGCGAGGTTCCGGTTTCCGATTGCTCGTTTTACGTCGTAGCTAGACGCGGCCGTGGTCGGCGGGGACGCCTGGATGCCTCCGCGGGGTTCCGGTTCCCGAGTGCTCATTTTACGTCGTAGCTAGACGCGGCCGTGGTCGGCGGGGATGCCCGGATGCCTCCGCGGGGTTCCGGTTCCCGAGTGCTCGTTTTACGTCGTAGCTAGACGCGTTGCAGGGCTGGTTTTACGCCGGAGCTAGGCGTAGGGCGTCCGTCCCGAGTCCTCGTCTGGCGAGGCCGTCTGCGGGAGGAGTGGCCGTTGTCCCACCGGATACGCCCGTCCCGCAGTGTGGGACTGGAGGGTGAGCAAGCGCATGTTTGCCATGCGTCGGTTTGAACACCGTGCTTGTGGAGTTGCAGGGGGGTTATCCGAGTGGGCCCTAGAGATCTAGCGACCTCCGAGCGGATGATCCCTACGTCGGGTGTCCGACCCGCTGGGGGCGACCCATAAAAAACCTTTCTTTACTCGATCCCGTATCGGACCCCGAGCCGTCCGCCGACCCGGAGCGCAGTTGGCTGCTACCCTTCGAGGGGCTCCGCGGGAGAGTGTGAAGTATGGTCTCGGACACGAGTTAAGACGATTGGGCCGTCCGTCGACCCAACTAGAGACCCACTGGGAGTTCGCCTCGTCCTCGCCCCTCGCTCGTTTTGCCTGCTGGGGCGAGCACGAATCCACTTGGTGGATCCGGCCTTTGGAACCCGCAGCGCCAGGCCTAGTCGTCGGGTGCGAGCTATTCGAGCCCTCTCGCCACCTCAAGGCCGTAGCGGCCCGGTGGACTTTTCATACCTGTTTCAGCCTAGTCGATCCGGCCCGGAGGTGGAGATCGTGGGGTCGCGGGGCGTCTCACCCGAAGCGGCGCCCTGGCGCTTCCTGTCGGTATTTAATGCGCGTGCAGGAATTTAATGCGCATGTAAATGATTGGGAACTGACACGTCTTACCGGTGGCGTGGCGTCGACGACGATGCGTCGACGCCTCAACCAAGCGATGCTCGCTTTGGGGCGCCCGCCGGCTGATGCTTGCTTGGCTGGTAAGTAGCCCAACGATGGCTCGTTCTTCCGTGATCGTGAATCGCCGGGCGTGCCTTTTGATGTTGCTTCGATTTGTAGATTTGCAAAGGATCTTTATGACGCCGTGCAGGCGTAGCAACTGGCGGTGGAGGAGCGTGACGCGGCGGCCACGTTGCCAGAAGCGACGGTGTCGGCGAAGGGGTTGGCGGAGCGGGAGTAGTCCGAGCGGACGTCGCCGCAGAGCGTCCTCCACTGGGAACGGGAAAGAGTTGGATTTTTGCCTTCGGCCATGTAGGGGGCCTCGAGGTGCGATGAACCGAAGTTCGTTTTATCGTTTTGGCCAGTCGGGCCATTCCATAGGTCCGGCTTTGTCCCTCACACTTCCCAGAGGTGGTAAACATTTGACGACCACCGCTTTAGGAACCGTGGGGGCTGTACGAGCGTAGGTCGGTATGTTAACACCTCTGAGGAAAGTCCAAGGAAAAAACAAGGATCTGAGGAATGAAAAGTTCGCTTGCACTCGACACGGAAGAGGAGCGTTCCCGACCGGCTATGGATAGTTACACACGGGCACAGGGGCACTTCCTTCTACCGCGAAGCACTACTTCGAAACCATAGCCGCTGGGGTGTAGGCCGTAGCACTTGGGTCGAGAGGGTTACCAGTAGGGAGAACCGAATAGCCAGTCGGGTCACCGACCCGTGTGAGCGTAGGAGCTTAAGTATGAGTTCATCTGCACTTGCGCGGGAAAGGAGTGTCCCCGACCAACTGTGGATCGCACCACACAGGCACCTCCCTCTTCTGCGAAGTGCTACTTGAATCAGAGTCACCGGGCGAGGGTAGTAAGCACTCGGGTCGAGGGGGTTACCGCTAGGGGGAACCGAGCAGGCAGCCGAGTTACTGACCCATGTAAGTGTGTGAACTTGTAGCCCCCGAGCGGTGTGTGGTGCCCAAGTTATGGTCGCCACGCAGCGCTTGTACCGGGTAAAAGGTTCGAGTGGGAATCGAGAAAAGTTTTAAGGATAGAGTTGCCTTAGCTTTTCATTCCGCGTGCTGGAGACGTCGTGGCAGTTAGGCCCGCTGCTCAGCCACCGGAACGGCGGGCGAATGGGCCTTCCACCACCTTGGAACGCAGCTGCCCATGCAGTCTCCGCCGCTACGTTTGCGGCCGACCCGCCAGAGTCGAAATTGAGGGTCATGCTGCTGTTCGACGCGGTGTCCTTCCCCCCTTGCCGTCCCATCGCTCTTAATCTTGTGGGAGGAGTGGAAAGAGGCGCACTCGTCGCCGGAGTGGAGCACGCGCGTGCGTCTCCTTGCCCGACGCGGCGCCCGCTTCGGCCGCACCGCCCCGCTCCCATAAATATCGCACCGGGGGGGGGGACTACGCCCTGCCGTTTTCCCTGCCTCTTCACCTCCCTGCGCTTTGCTATAGCGTAGGAAGGAGAGGCCCTCGCGTTCCGAACGACAGATGACAGATGGCGGTGACGACCGGAGGGCTGGGAAGCGGGAGGCGGCGGTGGGCCTGCGGGGCCCCAACGCTAAGAGGCCCCGTACCGACGCCAGGTCCCCCGCTGTCGCGGCGAGGGGCAGGATCACCTCGCCCTTGATGATCCTCCGCATTAGGATCCCTCGCCCGGAGTGAGTTTCCTTCGCTGGGCTTCGGGATGATTTTTATTTCGCTTTTTCGATGCTGAGCTGCTTCTTCTTTGTCTCAAGAGCTGCTCGAGCTCGCGGGGCCATGCAGTACCTCCGGTGGCCGCCCGATGGGGAGGCGACGCGGCCGAGCGGGCTCGGAGCTCCCACAACGGAGCAGGCGGTGGAGCTGGCGGCCGCAATGACGAGGCTGAAGGCCTCCTTCGATGCCCAAGCCGCGAGGACCGCCTCCCAAGAAGCAGAGGCGCAGCAACGGCGGGCCCGGGTCCAGGCCGTTGAGGAAGAGCTCGTGAAGGTACGCGAGGAGGCGCAGGCACAACGGGCTCGGGCCGAGGCCGCCGAGGGGGAGCTCGCCACGGCGCGCAGGGATGTGTCGACGCTGCAGGCTCGGGCCGAGGACTTTAGGGAAGAGCTGGCCCGGCTGCACTCGGAGTGCTGGACCTCGCACGAGGCCCTCCTGTCCACGCTCCGCCCTGCCTTCGAGAGCATGAGCAGGAGCCTGGAGCCGCTGGGGGTCAGGCTGAACGAGCCACTGGACCGTACCACGTTGGGGTACGCATCCGGCCTCACCTAGGCGGCAGATGCTCTGGCCGACCTGCCCCGTGCCCTGCGCGAGCGGAGCACTCACGAGGGGCGGGAAGTCGTCGTCGTCGTGGCGGAGTATGTGCTGACCCGCTGCGCCAGCCGCGACGCTTCCTACGACCCGATGGCGGCCGTCGCCGGGATCGGCGGCATAAGCGGCGTGGGAGTCTTGGCGGCGGCGAGAAGGTGGCAAACAGGCGGCGACGCGTTGCGGCGGCGACAACTCGGACGATGGCGACGCCTCTGGCTGAGAACCCTCCGGGCACCCAACTTTTGTTTTTGCGTGATGTAATATATTTTGGATACCTCGTTCGATATCTTGCATTTCCCTTTGTGACGAGCACTCGCTGAATGACCGTAGCTCTTAGGGACCGCCGGGGTCGTTCGAGCATAGGTCGGAGCGCTGATACTTTGAGGGAAACGCGGGGATGGCAACGGTATTGACAACCCAAAAGCGTCCCCTGGATCGACTAGGGACCACCCTGCGCGGGCACTTCCTCTCGCCGCAATGCGCTACTTCGTAACCGCAGCCGCTGGGGCGTAGGGCGTAGCGCTTAGGTCAAAAGGGTTGTTGTTATGGTGGTCGTGAAGGTCGAACGGGGCGCCGTTTTGGACAAGTATGCGGGCAGGTAACCTCCGAGCAGCGCATGAGGACCAGGGTGTGGTCGACGCGCCACGCTTCGAACTCGGAGGACTTGCTGGAGACGAAGGAATAAAGGGGGAGTTTTTTGGGATAGGATCGCCTTAACTTCACCGTAGTGCAGCGCGGTGGCCGCAAATCCAGGCACGGATGCCGAGTAGCAGCCGCTTCCCTTGGTCCACCAGAATGCACTTCTGGAGGACCCCGAAGGGGGCTCCTCCTGCAGAGGTCTTCTCGACCAGGGCGGGGGACTTTGCCCAGAGGATGTGGCACCGAGCCTCGTCCGGATCGGCGGGAAGCAACCCGTCAGCCACCCGGTCGATGGAGGGCTCCTTCCGGTCGGAGTCGGCAAATCAAGACGTCGTGGTTCGACACAGGGGAGTCTCGCGTCCATTGCTTAGCGATCGGCGGCACACGGTGTGTTTGTCGGCTGCTCGGTCGGCGACTCCAATCGGACGGGAGGTCCGCGGACGGCAGCATGCTCTACCACCCCCCGGAGGTTCCGGTGCGCGGCCTTGGCTTCCCGGGTCTTTAGGCTCGGAGATGTCGCGGAGCAGCAGACAGCGTCAGGCGCGAGGGAAGAAAAGAAGACCGTCAGAACCCTCGCCGATCGATCTTTGGACTCGGCGGGCGCGTCTGGCTGGCCAGCGCCTGAGCGAGGCGAGGGCTTGGCGCCGTTCTGTGTCGGCTCGAGTTTGTCAAGATGGACCTTCCGAAGCTTCCACCACTCGTCTTTGGTTTTGGAGCTTAGCACGGCGAGCCCGGAGGCTCACCTCCGCCTCTTGCGCCTTGGCGCGCTGGGCGGCGGTTCCCGGACTCACGGGGGTTGCGGCTGAACCGGCCACACCCACCGTGTTGCGCTCGCGAGAGTGCAAGTCATCCGGCGTGTACTCCGCGTCAGAGCCGGAGTCGTTGCTGGAGGAGACCTCCAGCAGCTCGTGGACGAAGGCTAGAGTATAGCTAGCCATCGCCACGAATCGTGAGCCCGTGGAGGGCGAAGCTTCTGCCTGCCGGGGCTCACGTGCGTTGCTGCCAGATACGACGCAGCAGCGCTCAAGCCCCGGCGTCGAGGTCCGTGCCGAGGCCTCAAGGCGGAAGTCACTGAAGGCGTCAGTGATAGGGTCCAGGCTCCTAGTGGAGGCCCGGACCCGAGAGGTGATGGGGGCGAGCGCGAGTTCTCCCGCTAGAGCGGCGATGAAGTCGAGGGAGCCGAAGCGGATCCTGCTCCCTGGCGCGTCGACTGGCGTGCCAACTGTCGCGGGTGAAGAAGGCCATCAAGGAGGTGACTGGGAGTCCAGAGACGAAGACGATGGTGCGCGAAGGCCCCTACAGTGCGCCAACCGTCGGCGTTGCACAACCGCAAGTAAATTTGTAAATATAGGGCATGCGCTCCTCTCCTTGAATGGTTAGAGCGAAGGGAGCCCAAGATGTATATGGTTGAGGCGAACATCCCTACGCCCGATTAGTGTGGTGGATTTGTATTGCTCGTGGTGTAGCGAACTACTGTGATTACAAGCGGGGGCTAAGGCAGTGCCCTTATCGTTCATCCAGTGGAGGAGGTCGGGAGTGTTTGACTAGGTCAGATGGCACGAGTGTGGGTGCGTAGGAATTGAACGCGAATAAGGACGCGAGTGTCCGATTGATCGATCGATCGGTCCGTCCCCCTCCCTGAGGGTCCTGCCTCCCTTTATATAGGCAGAGGGGGGCAGGTTACACGGGAGTTTAGAGGAAAAAGGATAGGGGTACGCTACGCCTGGGAGTTCCTGGTCTTCGGTCTTGATGATTGACAGGTCCCTGTTGCCCCACGTCGGGTTGGTAGACACAACAGATGGCGTTTCATCGGGAAGATGCGCACTTGCCCTCCGCACGCTTGACTGATGCTGGCGCCGTCATGATTAGACCTGGAACCGCCTCGGGAGGGAGCACGTCTCTCCACTGCGCCCGGTGGGGTGAAGCGACCGATGCTTTGACTTCAGCGGCCCCCTGGCTACCTTAGAGAAGAGCCACCTGCCCTGGCGTACCGTCGTGTACACGGGGCAGGTGACCAATTCGGGGTCGACCGGCGTCGTGGCGAAGGTTGCTGAGTTGGGGCTCATCCGGGATCCATCCTGAGGCCAAGTCGGAGGCTGCGGGGGCTCCCGTCCCGAATCCCAGTTGGAGCTTGCGGAGGCGTCCGACCTGTGGCCCCACTGATCGGCACCGCTGGAGCTGTTTGACCAGCTTTGGTCGGACCCCCGTGGGCTGGTCAAGGCCGAGGGTCTTCGGGGCCCTATAAGGCCTAAAGCTGGGCCCGAGTCGGATTGCCTGGTGTTCCAGCCGATATTTAGGGATAATCCCATCTGTGGGGGATGGAGCCTTTGGTAATACCCCCTCGGCCTCTGCGCCCTTGTCGATGTTCCGCCATAATCGAGAGAAAACGATCTTGAAATAGATATATACTTTGCTGTGGGGTACCCCTGGTACGGGTATTCGTCAAGAGGAAAGAAGCCGAAGGCGTATAGAGTTGAGGCATTGGACACAAATATTATAGGAAAAAGAACTAAAATTTATTTATTTTTAAACAGTTACATAGAGCGATGGGGATGTGCTGAACATAGACTAGGGAGAGGGCAATGGACAAGAAAGAAAGTGAGGGAGATAGGTGAGAGAGATTGAGAGAGATGGACGAGAGAGGGAGAGATTGAGAGAGACGGGCAAGAGAGAGGTCAGCGATGGGGGTGGCGTCTATACTGCTGGATACATTCATAGCATGATTTGTCTTTAAATAATATTATTTTTTAAAATAAAATGCGACATTAATATGTGGATTTAAAAAATTGCAAAAATACTGCATCGTTGCTAAACCGTTTGGCGAAAATACTATTTTCGCCAAACCATTCGGTGAAAATAGGTTAATCCGTCATTATTACACGGTGAAAGTGCATCTAGGCCAGTTAAGGATTTTGGTGATTAATGACAACAGGATTAAGTGACTAATGAATTTTATAAGCTGTGTTAACAGATTATCGCATCCGGTGATAAAGTCTCGAAGCAAAAGGTCACCCTCAAAACCAAGGAGAAAAAGGCATCATTTAGACTCAACTATTGTGCGTATAGTTTATTTTTTATTGAGTTTAAGGATTGCCGTACTATAAAGAGGAATGTGACGAGAAATAGCTTTAGAATGACTTTATGTGTTCAATGATGGATCTTAGTCACAAAATAGGTTAATATGTCAAGTCTTAGAGCATTTTGCTCAAATTAATTCGGAGTATCCGAACTTCAGTTCGGAATGTCCGAGCTGAACCCCTATGTTGGTTTTGGATGAATTCCATTCGGAATGTCCGAAGCATACTTCGGAGTATCCGAGTGGACCCCCTCGGTTAGGTCTAGTCAATCTGTATTCGGAATGTCCGAAGTTTTTTAGGAGTATCCGA
This sequence comes from Guadua angustifolia, assembly GCA_036346375.1. Taxonomy (NCBI): domain Eukaryota; kingdom Viridiplantae; phylum Streptophyta; class Magnoliopsida; order Poales; family Poaceae; genus Guadua; species Guadua angustifolia. Next base: position 31,477,154 of record CM070514.1, on the reverse strand, counting down.
ACACTCGAAGTATCCGAAGTGTTCGGACTGTCCGAAGAAATGTTCGGACTATCCGAACTGAGTTGATCTATTACTTTGAACATGACCTGTTCGAACTATCCGAACATAAGTTCGGACTATCCGAACTGACTCGAGGAGAACTCAAAATGGCTAGTTTTTGGGTGGCTATAAATGCCCCCATCTCCCACCTACCAGGAAACAGCATTCATTTCACATCATTTATTGCTACTCCTCTCCTTCTTGAGCTCAAGCACTTACTCTCCCTAGATCTTTTGATTTGTGAATCTTTAGAGGGTGAGTGAGAAGAAAGATTGAGAGATCGAGAGACTTTGATTCATCTTGAGCACTTAGTTCATTCTCTCGCGGATTTTTCGGCAAATCTTTTACTCTTGAGGTTGAGGACTCCTAGGCGACTAGGAGTTGCCGGTGAGCTCCCAAGCTTGGTGTGGGAAGCATGGGAGGTTTGTGAAGGTCGGATCCACCTCCCAAGAGAAAGGATTCAAAGAAGAAGTAGGTGAGTGCTTGGTGCAACACCTAGAGGATTAGGGTTGAAAGAGACCCCTGCTTGGTGCCGCCTCAACGGAGACGTAGGATCCCCTCAAGGATCCGAACTTGGGTAAAAATCCTTGTGTATTTCTTCTTTGTTTCTTGGATCCCTTCTTTTCCCCTTTTGTGGTTTCTTGAAATTTAAGGGATTCAAGTGGTGGCTTGCTTTTGTGAAGAGTTTTGGTGAGTACTCGACTACTGGAGGTATTCTAAACTCTTGAATTTCTTTTGGTGCTAGTTATACTCTCTAGATAGCCTAGATCTACTTTCTAGGGTTCTTGTGCTCTGAACTGTTCGGACTATCCGAAAGTTCATTCGGACTATACGAACCACTAGGACAGTCCGAATTACCTTCGGACTGTCCGAAGATATTGTTTCCGCTGCGAATTAAATTTTAAAAACGCCTATTCACCCCCCCTCTCTAGGCGACATCTCGGTCCTTTCAATTGGTATCAGAGCCAAATCTCCTTAGTTTTGGCTTAACCGCTTGGAGAATCAAGATGTCGCTAATAGAGAAGATTGACGAAAGCCGTGACCAAGACAAGGCCACGGGTTCCGGCAAAGGGGTTGAGATTCCATATGAATATCCTACTCTTGGAGTCTCAAGCTCTTCACCTTATGTTTCCGTATCGTCCGGTAGAGCACCTCACTTTGATGGTACTCGCTATGCCGCATGGAAACATAAAATGAAGATGTACTTGAGATCACTTCACCCGTGTATTTGGGAGATTGTTGAAACAGGTTTTAAAGCTACAGATCTAAACAAGCTCACTCCCGAAGAGAAGAAGGCACAACACTTCAATGACTTGACCGTCAATGCCTTGTTCAATGCTTTAAGCGACTTCGAGTTCAATCGAGTCGATGGACTTGAAGATGCCAAGGCAATTTGGGAAAGACTAATGGTCACACATGAAGGCATATCAAGCGTCCGTGAGTCCAAGATTGAGTTCATCATTGGTGAGCTAAGCCGATTCACCTTAGAAGAAGGAGAGTCATACACGAAGATGTTCGATCGCTTGATGGTGTTGGTGAATCAAGCTAAGGGCCTTGGGTGTACCAACCTCACCGACAAGGCCGTCGTCAAGATCATCCTTCGAGTGATCACCCCCACCAACCGAAATTTAGTGCAACTCATCCGTGATCGACCAAACTTTTACACTCTCACTCCTCATGATGTAATTGGGAGGCTAATGATGGATGAGATGATGATCAAGGAAGCGGAAGTGGTAGAAGAGCTCAAGTCAGGAAAGAAGAAAGGTATTGCTTTGAAGGCCGTTAAGATTGTGCGGGAAGTGGAAGAAAGCACTAGTGATGATGAAGAGTCAAGTGGTCCCTTGACCAATGATGATATGGCATTGCTCGTGAGGAGATTCAAGAAATTCCTCAAGAAGAAGGGCTACAAGCCGGGGAGCCACTCCAAAACCCAATGGAACAAATCAAGAGGAAGGCACTCAACAAGAAAGTGCTATGAGTGTAGGGAGCCCGGCCACTTCATTGCCGAATGCCACAAAGAGAGAAGAAGGAAGACAAACCTTACAAGAAGGACAAATACCGGGGCAAGGATAAGGAAAGGAGCAAGAAGTTCAAACAATACAAGCACAAAGGACATGCTCACATTGGAGAGGAGTGGGACTCAAACTCCGACTCCGATTCAAGCTTCGACTCCGACGAAGAAGGAGGAGTTGCCTCCATCACCATCGCCGTGCCTTCTACCTCAACAACGTCGAAGGGCCTCTTCGACAACTTGAGCGATGACGACGAAGATGCTCCAATGTGTCTTATGGCCAAAGGGCGCAAGGTATAAAACAAAGAATCAATCTCTTCTATTGTTGATTCATGCCTAGATGATAGCGATGACGCTAGTGACGATGATAGTGTGTTTAAGTCCATGAAGGACTTTGATGTTCAAAAATTAGATTTACTTTTAAAAGATATTGAGAAATTAAAGGAAACCGTTGAGCAAAAGGAGGCTACACTCGAAGCTCAAGAGGACTTGCTTATCCTTGAAAAGGAGAGAAATCTTGAGCTAGAGAAAAGTCTAGCAAGTGAAAGGAGAAAATATGAGGAGTTGGTCAAAAATTCCAAAATGATCAAATCCGAAATAGCTAGTCTTGAGTCACCAATGCTTCACTTATAGAGAAACTTGCTAAAGCAAAAGATGCGTGCAAGGCTCTTGAAGTGAAGCTTGTTGATCTCTCGAATAGCTCTCCTATCTCTTTAACGGGTAACTCAAATTTCTCATTACCCTCTACTAGCAATGGATGTGCAAGATGCTATAATATCAATATTGATGTTTGTGCCACTAACTTTGAGACTTTGCAAGTATTAGCTCATAAAAATGAGAAGCTCAAGGGAATGCTTGAAGATGGACTTCAAAAGTCCTATAAGGCAAGCAAAGGATTAGAGGAGTTCCTCGGTAAGCGCCAAGGTAACTTCATGAAGCATGAGCTTGGGTATGCTCCACCCAAGGGCAAAAAGAGCCACATCGTGGTTGCCCCGTTGAACAAGCCTATTCACTTTGTTAAGAGCGAAGGAAATTCTAAGTATAAGGCTCATTCCGTCTTCTTTGCCTCTTATGTGCTCAAAAGAACTAACCTCGGTCGTGTAGTTGCTTATCATATCGGGCATAAACCCAACAATGCTTCTCATGTGCGATCTATTTGGGTCCCGAAATCTCTTGTCACTAACGTGCGCGGACCTAAACAAGTTTGGATACTAAAAAGCAAAATATAAATTTCTTTTTGTAGGGCCTACATCTCCGGTGGATTAAGTTAGATATTGGATAGCGGATGTACACACTATATGACCGGAGAAAGGGCGATGTTCGCACACTTAGATGCCAATGGGACAAACAGTGAAAGCATCATTTTTGACGACAATGGAAAAGGTGAGGTGGTAGGTTTAGGTAAGATTCTTATCACAAATGATTTTCATATAAATAATATCTTGCTTGTTGAATCACTAAGCTACAATTTATTGTCTGTTGCTCAATTATGTGAAGCGGGTTACAATTGTGTGTTTAATGATAAGGGTGTGGATATTGTAAAAAGAATTGATGGTTTAATAGCCGTTAAGAGTCGTTTGAAGGGAAATCTCTATTTCGTAGATTTTACTATGGATAGAATTAATCTTGAAACGTGCCTTATGGCTAAATCTAGCATGGGTTGGTTATGGCATCGCCGACTTGCTCATGTTGGTATGAGGAACCTACACAAACTCATTAAAAGCAATCACATTCTTGGATTAACTAATGTTGTCTTTGAGAAAGATAGGGTGTGTAGCGCTTGTCAAGCCGGAAAGCAAGTTGGAGCTTCTCATCCCGCCAAGAATGTGATGACTACCTCAAGACCTTTAGACATGCTCCATATGGATTTGTTCGGCCCGGTCACATACACAAGCATATCACTAACTATAGTATACATCTAATATCGCTAATTTATTGCATCAATATCTAGTATCGCCAATATTGCCTCAATATCTAGTGTCGCCAATATTGCATCAATATCTAAAATCGCTAATATTGCATCGATATCTAAAATCTCTAATATTACATGAATATCTAATATTTGACTAAATTAATATTCACCGTAAAAATTTAATAACAAAATTAAAAAGTGATGATTTTACCTCTTTTTCCTTCTTTTTCCCTTCTTCCTCCCTCCTCTCTCCCTTCTCTCTCTTCTCTTCCTCTCCCTCTCCCTCCTCTCCCGAGCACTCTCTCATCTCTATCTCTCTCCCGCGTGCTCTCTCTCCCCCTCCCACGCTCCCTCTCTCTCCCTCCCACACTCTCTCTCTTCCTCTCCCTCTCCCTCTCTTCCTCTCCTTTTCTTTTTCTTTCGCCGCCATCGCCCGAGCGCTGGTTCTTTCTTTCTTTCTTCACTGCCTTCGCTCGACCGGCCGCCGAACGGCACCGGGAGAACTATACGCCTATTTTGGCCAAACGGTGTGGCAAAAATAGGTATTTTCGCCACACCGTTTGGCGAAGACTATTTTCGCCAAACGGCGAAAATACCTATTTTCGCCATACCGTTTGGCGAAAATAGGGTCACATCGGTGATTACGATTTAAACCGCGTAATAATGACGGATTAATCTATTTTCGCCGAATGGTTTGGCGAAAATAGTATTTTTGCCGAACTAATTGGCGAAACTAGTATTTTCGCCAAACGGTTTGACAACGATGCATTATTTTTGCAATTTTTTAAATCCACGTATTAATGTCGTAATTTTTTTAAAAAATAATATTATTTAAAAAAATTCTTCATAGCACTCATACTCTACGGGTCGATGACCTTTATGCTAGACTTTTTCCTCATGCCCTGGGTCATCGACCCGGCACGGCCCGTGCTACAGTGTTATACCGGGCCATATCACACATCGTGTCTGATTCTCGAGTCCGGTATAACCCATGCTATAGTATCGTGCCGACCCGGTATAACCCATTTCGTGCCGTGCCGGACTTTAGATCGGACCGTGTCGCCATACCTCGGATCGGTAAAAAACCTGGCCTGAGTACCCACATCTACATACTACATACATTCATGATGGCTAATGAACAGAAGACGCATCATCTCAGATAAATCAGATACATGCCCGGCTCGATCGATCGGTCGGCCAACCACTCCCTTACTCTGATCCGTACAGCTGGTGTGCCATGGCCGTATCACCCGGGACGACCGATCGCTCGGCCTCGCCTCGGCCAGCCGGTGCGCGCTTGCCTGCCCGCTTCCGCTTTCTCATTCCGCGCATGATTGTACGTGCGCCACGGGGACTAGACCGGTAGACCCAGAGTTGCAGGCGGGCGCGCGCGCGTCGTGCGCGGTGATGGGGGGCCGCCGGGGCCGTGCCAGGCAGTCCGATGTGCACCATGCATGTACTCATGTGGCGGCGCGCGCACGGGACGACGCACGTAGCTAGCTAGCTTCCGTTATCCGGAACAGTTGATGTGTGCATGATGATCGATGCGTGGAGACCGTACCGGCGGGCCGGGAAAGCGCCATGCCGCCGTGTATGCACGGGCGCGCGGTACAGTGCTTGGTGTCATCCTCATCATCTCATGCATCAGCAACAGGGACAGCTAGCCAGTTACCGATGTATAGGTACGTGAACGCGAATAGTATGATCGCCATAGTGAGACTAGCTAGTTTATGTTGGGTTTAGAACACACAAAAAGTTCTAGGTTAATTTTTTCTTGTATTATTCTTAAACTTATGGAGGCATGCCTTTTACAGTAGATGGACCATCTAATCAACTTGTTAACTAAGGCAACTACTAAATATGAAAAGCCTAACTAAAGAAACAAACTAACTGATTTGATTTGATTGTTGATTGTATCGTGATCTTTACTTGTCTTTCATAACACGACAAATCAACAATTTTTGGCAAGTCTTGATTAGTTTCCAACAATCCTCCCTAATCAAAACTCGTTGACTCATGCAGATTTCGGCAATCAAATTCCGGACTCGACATCGTGCTGCAAACGGACTCAACTTCGAGTTGCACTGCACACACACAACCTTCGTCTTATCGATGAAACACGTAGATGGCCTCCAATGCCGTCTTGTCACACCGATTGTCGACGAACTTCTCCGTACTTACTCATGTCACGTACACCTCCCTGTAGATTGCGCACACATGGCCACATACCATTGCCATTGACTTCACACAGAATCGTCTCCGGCAGTTTCACACCACCATTTGTGCATGTTTCCCAGCAACTTCACAACGCCATCTTCTCGCAGCAGCCTCACACCACTGTCGTTGTCGTAGCGGCATCGCACTGCCGTCGTTGTCGTAGCAGCTTCACATCGTTGTCGTTGTCGGCATCACACTGACTTTTTTTCACATCGTTCTCACACAGCCTCCTATTGCTGGTCCATAATCTCCAACACGAGCGTGCCATCATGCAACCTCTCACTAGCAGCCTTGACGACATCGCCACCTCTCGTTGCCGCCTTGACGTAGCAGGAGATGCCCTAACCTCCACCTCACATGGAGCCTCATTGTCGCCAAGTCAACATCGGACAGAAGCATTGCTCGGCAAACCATCTCCATGCGTCATCATCTTCGATATCTCCTGTTTCTTTCTTCTCTCTTTTTTCACTACTTCTGTTGCCTGGGAACTAAGTACTGTAGCCATGTGTTGCTTTTTCCTCTGTACTGCCGCATGGAGCTTGGAGCACTTGGCTTCCTACTGCGCGACCTGGCTGCCCGCCTTCTGTCACACCAACTACAGCCACCAGAGGAGCTCTTGTACCTGATGTCGCCGCTATAAGCTTCACCTCACTCTGCTTCGCGCGTCCTCAGCCGTTTCCACGTGGACACACTTCCCATACGTGTTCAACTCCCAACGCCGTCCCTGGCCACGGAGACGCAAGCGATTGTTGTCCTTCACGTGCGCCTGAATATGCCACGCCGATCATCCGTCGCTCGCCATTTGTCGCACCTGAAGTGCCTAAGGCGCTGTCGCCCGCCACGAGACGCGCTTGAGTTTCCGCCGCAACCGGCTGCTCTTGCGCATGAATCGCCGTGCCTAACTAATCCGCATGACTCACTAGCCCACAGTAGTGATCAGAGCCCGTCGCCGCGTTGGTGTCATCTGTCACCCGAGCTAGCCGCTCGTTGCGGCCGTTTTGGCCATGTCTGTATTGGGCTGGCTCGCACCAGATGGTGCAGGCAGCGCCCACCCCGACGGTGCTCTCCTGTGCCACTGAGCGTCGACCACGCATCACCGTGTCACACCCGCGGATCACCTTCTGCCATTCACGCCATTCACGTGGCTCCTGCCGCCATCGACCACGGCACCGTCGCATCCTGCTGGCCACACTTGATGCACTGTTGGATCCATCTCAACACTGCATCGCACAGCGACAATAGCCTGCCCCGAAGTACAGCAGTGGCAGCCTCCCCCGAGACAAGCGTGGTACCAAGGTTAGAATCTCACTTTGATACCAAGTGTTAGGTTTAGTCTGGATCATGAACACACACGAACATGAAAAAGTTTTGAGACAATTCTCTTGTGTTATTCTCCTTGTCAGGGAGACATGCCCTTTTATATTGGATGATCACTTAATCAACTTGTTAACCAAGGTAACTACTAAACATAGAAAGTCAAGCTAAGAAAATAAATTATCTGATTTGATTTGATTATCGTTTGCATCATAATTTTTACTTGCCTTTTATGACACGGTAAATCAACAATTTTATATTAGTTTCCAACATTTATTAGTTAGCAGAGGATTCTTAATTTGCTGATGAATGATGGCTGTGATTGGAGTATTTAACAAAGTGACCAAAGTTTGTTGCCGTGCGCCGATCGATCTAGCATTCTCTAGATAGCGACCTGCCGGCAGCGGTGGCTTAGCTTTTAGTGTGCCCAAAACAAGCCAACACGGCAGCCGCTAACACGGTGTCTAATGCAATTGTTGGACAAGACATTGCAGGGAGCGAGAGATCGACTGATCGAGGTGCATACGTTGACATCAAAGAAAAGCAACCTAGCTAGCTAGCTGCTGGCCGCCATCGCAGAATGTAACGTACTACCTAAAAGCTAGCTACTCCATCTAGCTGATGTTTCATTGCTCACTGCCGAACACTGTGTTTATCCGGTGTTTTTTTTCCAGATCTAGCTATGTATGAATATATTTTCAAAAATAGTTCTTTTTTTACTATGGAAGGTGCAGCAGTCTCTATCTGCCCTCTCACACGCATAGAGGGTGTGGAGGTTGTCGGCTCTGCGGCACCGCGCATGAGCGTGGAGGGCATCAGTGCGGGGGCAAGACCGTGTGGGTGCATCAGCAGGGCGCTCGGTGGTGTACTCGGTAGCATGAAAGGAATCTTCCTACGGTTATAGGAGTGGTAGCATGTCCTCCCGCACTCACAAAGACTGTCGTGGCCCTGATCATCACCCATGCTCCTGGGTGTAACAGGAGACAGGTGTCGCTTAACGCGCCTTCTACAGTAGGGAATAAGGCTATTTTGTAAATAGCTTTTGGAAGGCTAGATTTGAAAAACAAACAAACAAACTACATGGCACAGATAAGGACAGTGTTCTTCACTGGCACACCCGACATTGATGAGTATTTGTCGAGTTCACTGTATGTACAGTACAGTGTACTGTCTGGTAAGCTCAGTGAACTAGCTAATCAGTGACATACAGCATGCCACAGAAAATGTTGAGGTGACACTAGTAGATAGTATTAGTAGGCTCCAATGCAAGATCATGTAGGGTGTGTTTGGTTGTCTGTACCATTCTAGCATGTTTCGTATGAGCTATCTAGATTAGTCTTAGTCTACATAAGTGGATACAAATTAAGTTGTTTGGTTGCTTATTTATGTATTTCACAGGCTTGCATTAGAGAGAATTCTAATTTTTGTGTTTCCTCCATCCCACATGAGTGAGTGCAATTGCATCCACCTGCCCTGAATGAACAGGAAACTAAACACAGGTATAATAGGTATACTTGCATCCACTCATATAATTCAGACATCCATACAAATAACCAAACGCACCCGTACTATAGTTGGGTGTTCATAACTTCATATACTAGCTGTCATAAGTTGAGCTACTATATGGCTAGGTTGGATATGAGTACGATGGCTAATGACCGTGGACCTTTGCGAGATGTTCCTTGTCCGAGTTGCCAATCTTGTAGGTTACTCTAGGTGGCAATGGAGTGAAACCAAGCAAAAAGGACGCTCTTGGACTATTTTCAAAAGACAAAATTTCTCTTGCTGAACCAAGGAATCCTGTTCCTTTTAGCAACCACTATGCACACATAACCTGAACTTCTCCATGGCACTGTAGTTCGTTTCTGCTGCAAAACTCTGAACGAGAACGCTGCCAAACTGGTCCAAATTGAAATCCAGTCCGGTCGCATTCGTCCGAAAAACAGTCCCTGTTCTTTAACAAAACTTGCGGTGCTGGTTAATACTACAATCCAGCTGAAGTGAATCCGATCCGGACCAAATCCGGCACAGGTCTCCCCCAATCAGGGCGAGCGCCATCGCTCTCTCCCCAAATCCCAAGTCTCTGGCTCTTGGATGGTGAGAGATGGAGACGGAGGGAAGAATTGCTGCTCAAATTGTCCATGACATGGACGCTGTTGTGTGTGTCCACGAGAGAGAGGATGGTGTGGGCTCGCCATGTCCCGGTGCGTAGGGAGCACGAGGGTGGTGCCGACATTGGGGCGGTCCTGAATGGGCTCCTCCTAGGGCCGGCAAGGCGGCCCGACATGGACAGTGACTGTACATGAACTAATTGGAACGGGTCCCTGTTCCTGTGGCAAATGCCACGGCGCAAAGCACACTACTAGTAGTAGCTGCTGGCCGTGGCCATGAGACCTACAGGTTCTACCAATGCAAGATAGGAGGTGTCATATCTAAATCTCGTATCCAAAAATAATTGTAGGACATCTACCAAAAAAAAAAGAAAAAAGTTGTAGGGCAGCAGTGCATGACAATTGAACAGGGACATGTAGTTTGGGCCAAGAAGTACATCAAGAAACAGCCCGCGCGATGTTACAGGGTACTACTACATACATCAGAGGGCAAGCTCGACGCTCTGGATCGATGACCTTGGATTTTTTTTTTAAAAAAAACAAATCAGCGTGGAAAATTATCGAGGTAACTGTCGTACTTTTTCTGATGAATCCTTTCTGAGGCATTGATCCTGATGGTGAATTACATCCGGCCGACAGCCGGAGAGGCATTACAGTGTACTTGAGCACAAGAGTCTGCACAGAGAGAGCTCATTTCGTACAGGTGGTCGGTTGGCCGTTGCCCAGTGTAAGGATAGATGCACGGCAAAAAATTAAGGATAAAGATTTAACGTGAAAAAAATCCTTGCGGGAAAAAATCACGGGAATCTGTGTTGGATTGACTGTTTCAGTCTTTCTCTCGATCTACTGGTGGTTTGCTCAATCTCACTTCGTCAGAAGCATTTGGACAAGACTGTTGTGGAATATATACGACCAGGTATCTGTATGGAAAGCCAACGAGACCTAACCAAACATGGATGGGCCGGGCCGATTGCAGAAAGGAAAAAGCCAATAGGGGCGCACCAAGACGTGCCCGATAAGGAAGTCCCAAAGATGGCAACCGACTCGGATAAGGTAGAATGCGGTTGTAATCTAGTCCGTTATGATACGGATATAGAACAGGAGTTATAATTCATACTTTGTATCCGAGTAGGACTCTCTTTTGTAATCGCCCTCCTCTGCTATATAAAAGGAGGGGCGGGGGAACATTGAAACACAATCTCATCAGCAATTAGCTAGCCACATATAATTCCAGAGCACAGGGCTAGGGTATTATTTCCTCCGCGAGAGCCCGAACCTGTATACATCCGGTGTCTTGTGCTACCATCGAGTTTGGATCCAGCGCCTAGCCCCCTTTTAATTATTGCCGACAACAAACGTCGACAGTTGGCGCGCCAGGTAGGGGCTGCGCTAGGATCAATCCCAGCAAGCTTGATGGCAATCTTCAACGACGACTTGGCCACCTTCGCGCCGGCCTAAGCGTTTCGCTTCGGAAGTCTGGATTTCATCGCCGACGATTCTGGCCAACTCACTCTTTCGGATTCGGATCAGATCCAATCTGGAAGCGATTCTGCTCCTCTCTTAGCCAGCCAGCCACTCGGATCGGGTCGTAAGGCCATCTGCCCCAGGACGGTAAGCCAAAAGTTTGTCCCCGTCTTAAGCAAGAACTGGCTAGTGACGAGTCCCGAGTGGTCAAGGATGCCCGAAAATCACTCGGATATGAAGGTCAGTCCAATCTATCCTTATGCTATTCCGATCCAGAAGAAAGTTTTCAAAGCTTTCGTGGCATCTTCGTCATCGAAGACTCGCGAACTGAGTCCCAGCAGCAGAAGGATGCTGCGAACGCTGCAGAAGAAGAGCGCCTTCGTCAAGAAGGTCGCGCGAAATCTCTCCAGAACAGAGGCCGCAACGTTAATGAAGAAATTTTACAGATGAAGATGGGGAACCAATCTGTTTTTCATACTCCTCAGCAGAATATCGTCACCTCCAAGACGCTCATCGACACATTAGGACCAATGCTTGGTTCCGGCAAATTTCACCAATGCTGTTGATTGTAGCCCAAGCTGAGCCATGGTGACGGCGGCAACCATCCAAAGAACATCGGGAGGAGCCAGAGGGAAAAGGAGATTCCCGCACTCGCATAGTCAACTCGCAGGCTGCCAGCAGCAATACAGCTCGCAGTCGGGCTAGACGCGAGCTTTGATGAGGAGGAGACGTCCGGCAAAGTATTAGCCGTGATCTTCGAGTGGACCTAAATGTCAGGCTGCAGGATCGAGAAGATGAAGAACGTCGCAGGTGAAAAGATGACTACGAGCGTTTTGGCATCCGCCATGACGACCGAGATGATCACAGAAGTCGTCACCACCGTGACAAAGGAGATAGCGAAATCCGCCAAGCTAGGTCACCTCCTCAGCCTTCCCCACGCCGACGCAGCGCCAGGCCCATTGAGGGCATTCGAGCCTTCACATCCCGACTTCGCCGAGTGGTTTGGCCAGAAGGATTCAACCCTAAAGGCATTACCAAGTTTGACGGAGAAAGAGATCCAGAGGCTTGGTTACAAGTTTATTCCCTTGCGATCATGGCGGCAGGTGGCGATCATAATGTAATGGCCAATTATCTGCCGGTCATGCTTATGCCTTCGGCTCAAGCTTGGCTCACCGGACTTCCAGCAAACTCTATAGATTCTTGGGGAGATCTTTGTGAGCAATTCATCACCAACTTGCAAGGTACTTATGAGCGACCGGGGACCCAATGGGACCTGTATCAGCTTCACCAGAGAAGGAGCGAAACACTCCGGAGTTTATTCAGCGCTTCTTGTAGAAGAATACGATCAGAGATATTTCGGAGGCTACGGTCATCGCGGCATTTCAGAAGGGCGTCAATGACCCCGACTTGATCAAGAAAATGTCCCGAAAGCCACCAACTACGGTAAGGGAAATGTTTGAATTGGCAGATCACTATGCAACAGCTTCGGATGCCTTGGCCGAGTGACAAGACGATCGCCTACGGCACAAAGACAAGAAAGATCACGCCGAGTCCTCCAGACAACGTGACAGGAAGCAGAAACATGAAGAAACCGTGGCAGTGACCGAGCAAGGCCGACATCGCGTGCAGCGCACAGATGATTATGACGCAGTGATGGAGGCAACTTGCCCTTTCCATCCCAAAAGGAAACATGCTGCGAAGGATTGCTTCACTCTAAAGAGGTTCGCCAAGGAGTCGAGAAGGCGACCGGCCAAGGGCAAGGCTAAAGATGAGGAAAACAAGAAAAAGCCAGAATCACCTGAAGATGACGAAGGCGAGTATCAGAAGATGGAACGTGAGCTCAACTACATATACGGGGGCTTGGCTGCTTATGAGTCTAAGAGGAAACAAAAACTCACCGCTCGGGACATCAACGCAGTTATGCCGACAACCCCCCAATACCTTAGACGGTCCGACGTTCTGATCGCCTTTGACTGCTCGGATCATCCGGATCACATCCCATATCCAGGTAGATATCCTCTCGTGTTGGACCCAGTGATTCGCAGTGTTAAACTCAAGAGGGTGCTGGTTGACGGAGGGAGTGGACTCAACGTCCTTTTCTCCAAAACCTTTGACGACATGAAGATTCCCCGCTCGGAGCTAAAGCGGGGCTCGTCACCGTTTCATGGAGTAATCCCAGGGACATCTTCGGTTCCACTCGGACAAATCACTCTGCTAGTCACGTTCGGAACCAGAGAGAATTACCGCACGGAGTATCTCAATTTTGAAGTAGCTGATTTCCAGACGGTATATCATGTCATCTTAGGAAGGCCGGGCTTGGCCAGATTCATGGTCGTGCCTCACTACACTTACCTCGTCTTGAAGATGCCAGGACCGAAGGGCATTATCTCTGTCCGCGGCGACGTCAGGCAGTCATTCGTTTGTGACAGAGAGAGCTGTGAGATGGCTAAAACACAAGAAGCAGCAGCCGAAAGGGAGAAAATCCGACAGGCAGCCGCACATAAGCAAGACGAAGGAGAAGTCCCGGCCAAAAAACAAGCCAAGACAAGCATGAGGCCTGACGAGGGGACCAAGAAGGTAATCCTCGACCCGTCCAACTCAGCTCAAACGGCTTTGATCGGGATAGGGCTCACCCCCAAATAGGAGGACGCGCTCGTCACCTTTCTTCGGGCCAACCGGGACATTTTTGCGTGGAAACCTTCCGACATGCCCGGTGTCCCTAGGGAGGTGATCGAGCATTCTCTCAATGTGGACGAAAAGGCAAAGCCCATCAAGCAGCGACTCCGACGGTTTGTTCAAGACCGCCGGGAAGCCATCAGGGAAGAAATCACAAAGCTTTTAGCGGCAGGTTTTATAAAAGAAGTGTATCATCCCGATTGGCTAGCGAACCTAGTTCTTATTCGCAAAAAGAATAAAAGCTGGCGTATGTGCGTTGATTATACCGATCTTAACAAGGCATGCCCGAAAGATCCTTTTAGGCTGCCTCGCATTGACCAGGTGGTAGATTCAACGTCAGGCTGCGAACTCCTCAGTTTTCTAGATGCCTACTCAGGATATCACCAAATCAGGCTAAAAGAAGAAGACTGCATCAAAACTTCGTTCATCACTCTGTTTGGCGCATTTTGCTATGTCACAATGCCGTTCAGTCTGAAAAACGCTGGTGCAACCTATCAGCGTGCAATAAAACGGTGCATTCACACCCAAATCGGACGCAACGTGGAGGCATATGTGGATGATGTCGTCGTCAAATCCCGTGCGAAGGAGGATCTAATATCCGATCTGGCCGAGACATTTGAAAGTTTAAGGGCTTACAAGATGAAGCTCAACCCAGAAAAGTGTGTCTTTGGAGTTCCCTCAGAAAACTGCTCGGATTCATTGTGTCGCAGCAGGGCATCGAGGCAAATCCGGAGAAGATCAGTGCAATTCTAAAGATGAAACCTCGACTAGCCAGAAAGACGTCCAGAAGCTCACGGGGTGCATGGTGGCACTCGGCAGGTTCATTTCTCGACTAGGGTCACGAGGAATGCCCTTTTTCAAACTTCTGAAGAAGCAGGGCAACTGTCAATGGACGGTCGAGGCACAACAGGCTTTCGAGGAACTCAAGACATTCTTGTCGTCTCCACCAGTGTTGGTCCCACCAATGTTCGAGGAACCCCTTTTGCTCTACATTGCTGCGACAACTCATGTAGTCAGCGCTGCAATCGTGGTAGAGCGGAAGGAAGATGGGCACCTTCAGAAGGTCCAGTGACCGGTTTATTTCATCAGTGAGGTGTTGGGAGAATCCAAGGCACGCTACCCGCAGGTACAGAAGCTATTGTATGCTGTACTGCTTGCCTCTCGCAAACTCAAGCACTACTTTTAAGAGCATTCGATTTTGGTGATCACCTCTTTTCTGATTGGGGATATACTCCACAACCGGGAAGCCACTAGGAGAATTGCAAAATGGGCGGTCAAGCTTGGGGCTTTTGAAATCTCTTTCAGGCCGCGAGACAGCAATAAAATCTCAAGTACTTGCCGACTTCACCGCCGAGTGGGTAGAATTACAAACCCCCACGATTACTGAAGAGCTTGAGTATTGGACAATGTACTTCGACGGCTCCCTCATGCTTAGCGGCGCAGGGGCGGGTGTGGTGCTCATCTCCCCAACAAGCGAGCGTTTGAAGTATGTTCTTCAGCTGCATTTCCCGGTGTCAAACAATGCTGCCGAGTACGAAGCACTCATCCACGGACTTCGCATCGCGATATCTCTCGGTGTTCGACGACTGATAATTCGCGGCGACTCCATGTTGGTAATCAACCAGGTGCAAAAAGACTGGTCGTGCGTCGGAGACAACATGGCTGCATACTGCCAAGAAGTAAGGAAACTCGAAGACAAGTTCGACGGGCTGGAACTCATCCACATGCTCCGCCGCGACAACGAAGCAGCAGACGAGCTCACAAGACTAGGCTCCAGTCGGGCAACAGTATCGACTGGTGTATTTGTCGAAGAGCTCCATAAACCTTCAATAAGCCAATAGCAGGAGCCAAACAAATCAGAAGGAGCACCAGCCGAAGAAGAAGAGGAAGTCTTAGTCATCAATCCAGATTAGACAGCTCCTTTCTTAAATTATTTGTTAAAAAACGAGCTTCCCGAAGATCGCGTAGAAGCAGAGTGCATCACACGCCGGAGTAAGAACTATGTGGCGGTCGGCGAGGGGCTCTTCTGAAAAAGCACCTCTGGAGTTCTAAGGCACTGCATATCAGAGCAAGAAGGAAAAAGTCTTCTCAGAGAAATCCACTCGGGTATTTGTGGTCATCATGCAGCGTCAAGTACCCTGGTGGGCAAGGCTTATCGTCAAGGCTTCTTCTGGCCGACTGCCGTATCCGACGCGGAGGATATTGTTCGCACCTACGAGGGCTGCCAGTTCTTCGCTCGCCAGACACATGTACCGGCGCAAAAATTACAAACCATTTCGATCACCTGGCCCTTTGCAGTCTGGGGGCTCGACATGGTTGGCCCTCTAAAGAAAGCTCAGGGTGGTTTCACTCATCTCTTCGTCGCTGTTGATAAGTTCACCAAGTGGATTGAAGCAAAGCCCGTCGCCACAATTACGGCGGCCAAGGCCAAGGAGTTCTTCCAGGAAATCGTGGTAAGGTTCGGCGTACCCAACAGGATTATCACGGACAACGGAACCCAATTCCGAGGTGAAGAATTTCAAGATTGGTGCGACGAACTCGGCATCAAAATCTGCTTCACCTCCGTAGCTCATCCAAAAAGCAACGGTCAGGTGGAGCGGGCGAACGACATGGTCTTACAAGGATTAAAAGCAAGAATTTTTATCACCTCAAACCATATGCCACTCGATGGGTAAAAGAACTACCTTCGGTACTCTGGGGGTTGAGAACTACTCCCAGCAGGGCCACCGGGCAGTCACCTTTTTTCCTAGTATATGGCTCAGAGGCGGTCTTGCCCACCGAGTTGACATTCGGATCCCCTCGGGTTCGGAATTACAAGGAGGCCGAGTCGGAGGAAAACAGGATAGAAGATATCGATCGGTTGGAGCAATCCAGTCGGCCAAGTACCTCCAGGGCTTGCGCCGCTACCATGACCGAAACGTTCGGGGCCGCGCATTCTCTAAGGGCGATCTGGTCCTAATAAAAAACCAAAAGCACGAACACAAGCTCTCTCCATGCTGGGAAGGCCCCTACATCATCGATGAGGTGACACGACCGGGAGCTTACAGACTCAAGCGGGAAGACGGTGCCATCATCAGTAACTCATGGAACATAGAGCAGCTACATCATTTTTACTCTTAAAATACTGTACATTAGATATGTTGTTCGTAAATAAAGTTTTCCTTGACTTGCTACTCAATTGGTGCTCAATTGAGCAGTAAGTCGGGGGCAAATAGTGTTGCGCATGCGCAACACTTCTGGGTCATTTACTGTTTCTTACATTAAGAATATTGTTGGCGAATAAAGTTTTTTCACCTTGACTTGCTACTCAATTGGTGCTCAATTGAGCAGTAAGTCGGGGGTTACACCTAACAGTGTTGCGCATGCGCAACCCTTCTTGCGAATCATCCGCTATTCCTCTTTTCCCCAATGATCGCGATTAAGTCCGAGTGCTTTAGTTCTTGATTGTGAAACCCTGACCCATGAAAGCGGCAAAATCTAGCTACCCAATAAAAAGCGTGCCTGGAAAAAAAAAAAAAAAGAAATGGCCATGCGCCAACTCGCGATGCTTGGGGGCTAGACTGGTTGGCCAGGACGCTTAAACATAAGGGACGAAAAGAACCACTCGGGAAGGTCGAAAGATCAAAAGAGAAAAAGAAAGAACAAGCACCGTTAAGATAATATTACATAGTATTGTCCCAAATACCCTAGGGCCATATACACCAAAACATTGCGTAACCTTTCCTTGCAGAAACTAAAATAACTACGCCCGGCGTGCGCGTCCTACGGCTTCTATAAGGGCTTCCCGAGCCCTGAAGAGCTTCGGAACGGCCCCGAGCAAGGCGTCGACGGCGGCTGTGTCTCGGACCACGGCATCCATCTCCGCAGCCTCGGCCATCGCCAGATTGTACAGAGCCCATAGCTCAGCAAGGTCGTCCTCCTCTTCGACGGGAGGCGGAGGGTTCTCATCTTCAAGATCGAACACCAGCTCCTCATCGTCAAACAGAAAAGGCTCCGGAGAAGAAGCCATGAAGGACCTGAAAAAAGGAAACAAGGGAAAAAGCTTAGAAAAGGACGATCGTTCAAACAGCGGTCACGCCCTTACGTGCGAAGAACGAAGGTTAAGCAGCAAGAAGAAAAAACAAAATGAAGAACTTGCAGCGATCAAGAAAACGTACGGACGCAGGCTCCAAAGCGGCGGACGAAGGAGTGCTTGAAGAAGAAGAGACAGCTGAATTGCGGTAGTGCGCAATAAACCGCTGCGTTCGAGGCAAGACTCACCCTTATAAAGAGCGACGTTAGCCTATGCCTTAAGCGGGAAACACTTCACCTTTCGTGTATACTAGGCATGACCTAACGCACGTCTCAAGATGGGCCAAGCAGCGCGCACGACGATTGCTATATGAACAGGAATCTCAAGGTGGGCCGAATTCGATTTAGGGTACAGTAAGCCCTAGGGTGGGCCAAAAGCCGAAGACCGTGTCAAGGACGGGAATTGGGTACCTCCTAAATCAAGTTTAGCCTCAAAAGAAAAAAAAGGTCCCACAACTACAGCATCCAAAAGCAAGACACAGCATGAATAATCAAGCGTATCTTCGATGGGCAAAAAGACCAAGTGCAGGACAAGCCTTAGAATACAATGTTTACATAGAACCCAAATCCAGGTTTTCAACTAAAGCAGAGGCGGAGTCCCTAACCTCATCGACAAGGGCAAGTGCTTGATCATCATCAACCGTGCAGGTGAACCCCTCCTTGATTGCCTCGAGTTCCACTCGGGGATACAGGGATTTCACTATGGCCAATGCTTGGCAGGCGCTTGTAGTCGCTATATCCTTCAAGTGCGCCACCAGCTTCTTGGGCCCCTCTGCCAGCCGCTGGATTGTGGCGTCCGCGTCATATGGGACAGTGCTGGGCCCGGCCTCACCAGAGCTCAACATCCGCAGCAGTCTCTCAGAGCCCTCCTGAATCCTATCAACTCGCAGCTCAGTGGACTTGATTCTCTCGTCAAGAGCGCGATATTGGGTTTGCGAGTTGACTCGGTGCACTGCATAGCCAGTCGGACTAGTTCAAAGTCATTGCCAAAAACAAGGGGGGAAACAAAAGTGAGTCGGGAGAAAACCTTCCAGCTCTTTCTTCAACTTTACCACCTCAGTTTTGGCTTCTTCTTCAGACTTCTTTAGTTTCTCAACCTGCTCGGCGGAAGACTCAAGCTTTACCCGAAGATCTACAGTGGCGAAGACCGAAGTCAAGACAAGGAAGGGCGAGTTAAGAAGCCGAAAGCTAAAACACGAACCAACGTAGTCAGACAAAGGAATTACCGTCAAGGGAAGACGTGAGATTCAGTTTCTCTGCCTCGAATTCAGAGACCTGGGCCTGGAGTCTTTCCAGCTCCTCTCGGTTCTCGACCCGAGCCCGATTGAGTTCCTCCTGCAGTCGGACACGAATCCGCTCGACCTCGGCTTCATAGTCCTTTTGCATTTTGGTCCTCGGAAGCAATTCCCGGATAAGGGCGTTCTGGTCTTGAGAACGTTTCGCCAGGCGCTGAAGACGGCGACAAGAACAATAAAGGCACATCACGCATCACAGATAATGAAAAGGAGATACCTAACAATAACTCAGCGTAAGCAACTTACACCGCCAAGACGATAGCAGGTAAAAGCGGCGTTGCGAAACGACGTCCACTCCTCAGCCTCATCCTCATCATCAAAGTTTCTCCCGTTGTTATATCTATCGAAGAAGGCAATGCGTATTGGAGAATCCGGGTGAGGAGGCTGAGGGAGTTCTTCTGGCGGCGGCAAATGGCGAGAGGGCTGAGGAGGTTCCTCTAGCAGAGGATCATCGGGAAGGTCGATGGCGACCTCGAAGCGCATCCGACGATCGGTTCAGAGGCGCATCTGGCTAGTCGTGATCGAAATTTGGTTGGGTTCGGGCCAACCTCGGTGTCCGCAGCTACGGCGGTAGGCGAAGGAACTGTTGTCGATTGCTCCGCGGCCACCTCAGTGGCGGCGGGCTCGGCTACGTCCGGCGCACGGGCCTCCAGTGTGCTTGTAGCATCTTCAGCAACCTCTCTCTCAGGCTCCTGGTGCGCCGCATCCAAAGGGATCTTGCTGGTAGGTTCTCTGAAGGAGTCGATCAAAACATAATGCGAAGGAAGAAGGAAGAATGAACAAGGAAACCAACCTGCCGGATCTCGTTATTTTGAATGCCGAGTTCTTCCGGGCAGAAGTACCACCGGTAGAAGAACCAATCTGCACACCTGGAGTGGGGGACGAAGGGTCCCTGGTCGGACGTGGAGGCGGAGGCACGCTGTCAGCCGAGTGCTGGGTCGGGGGCTCAGGGGCCACTCGGGTCACGGATTGACTTGAAGATGATGAAGTTGTAAGACACGCGGCCGCCGAGCCCCGAACCTTCGGGCCCCCAGTCGGGCGCACGTTTGCCGCTGACTTCCTCTTCTCTTCCTTGGACACTCGGACGACCGGACACTTTCCCTTTCCCAGGGGGTCCTCAGCTTCAGCCGCCTTACTCTTTTTGGCGGTGGGAGTCGGGGACGAGGAGCGGGCAGGCCGGCTCCGCTTGACGCTCTTGTGCACCGAAAGCTCAGGCAATGACGCGTCAGAAAAGAAGACATCGCGACCCTACAGGTGCAGACAAGACGCATGTTCAATTATAACCAAGCACAAATCAGAAGACCCAATCCAAGGGAACAAGAAGGCATCTTACTGGAGGTGGAGGGTTCGATTTCTTGAAGGGCCTTGGGCATCACTCGTTGGCGATCCGAACGCCCGGAGCAAACAAATCGGCCACACGATTAAGAAGCTCTTCCCTTGAAATTGGCTCAAGTACTTCCGGGTAGGATCGTTCGGCCCCTCATGTGCATATCCAAGATGAACTCGTTCCTTGAGGGGCTGGACTCGGCGCGAGCCAAAATTGAGGATGATGGTCACCCCGGTGAGTCCATTTTCCTTCAAATCAGCGATCATCCCCATGAGGTCTACCACCTGGTCCATCCCGTCACCCGTAGGAAGCGATGTCCAATTGATTGATGGTTTGGGAGGCGCTCCGAAAAAAGGAGGCAAAGAGGGCTTGGGATTGGAACAGTAGAACCATCCCCGGTGCCAGCCCTTGTTTGAAGTTTTGAAAGGAATGGCCAAATAAGCTTTCTTCAAGCCGTCCCTCAGCTGAAATCCGGCGCCTCCAACCGTCTTGGGGGAATTTTTGCTGGGGAAAGGCTTGAGGAGGAAAAGGTGGCGAAAAAGATTGAAATGCGGGCGAACACCAAGAAAAGCCTCGCAAAGGTGAACAAAAATGGCAATTTGAAAGATGGAATTGGGGTTGAGGTGAGTCAATTCAATCCCATAAAATTCAAGAAGACCTCGAAAAAAGGGGCACGCGGGAAGGCCAAATCCGCGCAAAAAGAAAGATTCGAAGACAACTACTTCTTCAGTACGAGAAATAGGGCAAGATTCACCGGCGGCAAGACGAGCAGAAAGCATCACCAATGGGGGAAAACGCCGGCGCAAACTAGTTCCTCTAGCCGCCTATCCGTTGTCACGGAGGCGGCCCAATCCTTGGCCGACGCGGATGAAGGAACATCCTTAGGAGGAGGAGAAGACATTTTGTGGGTGGAATTACCCTGCGATCGTGTCGGATTGGGAGGATGAAGGCTGCTAACCCTAGCGGTGGATTTCAAAAGAGGAACTCCGAACAAAAGAAGATGAGGGAGCAAATGAGCACAGTAAGCAGAAAATCATCTCAGTTGTTTCCGGCTCCATATTTATAGGGAGCAATGCCAGTTTTCGCTTTAAGCGGGAAAACGCCGCCCTCTGCATAACTTGGGGTTGCCCTAGAGCGCGCTTCAGGATGGGCCTAAGGCCGCCTGCAGTGAATCACTGTGCGTAGGCTCAATTGGGCTAAAAATTGATTTGGGAAACGGTATGCTCCATGATGGGCCAAGAGCCAATGACCGCATTAGACGGGATTTGGGTACTTTCCAAACACAAACATCCTCTTATGATATGCCTCATGACAGGCCATATGCTGGATACTGTTTGAAACGGGATCAGATATCATAAAGATAGTCTAAAAAGCAAAATCCAGTGGTACGCCTCATGACAGGCCAATAGATGCGCGCTCTGGTGCACAGGTACCCTTCGGCTAAAAAGCCAGCTTGAGCGGAGATATTCTCCATACCGAGTCGCGTGCTGATCCGAGGAATCGGGTTGGGAATCACTCAGAATAATGCCACGTGGAACTCTGTCGAGTCCTTCACGACCTACTCGCCTATTGCAAAGCACTTGGTGGCATAAAGGACCAGTCGGGAAGCCTCGGAAGTAAAAAAGGCAATCCGACCGCGAAGCACTCGGGGGCTACTGTGGAACATATACGACTAGGTATCTGCATGGAAAGCCAACGAGGCCTAACCAGACATGGATGGGCCGGGCCGATTGCAGAAAGGAAGAAGCCAATAGGGGCGCGCCAAGACGTACCCGATAAGAAAGTCCCAAAGATGGCAACCGACTCGAATAAGGTAGAATATGGTTGTAATCTAGTCCGTTATAATACGGATATAGAACAGGAATTATAATCCATACTTTGTATCCGAGTAGGACTCTCTTTTATAATCGCCATCCTCTGCTATATAAAGGGAGGGGCGGGGGAACATTGAAACACAATCTCATCAGCAATTAGTTAGCCACATATAATTCCAGAGCACAGGACTACGGTATTATTTCCTCCGCAAGAGCCTGAACCTGTATACATCCGGTGTCTTGTGCTACCATCGAGTTTGGATCCAGCGCCTAGCCCCCTTTTAATTATTGCCGACAACAAACGTCGACAACTGTTCCAGTCTTTTTATACCCTTGGTGGTTTTTCGCACTACAAGTGTTTGGCTTGACTATTCCAGTCTTCCTCGTTCAGTAGTCCTTTGGACTTTTAACGCATTTGTATTCTTCGTGCTTAATTACCTTTCAGGGTTTTTCGGAAACACCTTCGTTATAGATTTTGAGTTAAGGGGAGGTTTGTTGGAGATAACTCAATATCTCTAACTGTCATATCTTTTGATTCTATCCAAATAGGTTGTTAGTCTAAATCGTCTACAACTAGAACTCTTTGACTATATAAGCCAACCCCTTGTATTTGTAATCTTGAAGTGATATAGTGCATTGTTTCCCGTAGTTTTTTCCCGTAAGAGTTTTTTCACGTTAAATCTTTGTCTCTAATTTTATGTCATGCATCTATCCCTAACACCCGGCACCGGAAATGGAGGGTCGTTATCCGGAATGGTAGAACGCTTTGTCTGCCTTTCGTGTTTTAATTGCATGTTGCATCGGGCGCCTAGCGAGGACGGTGTTCTGTGGAGCGAATTAACTTGTCATTTTCTGGCTAAGTTGGACGGTCGCGCCTAGTGTTTTGCTAGTGAAAGCTTGCGATCTATGGCTTGTCTGTGCGTTAGTTAAGTGCATTGGATCTGCATTCAAGCGGTGTCATTTTCTGGCTTTGGCTCTCGCTCCGCCCGGAGGCCAATAATGCAGTTAATCTGATTGATGCACGTATTTCGTTCTTATCGCTTTCTGATTGTGATGATACCAAAGCTGTGGGCTTTTCCAGTGCCGTAAAGATAATGCGTGATTACGCGCCTTTAAACGTGGTTAGGTACGCTGGTCGATTGTGTACACAGCTGGAAAATTTACATCCAAACAAAGATGATTTCTCCAATATTCTGGAAGCAAAGGAAATATCAAACATCACAGGTATTATAGCTGACTAGTTAGATGCGCGTGCGTTGCAACGAAAACCCAAACTCTTCGCATGAACTCCCAAGGCATGCATTCGTCAAGGTTTTCCATGCTACACACACGCAGAACTGCCCCCCAACCCCTAGTGACAATGCCATAAACCTTTAGGAAAAAAAAACAATACTCAAGTATCCTGCAAGCTTTTCATACAATTCGTTCTCACAAAAATTCTTCATGAATCTCTGAATGCTTCTCATCCTTAAAATTAAGAAACTTCATTTTTCCCCACCGTCACCATGTCAACGTTTGTTCTTTTTGAGAAACAATAAATTAATTAACAAAAGAAAAACTGGTGATAAATTAATTAACAAAAGAAAACACTGGTGAAACAATACATTAATTAACAAAAGAAAACACTGGTAACAAAAGAAAACACTGGTGACAAAAGTCTACTCGTTTGAGATGATCTTTAACTTCAAGCAATGCATACTCTTCTGTGCCTTAGCCGATCGATTTCAGCTGTAACATCAGCTTCCTCCTTCCAAAATGATTTGGAAAATTTTCCTCCTACTTAGTATCTAAAATCTAAAGCAGCAACTACCATCAAATCACAAGGCTATGGCTGTTAAGAAATGTACATACTTCCTTTCCTCTTGAAGCTCATCTCTCTGCTTCCTCAAGTCATTGTGCTTCTTTGCGAGTGCAGACTCAACTTATTTGATTCACTTTCCCGAGACTGAATGTACTTTATTTTATTGAAATTTTTAGAACAGTAAGCTATGTTAAACAGCTAAAGTCCAGTTTTGTGTCATTAAATAGAAGGCAAATTCAGGTCAGACAAAGAGAAGCATATATGGGTTTATAAGCAGCTAAAATACAATGTTTTATATATGATACAACATGGAATAGAAATAAGAAATTACACATGGAAAATTGCAAGCCATAAACAAATCCACCACGGAATGAGAACTGTTTACTTTACATGCAGTCTGAAAAAAAAAGTAATACCTGTACAATCCAGCAACATCATTTAGTGTACCATCTTTGTTCATAACATTAAGAATTGGCAGCCCAAGCTTTCGAGCAATATGATAATCATTATGGTCATGTCCAGGGCTAATCTTCAGCACCCCTGTTCCAAATTCTGGATCCACATACTGTAAATCATAGAATCAATAGTTATTATTAACACGAGTCATGCAAAGTCTATTGAGGATAGAAAAGGACACTCTTCTTAAGGAACATATCATCTTTTACGGCCTAAGGAACAGTACACTGCCTCCCCTTAAGCATTCCCTTCAAATGCATCTAGATCAAATTTGATCCAATTTACAAAAGTAAGCCATTTTTTAGCCAGAGCAGAAACAACATGACTTCATATAAAAAATGTTTCGGATTTGGGCATCCAGAACATAACTCAACACCACAAACAAATCCCATGAAAAAGAACTTTCAGATACAAATAATTCAAGCACGGGTGTATTCTTAAATTGAACTCTGCATGGGGTCAAATGAGCTCACTGTATGGCTTCGTGGGTCCTGGTTACCTCTCCCATCATATCCTTGTCTGCCATTATATGCTTGTCTGCCCCATGCTTCTGCAATCCAATTGAAGATTCAAATGTTTCAGCTAAAAACAGTATACAAATTGATGGTAAAAATCTCGTGAATTTATTGAATTTGGAACCCACCCTCTTTGTATTGCAATCCTCTGACACAAGTTGCAACGAAAACATATACTCCATGCGACAAAAAGTTTATTTGCAAAAGCACTAACAGTGACAAATGTGGGCAGTTAAAGAGCAATGGCAAAGGTGAGTAATTAAAGAGCACTAACAGTGGCAAAGATGGATAATTAAAAAGCAGTGGCAAAGGTGGGTAATTTTGATGAAGTGACGTGGGAAGAAACTCTCATTTTATATAGTAAAGACATATATATATACACATATATACATATATATACATACACACATATATATTCCAGAATAGTACTCAAATAGGGATCATGTAATTGCATAGGACCTCCTCGAAAGATATGAAGCTCATCTTCCAAGTACATGTACTATAAGATTATTCATTTACTAAATAGATTTGTTCAAACATCTTCTCATCCATGTCACCATGCGTTGTGCTAAGTTGGAAATAGCTTTTCACCTTCTGATTCGTAAGAAAGCTTGACTTTGGATACTTCACCTCTCCCAAATTTTTCACACTGAATGTTTGTGGATCACAAGAAAGTGTAAGTACATCGATGGCCATAGGAAATGATCAAACAAAGCTCATAGCTCACTTAAATTCTGAAATATCAATAATGAAGTGGAATAGTATTTTTTTAAAAAAGGGAGATGTAGTTCATACTCGATGTGCTCTCGATGCGATTTAGGAGCACTTCCTTCTTGCTCGACAGTCTCAACTTGTGCATCCTCAAATATGCTTTGCATTCATAAACCTTTAATTTCTCCGACTAACCTTACATACATTGAGTGATATATATCATCTAATATAACCCAAACCGTACATTGAGTGCTAAAATTCTCATAAACATATCAAACAAAGTACACTTTTAGCAGTTGAGGTCATTTCTTATCCAACATAAATACAATTGTCAAGCAGGAATGTGAAAAAAATATAGACCAAAGAATTTAGAAGAGCATTGGCATAAGTTACCAAAAAAATTTGAGAAAGGGACTACTGGATCTAAGAAGCAGCCGTTGAAATACAGTCAGTTCACTTTCTCAAGTGAAATATATTAAAAACAAAATTGGATTTATAGTGAACAACATAGAGGAATAGTTATGCATAAAAATATTATGGGAAACAAAATTATCCATTGCAATTGACCAAAAGCAAGCATCACCATTTTACTCCTTTCAAGCATAAAACATGCAGCTCCCACCTTAGCAAGATCTTTAGAACTCACAAATCACATCATTATGCTCATATTCATTGCTAATCTGCATGACAACCGAGCGGCATCCCGCTTACGCACATTTACATATGTTTTGTCTAAGTTTTGCACCAACACAAAATAATTATTCAACCAAGCATCAAAACATAAAACTGATAAAAGAATAGTCCTGCATGATTTATCTTCCTTGCATTCCCTCTGGAATATCGGGAACACGAGGACTACTATCTGTTTATGAATCACCCATTTTAGAATTGTAGGCCACTTCCGTTGGAAAAAATCTTAACTCACATTATGTAGTTAAACTTATTCGTGTCATGTATGGCATAAAAAACTTAAGCTATTCTAGCAGATTCCTGTGCGATTGATTATTACATGATATGAGGTATCATATTCGTATGTAGAAGTTAAGTTATATCAACCGAACCCACACACCAGCTAAATTCAGCGTCATCGAAAATCCTTCATAGCACGTCAGAAACCTAATCCCTAAAGTAAACATATCAATGACTTGCTTTAGACCTGCTCGAGAATGAGATATGGATTTGGAAAGCAAAAGTAGCAAACTCACGACAACTTTGAGGTGATGACGAGAGAAGGTAATCTGAATCTATATCAAGCAACAACAACATGGAACAACCATATAGGGATTAATAGCACTCTGTAGGTTTGGTTAGCATTTTGAGAATTCAACACGAGACAATTAAAAGTATCATCCTTTGAATGAGCACGCCTGAATTATAATTAGAAAGAAATCTGAAGCAACTTGTTCAAAGATTTTTTTTGAAAAACAGCTAGGCCCAAGCTTAGAAGACCGTGCCAACAATTCACGAAACACTTTTTTTTAAAAGAACGGCGGTAACATCTCGAATCTGGATCATGCTCACCAACATTTGCTTTAATTTCCAAAGAATATTATTACATCCGGAGACCCGAATCTTTGCAAGGTTAAATACTTTTGCAATGCTGACTGATTGTTTTCCTTGTATTGGCTCACTCTCGCTAGCTGAATTTCTTATTACTGGTTATGGTTAGAAGCAATGCCCAAGGAATGTGCATTTAATCAAGTAGAACAGTTGTGCAGCTAACAAGGAAATTACACAGGAATATACAAGTATGCAACTACTCAAATAGAATTATTAGTCATGACACAACCTTTTAGAATAATACTATCGCCGTTCATATCTAATTTTAATTTATGCAAACTGAGCCTTACAAACAAATTTGTGTTGACATCCTCCTCTCTGAAAGAGATATCTTCAAAGATTTTTCTATCACAAGCTAATGATGGGATTTGTTATGTGTAAGGCCTAACCAGTCTGTGCATGCATATATATTGTACTCTTTGGTTTTTGGTAGTATTAAAACCTTTACACTCAAAAGGACAAGAGAAGAGTAGATTCATTTCTACAATCCATATGTAGTGGGCCAGACTTCACCATTAGCTCTACAACTTCATCAGAACTCTTTAATGCAGATGCCGCACAATCTAACAATGACCACCACATTTTTAAAAAAAATCTGTTCTTGAAGTGGTTCAATCAATGGACAAAACATAACTGCAAAAAGGAGATGCTACAACTCCCCTGTATCATTATTAAATCACTAACTGAAGCATAATTAATTAATTCACATCTTTATCCCCGCATCCTTTCCCACCAGCAGATGCAGATGAATGACTTTTATATAGAACCGTTCAGCAGATGCAAGCCACATGTGGACCATAGTATTGACGGCGTAGAAAGAAATGATAGTGAGGACAAGCGGTGTCACCAAATTGATCTAGTCATAGAGTTTTCAAAGCATATAACAATCGTTGGCAACTAAAGTGGGAAATTAATGCAATATATCGAAATGAAACAATGAGAGAACTTTGTTTTACCAACTAACATTGGGTGACACCATGATTAAGAAAATATCTTGTTGCAACAACTCTCCCAAAGATATTTAGATCAAAGGTCAATCCAACAACTTTTAGAAGTATAATGTACCTTTCTTGGCTTGCAGAATATCTAATGTAGAATTCGGTTCTAGTAAACTATGCAATAAGGATCGAGTCCGGGCACGAAGCAATTACAACATCTTTTACGCCATACATGATGTTCTTAGAAGTTGGGATAGCTTCAATCGTCGATAACCTCGATCTTTTACGCTAAGAACCATGTATGTTTAAAAACAACCTCGGGCGCAACTACATCGGACTTATTCCAATAGCAAATAATATCTTGAAGATTCATAATTGTACTAACAAACTTGCCAACATCATTACTATATGCTTCTATTCGGTTAGCTCATACACATTTGCAGCTCTCTAGGTGTGAAATTTGTGGTATATGGTTGCAATGAAACCTTGCTCCTGAAGGAATTCAAAGCTAACTTGGATTTTGGCTTTAGATTTCTCTCTCTTTTTTTGGGCTATATATACTCCATGAGGCAGAAAAAATAGCCTATCGATTTAGAATCTTAAGGTGTACATAGATTACGACCTAGAAACCCTAAGGCACATGGTGCATCCCGAGTTTGGTTTCCATTTGGCATAGTCATCGGATGTAGAACATAACAACAAGAATATGAAACATTGTGGGGGGCCTCTTCGCCGCCGCCGCCCTCTCGATCATGGCTCACACCGGCTTGAAGATGGCGTGGATCGATTATGCCCAGATCCGAATAGGTCCGAAAATCCAATCAATTCCAACATCCAGTAGAAACAGAAAGAAAAAGTCAAGCACATTCGAGGAAGGAATGGAAGCTGGTTTGGGGGCGAGGTCACCGGATCGAAGGTCTCGCTCGCCTTGGCGTCACGCGTGGCTTCTTCCTCCTCCATCGAAGAATGCCTCCTCATGCTCCCGCGCGGATCATCGCTGCCTCGCAGCGCACCATGGCTTTCGGCTCTGAAGAGGAGGAGGAGGAGGTGGTGATGGTGATGGTGAGGTGAGGTGGTGCTCGGCGGTGTTAGCGGTTTGGTCGGGGAGGAGAGAGAGAGGTCGTGGGCGCCGGAGAGGCGGAGAAACCTTCGGTCGAGGATTGCCATGGCGGTGCCGTTAAATGGTGGGGTTCGGGTCGGGATGGGGGTGGGGGACGGGGTTAGGGTTTGAAGCGGAGGAAGCGGTGAGGCATGGGGACGGGGGAGGAGGGGAAAAGAGGAGGGGGTGTGCGAGGAGATCGGCGGTGCCTAAATGAGAGTGAGTAGGGGGTGTTGTTAATGACAGAGGGGTCCGTGGAAGAATGGACCGCCACCAACTGCTGCTTTATAATAGTAGAGAAATGGTAATGGTGCACTGCGTATGCTGATACGCTTGGTGGCTTCTCCGAATGTATGCGCTGAAGTCATTACTTTTCTAGCTCTATAGCAAAATTTCTTTTTTCAAATTTAACCCTTTTATGAATGTAATTATAAAAATAACTTAATCTCTAACCGTGAAAACGCCGAAATGTGATATATATCATCTTCTGCGCTCTAACACCGCGAAACCACCTACTACGGTCTAGGACCACGACAGCTTTAGTGACTTGCCATGCTCTTAAAGCGTGATAGGTGCTTCCGCGATATGGGAGTGTTAGAAGGCGACACGTATCACCTTCTAACACTTCCGTGGTCTAGGGCGAGACTATTTTTACAATTGTATTCGCAAAGGCCAGATTTAAAAAAAAAAATCACACACGGGGTTAGAAAAGCAATGATTTCCGGCATAATTGTAGAGATTCAAGTCCAACTAAATAAGGAAACGAGAATGTCAGCCAAGATAACTAATTCAGGGCTAAAGACTCAAAAAGTAAGTTCAACAAATGGTAACCGACAAAGAATTGGTCAGGCCGTGCAAGCCGAAATACCCAATCTGTTGCCGCTTCTTACAAAAACAAGAGTACCTGTTGAGCATGGAACTCAGCTAGATTATGCTAATTAGGTTTTTTGTTCTTTTGTAATTAATCTCTTAGTTTGGTCATATATTCAGTTGAGACGAATCAAGGCTTCAGACTTCAATCCTAATAATTACAAGTTCATCTTAAATTATCAACAAAGAGGTCAAGTGTCTCCCAGTACCACAACACATACACTGCCATTTCTTGTATCAGCTAACCGCCAGACGCTCCAGAACTTCTTCTCTTGGACCAATGCAACCAGTGGCCAAAACCATCGAGCAACACATTTTATCTTCCCATGAAACAATACCGCAGATACTAAGACCATCAGTCATCAGGATAGGAAATGAGTTAAAGAGGTCATACAAGATAGATAAACCCGACTTGCACAACTGTAAATCAAAGGGATTTAAGCACTAGTACACTCGACTCTGTCGATCATCAATTTACAACAGAGATATGAATTTTCCGAATGCTGACAATATGTACAAGTACCATAAGGTTAAACATGGTGTGTCTTGTCGAGCGCCGATAAGTGGCAACTCAAATGTTACCAGGGACCTGTCAATGTTCTTTGTAGGCAGCGTTTCTTTTGCCCGTACGGATTGTCGATCACTTCCAGGACCTGTTTGCACCAAATCACATAGTAATCATTACCAAACAAGACAAGAAAGAATTACATGTACACTCACGTAGAAGAGATTTTCATAAGAGGTATAGAACATAAACAAACTGCACAGTTGGTGGATCATAAAGAGGAACTCTACTAAATAAAACTCCACCAATGCAGTGACTGCATGTGGCTAAGACTTTGCACACACATGCAAGGGGCAGCCATGTGCCATGCTGCCATTTAACCTGCTATTCACAACAGAATTTTGAATAAGTCAAGGCCCAGTAGCAAAACAACTGGGCCACCATAGTAACTATGACTATGATGCAATAAAGAGAAGTTTCCAACAAGAACTGAATATATGGCCCATGTACTGCTACTTGTGATCAACCAAAACAAACACGTGTGTGACAACAGTTCCAAATCTTTGTTCCAGTAAGCAACTTACTATATGTACCGAATCTTCTTTCTGAAATAAGTTTTCAAGTTACATGGGATATCCCAAAAAAGTGACCAAAAACAAACACTGCTGTAGAAGCATACGCTGTAAGCTATAATATATTACAAATGAAACAGTAAGATTTTATTTTTACTACCCTACCTCATTTAAAGCAGAAGACAAGTTTACAGGAAAAAAGAAAAAGAAAAAAGGCCAAAAGTTCACAAAGATATGATGAAAAGAAAGAAATCATTTGGCAAAATTACTGCATTCATGGCATCACACCATCCCAAAGTACATAGGAAAGACAAAAATACCATTTAGTGTGGACAAGGATTACATTAACATTAAAGATTTCCAAGGATGGCTGTGATACTTTTTCTCAGTCAGTACAAAGACAAAAGATAACAGGGTTCAGCTAGTAACATTGCCAACATTGTTCGTCGCCCGATGACCACATGAATGGAAATTCCTGTTCCAATTCCATTCATTAGGTTTAAAAAAAAAACTTCACTCTGTTTCAGTCAGCTGCTTCCTCTGTATTTTGATTCCAAGCAAAAAAGTGTGTTACGTGTTGCTTTGGTTAAATTATAATCAGAAATACGTATTTAAATCCCCACTCAATAGGGTAACTTTATTAACGACATCTCGCATGGTGCTTCACCACCTTCCCCAACTAGAGTTGCCTCCTCCATCATCATAACCTAAACCTCACAATCGTCACAGCAACCGGTATGGCAATAAATACCTTGCTGCCGCCACCTCCATAAACATGCTCACCCTCGTTAGCACTCGCATCATAATCTGCTCTCTCTTTAACATCATCAAGAAAGACTGTTCTCTGTCAGGTTCACAAATCACAACAAAATCATCCATTACACCTATGGACTTCTGGTGCAAAACAAGGGCAAAAGGCCTCAACTACCTCCAGTGTGCAAGGTGCTTGCTTGTATAGATGCATTTGCCTAAAGTGCAGTAATTTTGGAGTTCTAGAGATGGGAAAGTAATAGTCTAGCTCTTGGGTTAATGAAACAAAGCTTAATTCACTTAAGGTCAACCATAATCTAATACGCAATTGGACCTGAGGACATCCCCTCAAAAGCATTTAAGCTACCTGTATCAAAGATTTATGTTCGAGCTGTATTTAAGAATCAGATGACATGGTTGGAGCTTTTTTAAAAGTAAAATTCGACTCAAGGATTTTACAGCTATGAATCACTGCACTAGCTACTCAAAAAGTTATACCTAGAATAGAATTAGAATACCCATTATCAGTGGCCCTGTTGATACTGTTATGAATAGCACTCGTAATTAAATTGAGGCCAATGGGCCGGTATATATACATGTATAAGATGATATAGAAGGAAAGTCTATATAAGGCAATATTTATACAAGGCAAACAATCTCTATACAAGGCAATTAGCAATCTCATATATAAGGTAACAAAGATAATGTTTAACACTCCCCCCTCAAACTCATGGTGGATCAACAACACTGAGTTTAGAGAGATAAAAACTGTGCTGAGCTCTAGTTTGTGTCTTCGTGAATAAGTCTGCCAAGTGAAGCTCTGAAGGCACATACTGAAGAGCCACAACCTGATCCCGTATCTGTGTATGCATGCGGAAAGCATCAATGCCAATATGCTTGGTGAGCTCATGCTTCATTGGATCTCGAGCAATGCTAATGGCACCTGTACTGTTAGATAAAAGAGGAGTAGGTGTAGAAATAAAAACACCAAAATCCTCAAATAGCCACCGTAGCCAAGTAACCTCTGCTGTCAAAAGAGCCATAGCTCGCAACTCAGCCTCAAGACTGGAACAAGAAACTGTTATCTGTTTCTTAGTCTTCCAAGTAATGAGAGTGATGAGGACATCCCAATCATGGATACGATCGCTGCCCTTTCTCTCCAGGCGACACCTTTGTCCCCGACCTACGGTGTTTCGGCCGCTACTTCGTCTACATCGTATGGAGAGCTTAATCCAGAAGCACGGCCTTTCCATCCACCTTTGCTAGACCGGCACATTGAGACCACTCACCAAGGACAGCCCACATGCCAAGGAAGACCCACGTTGAAGCCCAATTCGTCGCCGAGTCCGGTTCGGCCATCCAGCAGCATATCAACTTCAAACCGGCGTATCTCGGGCCCCCGAACTCTGTTTTCGATGTACGACCACTCGTTTGAAAGCTTAGGAGACAAGCTTTCTAATGGGCTTGGTCCCACGGCCAAATTCCTTGAGGAGTGACGGGAAATCACAGAAGATTCTCACAGACCAGAACTTCAGGGTGCTGCGCCACCTTTCTTTTGGGCCCAAGGCCCATGTATCCTTAGGGTTTGGTGGTGCTAGCCGCCGCCCATGGTTTGGGCGCCCCTTTGGCCGCCGCCCCTAGCGTGGGTGCCCCTCTATATATGGTTGCCACCTTTGTACGTTGTTGAGAGGTTTTGTTGTGTGTGGTAGACCCACTTGTGAGTCCCTCCTCGTCTTGTGTGTCGACTAGACCATCCAACATGAGAAACAGAACCTCAACTTTGTTCGTAACTTTTGGTTAATCCAAGTTTCAGATTGCTTCTCATTTATTCTTGCATGTTCCTCGATTGTTAGCAGGGATAAGGATCTATCGCGTTTGGACGTGGTTGATCGACTTCAGTTGGTGGTGTTGCGATTGTTGGTTCCCTTCCTCGCTGGTTGGAAGCTAAGATTACAAGTTCAGCAACTCCCAAATCGATGTATCGTTCTCATCAGAAGATCGGGCACCCCATGTGCCCCGTGTGCGCATCAGAGAGAACCACCAAGAAAAACACAATAAGTAGAAAGAGACCAACGATCAGAATGATCACTAGCCCAGGTAGCATCAGAGTATGCTTGAAGCTAGATAGAGCTAGAGCGAGAAAAGAAAAGACGGCAAGAGATAGTTCCACGAAGATATCATAGAACACGAAGATGACTATAGTGGAGCTGAGTAGGGTGAAACAAACTGACTCAAGATATGAACTGGATATGAAATGTCAGGACGAGTGACAACAAGGTAGCGATAGCGAGTAGGATCCTTAAGAGGTTCACCATCAGTAGGTCGAAGGTGAACATTGAGCTCCATAGGAGTATTGGCTGTGCACTTATCAGTGAGAAAAGCACGATCAAGAAGATCCTGAATATACTTCTCTTGGGATAGAAAGAAGCCCTCATGTGTAGAAGAGACCTCAATCCCAAGAGAGTAGCGAAGAGGACCCAGATCAGACATAAGAAATTGCTCACTGAGACATGCCTTCACAAAGGCAATATACTGATAATCATCTCCAGTAATGATCATATTATCAACATAGAAAAGAAGAGCCCGTTCACGAGGTGAAGTGTGAACAAAGAGAGCAGGATCACAATTGACGAGGGTTGAAACTTCCGACAGTCAAACTTACGGTCAACAGGGGCCCCAAGCTCGAGCTCGGAGTGGCATCGCCGACCAAGACTGGGTTCGCGGACTCCTCACGACC
Source organism: Guadua angustifolia (assembly GCA_036346375.1). Lineage (NCBI taxonomy): Eukaryota > Viridiplantae > Streptophyta > Magnoliopsida > Poales > Poaceae > Guadua > Guadua angustifolia. Next base: position 31,442,389 of record CM070514.1, on the reverse strand, counting down.
CGAGCTCGAGATCGTCAAGACCTCATGATCGAGGGCAAGCGTTCGGCTCGGCTCGAGAGGACTAGCTCGGGACGAGCACGCGCCCGTGGCGGTTACAGATCCATGAATCACGAGTCAAAGGTCATGGGCGGCATAATCGGGGCAGTTACAACCTTCTTCATGTCGTGCGAGACCATGATCTCCGGGAATCTCTCCCGGCCGTTTCGGGGAACGTTAGAAGGATATAAGGCCTCGCAAGGCATGTAAACAGGGGAGGGTCACCGGCAATAGGCCAATAGACATCAACAGGGCACTCAAGCCCAAGCTGTAATCATCTCTTTGTACGCACAATTAGTTAATTCCTCCGCCTCCGGAGAAGACTGGACGTAGAGCTATTACCCGCCTAGGGGGCTCGAACCAGTATAACTTGTTGTGTCATGTTCTCTATCGTCTTCCTCCGACCTCTACGCGCAAGCGAAACCTTGGTGAGCAAGGTCCGAATTGGGTCCCTTACACACTAACACCCTCTTCACTTTTGCGGTCGAGCGATCCGATCGTCGGCAGTGGCGCCCAAGTGGGGCCGATGGCTTCGCTTCATCCGAAGGTGCGAAGATCGATCTCGAAGCATGGCGATCCGATGGGATCCATTAAATCTGCTCGAGCTCGCACGCGGTTCCCACGCCACGATGACTCCACGCCTTGTTTTCGCCTCGGTAGGTTTGTTTGAGCAATCCTTCGACGAGGAGGAGAAACCACTGGATCATGTGCTTCGATGGCTCAAGATCCCTCGCGCGCCGGGCCGAATTTTATTCTCACCCCACGCGCCCGAGCTAAGGTATGTGGTTCGTTTGGGTTCTCGGCACTAACAATGTTGCGAGTATGAAGCTCTCTCGTGGGTCTTCGAGTTCGCAAGGCACTAAGCGCGCGTCGGTGATAGCCAAAGGCGACTCGGCTCCACGGTCAACTAGTTCAAGAAGACCACCAGGCGCATGAGACTCGATGGCCAAAGTATCTCGCCGAGGCGCTGAAGTGGAGATAGTTCCGAACACTCGAACTCGTGCATGCACCGGAAAAGCAACCCCAAAGACGGATCTCTGTCCAACCTCGGCTCGTCCGATGACGCGATTCCTCCAAAGGCGTCGTCACGGAGACCATGGCGTCGCCATCAATTTCGACGAGGAGGTAAGGCCTTTGTCGAGCACACTCTTCTTCGGGGCGATGGTCGGTGAGGTCTTCCGCGGGGTTCTGGCGCCAAGCTGCGCTTCAGGATGCTCGTGACATCGCCCGTGCACGCCGAGCTCGCCCGGTTCCATGCTCGGAACCCGCTGCGTACTCGAACCGTCCGCCCGCTTAGCCCTTCTCGACACGGGGCTCGTCATCCTCGGTCCTTTCCACAAGCCGTCGGGGTAAGAAGTTCTTGTTCGTCGCCATCGGCGCATTCACGAAAATGGAGCGAGGCCGAGCCCGTCTCGACCATCGCGGCTCGGCGGCCGTTCGTTCTTTTTTCGCTTATTCGTGGTCACCGGGAATATTGCGAGACATAAACAACAAAGTATGCTATGCTTCGCGGCCCATCCGCAGCGAGCAATGGAAGCGATGGAAGCGCCAACGGACGGATCATCCAAGGCGTCAAGACGCGAGTATCAGATGAGCTCGAATGACACGGCCAGACCTAGGTGGACGAACTTCCCACCGTCTTATGGTTTATTCGTACCCTTGTCGGTAGGGCGGCCAGGTCTACACCCGCCGGCTTGTGTTTGGTACCAGAGCCGCCCCGCCTCCGGAGGTCACGCTTAGGCTTTGCGAAGTCGACTTGGTCGACCAAGTCGACCTCGAAACACGAACGGTCTCTCGACCTCACCTCGCAGAAGAAGTAAGATGCCATGCCTTCGCTACGATCAACGCACTACCTGCAATCTCTACGCAGACATGCGTCCCGATCGGTACGACCTAGGAAGCTCCTTGTTGGGGACTTAGCCCTGAGTCGGATTCAGGCTTCGTCCAACACCAACGAGTTATCCCGGTGGGAGGGCCTATAGAGTTGTTTTAACAGATCGCACGGGCTTACTGGCTAGTGTTGCCCGTGGCGAGAGCTCTCTAGCTCGTGGAACATGGGCCACTTCACAAATTCTATCGTAACCCCTTTATCTCACATTTCAATAAAGTTGTTGTTCAATTATCATGTTTGGCCTTTGCGCCTCATTTTGTTCGTCATTTTGTGTTTGCCCGAGTTCGGGGCTTCTTTGAGTCCGACCTAAGGACGAGCGCGCTTGCTCTTGGCCCAGGCGTCGGGGGCTTAAAACTTCACCCCCAGGGGTCGAACTACTTGTAAGCCGAATCACTTCGCATCGACGTTCCCCCTGCGCCAGGGTTCGAACTAAGCCTGTGCGGGTCCAACGAGCAAGGCGCAAAGTCGGGACTCGTGCGGCTCGCCAAAGCAACGATCCTATTACTCTCAAGCCTAAGTTTTTCCCCGTGTGCCCATGCTATGCTCCCTATGGGTTTTTTCTCGATCTTGCAGGTCATGGTCTCTCTGGTCTCATCTTGCACCCAAGGTCGGTGTCGCTCGACCTTGAGCCCAACGGGCATGGCGTAAAAGGCTAAGTACACGATTGGGAAAAATTTCTTGATCGGAGAAATGAGTAACGCCTTTATCTCCAATTTCAAGAAGGCCTTTTATTCAACGAATCACGATGGTTTTGCATTCTTTCTTTTTTAAATTTAAATGCGGGTTCGAGGCTTTTACGAATCCGACCAACGTCTTGAGTGCTCTTGGTCTTAGGCTCGAATGTCGTGAGCTTAAAATTCATCCCCGTGGTCGAGCCGCTCATAGCGAATCTCTTCGCCTCGGCTTCCCTGTGCTGGGGGTCGAATCTAGCTTAGATTCGACAATCCACGAGCAAAGCATAAGTCGTGGTCGGGATTCGAGAGTCTCACCTAGGAGGCGGCCTCGGCAGGTTGTGTCGAGGGTTGGAGGCCTCTGTGATCGCGCCCAAGGTCGGCCTTTGCTCGACCTTGGCGAGAACGGGGCAGTAAGGGTATACTCCCTCAAAGAGAGGCTAAGTGCTCAATGAAAACTTTTGCCTGGCGGGAACAACTCAGCACAAATTATTTTGACAAAGACGGCTTTGTCTGTTAACCTTTGTCTTACAAAACTCTATGTGCAACTTGTGTTTTGCTAACCCTATCTACAGATCGGCCCGTATTCTCGACAAGCTTCTCTCGCTCACGTTCGGCGGGCTTGGCCTCAAGGTCGATGGCTCACCTCGGAGTTGAAGGGCCGTTGGTCGAGTCGAGGCGCGGTGGCGTTCGCCTTGAAGCTGGGCGAGGACTCTTCGCCGCTTTGGCCGCTCGATCCGGCTTCTCCTCGAGCTCCTTAGCTCGGCCTCGAGCTTAGCACGGTGGTCAATGCCGTCTTCTTTTCTCCGCCTTGGTTTGCTCGACCTCAAGCGCTTAGGCGGTCGCGACACTCCTCCGGGTGGGATCTTCAACAAGACTATTCTCGGCCTTCCTTCATGGAGACCTCGCTTGGATCTTCAACAAGACCTCTCATACGACCTCGGCATCATGCGGTAGACTTCATGTCGTGGTCGCCCGATCTCCGAGGTCGGGACGACCATAGCGGCGCGGACTGGCGGTCTCGTCTGCAAGCATGGAGCGCTTATGGGTGCCATCTTCGGAGGAGGCCTTGGCGGGGAAGGTGTTAGCCTCGGCGGCCGGTGACATCGACTTCGTCTTCATCGGCCGTTCGTGAGGTTTCGTCGCACTGGGCCATCGACACCTTGACGGACTTCATGGCCGTGACTCGATTCAGGGCCCGCATGGATGCGCCCCGCCCGAGCAAACGACGCAAGACCATCCCAAAGGTGGTCCCTCCTCTTCGGACTCGGGCTCATCCCGGGCAGCGGGTGTTGTCGACGGGCGAGCATTGAGCTCGGGGCTCAAGGTCTGTGTGATGGAGGAAAGACTATAAAGCTAAGCGAGAAAAAGCGCAAGCGAGAAAGAAAGATAGGTACAGGTCACCGACCTTTGTCTCGCAAAGGGTCGGGTATCTCGGTGTCCCAGGGTGTGGCGGCATCCTTCGTCGGATACCCGAGCTTGGGGACCCTAGGCTGCGATGGCTCCAGGTCATTCGGTGCGGAAGGATCGGAACCCTGGGTCCCCAAGGGCTCGAGCTCTGGCGGACTCGAGGCCAAGCACGCCTCTTTGCAAAAGGAAAGAAGATGCCAAAAAAAAAAAAAGAAGATCTGCAAGAAACTAACAAACTCGGGGCTCGACCATGAGAAGCCAGCCACAAGACGGTCGCCCGCTCGACGTCGGCTTCCTTGGAGTCGATCGTCGACTCTGTCGGCAAAGGCGACCTCTTGCCGCTTTTTTTCGCCCTTGTTCGACCAGTAGCGGCAACATTCTCCCCACAGATCGAAGCGGTGGTCTATTTGGCATACCGGGATTGCCGGTGTCCATTATCGAGCCCCTTTACGGTCTCCGCTCGACCTCGACCTTGGGCCCTGGGAAGCCGGAAGATCGTTTCTTCCATCCAAGACGGGAGGCTCGAGGTCGTCCCGAGCACCTTGTTCCGACCTTGAGCCTCGGGGGCTAGCTGACGAGGGTTGAAACTTCCGACAGTCAAACTTACGGTCAACAGGGGGCCCCAAGCTCGAGCTCGGGAGTGGCATCGCCGACCAAGACCTGGGTTGCGCGGACTCCTCACGACCAGAGCTCGAGATCGTCAAGACCTCATGATCGAGGGCAAGCGTTCGGCTCGGCTCGAGAGGACTAGCTCGGGACGAGCCGCGCTGCATGGCGGTTACGAGATCCATGAATGCGTGGAGTCAAAGGTTGTCATGGGCGGCATAATCGGGGCAGTTACAACCTTCTTCATGTCGTGCGAGACCATGATCTCCGGGAATCTCTCCCGGCCGTTTCGGGGAACGTTAGAAGGATATAAGGCCTCGCAAGGCATGTACACAAGGAAGGGTGACCGGCAATAGGCCAATAGACATCAACAGGGCACTCAAGCCCAAGCTGTAATCATCTCTTTGTACGCACAATTAGTTAATTCCTCCGCCTCCGGAGAAGACTGGACGTAGAGCTATTACCCGCCTAGGGGGCTCGAACCAGTATAACTCGTTGTGTCATGTTCTCTGTCATCTTCCTCCGACCTCTACGCTGCAAACGCAAACCTTCGGTGAGCAAGGTCCGAATTGGGTCCCTTACACACTAACACCCCTCTTCACTTTTGCGGTCAGGCGATCCCGATCGTCGACAACAATCACTAGCAGAAAAGCCAGCAGCAGTGACCATAGAAGAAAACGCTCAAACTAGGCATGAAGGGCTTGCTTGAGCCCATAAAGAGAGCGATGAAACCGACAAATCATGCCCTCAAGAACAGAATAACCCGGTGGTGGCTGCATAAGGACCTCCTCACGTAGCTCGCCATTAAGAAAGGCATTCTTGACCATAGTCACAGGGTTCGGAGTTGATGGCGCGTTCCGCGACCCCGGGATGTCGTCCCAAATCGAGGATCGGGGTCGAGCTAGGTCGATGTCCCGTTTCCGCCTAGGTCGCGGCTCCGCTACAGCAGGAAAATACGATGGATCGATGCGCGGTATTGGAAAACAAGGGAGAGGATAGGAAGGCAAAACGATGGAGCTTGCCATTGCTGAGATGTGGGAGGCAGCCGGCGTTGAAGAAGAGTACCTGCAACCAAAGAACAAAGACACCGCGACTTGGGGAGCATGAGCAGCCAAAGTAAAATTGACCCATCTTCAACAAAACTGAGATCATAGAAGAGAAGAGGAGGCCATGGGTCATCGATTTTACAAATCCTTGGTGAGAGGAGTTGGCCGTGATGGTGATTTGTGGCCGTTGGCAGGTTGTCTGGAGCAGAGAGAAGGCGACTCAACAAAAGCGAGATCATAGAAGAGAAGAGAGGCCATGGGTCATCGATTTTACAAATCCACAGTAGAGAGTTGGCCGTGAGGTGATTTGTGGCCGTGGACGAGGTTGTCTCGAGCAGAGAGAAGGCGAAGATAGAAGCCAGAGCGGTATGTATACACGACTCGTGGGAAGCGAGTAAGGTGTTACGTTAGGGTTAAGTTAGTGGGTAGTGGGCTGAATGGGCTACCATATGCAGCCCAACTTATGTTTTCTTGTTTTTCTTTCTTTTTTATTACTTTGTATTGAACTCCGGCAGCTACTAATTCATGGCGTATCAAAGCTCATCGACCCGGGTCATCGACCCATATGTCTCGGGGTCTCGAGGTCACGTACCAAATCCTCGATTCTCGTCCCAAAGGGGTATACCCCCTTCGTACCATATTTTTTTCAAGTGTCGACCCACGTCCCGCGACCCCGTTCCTCCACCCTGTCGACCCGAGAACTTTGTGACTATGTTCTTGACATCAAGCTGAGAGATAGACCACTCGCATATGAGCCACAGGAGCAAAAGTCTCATCATAATCACGACCATACTCCTGTTGAAAACCACATGCCACGAGACGAGTCAAGAGAACCATCAGAGCAAGTCTTTAACTTTATAGACCCATTTGCATGTAATGGGACAGACACATGAAGAAAGGGGCACAAGATCCCACGTGCCACTGCGCTTAAGGGCAGCAAGCTCCTCTGCCATCGCATGCTGCCATTCCTGATGAATAATAGCATCGCGATAAGAAGTCGGCTCGGCAAGAACAGCACCAGCAAAGCCAAGACGCTCAGGAGGCCGAATAGACTAACGATCACGAAGAGCGTAGCGAGGAGACACTGAAGAAGGTGACTTAACAGGAGAAGATGACACATCAAAAGAATCCTCAACTCGCGGACGACGAGTATAGTATAGAGGATAAGAAGGAACAATGTTAGAAGAAATAGCTAGAGGAGGCACGGGAGGTGAAGACTCTTGTGGAGAGGGCGAAGCGAAGGAGACGCCAACCATGAAGGAAAAGTGACAACTGGAGTGTTAGGAAAAGTCAGGAAAGAAAGTGGCTCAACAAGCGATGCTGAAGTGGAAGAAGGACGAGGGTAGAAGGGACGAGACTCATCAAAAGTAACATCCCGGGAGATCCGCATCCGTTGACCAACAGGATCCCAATAATGATAGCCCTTATGCTCAGCACTATAGCCCAGAGAAACACACTCAACAGACTAGGTGATCAGCTTGGTGCGTTTATGAGGTGCAAGGAGAACATAGCACACACACCCAAAGAGGCGAAGAAAAGTAATCAGGAGGCATGCCACAAAGACGCTCCACCGGAATCTCACCCTGAAGAGCAGAAGAAGGCTGAATATTAATCAAGTAAGTGGCAGTGGAAACAGCTTCAGCCCAAAAGTGAGGTAGAACAGCAGAAGCAAGTAAAAGAGCACGAGCTGTCTCAAGAAGATGACGATGCTTGCGCTCAGCCACACCATTCTAAGCATGAACACCAGGATAGGAAAACTGAGAAAGAGTGCCCTACGTAGCAAGAAAAGCACGAATGGCTCCTGACATATGCTCCCCTGCTGAGTCAACATGAAGAACTCGAAAGGGAGAGTTAAACTGAGTACGGATCATAGTGGCAAAATTCTTATAGATAGATAAACCTCACTACGAGAGGACATATAATATATCTAAGTGTGACGAGAGAAATCATCTATAAAAAGAATATTGAAATCATCTATAAAAAGAATATAATATTTATGATCCCCTTTTGAAACAAAAGAAGCCGGACTCCAAACATCAGAATGAACAAGATCAAAGGGACGCTGGGATGCAAACTCACTGGAAGGATATGGGAGTTGTAGCTATTTACCAAGCTTACAACATGCACAGTCTAAAGAGGTATTACCAGAGACAGATTCTAAAAGGCCACAATGAACTAAAGAGGACAGACGTGACCCACAAAGATGCCCTAACCAATGATGCCACTGAGCAAATGACCCCGGTAAAAGACGCAACGGAGGCGAAAGCAATGGAGGAGATTGAGAGACTGGCAGAGGTAGCGGAAGGAAGACGAAGGTAGTCAAACTCTTAGAGGCGCTAAGAATCACGGCGGCGAGGGCCAGTACCAACCAAAGATCACATCCGGCGATCCTGAACACAACAAGAGTCAGAATCAAGGATAACACGACAGCCATGATTAGTGAGCTGGCCAGCAGATATGAGCTGCATAGTCAGTTTGGAAACATGAGAAACAGCAAGAACATGAAAAGAGGAAGACAAAAGAGTGCCTCATCTTGCAACAAAAAGAGAAGTACCATCTGCGGTTTGCATAGTGATAGGAGTAGCAAGAGGACTAATGGAATGGAGACTCGTATGATCAGATGTCATATGAAAAGAAACTCCAGAGTCAAGAATTCATGGTGTGATACCTGATGAGGAGGAAGGTGGTCTCTCACTGGAAGACTGAGTAGCAGAACCTGCAGGTGTAGAGGCAGCCATGTGACGTAGTAGCGTAAGAATCTCCTGAGTAGAATCAGGACCACCAGAGGTCTGGTAAGGGGAGGCGCCTAGAAGTCCAATGCCCTTAGAAGAGCGTCCACCTCGATGAGCAAGATCCTTTTTCTTCCAGTAGCAGAATTGCTCCATATGTCCGTTCTTGTTGCAGTAGGTGCAGTGAAGCCCTTCACCCTCAGTAGCCGACATTGGGGTAGACGCCACTAGTGAAGGAGCACGAGGCATCGCCAGGACTGAAAAAGATATGAGCGGGCCCGCACCACGAAGACAAGTCTCCTCAGTACGAATAGCTGCAAGGGTCTCCAATAAGGTCATACGAGGATGGCGAGCAAGCAGCTAGGCACGAATCCGCTCAAATTCAGCTCGAAGACGTGTTAAGAAGTCGTAGATGCAACGAAACTCCAAATGAGAGTGCTGACATTAGCAACACTGACAGGTGCGACAAACCTCCAGTTCAAGAGAATCAAGCTGACGCCACACCGAGGACAGTTGTGCATAGAACTCATCCACAGTAGAATCACCTTACTACAGCGATTGCTCCTGTCGCACGACAAGGTATAAAGAATCACTAGTAGGCTCACAGCGGTCACGAAGATGCGCCCATATCAGCTGTGCCGAAGACAAACCAACAATATCACCAGTGAGATGCACCTCCACGCTAGCAACTAGAATAGCACAGGCACGAGCATCTTCATCAATCCATATCTTGTATGCAGTAAATTGAGTCTGAAAAGACTCTATAGCATCAGTATAGTCATCGGAAGCCTTCTGTTGAGCAACATCATTAGCCTCCTTAGGAATAACAGGCGCTTCAGAGGGAGCAGGACGAGGCGGACATATAACTCGCCAGTAAGAAACTCCCACAAACGCTAACCACGCATATGAAGGCACATATGAAGAACCTAGTCTCGATAATTAAGACCATCGAAAATAACCGGGCAACAAGGAGCAGAGACGGGGCCCGAAGAAAAACTTGCAGATGATGACATTTTTTTTCATCAAAACCTTTTAACTCCAGTTAAATCCGATCGGTTGGATTCCAACTGACAGCCATTCGGTCAAAAAGGCAACACTAGCAACTGGACTCAGTCAAAGATGAGCAATCGGCTAGAAGCGGCGAGCAAAGCGGTGGTCGTCCACGGTGGCGAGGAGTCGAGCTTAGCGGTGGCGGCGATTCTGAGGCCTCGCGGTGGGGTGTCGACGGCGAAGATCGCCGGGCTTGGTCGACGAGGCGGACGGAGGCCTAAAGTGAAGACAGAGACTTTGGAGAAAATCGGCGACGTCCGAGAGAGCGCGCAAGGAGGGGTGCGAGGGCATCGGGAAGACACCAATGAGGATCTGACATTGTGTCGATGGCCAAGGAAGACAGCGTCGGCGCATGGATCCGGAGCAGCTGGGCGTTGCAGCGACGTTAGGTACAGACGGCGCCGACCGAGCCAACCGAGCGACTCGGAGGCCGACACCAGGCTCGACAGTCAACGGGAAAAAAAGCCGAGATGAAGAAAAGCCGACGAGAAGAGATGCAAACGGGAGGAGCCGGCCAAGCAAGGTTGACGCAAGTGCAACGTCAGGTAGAAAACCCTAAACCTAAGCCTGGTTTTGATACCATGTTATGAATAACACTTGTATTCAATATGAGGCCAATGGGCCAATACACACACACACAAGAGGGTATAGAGGGAAGCCTATATAAGGCAATCTCTATACAAGGCAGCTAGCAATTTCATATATAAGGTAACAAGGATACTGTCCCATGACACTTCCTGGTCACTAGCAGAGCTAGAAGTTCACACTATGGTCCCTAATGCACATGGATATTGAAGTGGGGTCCCTCCTTTAAACAAATAATGATTTCATGCTTACATATAATCATACAACTAGTAGAAAATTTTCTTCACAATTCAATGGGATCTTGTGCCCTCACAGGACAACACATCCCTTGATCTCTCTTTCTAGCAGTTGAACACCGATAGACTTTTTGCACAACATCCAATCCAACTCTAGGAGAAACAGATGGAAACATACTGTTTTTTTAACTTGGATTTTTACAAGCAAAACATCCCTGTATCCATGTCATCGCATACTGCTTAAAAACAAAAAAAAAAAGGCCAGTTTTCAGCTACGAACTACCAACCTGCTTTTGATAGCACAAATATAAGTAATCCTCCTTATTCTTCCAGAACGCATTGCCGCCAGTGATGAAAAGTTATGCACATGTTACTTTGATCAACTAACATACGAAACTGTTATCTCTACAACTTTATAACCCTGTTTGGTTCATAATCTATCGACGCTTTTGTTTTGCAGCATCCAGCTCCAAAAACGAAGGTAATATTGGGTATATTCTGGTCAAATATTATCTGCCCAGTGTACAGCAGGGAAATCCAAGTTATGAGTTTTAGTATCACATCTAGCTCATATTTCATATGTAGGGAGATCACTGCCTGCAACCCAACCCTACATTCCTAGTGTTAAGAGGATATGTATATATTTGCATTAGCTCTTTGTATAGGGTGTTTTCTGCTATTTGCGATGCCTTGTACATGACTATATTTTAGTCATTTGGCCCTTGGAATAGTATTGAGTTCCAATCTAACAAGCAATGGTGCTCGAGATTGGGAAGGCAACAGCAGTTCACGAGAGAGAGAGAGAGAGACAGAGAGAGAGAGGGAGGGAGGGAGGGGGCGGAGGCACTCAGGCAGCGACGGCAGCCTAAGGGTGGTGGAGGACCTGGAGGTAACCCTAGCTTTGATACCATGCTATTTCCAAGGGCCAAATGGCCAAAACATAGTCATGTACAAGGCATGGAAAATAGCAGAAAACACCTTATACAAAGAGCTAATGCAAATTTATACATATACTCCTAACACCTAGATCCACCAAAAAATATCAAACATCAACCAATGTAATACAAAAAATTCCTGCTTACATGGAAAATGGAACAACAGCCAGCTAACTTCTACCAGTTTTCCCAACTACAGCTACAAGTCAGAATATAAATTTGCATCAACTTCTACTTCACCCAAATCATCCACTTCTCTATCTCCATTTTGAATCATCAATTCCTCAGCACGGTGATTGTTTGTGGCATAGTAAGACATGCGCAGGATTTGATAAATCATTGCTGAGCTGGTTTATCTAAAATGGACAAACAATTCCAACAAATCATATGAACTACCTCACGTGGAAACTTCATGCCCCTTGACAGACTTGGTTGAACTTTTTTTTTAAAAAAAGACAGGCTTGGTTGACATATTATTCTCAAGGAGTGATACTCTATACCATAGTTGTCACGGTGGTCCGGCTAGGCGCGGCGAGCCCGGACCGCCTGGACGCCTAGGCGACTAGGCGCCCGCCTAGACGATGATTAGACGATAAAAATAACAAGTAATACTTATATGATTAGGACAAAATTAAGAGCCATAATCTATCTATATATATATCAGAGAAAAGAAAAAGAGAAGAGATATGGGCCATAACCATACAGCCCACAATTCACTTAAGCCCAACAGCGGACAGCCCATAAGTACCTCCTCCCCTCCCCCGACACTGTTGCCCTAGTACAGCATGTGAGCCGTCTCCTCGCCTCCGCTGCTCTGCAGAGGCGCGCCTCCTCCATCGACGCTCGCCTCGTTTGTCGCGCCAGAGGCGCCACCACCGCTCCATCACGCCTCGCCTCCATCGCCGCCTACCTGCCTGCCGTCGTGCCGCCTCCTCCGTTGCCGCCGCCTGCTCGCTGAGCCTCGCCTCCTCCGCTCGACAGCGCTCGCCCTCCTCCGCCGCCGCCAAGCCCCAAAAAGCTCGCTCGTCACCGCCGAGGCCGAGGGGTCGCTCTGTCAATCAGCGCCGCCACCTCGCTTCTCTGTCGCTGCCCGCGCTAGCTGCCTCCTCCGATCCAGTCGAGGCGAGCTACCCTAGCGTCCACCTCCGGCCGCCACGACAACTAGGCGTCGCCTAGGCGACGCCGTGACAACTATGCTCTATACTACACCAAGAAGCATGCATATGATCCGAACATCCGGATTTGTCACAAACCAAACTCACTGTGCTTGTCTAGTGGTCTTATGATCTTATCATAATCATATTGTACAAAGAACTATGTTATACAATCAATTTATCACGCAATGTCCCTATTAGTGCCAACTTCACCATGGTCTATAAATCTTCAGACACCTTCACCCAATGTCTTGTACTCCCTCCGTTCCTGAATATATATCATTCTAGCTTTCAAATTTTGTTCATAAATACATGTCATTCTACAATTTCGAGACAACTTTTAGATGCCTTTTCCTTTGCATACCCCCACCATTCATTATTCCCAATGTTATTTATCACTATGGAATAGAATAACACACACCATCCAAGATCAATAAGTAAGCTAATGAAGGCAGATGATTTGGTCATTTCTAAACATGCCTTGGTTGAAGTACAAAATCCTAAAACGTCATCTATTAAGGAACAGAGGTAGTAACACTTGTGGGGCCACAAAGCTAGTTTCCAGTAAATATTTCTGATAAATAAATTGCAACAGACCTATACTATCAGTATTATGTAGACATTTTCCTTGCATCCACACATTTGCCAGTTTCCAGTAGTATAACAGAAAATGAATTGAATAGGAAAAAAGTTATATATATATATGTTAAGCATCGTTTCCAGCATTCGTCTTGTTACAAGACCACTATTATCATATTAGCCATTTACATCAACCCTCAAGAGCATCCAACATCTAAACTTTATAGATAGTTTCAAAAAGTTTTCAAGTGAACGTATGTCTGGTGCAATTTATACCTCTAAATTACCAGCTGTTATAAGAAATTACGTTTGTGATATAAATTGACAAAAGAGGCCAATATAATTTACACCAAATTTAAATAGTAAAACAAACAATCAGATGCACCAACCATCCAGAATAAACTGCTTTTCTCACCATTGTCCAAATAAGTATCATCTCTATTCTCTATGTAATTACACATAAAGATATCAAATATTTGTAACTAACTGTAATGCAAGTTTTGATGCCCAAAGGTGCTCTTGCAGCAGCATCAGTTTCTTTTTTTCCTTGATAAGTATTATGTTATGCTCTAAATACAGCAAATTCAAAAAAAAACCCTAAAACAATTTAAAAATATAAGGAAAAGAAATTAGCAGGAAAAACTGAATGTAAACAAGCAGAAATAATGGAGTTCCTCCATTTTCTACTTATATATTGTATCCCTCAAATAGTCCCAAGCAAGTTGGGATAGGCTAGAGTTGAAACCCAAAGCGATCCACTAACAAAGGGAGGAAGAGAGAGATGAGAAAGTAGAACAAAGACTAAAACTATACCAAAACATGGCATAAAGCCTAATCAAGGTTCAGGCACGTGGATAGCTGCTTTCCACACACTTCTAAAAAAAGTGAAACCGATGTTCAATGTAGCAACCAATCGTTCAAATGTAATATGATACTCACTCAGTTCTTTTTTATTTGACGTCCAAGAATCCTTGCCGCCAAACATTCTAAAGTTTGACCGCCAATACGTATAAAACTATCTATATTGGCTATTTGAAAATTATATCATTAGATTTGTCATTAAAAAATACCTTCATAATATATTAATATTATATTTTTATTAGCATAAGATATTGTAAAGGTATAAACGCGGTCAAAGTTGCATCCCGGAGAAAGTGAAGAGCCAAAAACGCCAAGTAAAAAAGAACGGAGGGAGTATGTAGTAAATAGCATCCAACTTCTCTAATGAAAATGTAATAAATAATAGTAAGAGAACTCTATATTGCTAGTTAAATACAGCAACAAAGCCTTCTTAATGCATCAGGCAGATGATAAAGAAGATCAAGAGCAGAAGATTGACCAAAAAAATTACCTGGTTTCTCTGCATTTTCATCATTTCCTCCTGCATAATTAAAAAAAGAAACAAGATTAGAAAGCTCCAAACAACATGTGCCATCCAACCTGCTTACAAAAAAATGCAGAGGACAAGGATTGAATTTAGAGGTTTGAAACCGAATACTCTTGATATGGAGGCTGTTGCTGCTATGCACCTAGGTCCTAACTGATGTGGTTCCCTCCAAATTACCATGAAAAATTCTCTAAACGATTGAATATGTAAGTATTATACTGATCTTTAAATATTACAAGATGTTAGACAACTTTAGACCTCCCTCCATTTTGGTTTGGAAGATCCAGTTATGAGAAGTTGGAATAGCCATCACTGGAGAAGAATTTGGGGTAGATAGAACACAAGGGATAAATGTTGATTGGTATTTGTCAGTCGGAGGACCCTAAGAACTTATAATACACATACATTTGCATGTAACACCATGTTTTCTATATCACCAAAATATTGTATGATGTTCCCACCCAAAACTATATCCAAAGCACACGATCAATAGAAAAATGTTACAAAAGCTTGCTGTTAGCCTGTCACAATGGATTTCAATCAAAGATATTGTGCAGTGGTTGTCAAGTTTTTTTACTATATATTCTAAGATAACTTTTCAACTTATGTCCTGATTCTTTCCCAAATGTTTCAATTAAGACCCATTTCTTTCTATTTTGAAAATCAAGTACTATGGTCTCATTTTGGAAATTTCAAAATGACTTGAATTCAGTTCCAGTAACTTAAGGTACCTGTTTCTTCTGTAACTCCTTGTTTTGTTCCTTGAGTTTCTCAACTTCAGCTTCCAACTCCATCGTGTATGCCTAGATATTACAAAAGGTAAATAAAACAAGAAAATGGAGCAATTTTCTTCGCCAAAGCTTCACAAGAAACATGCAAGGCAAGATTTCCTTTACCAATAAATACCTTGTGAAAAATCCATTGTTCTCGACATGGTGAGGGCAAGCCCGACATGCCGATTTATCAGATTCGTAATATTTTTAGCGCAGCCACTTGCAATCGCAAAACTGCTGCATATGCAACACATGCAAGAATTCAGGACAAAGGTGTGACCTGCTTCCGGGCGCGAGATCTAGCAGCAGACTCCCTGTTCTTGATCATCCTCCTCTGCCGCCGCTCCACCACCTTCTCCACATTCCCACCGCTCCTCCTCCCCCTAATCACCCCCTCAAAGGGGTACGGCACCGGCGCCATCGGTGACGACAGGTCCCCGTTCCCCTTGCCCACAGAATCAAGCTGGCCAACTGCCGTATCCACCGGGCTCACAGTGACCGCACCACCCCCCATCCCAGCCACGGCGGGCATCAGCTCATTGCCCATGGCAGGATCCCCAATCCCCACCGGCGCGAACCCCATCGCACCCGCGCCGGCGGCGTCATTGACGCCTCCAAAGTTCCCGAAGAAGATAGAGCTGTTGTTAGCCGCCTGAATAGGCCGCGGAGCCATGGGCGCCGCGGCGGGGTGCTCCCGGACGACCCCAGCCCTGACCAGGAACTCCTCCAGCGTCATCTCCCCGAGCGTTGCCTGCCTCCTGGGCTGCGGCGCCTCCCCGCCGCCGCCGGCCGTCCCCGGCGGCGCCTCCCGCACCAAGTCCCGCCAGACCTCGTCCACCGTCTTGACGCTGAGCGTGCGCGGCAGGGTGAGCGATTCCTGCCGCTGCAGCTCCCCCTCCGGCGCCGCCGACGCCGACGCCATGGCCTGGCTCTCCTCCGCCGTCCAGATGCTCCGCAGCAGCTCGTCCATGTTCATGGACCCGAAGTCCTTACCGCGCCCGCCCCCCATCCCCCCGAGCGTGCTCTGGAACTCGTCGAACGTCAGCGAGTAGATCGACCCCTGCCTCGCCAGCGGCGCCGCCCCCTTCCTCTCCGACCCCCCGCCGCCCTTCAAATCCATCCCCAACTCCTCCTCCTCCTCCTCTCTCCACCTCCCCACCGCAACAGAGAGAAATCGCCGAGAGAGCAGAGGAATTTTTGCGCGGCGCTATATAGGTTGCTCGGGGTGGAGATGATGGCAAATCGATGGGCGCGTGCGCGGGGGCAATCGATGCGTGGGCCGTGGGGTGACCAAGTTGGAAGGAAAGTGACTCACTCCGTTACTTACTACTTGCCGCTGCGTTGCGGCTGGTGGTGGTGGAGTAGGCTTTGCGTCGCCTCGTCCTGTCTCGCCTGGGCGTGGATGCGCGCGGCGGTGGACAGGTGTACTCCCTCCCCCACGCCGGTGCCAACTCCGCCGGATTCTCTGCGCCCGAAGGCCCAGCAGCCGCGGGGAGGTGCGCTTGTTTGGATTTGGACGAGGTGGCGCAGGGGATCCGGGACCGGGAGTGGTGGGGAGGCAGTGGAGTGGGCTGGGTTAATACGTGGCGGTGTACCGAGGTGTGGACCGGGCGTGAAGCGACGCTCCGTCCAATCAGGACGCGATACGTGGGAGCATCTGCACCGTTAGTTACTATTTTATTAACCGGCGGCGTCCGGACAAGAGCAGCAGCGCACCACGAGGGCCTTGACCCCGGCGGGGTGCCGATGCCGTTGTGTTCTAGAAAGCGCAGTACCTACCGCACGCGGCAGCTGATGCTTTCCGTCCGTGGCATCTCTGGACTGTAAGGCCCTGAGAGAGTTTTAGATCGCAGCTTTATCTCAGATCTAAAATTTATAAGTTAAAATAAAGTGAATTAAGTTTATATTTTTAATCTAAAATGTAAATAAGATGATCTATCTAAACATTTTTAATGTACCTACAGCTCCAACTTCATAAATTTCTAGAGCTACAAATACCCTGCTCCACCAACTCCACTGATTTTGGTGGAGCTGGAGCTATCCCAAACACCCTCTAAGATTAGGGATGGTAGTTTATTTCGGTATTTGTAGGTATTCGGTTCGATAAAAATAAATATAGATATTATTTTAAATGTATGGGTTTTTCGGTTGGGTACTTGATAAGGATACAGGATAAATATAGATATCAATTTGTACCCATGATACCCGATGGGTTTCGTATAATATATGGGTCTGCTTTTTATAAGATATATATTAGAAAATTGAAACCATAACAACTTAAATGAGAGTCTGAGACACACATAAGGCTTTAAAAGGCAATACTCTGTTCAAAAACTTGTTGAGCATATATCATGCTCTGAATTTGTTTTGCACATATCATATTCTAAATTTATTGTGTATATATCATACTCTTTTTTTTAGACGATACTCTATTATGTGTTGGCATCTCTGCTATTACCGTAGTTATAAGTATTAAGTGTATACTATGCGACTAAGTTAAATACAGGTCATTGAGTTTCTTATCTTATTTTCGTCATTGAATGAGCTTACATATCACTATACCACATTTTACTTTAATATTTATCATCTTATTCGTTGAAACTAAATACAATATCTATGAAAACACTATGGAATGGTACAGTATTTGCCATCAAATATCTTATATGAATTCACTTGAACTTATAGTATCATTGGTCACCTGTAGGTCATCATGATGTACTGATTAAATGAAATAAACTGGAGTATCATTGGCCACATATAGCTCATATTAACTGTCTGTATTCAACATAGCCTGCTACCCATGGGTACCTATTTGGTATTGGGTACCCATCGGGTTTGAGTATGGGCACAGATCTATGATCGATAAATCTAGTGGGTTTGGGTGGATAGTATGGTTTCGCGTTTCGGATTTGGATAGATAACAATTGTACCTGGAAGTACGCACTCGATTGCTATCCCTAGTTAAGATTGGTTTTGGTTGAATTATTTTTTTAATAATATATTTTTAAAAAAATTATAGAAATAATATGGCAAAGCAAAATTTTATAAAAATACCCACCTGTAACCATTTCGAATGCTACGGAGAGCTACGACCGTTGGCGATAGCTCTCTATTTGAAATGGTGACGAGTGGATATTTTTGCAAACTTTTGTTTTAGCATATTATTTTTGTTAATTTTTAAAAAATATTATTTTAAAAAAATTGGTTTTGGTTGGTGAAGAGGAATGGTTATGTATTATTTGGTTCTATTATTTTAGGTAAATAGAATGCTTAACATATATGGAGAATATTTCTCAAATTTATATCCCACTATTCAAGATGAGATGGTTCTATCCAAGTAATCAAACATATGGATGAATATTTTTATTGAACCATCTCATATATACCGTTTAGTACAAACAACCAAATACATCCTAAAGTAACCCATGCTCGGTCAGTTTGTCAGCTCATCGATAAAGGTCAAATATAGGTTTTTTCAATTTTTACTAATATATATCTCTAAAAGATTATTGTCTATTTTTATTATATCTTTTAATGATGTATCTTACTTTAATATATAACAGTAAAAGACATTGGTAATAAGTAAAGGAGAGGAATAGAAGGAAAAAGTATATATAAAAAGTCATCTGAAAATTATAGAATGATATGTGCTTAGGAACAAAATTTGAAACATATAATGACATGTATTCTGTGTATTCTGAAATGGAGAGAGTACATGCCATCGTAAGTTTCCACTTGTGAAATATACTATGCAAAGTTTGATATAGGGATATGCAACTCCATTGTGCGAATTCTTTAAAATATGTCATTATGAACATGTCCTTTCTAACTTTTTCCTCCTCTTTAAGTTCTTCATCCCTTTCATTCTCTTTGTCCTCCCTCACCTCTTCCTCCTCTTTCCTTAGTTCTTTCTGATCCCTTTCATTCCCTTTGTCCTCCCCCACCTCTTCGGCTTTCACCATCCCAAGTACTAGCACCACACTCCACCGTGCTATCCTAGATTCAACACAATCCACATCCTGTACCCACCTTGTCGCCATTGCCATCCGCATCCTGAGTAGCAGTTGAAGCTCAATAAGATGACGGCCCATGGTGAGCACCGGCAAGTGAAGACTTCAAGGAAGTGGCTAGCCATGGTGACGGCAAATAACAACGACCCATGGTGAGCGATGATGGCGAGTAGTAGTGGACAGAGCTTGATGGTGGTGAGTAGCCACAGTGGGCGTGGGACGATTCGATGGGAGGAGGAATGACGGTGGGCAATTTGGTTCAAAAATGTTCATGGTGGCATATGTCAAAGCAATGCAACTCTCGAGTGGCATATTTCCAATTTCAAACTTTGTAACGGCATATTTCAAAACTTCCAACTTTACAATGACATGTATCTAGTTAACCCAAAATAAAATGGAGTATGAGACTGAAGCATTGTTTCTTATTAGTGTTAGGCCTTGTTTGGATGAGTGATAATTCCATAAGAGATTTTGAGATTTAGTTCAAATTTGAACTAGATTCTAAAATATTCCAATGAAATACCCTTAATCTAAACACCCCTTAGAAAGGGGGTGTTTAAAAAACAACTTATTGTCCCACTTTATACTCCCTCCGGTCACAAATAGTTGTTATTTTGGACATAAATATAGTCAAATTTTAAAAACTTTAGTTGTCAATATCTTGTTTAAAATATTTAGATTGAATGCATGAAAATCATACATGTAGATTTGTCTCAAAAAGTACTTTCATAATATTATAATTTTATTGAGTTTTAGAAATATATTATAATAGAAATTATTGGTCAAAGTTGTATTTTGGAGACCGTGTTAATATTAAAAACGATAACTATTTGTGATTGGAGAGACTATTGAGTTAAGAATAAGTAGGGATTTTGAATAAAGAAGTCAGATGTTAGCGAACTGCTACCATATTTAGCCCATTACTCCTTTTTTTTCAAAAATAGCTCCTTTTAATTTTTTTTCAAAAATAACCCCTCTCCGCGCTATAGTACAGCGAGGAGGTAATCCCACTTCATTGTAGCACGAAATTGCTACAATACTGGTTAGCACGGGATTTTGGTTTGCCATGGAATAAGAGTGTGGGAATTTGATTTGTTGTGGAACAGGGGCGCAGAAAATCAGCGGTGCGGAGCCCACCGGCGGCCGAACAATTGACGCAGAATAGGGACGCGGAAATTGTATTTCCGCGGAACAAGCAAGCGGAAAATGCAATTTCCACTGGATAGGCCACGTGACAATTGGATTTTCCATAGTGCGGACGTGCGGTAATTAGATTTGATGCGGTGTGGTGGTTTGGCAAATTCCGCGCTCCCCTGCGCGGAATGGGACTATTACTACAAAAAAGTTTCTATAAAGGCTAGTTCTATAAAAAAAATTAAGAAGCTAGACACAGTGAAAAAAAATTTAGAAGGCTTAAACAGTAAATAGTTCGTTGTTAGCATGTGCAATAGTGGAACTTTTGTACGTTGTTGGCGTGAAGGGAGGCTGGACACCGCACCGCAGCACATGTATGATGTTTATACATATATAGTTATGCATTTGTAAGTTGTAACGAAAACTTAATTTATGATAAAAATTTTATTTGTAAAAAGCACTAATTTTAGTTATGTTTTAATGATAGGAAAAAAACTTGTTTCTCTGAAGAGATTTGAGAGGGAGAGTTGAGCGTGCCGGATCGAGAGAGGGGGAGGTGTGTGGGGTCAAAGTGTTTGAGATGAAAGACATCGTGTCTGGAGCGGTTAGGGCTGCCTGAGCGCATGAGAAGATGAGAGGAAGGGGTGAGACTATCGGGTTAAATCCCCTTTTATTTCAGTCGTTCATATTATATCCAACGGATAAGATACTCTAGAGGAAAACGGACGACCGCCGTCAACTCCTAATTAGAAGTAGTAGAGATATAAAAGATAACATGGGGAAGATTCCATGAGTGGGGAGGTGGTAAAGAAACTTTTTGGATTTTTACTAACATCACGTCCTTAATTTGAATTGTGCTTAAGGCTATTGTAGCCTCTCAAGGAGTGTAAAGCATAGGTACTGAAATCGGACCGTCCGGTCCAACCGGCGGTATACTGGTTGGGCCGTCGGTTCAAAAGATATGCATACAAGCTAACTCGGTTTGACATGGGTTTTACGGGTTCAAGACGGTCTGATTCCATGGTTGATCCAATAGCTAGCACAACCGACCAGACCGGACCGTGCTCTGGTTTGGTGGAACCATCGGTCCAGTCTATAAGGGTGTGTTTGGTTGATTGAACTAAGTGGTATATGTATGAGATGGTTCAAAAAAAAAGTCATTTATGTGTTTGGTTGCTTGAATGGAATCGTCCCGTCCTAGATAATGAGATACAAATTTGAGTAACATTCTCTATAGATGTTGAACCATTTCATTCACCCAAAACAATAGAACCAAATGATACAGGACCATCCCATTCAATCTCATTCCACCAACCAAACACACCCCAAAACATCCTCGAAGACTTGCATTCGAATTGGGTTGAAATAGACAAATTCAAAGCTCATATTCCACTAAATATAGATATATCAACAGATGCATTATGCTAATACCTGGTATATTGAAATTTTAAACTAATATAATTACTTTACATCATATGTTGAGTTCTTCCATATATAAATAATAATTTAAATTTTATAATGAAACTCCAAAATGACGAAACAAATGTTTCAGTTCCTTACACTGCAATAGGGTCACAACATATGCCGTGTGTTTATTTGCACATCCCCCCAATACACAGTATACATATAAACTGTGCAGTGTAGTGATATAATATATAGTATATAAAATTTTCCTTACAAATTACAATGTTTAAAGACATATTTCGGGAGGGATATTTTATTTCATATTTTATCATCGCACTTTATCTTCTTCTTTTTTCAAATTAATATACATTAAATCCAATTATCAAATATATGCCTTATGATATGGGCTAGATGTTTTCAAGAATTATTCCAAATTAACATATCTCCAAGCCAACTATCACCTATGAACTTTAAAATTAGAGTTCACCAATCTAAGAGCTATATGTATCTAGGGGTGAAAACGGGTCGGGTAATACCGTATCCATATCCGAGATAAATTTATCCGAAATTGCGGGTACGGGTACGGGTACTTTTGGTTCGGGTACGGATTCGGGTACTACCCGGATAATTTTTGTTCGGATACGGGATAGAAAATATCCGACGAAAACGGGTCGGATACGGGTAGTCAGCAGGTAATTACAACCGGGTACCCGGTAAAACTGTCACTCTCGGCTCTCAGCTCAAACGATCGTAACTTTTTATTCCGAACTCCGATTTAGGTGATTTTGGACTCTATGCGAAGCTTATCAAGAGGGCTATAATCTCCACCCATTTTCAAGATTTAAGCAACCATAGATATTTTTAAATATCATAAAAATATAGACTCTAATGTAGTCACTCAAGCCTAAAATCTTATTTTCAAAATCCTTCACAAAAATTTGATCAAAAACGTGACTATAAGATAGTAAGAGTCAATAATATCCAATATTGAGCTATGTGATGATCAACACAATTTTGCAAAACACATTTGCATATAACCCGAGAAGCTATGAGATCAATCCTCTAACTATGTAAGGATCAACACATGATCCCGACACTATATAAGTTGAGACATTCATGCACGCATAATGAACTTTATTTTGTTTGTTAATTGTACTTTATATGTTGAACTATGTGTGCCGAAGTCTATGTGTGAATTGCACTCCCTGTGTTAGACTATATGTGTTAATTGGGGTTTATGCTGAACTATGCATATTTATTGGTCTTTATGTGTTGAATTATGTATTAATTAGACTCTATGTTGGATTATGTGTGTTTATTGGACTCTATGTGTTAGATTATATATTAATTAGACTTTATGTTGAAGTACGTGTGTTTATTCTATTCTATGTGTTGTCTTATATCTTAATTTGGCTCTATGTGTTGAATTGTGTGTGATAATTGGACCACATGTGTTAGTTAAATTATTTTTATCACATACTTTGATCCTAGGTAGTTTGTGTACTATTCGACTAAGTACCAGTTATTCGTATTGTACCCATCCGTATAATATCCGGTATCCATTTTCTACCCGTTCGTAAATACCCGGTATCCGTATTCGTATCCTATCCGATTTTCCACTATCCGTATCCGTACCCGTATCCGAAAAAAATAATTAGGATAGGATACAGGATAACCTACTACCCGACTGATGAGGACATCACTTCCATGGATATAGCCACATCTACACATCAATTTGAACACGCTGCTATTATCCAAGGACCGGTTACTCGAGCTAGCGCACGACAGTTTAATCTTCAGGTGAATGCGTTCCACAGCCTTTCCATTAGTGATAATATGAATGGAATGCTATTTAATACTTGTGATGATTTAATTATCTTAGGAACCTTGGGGAAGACTTGCAAACCACAAGGGAGTTCGCGTCCGGAGGGAAAAGTAAATTGGAATCAGCTTCGGACTCCCAGAGATGGTCAAATTCAAACGGCCATAACTTTTGTTCCAGAAGGCTTCTGGAGCTCTATGAGTACAAGAACGAAAGCTCTGGTCGTCCTCTTTCAAACGGATCTGAGATCACCTCAAAATTCCCTTCGAGTCAACGGGAAAATACAAAACAATCTAGAACACTTTTTCAGTCCGAGTTCGAGTCCAATTCGGCCTCAGAAACAGTACTGACTTTAAAGTGCCATAACTTTCGATTTCGGAGGGTTCTGGAGGCCCATGAGTACACGTTTGAAAGGACTCGGAGTCTACTTTCCAAAGGATCTGGCCTCACCTCAAAACTCCTTCAGATGCGTCCGAAAACTACCAAAAACCGAACAATGCTTTTTCAGTCCGAGTCAAACTCTAGTCAAAGTAGGCTTGGTGTTTTGAACTTGAGTTGTATTAGGTCTCCTATGCTATGAACGACCCTCTCCTGCTCCCCTAGTATAAATAACCACCCAAATCCTCATCTAGGACTTGGGTTTTGTTTAGTTATGTCTAGCCTTTGCTACATACCGATAATCACGCGTGTCGACTAGACCGCCTGTTTTATCGTTACAGAACCCCACCATTTGTGTTTCTTTCATATTTGAGCTTAATACATATTTGCCAATTTAGTTGGTTGTTCATCTTGTTCTTGCTATGTTCTTCGATTGCTTGCAGGAACAATGATCTTTGTGGTCAGGTTGATCGCGTCTCGGCGAGATCAATAATCATCTGGAGTTAGTGTATCGGTTGCTAAGGCGCATCGTCCTGGACGGTTGTAGTCGGGCCGTCAACATCGATTCCTACCAAATCGATAGTTACCCTCCTCTCATCGAAAGATCGGGACCCAAAGTCGCATCAGGTGGTATCAGAGCGCCAGATTGATCGGTGAGAGATTACTTGTTTGCATTTATTTACCTACAGATCCGTAAAACCAAAAAATAGTAGATTAGGTTGCCTTTGTCCAAACCAATTTGAGCTTTTGCTTTTACTACTTAGTCCTTGCTTGTTGAGTCTTGGTTGCATCGTTGTGTCGTGTGCTGGTTTTAGTGTCTTTCCGTAGAGTTTCGAGTTCGTGTCACGTTTATCGTCACCTTTGCTTTCATCATCATCGTCGTCATTGTCTCTTGTGTCGCCTAGGGTTTAGCAGCAGCGTGCTTCCATTGCTGAATTGAGCCGCCTCCATCACAATTCTAGGGTTTGTGTTCATCCTAGAAGGAAAATCCAAAATTGTTGGTCAATCTTCCCAAAAAAATAGCATATTGGTTTCAAAAATTGTTGAGCGATCTTGCGAAAAATAGTGGCTTGGTTTCCTTGTAAAAGTTTACGCCTCACAAGACCATCTGAAAGTTGAAAAGAAAGAAAAAGGCGAGTGCAAAAAAAAGAGCCGCACAAAAAAAAGGAAAAGGCAAGTGCACAGAAAAAAGCCGCACTAAAAAGAAAAGAAAAAAAAAAAAGGAGCTTGGGAAATGTCTTTGCTTTTCGGTTAGAAGGTTGGATTTTAAATGGCGGACGTTTGTGTCGACTCGTGTCTCTAGTGCAGTTAGGCCTAGGACCAAGACGGTACCATCGTTGAACGATTATTCAACTTGCTTTGACTAATGTGGTTTTAGCTTTCCTTTGTACTATTTTCAGCCACCTATAGCTCCACATATACTACTACCCCAGGTACATGTGTTTGGCACCGATACACTTATCTCCAGAAGTTATTTTCTTGTCGGTTGCCATCACCTCCTGCTCCGGTTGGTAAGAATTGGTAAGAACTTGATTGAACAAGTTGAGTGTGAGTGACTTGTCTAGCCACATCAAGTAGTTGATAGGGGATTACATATGGTTTTGTTTTTCCTTGTTTTCTACTAACAATGACAGGATACATCACCAGACGCCATGAGAAGAAGTGTACTGCAATTGCTCCATCTCCTTCTAGTGATGGATATGAAGAATATGATGAGTTCGATGCTTTTATTGATTTAAAACATTTACAACAAGGTAAGATGAAGGTAAAGGAATACTATAGAGAATTTAAAACCTTGTTAAAACTTAGTGGGTTAAATGAATGTGATGAGGAAATTGAAAATAGATTTTTTAATGGATTAAATAAAGAGATTCGGGATATTCTCATTGATGACACATATAATTCTCTTTCACAATTGTTTAAATGTGCCATTAGAGCTGAAAATTTGGTACTTGAATCATTGAAAGAATTTTTAGCTTCATTAGACACACCATTGTTGTTCTCCTCTTGTAGCTAACACCTTGCGGGAAGGAAAGCATTGCCGAGAGAAGAAGGATGAAGACAAGAAAAGGGAGAAAAGCGAAAGCATTGTTGCCGCATGTGCAAATGAAAGTCAAACCATTGAAATCACACCTACATCAACTGAAAAGGGCGCACAAGGTAATAAAAAGGTGATGCACTTGCACATGGTGAGAATATTTATGTGCTAAATTTGTCCACTACTCATGCTATTAAAGAGCAACCATTAGTGGAACTCATAGGTGATTTTCCTTTGTCACAAGAAGATATGCTTGCTATTAATTGTGATAAAGAAGAGTTGTCTTGTAATGTTTCACTTATATCAACTTCACAACTAGTGAATGGACATGAAACTTTCACTTGTCTTGATGACAAACATGTTCTTCACATCACTAAAGAAAAAGATGAGCTTAAATTGATGTCTTCTTTAGATACTTTAGGTTACATTGAATTTAATACTCTATGTGATCTAAATAGTTTAGAGGAGAAACTTGCTCTTCATTGCAATCGCCATGCTTACAGAGAAATATTTTTCATGTTATTGGCCAATATAATGAGAAAGGAGATTATATGGTTCATCGTGTTTACATTTGTTCTTCCACCATTGCTTTGACTACAAAGGATGTGCATGTTGCTTAGCCTGTTGTTGCCACTAACCTTTCACAGAGCATGCCATGGAGTCGAGGACGACTCCAATTCAAGAAAGGGAGAATGATGAGACCATGTTCGGTATGGATATGACCAAGGCTATTCCTATTATGCTGCTTTCACTTGCAAGTTTTCACCGACCTCCACCTTGGCCAAGGCGATCACACAGTTGGCCTTCTTGGCTTTTGAATTTGGTATCATCATCTACGCCAAATCGGCTACCACCTTGGCCGCCGCCAGGCTTCGGGCATGGGACCTTCACCTCCAGCAGTTAGGCCGCCACCTTGGCGCCTCGATGAGGACATCACCTCTTTGATACAACCACGCCTACTACAACTCACCAAGGAGCCGATCCTACAATAGTCCAAGGACCGATGACTCAAGCGCATTTGACAGATTAATCATCGAGCCATTATATCTTGGAAAGAGGTCTTGAGCTATATCGATAATTATCGGTGAATCCTCTAAATATTTTTCTTGTATTTAAAATATATAAAGAGGCAGAGCTACTATTTTATTTAAATAAATGCAGATCCTATATGAGGATGTTTTGTGTCAAGACGTCCAAAGGGTGAGCTTGAGTCGAGGACGACTCAAATGCAAGAAGGGAGAATGATGAGGACATCACTTCCATGGATATAGCCACATCTACACATCAATTTGAACACGCCGCTATTATCCAAGGACCGGTTACTCGAGCTAGCGCATCGACAGTTTAATCTTCAGTGAATCGTTCCACAGCCTTTCCATTAGTGATAATATGAATGGAATGCTATTTAATACTTGTGATGATTTAATTATTCTTAGGAACCTTGGGGAAGACTTGCAAACCACAAGGGAGTTCAAGCGTCCGGAGGAAAAGCAAATTGGAATCAGCTTCGGACTCCCAGAGATGGTCAAATTCAAACGGCCATAACTTTTGTTCCAGAAGGCTTCTGGAGCTCTATGAGTACAAGAACGAAAGCTCTGGTCGTCCTCTTTCAAACGGATCTGAGATCACCTCAAAATTCCCTTCGAGTCAACGGGAAAACGCAAAACAATTTAGAACACTTTTTCAGTCCGAGTTCGAGTCCAATTCGGCCTCAGAAACAGTACTGACTTTAAAGTGCCATAACTTTCGATTCCGGAGGGTTCTGGAGGCCCATGAGTACACGTTTGAAAGATCTCAGAGTCTACTTTCCAAAGGATCTGGCCTCACCTCAAAACTCCTTCATATGCGTCCGGAAACTGCCAAAAACCGAACGATGCTTTTTCAGTCCGAGTCAAACTCTAGTCAAAGTAGGCTTGGTGTTTTGAACTTGAGTTGTATTAGGTCTCCTATGCTATGGACGACCCTCTCCTGCTCCCCTAGTATAAATAACCACCCAAACCCTCATCTAGGACTTAGGTTTTGTTTAGTTATGTCTAGTCTTTGCTACATACCGATAATCACGCGTGTCGACTAGACCGCCTGTTTTATTGTTACAGAACCCCACCGTTTGTGTTTCTTTCATATTTGAGCTT
The DNA here is from genome assembly GCA_036346375.1 of Guadua angustifolia. Classification (NCBI taxonomy): domain Eukaryota; kingdom Viridiplantae; phylum Streptophyta; class Magnoliopsida; order Poales; family Poaceae; genus Guadua; species Guadua angustifolia. The sequence continues at coordinate 31,414,383 of CM070514.1, read as the reverse complement.
AATACATATTTGCCAATTTAGTTGGTTGTTCATCTTGTTCTTGCTATGTTCTTCAATTGCTTGCAGGAACAATGACCTTCGTGGTCGAGTTGATCGCGTCTCGGCGAGATCAATAACCATCTGGAGTTGGTGTATCGGTTGCTAAGGCGTATCGTCCTGGACGGTTGTAGTCGGGCCGTCAACATCGATTCCTACCAAATCGATAGTTACCCTCCTCTCATCGAAAGATCGGGACCCAAAGTCGCATCACCGACCGTATCCGACCCGTTTTCACCCCTATATGTATCTGTTTTCTCAGATACTTACTTTAAATTGTGATATATCTAAAAAAACAACCAAATCTAGTCATTTGAATTTTACTTCTAGATGTTTTCTCTTTTATAATTTCTAGCATATTTTTTCTCAGGGGCTGTAAATTGCCAATCAAAAGCTTTTATTACATAATAGAAAATTATTTTGTTCCAAACAGATTTAAATTTTGTAGAAATTCAAATAGGCCAGGAAAAAATCCTACTAGTAATAAACCAATAACTAATTTATGGTGAGTTTGGTATACATTATCTTACATTCCCCTGCAATCCAATATTTTCCTCAATTTGAGTACTGGTAAATATATTAATAGTAATATAAGATTCTAACATTTGGTTGGCTTGAAAGAAACTACAAAATAGTCTATACTAGTCATGTGCCTGTGCGTTGCAACAGAAACACAATTTACGATAAAAAAATTATTTGCAAAGAGCACTAACCTTATCTGAATAATAATGTTCATTCTGAATGTGTAATGGTTAAATGTTTAAATCTATTCATCAAAACATACAAATTCCAAGCACTTGTTTATAAACTTGAGCTTAAAATTATTTTTAATTTCACAAACTTAAATAATAATATCACAGCACTTGGGATTGTAAATTTGTAACGCCATAATTCGAGATCTATCGATCGACCAAGAGGCATTACCTGATGCCCCATGGGCACAAAAGTGTTGAAGAGGTAGGCCTCATCCGTATATGGCTACCACCATCAGCGGCGTACGTGGCTCGTACGCCTAGCTCCGGCTATACCATAGCCCCATCCCAGGAACCAGCTCCACTGCCTCCTCGCCTCTTCCCGCGAGCGCCTCCCTCAACCTATTGACATCATCCACCGCGGCAAGCTCTAGCAGCGCCGCCAGCTTATCTCACTGTCCACCACCGGCGATCTACCCCTGCGCTGCATCGACGAGATCAGGAAGGTCGCCCATTAGCTCCGTTCAATGGATAAGCTCAACACATTTGCAGGAGAGACAAGAAGCGGTGGGGTATATAGATTCAACAACTGAGGAGATATATATAAAATCCAGATTAAGAAATCGTTGAATAAAGAAGGCAACAAAAGGGAAAGAGATGAGAAGAGACCCAACTCCATGAATCGGAACTCTGCTTCCTTTGAAAGAGAATCAATCAATCCAATCCGAAAAGCAACAACAGCGATCGCCGCGATTCAAATGCCAGATCAATGAGAGAAAGGAAAGCAATAAATGAGTCATATATATTCATTTACCTCTAGCAACGGGATGATCCAATCCAATCACCGAAGTGACCACTACTCGCTTCCCACTTAGCCACACAGGTGCACACACTTGTCGGTGTGAGGGTGGAGAACGGACGTACCACCATCAACTTCTAATTAGAATTAGTAGAGATAAGAGTTCAAATATTACATAATTGAACTAACAAATCCACAGGTTTAAATTGTAGGACTTGAATTTTCAAACCTTGAAAGTTAACATTTATAAGTTTTATATTAAAAACTTAAATTTTGAAGTTTACAACTTACATTATCTAAAATTAAAATTTCCAACATTCAAAATATCAATTTTTCTTGAATCAAGCCTTCAGATTTTAGATTTTTGAAATTTGAAATTTCAGTTTTAAGTTTGAATTTCGAAAATCCAAAATGTAAAATATGAAAAAAAAATAATATTCAAATTAAAATGAATTTTGAAATTAAAACTGGAAAATGTGAATTTTTTGAATTTAAGATAATGAAATTCAGTAATCAAAATTTGATATTGTTTGTGTCGAAATTCATATTTTGGAAAGATGATTTTGTTTATTTTCACAATTCATATTGAAAATTTAAAATAAATCATAATTTGTTTTTTAAAATTCTGAAAGTTCAAAATTTGAATGTGACAATGACAAGCAAATGACAAAACGCACGACATCAAAGATTCTTTTCCCTTGGTAATATAAGATAAATATCCTTTTCTATGCGAAAGTGATTAGTAGAATTTTTGGTAATCTGGTTTTAATATTGGATTTCTGATTCAGATTAATGGTTGTTTTATGAACAAAGTAATTTCGTAGGATTGCTGAAAGATTTCGTCAAACAAATTTTAGTGATCACGCGAATGGAAGCCATGCAATTGCTCCAGAAGTGAAATCCAAGAAATATCCTTTTTCTCCTACTCTGCTCCCGCAGTTAGCCATCCCCAAATTCCGATGCTCCCCGCGTCTCGCTCTCTCCTCTCGCCGACCTCGCTTCCCGCCATGGCGATTCGGCCGCCGCCGTACCCACCAAACCGCTGCGCTCCCACGTCCGCTCGGTCACCGCCATTCCGTTCCATGACGCGAGCCGCCTCCTCGCTCTCCGCCGCCGCAACGGCCGTCTGGTCGCTGCCCCCTCCCAAGAAGAAGGTCTGGCCTCGGCTCATCACCTCACTGTTTAACAGCGTCTGATTTTCTGCGCTTTGTATTGTGAAGGTTCTCGGCCTATCGCCATGGGCACGGATGAGATGGAGGCGGTCATCCTGGTTGGTGTCCTCCGGTGCGCCGGCGCTGACGTGACACTGGCCTCGGTGGAGGACGGCCTGGAGGTGGAGGCCTCGTGTGGCTCCCGTATCGTCGCAGACAAGCCCATTGCCGCCTGCGCCGAGCACGTGTTCGACCTTGTGGCTCTCCCGGTAACTCACCTCTCTTCTCGTACTGACCCACAGATGGCATATTTAATTTGTGTGGAGCAGTAATATTTCTTACTGCATTTAGCAGCAGAAACTTTTAGGAGCATTCTAATCTTACTTTGGGATAGCATTCAAATATTTCTATGCACTCATCGTCGGTACTTAAACTTTTAAAGTGTTTCATCATATTTGCTCACTTTTCGTGCTGATGGCAACGGATCAACCTCGTTGCTCTGTCACTTTCTTTAAGCTGTGGTGTTATATGTGTGTTACCTACTGACGGTATCCAAAATCTCATCTTTGATTCTCGGGGTGATGTGGTCAGGGATGAATGCCTGGTTCAGTGCGGTTGAAAGATAATGAGATCCTTCAGAGGATCACGGTTAGACAGGCTGAGTAGAAAAGATTGTATGGTGCTATATGTGCTGCACCAGCTGTTGTTCTCATGCCGTGGGGTCTCCACAAGAGAAAAAGGTGGCCATTTTGCTATATGACTAAATTTAGTAGATCAAGTTTGGCCTTGTTTAATTGACATTGTAGCCTTTTTTGTTGCAAGATCACCTGTCATCCGTCCTTCATAGGAGATCTCCCGACATTCCGAGCTGTTGAATCAAATGTTCAGGTTTCAGGAGAGCTAACGATTAGTCGTGGGCCAGGGACAGCATTTCAGTTTGCTTTATCATTTGTCGAGCAATTGTTTGGGCCTCATGCAGCTGAAGACATGGACAGTACTTTGGTTCATCAAAAGAAAACTTGCATATCTTTGTTGCTTTATCCTGCCTTTAGTTGATTAGATTAATTCTCTTCTAAATTTAGTTTGTTCTTGTGTCGTTAAAATTTATTAATAGCGTAACTGTTAACTCAAATTTTTCTGAATTTTTTTATTTCTTGTGGTAATTGTACTTCTTTCAGTTGGGAGTTGGCTATGCTTAATTTTTTATATTTGCAGCTATAACTTATTAAGGAACATTTTTTTTTTGAAAGCAAGGGCAGAAGCTCTGCCATACATTTCAAGAAGAAGACATTTACAACACTATTTTCCGCTCAAAGGGGACGGCTCTATTTTCTGCATTGTAATACATGCTGATCACTGTGCAATTATTGTATATTCCCAATAGATGGCACAAATTGATGATGATCTCGAAAGATCTACAGATATCAACGAAGTTGAGTGGTCTTCTACCGGCGCCGCCGCCGAAGACCTCGACGAGGCGCCGCTTTTCCTCCCTCATTCATGCCTTCGCCGCCGCATCGCCACCCACCCTCCGCGTTCTCTGCGCTTTGTCGTTGCTTTTGGCGGGTTCCGATTCTAGAGCGCTGCGCTCTCCTCGGCCTCTCCGTTATTTGGTTCTTTCAATTTGTGCTCTGTGCTCAAATACTCTCCCGATGATTGCTTCCTTCTATGCGGGATGTTCGGTTGGGATCTTGCCCTTCAAAGGTATGCTTTTTCCCCTTTGGTTCTTTGGTCTGTCTTTGGCGAGGAGGCGAGGAGATAAATACTGTTGATTTTGACCACGAGGAGGCGGAGTTCTTGGAAGTTTCGCATGATTTGGCTTTTCAGCAAAGGTAATACATTTTTGGGGCGTAGTATAAAATTGGCATTCTTCTTATGTTGGGAGCTTTGGGGGCGTTGTAGGCGGTAACTGTTGCTTCTTGGTAAAGTTGGTTTTGGTAGGCACTCGAGGAAGCTCATTTTGGCGGTTTGCCTGATTGATTTTGAGTCTGTGTTGCAGCTAATTTCACACCCTCTTAGAACTTGTTATGGTTTTGGGCCATATCTCACTTGGGCCTTATTTATAGTGTGGTTAAAGTTACATTGTTATGCATAGTCAATTCGAAATTCAATAGCCTCGTGAGTTAATCGCTTACTTTGTATCTCGTAGTTACCGGATATGAGATGAGGTGACTACATGTGTGGGTGTTATAATTCGCAACAACAAGACTGGAATGTAAGTGAAAAGAAGTGAGCGTTTTATCTGATCCTGTAAGACTTCAGTTTCTTGTGAAATTCAAAACTCTTTTCTTTTTTTTACCAACTAACAAAAAATCAGGCAGAAAATAAACGCATTTGATAATGCTTATGATATTCCGTTAATTAATTTCAGGACCTCCATTAGCCATATGGACTTTCCAAGAATTGTGGAGGGAAGACTCAAACAGATGTTAGAATTACTTGGTGATGACAATGCGCCATTTGATGTCTGTATCTTTAACTGTTTTCTCACCTAAAATATACAATAAGCACCTTTGGGGACATTCTTACTAGCCGCTATATAACTGCAGATTCACTTGATCGTGGCTTCAATGATGCCTCTACAAAGGTTAAATTTGGAACATACTGAGTTGTTAGTTTCCTTGGGATTTTACTATTTTAGCATGATAAATATGGGAAATCATGTAATTTGCATTATTCATTACATAGGTTGTCCATTCTTCTAGAAGGAAGCAGAGCATGCAGGAAGGGTATTCCTATCCACTATGTTGCAAAATAGTTGAAGCACTGCATAAGTCCTAGAAACAATTCCATCTTCAGTCGTTTTTTGTCCTTGAGGACAACACGACAACTGATTCATATGGGAATGCACGGCCAATCGTTGGTGGATTCGTGGTTAGTGTTTTCCTTGCCTATGCATCTACTGTAACATTGGTCATTAGTTTTTGGTAACAATTGACACCAGTCACACCACAAGTCAAAAAACCATAACAAATTAATCGTTGTGACATAAGGAATCTTTGAAGGTTAATCCAAAGTTATGTGATTTTGAATCATTATTTGTATAATCCTTGAACATTAGAACTCTAAAGTAAGGTATTAAGAAGATTGCAAGAAGCGCAAACTAGCATTTGTATTTTCTCTACCTATGATTGGTTACCTTTGTCTTCGAGTGCAAACCTCATCTCGAGATTGTTACTCCAAAGAAGCTTTGACATGACTTCAAGGTATCCGACAAGTAGTCGGAGAATTCGTGTCTCTCTTCTTACGATCCAAGTGGGCAAGAAAGGTTATTGGAGACTTATGATCTTGACGTTGATTCATTTGAATTGCACGTTGCCTATCTCTTTGGTGCGTATCTTAAATCTTTCCATCAATTTTATTATATTTATAAAGAAACTTTATTTAGCTACATGATTCAGGCTATCTATATGTTAGTATTAAGATTTATTGTTCCTGAATTTTTAGTAGCATTACATGGTTGCTTTTGGTTCAATTTAATGTTCAAAGTTCCATAGATGAGGTAGTTTTGATTACTAATTGAAAAGAAACTAAATTTTGGTTAATGCGATGGGACATTTCTAAATACTTATCCAAATAATGGTAATCATACGCCATATATGTTTAATGCCCCCTTTCCATGAAAAGTTCTCTGATGGTTTTGTCAAGATCTATTGTTCATCAACGAATTGAGTCTTGTGCAGGACTTCAAGAAAATATCTTCCTTTGGCTATATTAAGTTGTACTTCTTGTTCTCAAGCATATAAATTGCAAATGCAAAAGATTGCAAGAACTTATTATTAATAGCATGATTGTTATAATCGAAATACTTGACCTCTATACCTTATTGGTTAATTAATTATTCCATATCACATATCATTCTCTTGTTACGCTCATATAGGATGCCGATTAGGCAGTAATAACATCATCACTTAACCGGTACATCGGACTCAAGTCACATTGCAAAGGTGCTCCACCTCTCCAACAAGAGAACCACCTCATTTTGTGGAAAATGAGAGAAGGTTTAATGTGCCCCTCGTTATACAAATTAGATTTTCCTCTTCTTTGGGGATCACAAATAGGATACTTCTAAGTTGTAATCGTGTTACATGAACTATGTTTCTACCCTATAGTAACATGTGCGTAAATCATAACTATTATAACCTTTTTGTTTAACAAGTTGCGATTTATGAATAGCTAAGATCTTCATAGAATGTCAAACCATGTCTGTCTTTTAGGAAAAAAGATTTGTTTTATGGTTAATGCTTTTTGGCGTCTGTGGCCTTACAATTCCCTTATATTTTCTTGTTGTAGGATATGTAAATGCTTGATCGACAACCCAGATTGGGAAAAAGCGTTTCGAAATACAAGCCGGGTCTTCCAAAGGACCAAGTGATGGGAGCCGATCATGGCACTCGTAGCATCATCATTACATTACGGTTGGTGGTCAACAAATCCAAATCTCTCCTTTGTTAGGAGCAATGACAGATTATGGTCGCACAAGGGCTTTCTTCACACCAAAGACTGGTTCAGCGATTCCATATCGCGTCAATTTCTCCATTTCTTCACTGGTCTCCTTTAGTTTTTGTCCCATGATTGAAAGAACTTTTGGATTCTCCGAGAGATGCATGGAATACAATACTGGTCTGAACTTGTGATGTGTTGAGCATGGTTAATTGGTGCGGATGATGGTGCCGTGTCATGGTCCTCATGGATCATGTTGATTTCTAATATGACCTTTGGGATTAGTCTTAGCAAACAACAGCAATAACATCGTGCGCCTCTCTATCTAGCTATATAACATCGTGCGCCTCTCTATCTAGCTATATACTAAAGTTGGCAGACGTCCTAGCCAAGGAACCACCCCACGTGTCCTTCATCCGTAAGCATCCTTAAAAAAATATAATTATATGTAGGTTCTTTCAGCACATTTTTACAAAAAGGATCTTTTGATTTAGCAAAATCACGAAACTTTCGTGAAAAGATCTTAAATAAATGCTAAAAAAGGTCGTAATTACGTTTAGATCATTCCAACTACTTTTCACGAAAAGGACCTTTCGTTTTAGCGTAATCACAGATCCTTCATGAGAGGACCCTAGATAAATGCAAAAAAAGAGCGTAATTACGTTTGTATCATTTCAACTGTTGCATGTGTTTTCTCGATAATTTTTAAAAAAAGCATCGTAAAAAAAATTTGTTTCTGAAAAAAACAACGCATGAGGCGTATTACGTCGTGAAAACGTTCCTAATCATACCTATACTAAATCTTGAAAGCTTCGTGGCCTCTGCTTCGTTTGAGCCGAGCTGGCAACTTGGCTCGGCTCAAATTTTTTTGCGTTTAGGCCCTTTTAAAATTTTGTAATTACGTATAGGTCCTTTTCACGATTTTTTTACGAAGAGAGCCTTCTGGTTCAAAAAAACGCGGATCTTTGGATCATTCCGGTTATCTAACGTGAAAAGGACCTTTCGATTTAGTGCGTGCGCCGGATGCATTTGTGTTCTTTCAGCCGTTTCTCGCGTTTCCTCGACGATTTAAAAAAAACGACGGAAAAAAATGAAAATTTTCCCACGAAAAATATGCGCCGCCGGGTGGCTTGGCACGTTTTCCCCTTTTCACATGTTGGTCCCTCAAAAAATGCGTAATTACGTGTGGGTCCTTCGCATGGTTTTTTGCGAAGATCACATACTGGTTCAGAAAAAAACAGATCTTTCGTGAAAAGACCCTAAATAAATATCGAAAAAATGTAGCACTATTTGGATCGTTATAATTATTTTTCACGAAAGGGAACTTTCGATTTAACGCAAATGTGGATGCGTTTGTATCCTTTCAACCGTTTCGCGTATTTTCACGATGATTTTTTAAAAAACGCCGACGAAAAAAAAACGAAATTGTTTTCGCGAAAAAAAACGCACGCGGCGTATACGCCGCGAAAATTAGCCTAGTTAAGTTACATAGATGAAGCCATTTGTAGGATATGAGCTGATGTATTGTAAACTATCTTCTGTTCACTTGCTAGGATCTACGATTGGACCTGATGAAGTGATTGATGATCACCTTCGGTTAAACTGGCATTTTGTATGTATGCTCTCAGAAGAAAAGTTATGATCTCCAGTGTGCCTCTTTATGTTTGAAGGCGGCTTTCAAGAATTTCAAAGCCCTTTGATGTTGCTCTGCGACTTGTGCAAATTCATGTGGGAAGCTTCAGCTATGCCGGGCTCCCAGAGTTGCAGGCTCGCAAAAAAACTGATCCAGTATCGATTCAGCTTCAAACCTCCGTTCTGCAACATTTGACCAGTGTATTATTGATGAACTGTGCCTTTTTGCTCGATAAATCGAGGATACAATTTGTTCTAGCGAGCAGTGCGTCTGTAGTGTGGTCGGTGTTGGTTTTCACATGGTTTTGTTCACACGCTGCGAAATTACGGGGTTCTAGTTCAGTCGTGTGGTGGCGAATTTTTTTATTTAATATTTATTTTAAATCTTTTTTTCGAAAATAATCAACGGGAAAAAAATATTGCAAAAATGGGTTTCCGTCGCTCGGTTATAGAGCGATCGCACTGTATTCGGACGATAGGGATTCTGATGTAAAAAACCATTGCTCAAATTCACACATATTAGGGTGATAGGGACATATTTTACATCAGGGTCTCTATTGCCTGAATATAGGGCGATCCGGGCGAGGGGAACCCTTTTTCGTAATTGTTTTCTTGTTGATTATTTTAAAAAAAGATTTAAACTAAATATTAAATAAAAAAAATTCTGTGGTGGCAGCTATTGATGGGCCTTAAAAGCTGTCGTGTGGTGGCAGCCCTAAATAAATAGGCTGAGATTTTAATTTAATACTTCGGCCTATTTACGTTGATAGAACAGCTTCTCAAACAGGACCTAACTATTACCCTTTTCACGTAGCCAGCCCAGCCCAGCCCATATTTGTTTCCAGATACCCCTCTCGTCCCGTCTCCCCTTCCACTCCCCTCTCCTCCTCTCCCGCCGCCGCGAAGCCGCCGAAAGGGCACACTATTGCACGAGCGCGAGAGCCAAACCGAGCGAAGCGAGTAGATCGCGAGGAGCTTCTGGAAGCTCCGTTCCACCGCGAGAAGGCCAGAGCCAGCACCAGTCTCCGGCGGCGGCCATGGCGAGCTCCGGCGAGGAAGGGCGGGTTTTGGTGGATCTCCGCTCCGCCGCGGAGTCGGCGGGCGACGAGGAGGCGCACGCCACGCCGCTCCACGAGATCGAGTCCCTCTGCATGCGCTGTGGCGAGAACGTAATAGCCTTGGCTTCTGATACCGCCCCCTAATCTCTCTCTCTCTCTCTCTCTCTCGCGTTCTGAGACTTGTGCTTTGTTGTGGTTAGGGCACCACAAGGCTGCTGCTGACTTTGATTCCGCACTTCCGGGAGGTGAGTTTCTGCGCGCACTGTGCTTGTGGCGAAAGCTGCTTGTTCTGATTAGAGAGCGGTGTGAAATTTGGCTTTGTAAATCTGCAGGTAGTTCTGATGGCCTTCGAGTGCCCGCATTGTGGTGAAAGGTAATGCAATGTGCGATATGCACAGTACAAGTGAACAACAGGTAGATTTCGTATTTACCATTTGGTGTGCTTGTGCGTTAGGAACAATGAGGTTCAGTTTGCTGGACAGCTCCAGCCGAAGGGATGTTGCTACCGCCTGGAGGTCCCGGCAAGGCAGAGCGAGGTATGTTTGTACAGTGCGCCTATATTTTCGTTCATCCATTGTTGGTAGTAGCTTGTGGTAGCTGTGCCGTGCTGCACCGTGCAATCCATAGTAACAGGAATCTTTAGCATTCGTGTAAGATTTTGCTGTTATGACATATGACTCGGAAAAACATGCTTCCCAGTAGATATAATATATTTATATCCAAAAACACAAAATTAAAACTTCTTTTGAAAAAGCCACCGCCATGCCAAAGAGAGCCTTAAACCCTCCTACAATTATGCCATTGTCTGTTTAGTTGTATATCTCTACTATTACAAAAGGTGAATTTGTTTGTTCTTGTTTGTCTTGTAAATAATTAGAAAATGGACTATAGACCAGCTGATTCTAATGTTAGAACTGTTTCATTTTGAAGGTTACAGCTTGCAACTAGGCATGTGTCTTGTTATATTTCTGATGTACTTTATTGCAATGTATTCTTTTGCACCATTTAACTTATGTTGCATTTATGTGCATGCATTGTTATATAAGTAAGTTCACTTTATGATTCATTATTATTGGTATATATTAATATCTTCCCCAGTACTTTTTATTTTGCTTCTAATGGGTGTTCTCATTGCTGCCATCCGTACTACTGAATCATCATTTTTTTTACCGGTATTAACAATTGCAAAATTATTCCAAACTTAAACCCATATGCATGTTGCTTCCTATCTGTGCCTTTTTAATCTTAGGTACATAAAGCATTCTAGTTGTATGCTTATACCGTAATTAACATGTGGTACTGGCACAGATACTGAACCGTCAGGTTGTGAAATCTGATTCAGCAACTATCAAGGTATGCTGATCTATGCACTTGTTAATGCATGTGTGCTAAATACATACAGTATACTGCTTTCCTTGTAACTTTACATTTGGCTCATGTACACTTGTACAGATTCCAGAACTGGACTTTGAGATCCCTCCAGAAGCTCAACGTGGAACACTTTCAACAGTACGCTTCATTCCTTTCTATATATAAATTCTTGGCCTCTAGGGAAATGGTTTCTTTCCAAATTATTTTCTTTAATTGCCAGTTCACTAAGTATCTTGCATCATAAATAGATGGAAGGGATTATTATCCGAGCTGTCGATGAGTTGCAGGCACTTCAAGATGAAAGAAAGGTGAATCTTAGGGCTTGTATGCTTAGTTTTTGAATTTAAATTTCACCACGTAGTGACACACTAATCATCCTTTTGGTCCTGCAGAAAGTGGATCCTCAAAAAGCTGAAGCTATTGATCAGTTTTTAGTAAAATTGAGGTCTCTCGGATCAGGAGAAGCTGCTTTTACCTTTGTTCTTGATGATCCTTCTGGAAACAGCTTCATTGAGAACCCGTAAGATTATTTGCAGCCTTCAGAGTTCTGATTGTTTGTGACACGGCGTAGTTTTTATGGAGAGGACACCGGCTGCCGTAGTTGGTTGTTTCTGGTCATGAACGAAGCGGGTACGACCGTACGAAGGTAAGTCGTACTTGCCCTTGTGCGTGCGATGGGGCTCATCCCCAGCCAGCGACAAGGCTGTGAACGAGAGAAAGATTTAGGAAGGTTTATTCTTGCTTGATTCTTAGAAAGGTCTCTTGTTCTTGTATAGAGACATGATACTAACAATTGGATTCTAAACCGATCTCTTAAGGAGATCTTATCTCTAACTAAACTGATACTGATTCCTTAATGGAATCAACTTCGTTACTTATCTAATGCCTTCCGTTTACAACTCCTGCTGCTGGTGTGCGCCTAGCTGCCACTATTGCCCTGTGTCTGGTCGTGAGCTCGTTGCCGTTGCTGATACATCTTGCCAATAAAGGAGTCGACAACAGTTTGATAGTATTATAATTTTAGGATATTTAACTTGTTTTGACATGAAACACATTGTTCTAATCTAAGCATTCAATGCATAGGTGACCTTCAAACTAGGATTATATAATATAATTTCTACCTTCATTCTGCATAACATTTAGTCATTTGAGTGACTTGTATTGTGCTATCAGGCGATGGTACCCATTGTGTTGTGCTTAGAAAGATAATAGTCGATATGTTTCTGTTAGCTTCCCACATGCATGAAGTACTTAATTTGGCATATATTGATTAATCCCCATAAATCCGCAGGCATGCACCTTCGTCAGATCCTTTGTTATCTGTGAGATTCTATGAAAGGACACGTGAACAACAAGCAGCACTTGGTTTTCTTGTTGAACCACCAACCGAAGAACCTGGGGAGCCTGTTCAGCATGCTTCAACAATGGAAGCGAATTCTGGTGGGTTGCAAAAGGAGCCCCATGGTTCAGTTGGAGCTGTTGCAGGTCGTCGTGCTATAGCTCAGGGCAACCCTGATGAAGTTGCTGCAGCGCTGTGTAGGTATTCAGCACCAGAAGAGGTATGTCTATTCAGTCGGCTGGCGACAACCTTTTCACCAATTAAGTTCGTTTGTGCCTTACAAAATTCACTTGGACAGGTTGATACTTTGCCATCAACATGTGGGGCCTGTGGAACTGAGTGTGTGACTCGTTTCTTTTCTACAAGTATCCTTTCCACCTTACATTCACTATTTATATGTGGTATGTGAAGTGTTTGTGTAACACTTGTTTATTGGCCTTATCAATATCAGAAATGATTATATGTAGTGTGTCTGTTATGTTAGTTTGATTATGTGATTAATCTCACTAATTGGAGAGGTAACGCTGCAAATAATCAGTATTTGCTATAGTATCTGATCCTTAACCTTTGGTAGAAATCCCATATTTTCGAGAGGTAATTGTTATGGCAACAACATGTGACATGTGTGGTTATCGTAACTCAGAGGTTAGTTCCAGTGTCATACCTGGATTTTTTTAAAATGTCTCTGGTACTTGGTGACACTTGAACTCAAAAAACAGCTTTTCTTTTTGTTCAATCAGTTGAAGCCTGGTGGTGAAATCCCAGCTACAGGAAAGAAAATTACACTACATGTGCAAAATATAAAAGATCTTACTCGTGATGTCATAAAGGTCAGAAATTTGCTCTTTATTGGTGTTATTTTGTCACATGCTGTTTTTCGAGTTTGCATGCCTGTCTGATGCATGAGATTAATGACTGTATATATGTCAAGTATGGGGAATATTAGTGTTATCTGATGGCCTCAATTTTTTTTCTTGAACTGGTGGTTATTTGACATTTATGGCCAAACATCATGTCATATTCGATGTTGCAAATCAAGATTTCCCACCTTCAGAATCTTGCAGTTCGCTGAAGTTATGAAGGGTTTTGCCTCTTCCAGTCTCTACTGTGCAATTCTCTCCCCCCTTTTGACATTGGTTTGAATAGGTTCAATTTTCTTTTGAGCAGAGCAAAAAAAAATCTCCAATTTAGGAATTGTGTTGTTGGATACACATTCGAGTTGCAATTTTGGTGTGTTTGGATCAAATATCTGATAAGTAACTTAAATAATTCGGAGTTTGTTTTTCAGTCAGATTCGGCCGGTGTGAAAGTACCAGAACTTGAGTTGGAGCTGGCAAGTGGCACATTGGGTGGTATTGTCACAACAGTTGAAGGTTTAATTGTGAAAATATGTGAGGGTAGGTTCGCGACTCTTATTTACTTATTTTCTCTGTTTATGACAGCAAAATGGACTGCAAGGTGACATGGGAATTCAAGTCATTAGTACAAAGTGTGCTGACCAGGAATTTTTTAACTTTAGTATCTTCCTTAATGGTATAAAATGGAAGTATCTGGAAGCCACCTTGCATATTCGATGTTTCTCTTATAAGTAGATACATCTCATCATTTGGTCAACACCCCTAGCATCATTAGGCAAGTATTCATTCAAGCATTTGTTGCTGATGTATCTTCTTCCTCTAGAGGAAGTTTTGTTACTTTATGCAGTTGTTATGCATATACTTTTCTTTAGAGGAAGCTTCTTTATTCAGCACAGTTTGTGCAACTTGTATCGATATGAAGTGCACTAGAATAGGTTATGGGTACAAACATTTTCTTCTGAAACTCAAATAGGTAACTTCTATTTTGGGGTTACAGCTCTGGAGAGAGTTCACGGATTCCAATTGGGTGATAGCACAATGGAATGGAAAAAGAATAAATGGGAGGATTTCAAGGAGAGATTATCTAAGGTAGGTAATTTCTTTTCTATATAGCTTAATGTGGAATGATTTGTCTGTTCAGGCAGGGTTCTGTTTTACCTAATCTGTAGAAGATTATTGGAGTGCCTTCATAGCGCCTCAATTCTTGTGCAAAAGTCATACTGGCTAAAGTATGGCATCGTCTGTTTTCTTGATAACATGAAGCAAACAAATTTTAATAGCATCCTTGTTCAGAAAGTATTGGGCTGGCCATGCTCATTTTGAATTTCTTTTTCGTACCAATTGGTTCATACTAAATTTGAGTTGAGGCTGTGTTGGAAAAAAATTGATTATTTAGATGTTTGTTTTCAACATAGGTGTGGAGGGATATGATTGAACTAATCAATTGTGGGCCCCCTCCGATTTATGATGTCAGAACCCGGGTGTGGTGATAAGTGGGCAAGGCCGCAAGGGTCAGGATGTCACTCCCTTAGTGACGTGCTACGTCAATGCCTGGATGTAGTGGAAAATGCTAATGGGTCTTTGCACTTTACTCAACAAGTGCGAGGGGCAAGGAAGCTAGCAAGGAGAGTAGGATCCACATAGGTAGTTGGAATGTAGGGTCCCTAACACATAAGTTAAGCGAGATAGTTGATACGGTGATTAGGAGATATGTAAATATCTTGTGCATTCAAGAAACTAAATTGATATTCAGAAGGCGAAGGAAGTGGAGAATACTGGTTTCAAGTTGTGGTATACTGGAATAGAATGAAACAAAAATGGATAGGGCATCTAATCGATAAGAGCCTCAAGAACGGAGTTCTTGATATGAGGCGACGGGGGGATAGAATTATCCTAGTCAAGCTAGTCATTGCCAACTTGGTTTTGAACATTATTAGTGCTTATGCTCCACAAGTATGTTTGAGTAAGGCCTTTAAGAGGAAATTTTGGGAAGTTCTAGATGACATGGTTATAAGTGTGTCTAGCAGCGAGAAGCTTTTCTTAGGAGACGATTTCAACGATTGTGTTGGTACATCTAGTGGGGGATTTAAGAGGATGCATGGGGATTTTGGTTATGGTGATAGGAACCAAGGAGGAGAAGATATCTTGAACTTTATCGTAGCCTATGGCCTTATGATAGCTAACACCTTCTTTGGAAAGAGATAATCCCGTTTAGTTACCTTTAGCAGTGGTCAGCATTCTAGCCAAATCGATTTTGTCCTTGTTAGGAGGGAGGACAAACAAGCCTACATAGATTGTAACGTTATATCTGGAGAGTGTTGTTCCACAACATAAGTTGGTAGTTTCGGACTTTCGATTTAGGATGTAGGCTTGACGGGCTAAAGTCACCAAAGTCACGAGGACGAAGTGATGGAACCTCAAAAGGGACGTCTCACGTCTTTAAGGAGAGGATAATCGTGGAGGGATATGGAATGTGGGAGAAGCAAATAGTATGTAGGCGGAGATGGTAACTCGCAGCAGGAGGTGGCTACAGAGGTGTGTGGAGTAACCTGAAGGATTATATGCGAACCTAAAGACACTTGGTGGAGGAACGAGAAAGTGCAAAAAGTTATCGAGGAGGAGGCATGTTACAGGTACATGCAGCATGATAGGAGCAACGGTAACGTAAAGAAGTACAAAGCAGCCAAAAAGAATGCAAAGAAAGCGGTGAGGAAAGCACAGGGCATGGCTTATGACGATCTTTATTAGAAGCTGAGTACAAAGGAGGGCGAAAAGGACATCTACAAGATGATTAAACTTCGAGAAAAGAAGACGAGATTTCAACCAAGTTAAATGCATCAAAGACGACACTAATAGACTTCTGGTGAAAGACAACGAGAACAAGGATAGTTGGAGGGACTACATTGGCATGTTGTACAACGGAGACAACATGGATAGTATGATTGAACTGGATGATGCCTGGGAGGTTGCTTAAGAAGAGTGACTAGCATGATGAAAAACTAATTTAGTTTTATGCATTTTGTTGACAAGATTTCTGTTACGCTGCCTATTTTAATACTATTTGCATATGTATATTTTCAGCTTCTAGATTTACAAGAGCCGTGGACTTTAATTATTGATGATGGATTGGCGGCTTCGTTTGTTGCTCCAGCCACGGATTCAATAGAAGATGACAGCCAGCTAACAAGTAAGTTAGCCTAATCAATGAATCATATAGAGTACTATGCATATTTAAAATCAGGAAATGGGGCATTCCCGCACTTTAAATTTTGAAACAAAATGATAGTGGTTGTTGCTTTTTGCCTCCATGTAGTCTTTGATGCGAACTGCAGATAATATTTTGTCCAGTACCCAGGAAGAGTGTGCATAATTACTGCAATCCTGAGGTGCTCATTGCATTGTTATCTGTGTGAATTGCAGTTGAGGAGTATGAGAGGAGTTGGGAGCAGAATGAGGAGCTTGGCTTGAATGACATGGACACGTCCTCTGCGGACAATGCTTACAACACGACCAGCACATAATGGTTGAATGTGTTGTGCTCAACGTTGCAACCTGAAATCATCTACTATCTGTACTTCGATTAGCTCCCTTTGTGTTGTAATAGCTTTTACTTTGTTTCTCTGACAACAACAAACAATGGATGATATTGGGATTGGGAAGGCCAATAGTGTTTTAACTTTCGAGCCTTTTAAGTTCGGAAGATATCAGTGGGAAGCAACACTCAGGTGCAATCATGAAAACACTAGTGGTTTGGGCAACAAATGGACTTCAAAATTCTGAAAAGGAAAATTCTGGTGCATTTGTACTTCTCAATTTGCTTACTACGTATAAATTTTCAAGTTAAAATTATTCTTTGTTAAGAGTGCAAAATGGGAAGATTCTGACAAATGATAAAAAGAAAAGGACGGAGATAATTTTCACCCATCATGAGTACAATAAGTGCATAACTAGTCCCTAGACGATATAAACGAGATACCGGATGGTATTTTTCTGAGCAACATACTGTCAAACATAAAACCCCCCGGTATTATCAACGACAGAAACAAGCCTCACGTACAAAACCAAGCCGAAAAGAACAGCACAGTTCCCTTCTACACTATCCAGACGATGTTGGGGTTTAAGCACAAGCGAACAGTGCGTTCTCCTAGTATCAAGAAGAATCCTTGCTCTGGCTGGAATGCCATATGACACTATTTGTTTCTAATAACATGAATGCACTATTTGTTTCTAATAACATCAATGCACCAGGATTCCAGGAAGACTAGAAGCAGAGGAGGATTTTATTGTTATATGTAGTGAGATGCCAATAGACCACAATTCACAAGGGTTGCATCATGTATGATCAACAGTTCCTCCTTTCCTTCTGCGTCTGCTTTCTTTTGTTTCCCTGGCAGAATCAACACTAAAAGAAATGCCACGATATGACCCCTGTTGTAGACAGACCATTGGTTGAAAAATTTTGACAGGCCCCGGTTCCTACTATTGGGGTTATCCGTTGTTTCCACCTTGAAAGTAATAATAGTCCTGAAAATAGTGAAATCTTGATGTTAAAGAGTTAAGCACAATGGATGGAAGGTACAAGTTTATGTGATTCTATAATTAATGAGTACCTAATCGACCGTGATATACTTTTAATTGAATTATACTATTTTTTAAGTTTTCCATTTATTTTCACCATGTTTCTCGATTCTTTTCATATAAAGTCAACAAAATTCAGAATAAAACAACCGGCGTTCAACTTGGCGAAGTTTACACCGATTTTAACTTGCAGGGAGATATTTGTAAAAACAAACAAATGCAGTTAGATACTTAGATGTTCCATATAATGTGATAGAACAATTGATGATTCTGAAACTGTCGGATGTGGACAGGGGAAAAAAGAACATAATATTGCCATACTGACTGACACATGCAGGTGACTAGCATGCTAAACTTAATGCAACATCTTCCCATGCAGACATAGTGCAGAGTATTAAAATATCTCGAGTGTAACAGAAAAAGGGCATGCTTCGAAGTTCGAATGCCACTGCAAAGTACTTTGTAAAGTTGATAAACAATTGGTGCAGTTGTATGTTTTAAAAAACTTCCATATGATCATAATTTTGTGGTTACTAGTAATCTACCGTCAAATGTACTAATGGCGAAAGTTTAGTTTCAGAGATCGCGTCTACAGGGACAGGGCCTTATGTTATGAAGCAAAGGGAGCAAGTATGCTATTTATTAAAAATGGATCAAGAAGAACACTTTGAGCAATCATTGCCACCAAACATGCACAGAAGAGCATTATCACAAACACAACTGCAGAACTAGTCATGCTATTTCATTAACAATGAAATTTGAAATCATTGTTAATTTGAAATCATTAACAATGAAATTTGAAATTTGCACAGAACAACTTGATTGTTTAACCAGATCACACTAGAAAGCATGGCAAGTGAAGCATCCACTCAACGAACTCATTTGGCCATTCTTGCTGAGGTGTGATGTCCTTTTGACAGCCCTGGAAATCTACTGGTCATGATTTGCTGATGTTGTACTGCATACCACCTGTGTTTTCCTATGAGCAGAACTAAGGGTGTTGAAAATCCTCTCCAGCGAGTATGATATTTTCTTTTCAAGTTTCATCTGAACAATTACAAAGAAGTACGCATTGAATGCAATCAAATTTCCTAGCAGTAAACAAGAACGAAGCAGCTGACTATAAATAGCAAACATAGGTTCACTAATGAGAGGTAGAATCAGACACACAGAAAAAAACAAAGTTAGACACATGCAGGAGAGGAAGAAAATGATACAAGAAAGCCAGAAGCAAAGTGTTGACGTCAAAAACTTGAAGTAGGGTTTCTGACCTCAGCACACCAGACGAACACCTGGTTCAAGTGTGCCAATCGATTTGATCTTGCAATCGATAAGGGAAAGGTGTAAATTTGATCAAAGCCAATTGCAATCGATAAGGGAAAGGTGTAAATTTGATCAAAGCCGATATCAAATCGATAGTCAGCCTAACTCTGATCAGCTAAAGGCCGATCAGGACGTGAAGTAACTAGCCGATCAAGGCTAATCAAAGGGTAGAGGTAGATCAACTCTGAGATGACGATGCGTGACAAATCAGAGCAAACCAAACCTAAGACGAAATCGATGAAGATCAATAATCGGCGATGCGCAACTTTATTGATCGAAATCAACTTATAAGGCAACATTACAAGACTAAAAACTAATGAACGAAAACGAGTAGATGTGATTAACCCCTAAGAGGTGGGATTAACCCCTGGAAAGCCAAATCGGCTAATTGGTCCTCAGGCAATGCGACACTAAAGCACCAATGTCGTACTTCCCTAAATCTTCTGATAAATTCTGAAACCGATTCACCGAACTTCTGTCGGACAGAACTCAGATCCGAAATTCTGAGCTCAGGGCTGCCAGAGAAGAAATTTTATAAAATCGGCTTTCCAAATCGTTCCAAAAGTGGACCGAATTCGGAGGTAGATTTGTGAACCAAGTAAATGCAGTCCCCGACAAAGATAATGGAAACAAAGGCATGCGATCTATGTAGTCAGGTACGACTTTTCAGAGCTAATAACTTTCCTTCTATTGTAAGTTTAATTTATCTCTCAAGACTGCAGAGATCTGATTGGCTTAATTAACATTATTGGTCGGTGGAGCACTGAGATTGTGCCAATTGTGGCTATAACTGGCATCCTGCCCCCCGAATGCAAACTCGGGCTGTCGACTGGATCTAGCCGACATATGCTGATGGGGTAATTGATCGCACCCATCGGTTTTCACAGTCGGCAGTTCAGGTAGAGGAACAAATGGCTCAGCATATGTGACTACCCTGTGTGGGACTGGATTCCTTAGTGGAATCGGCCCATGCAATTGAGGAACCCTATCGGATTCAATTGACTGAGGAGCCGATTGAACGGTGCCGACGGTGGTAGGTTGGCCGATACGTTCAGCTTTGCAGCGTCGGTGTACGCATGGTAATGCATAACCCCACCGGACGGGAGTTTCCTAGCGTCAACACGGTAGGTTGAGTCGGCATTAACGAAGGCTTTGAAGCCGATACTTTTACTGTGCTGGTGTTTTGTGCCACAGAGTAAACCAGATATGTTGGGAGTGATTGTAACGGATCTAACAGGCCCCCCAGATGAAGCCAACTCATGAGCAATCGACTTAACGCTATTATCTATTATCGGCTTTAATGTTGTAACCAAGGCCGATGATTGATTAATTAATGCATGATGCACAGATTGCTTAATCATAACAGACAACTCGGCTTGAGCCGCATATATCGGCTTATCGAGTCGGTCGAGACGCTAGCATCGCCGAGAGGGTTCAACGTTGGAAGCGCTATTTTTTGGGTAACCCCTCGTCGGGTTTTCTGGTAGCAGCCCAACATTATCTTCTCCAGAGCAGCTTTTCGATTTTCGATCTCCTTTCACTGTTCTAGTGTCAAATCATCCAACGTGGGGACGATTATGGCTTCAGCATTGACGTCGGCTGGTAGAATAGATTTGCCTGTCAATGTCATCTTTCCTTAGTCCCACCGGGTGTGCCAAGAGTGTGTTGACGTCAAAAACTTGAAGTACTGACCTCAGCACACCAGATGAACACCTGGTTCAAGCGTGCCAATCGATTTGACTCTGCAATCGATAAGGGAAAGGTGTAAATTTGATCAAAGCTGATATCAAATCGATAGTCAGCCTAACTTTGATCAGCTAAAGGCCGATCAGGACGTGAAGCAACTAGCCGATCAAGGCTAATCAAAGGGTAGAGGTAGATCAACTCTGAGAAGGCGATGTGCAACAAATCAGAGCAAACCAACTTGAGATAAAATCGATGAAGATCAATAATTGACGATGCACAACTTTATTGATCGAAATCGACTTACAAGGCTAGATTACAAGACTAGAAACTAATGAACGAAAACGAGTAGATGTGATTTTTGGCTGTGTTGTTCTTTTCCAGCAGGCCTGAGCTCATCTTATATACCCTTCGGTCGATTAGAATCCTATTACAATACGATAACAGAATCCGTGTCGGCTTGGGTTTCCTAAACAAACTCATCTTATTCCTAAATGTCCCCATCGTGCACTATCCAAACTCTTGCTGATCTCGGATTGCCGATTATACCGCACTTGCCAATTTTTGGTGCAAACACAAAGAAACAAACATACCACAAGCTTTTGTATTGCGACCTCTGCTTTTGCTTTTGCATATTCTCCCATGCGGTCATCTTGGCTTACTCTCCCTCAATCCTTCAAACAGACAAGACGTGCAACCATCATCATTTGATAAAACATCATAAATTCATTGCAGCTTCATTAGCTACCCAAACTCTTCTATTAGATGATTGACCTAGATAAGAATCAGTTCCAAGTTACAGAACAGATAACAGATCTGATAAGTAGCTCCCTAGATGAACCAATGCAACAAGCATACTTCATCTCCCACTCACTTCAAACTGGGATAATCCAAGATGTAATGGCAAACCCAAAACCAATACTAACAGAGACCACGACAAGCACTGTAGCAGTAGAATATGTACAGACGTTATCCTTGTAATTCCTGCTCTCTTTAATCTCCAACTATAAAAGCACTTTTTGTAAATTCTTCTAAAGCAACTTCAGTCTTTATGATGATGCACTTATTTTTGTCTTAGTAATGCCAGGCTAAACTATGAAAAGAACAAGTCTGAAGCAAATTGTTTAGGTACATAGGAATTAGAAGAGACAACCGAAGTATACACATAATTTTAGGAAGTAAACATCAAATTAGTTAATCATATACTAAAACAAGTGCAAGGAAACAATGGTATGCCTTAAAAGGGTCAGTCAAACAACTTCTTCATCCGAAAGGACCAATATAATAGCAATGCCTTACTTTGATATACACTTTGCAGCTTCTGTTACTTCCAAGGCAGAAGATTTAGATTATGTTAGATTAGCTATATGTATAGGGGCTTATTTGCCTATTTTCCTTTTCCTTAGTTCATGTATTTCTAGCCCATTGGGCCCATTATCAAAGTGCGCTGCATTCTTCACCATTCTAACATGGTATCGAGCTAGGTTTAGGGTTTTCCTCCTCCACTGTAGCCGCCGCCTCCTCTCGGCTCGCCTCCGTCGCCGAAGCCCCGACGCCTTTCTCCTCCTCCCCTTTTCCTCAACCCCACCAAACCTCTGGCCACCACGCCCACGCTCCCATCGCGCGTCACGCCGCTGCCAACTCCAGCTCCGCTTGGCACCTATCTTTGGCTTCACCGTGGGGTTTCGCCACGCCACGGCTTCATAGCTCGCCGCTCACTTTGGTGTTCGTGCTTGAGCCGCCGGCTCCGCTTGGCGCTTGCCTCCGCCTTCGCCCGAGCCGATCGCCCCCTGCGCCACCTGGATGTCCGACCGAGTCGCCGACTGCTGCTACTCCCTCTAGTGACTGCTCCTGCCACGGCTGCTGCTACTCCCTCCGCCGATTGCACTAGGTGCAGCTCTGCTCCCCTCACCGAGCAGCCACCCTTCTGCCCACCCGGCTCTAACTCGGTGTCATGGTGGCCCCTCCTCGCTTTGTTGGATTGGTCGCACTTTCGCAGATCCAGTTGGATGGCACCAACTTCTGCGAGTGGTCCACCCTGCTTCGTGTTTGCCTCGACAGCCAGCGTCTTTGGGGGCATCTCACCGGCACCGTCCTACCACCGGTGTTGCCTCCGGTTCCGGTGCAGCCCCAGCCCGGTCCTGACAATCCCGCGGTGCCTGTAGCTACACAGCTGGCCTACGAGCGTGCTCTTGATGCCTACACTGTCGCCTTTCAACATCTTGAGGACTGGCGTGCGAAGACTCGTGCTGTCGCTGTCCTCATTGGCAGCATGCGCACTGACCTCACGCTCGACATGGTCAACCTGGATTCTGCTCGTGTGATGTGGGAGTACGTGCAGGCCCAATACCACCTGAGCAGCCAGGCTCTCTACACCTCTCTTTTGCGCCTGGCCGAGGCTCACCAGCAGTAGGATTCCACTGTGGATGACTTCTATCGTCGGTTCAGTGACGTGTAGCCCCAAGCTCCCTCAAAGTGACCTGGACCAATACAGCAAGATTCATGAGAGATATAGCCATTGCCTTCCGGTCCGCTTCATACCTTTGCTCATGGGCATCGCAGTCTGCCCCCACAGCTCGTATTGCCACTTGTGACCTCTCCAAGTCAGCCTCTAGGTCCTTGACCCGCCGCCGATACCTCTCCAACTCGGCCTCTGCCTTGGACGATGCGGAGGGGCAGCTGCTAGCATCTCCTTGACTATTCTCGAGACCCTATCAAAGATAACATTGCTCATTGCCGTAGCCTGTAAAAAGGTGAAGGTATAGGGTGTCAAAGTAAGCCTTGCGCAAGGGTCCCAAGCTCAAGGAGGCATATAAAAGGAGTCGCAGTACCTGGTACTGAAGAGTCACGGTGGTCGCTGACTTCTCTCCCAGTACCTCCAAAAACCTCCTAGGATCGTCAGGCACCAAGTCTGCCATATACCTTTGCACTCGTTTCGTGACCAAGAGGCAAGTCGTCTTAATCGCCTCTGCATCCAGGGTGTGAAGGATAGCATACTTAGGAAGGGTGCTAGAGGAACCGCCCTGGTCCCCCTGCACTGGCGCCGCCAGCATGGGTGAGCACGGAGTAGCCGTGTTCTCCATCGGAGCCTCTGGGGGCGTGACGGGTGCGGGGGGGGGGCTCACCTCAGGGGGCGCTCTATGCTCCATCAGATCTATGAAAGAAAGGTGGATCAGTTTGTGCGTGTAAGGAGAGAGCTGACTCCACAGCAACTCGGCATGAACTGAGACACGTACCTCCTGAGAAGCAGAAGAAAGATTCAATGTCGTCAAGGTGGGCATACCCAATCTCCTCCCCCACCACAGCTTTAGCTGGGGAGGTGACTGGACCATCGAGCTCGACGCCCAGGAGCCCTTCGATCTCGCGGACGAGCTGCTGGGAGCGCCCGACAGAGCTCTCTGGCTTAGCGTCTGACGCAGGCTCACTGGAAGAGCTGGATGTCGTAGATGAAGAAGGCGAGGGCGAGCGCCTGTTCGTCCGCTGAGCGAAGGGGCCAGTGCCTTCCCCAATGGATACCTTCTTCTTCTCGGGATCCGTTGCGCCTTTGCCCTTGGTGGCGGGAAATGGCGGGAGCCTTCGGGCCTCCACCTGTGGAGGACCCCCTCACCCGTGGCATGAACCAAAGTGGTAGTGCCCTGATGAGAGGTGCCACCAAGATGCCCCTCGGTGGCCCTCTTGGCACGTGTCTTGGTAGGCGAGGTCCGGGTGTCCTCCCCAGTGGCTGCAGCCCGAGTCCTCTTCTGCTTAGCCTGGTCAGGAGCAGGGACGCCCCGCGGGGGGAGGCGTAGGCCGAATGCTTCAGCCACAGAGACCCTTCCCTCCATAGGGATGCCTTCGGCCTCGTAACCTCGTGCCTCGGATATGCACCACATCCCTAGGATCATCTCAGCTTCTTCTCTCGCTGCTTCCACAGAGTGAACTACATGCAAAAAAGAAACTATGAGAGGTAAAAGGATTACACGCCGGAAAAAATACAAGGGCCATGCATGGGCTCTTACCCTTCCCGATGTTGGGGCAAAGGCCGCCGTGGAACCCCAACCTAGCACGTTGAACAAGGGTGCTAAGGTTAAGGAGTATCATCTCTTCCATGAGGTCGCGGGCGCCCTTTCTTGTGCGTACCTCTCGGATGGCATTGCGCAGCTTCCAGTCATCGTCGGTGAGACGACCCATCTCGGGATAGGTCCGTGTCATCAAGGCCGAGTGTGACTTAGTGTAAACAAAGTCGCCGCCCCTCAGGTAGAACCACTTCTTTATGGCGAAGGGTCAACACTCCTTCAAGGCATGCACGGAGAACTCCTCATGCCGCGGGGTGGTGTAGATGGACCCAGGGCCCCTCCTAACATCCCACCACTAAGAGTGGAAGAAGTAGTCAAACAGGGCAACTGATGGCTCCATGGGCGTCCCCGGAATGGCCGTCTCGCACAGCCATAGGAAGACCCTTAGACGAACGAAGAGGTTCGGGCTGACATATGAGAGCTCCACCCCGAGCACCTGAGTATACCTCTTGATGAAAGGGTTCATCGGGAACCCGAAGCAGATATCCACCCAGGCCATGAGAGCCATGACATACCCCGGCGGGGGGTTAGGGCTCTCCCCTGGCGCTGGGAAGTCCACGTCTCCAGGAGAAAGATGACTCCCTCCCCGGATGAGAGAGAGATTCTCCGCGCTAGTGAACTCCGATGGCCTGGGATCTACCTTCGCTTCCTCTGGGACAAACCCTTCAATGTCCGTTGGGTCCACGCCGACGGTGGAACCAACAAGGACCCATCATGTCCACGTCCCTCGTACGACAGTCCTCTCTGCGGGGAGGCTTGCTCTTGCCCTTCCCCTTCGCGGGGGCAGCCCCATCCACCTTGCCCCTAGCAAGGACATTGCGAGGACAGTCACCTACAAGTAAAAATGGAATCACCCTCAGCAATGCCCAGCTATAGGGAACCGCCCGAAAAGTTATTGGGCGTTGGCCTCAGTGCCCTGGGCAAGCCTTTGTGCACTTGCCCCACCCATGGGGGGCTAACAGCACAGTTTATGGTGGGACTAGGACAAGAATGCCAAGTTGTATACGCCTATCTCTATGACCGCTTACTACACGGGTGGTTGGTTTGAAAGCACAAATGACTGATTCAGGCGCTGGCCCAAGTGTCCAAGAAATAAGGGGCGTTGTCCATACCACCCATACAAAAGGGCGTTAGCCCCAGCGCCCTAAGAAGACCCCAGCGCTTTCGCCACACCCCAAGGAGTATGTGACATGGTCATGCCGAGCTTGAGTCAGATGTCAACTACATGGTTGGGCCTCAGCCACATGCTTAACACCCGAGGCACCTCCCCTCCTTACGTGAGGCGTCGAACCATGAAGCTAGTTGGCAATAAGGCTAACGCCTGCTGTTCACCCCCCATTGGGTAAGTGGACCCTTGGGGTCCCAACGTATTTGAGTGTCCAGAGCCGCCCTAGGATCCTAAGGGGCAACAAGTTTGGCTCCAAAAAGGTAATCAAGTCCTTGCCCCTAAGGCACTTCGTAAAGCACCCAAGGGGCAGGGGGGCTTGTGTTGAGAGAATACCCCTCATTCCCCATGGGCTCTCCTATAGTCATGAGAGAAGGCTCCCTTACGCTCCACGGGTGTACCCTTTGGGCATACCTTGCGGGAGGTCCCCTGTTGGACCTTAAGGTTAGAGACTTACCCCTATGAGACGGTATGCATACTCCCAAGAAGTACCCCGTGGGAGATCTCCTTCTACTCCGCGGGTGTCTATGGGAGGCGTCCCCTACTCCGTGGGAGTCCACGGGAGGCCTCCTACTCCGTAGTGTAAGTTCAAGCACCATTGGTTTTGGTGATTGATTTAGAATAATGTTTAATCCTTGATTAATGACAAACCTAATCTTTATGAGACTAACATGTTTATTGAGCAAATATTTAGCGGTCTCAAATTTGGATGAAAAATGAAAAACCCAAGGTATGTATGCGTATTCTTTCTAGTATAAATTGCATACTTTGGATTCAAGTTAAAGTATAAAGGTCCCCATTATATTAACCACAAAATGTGCATCATATTTCCCAATCCTTATATTACATGGATGCACATATCTAGGGGGAGTTTGTAATTTAACTTGAAGGTTTCATTATATTGATATATTCTTTATTGACACATATAAGGATCAAGACAATGAAACTAAATCCTTGAGTATATATTTAAATTGCCTAGTTGTAGTATACTCATGGTAATATAGGATATGCTCCAATGTAATCAAAGCATATTATCTCCAAGTCAATTATATCTATGCACATATACATGTGGGGTTTATTCTATAGTTGATGGCTTAGAGTAATGGTCATTTCCATATAGTCCACACATTATGGATCATTACTTTTCATCAACATGAGTGTATGAAAACTTGTGTAGTTAATATATACTCATATCAATTTAAATGAAAATTTAAATAGAGGTCGGTTGTCTTTAAATCATCAAAGGATATTTCATCATGTGTTGATGGTGTTCTTTTGGATTGATTAAAGATAATCGATAGTTCTTGAGTATAACGAAGCATTAGTTGCACCGGTGTACTCAAGACACATTTATATCATTTAATTTGATTTGGGTTGTGCTCAAATTGATCTAAAGGCATCCATTATGTGTTAATGGAGTGCAAGAGATAATTGAGACAACCATGTATCTTGGACTAACTACTTTCATGAGTTGTGTTTAAGCTAGGTTAAGTCCAAAGATGATTGAGATGATGAAAACGGGACAATGATGACATCATGAGGTGATGGGCGTCAAGAGGAGATCCCGTAGAGATTAAGAGAAGAGTTGAGTGATGATCCCGAGGGAGCATATGAGTGGAGATCATAAAGACCCCAAAGGGGATTGCTTGCGTGCGGCGACTCAAGGTATAATTAGATAGGCTAAGGACATTCTAGTCTTTGAGTCTAGTTTTTATCGCCGTACTATTAAGAGGGGTTGAGTCCTAGCTTGAGCTTCGTCATGTGTTGATGATCTCAATCCCGTGTTCACTTGAGCTCAAAACATATTTGAATTTGGTTTTTGCATAGAGCTAACCATTTGGCATGTGTTGTGAATGAGTTAAGCTTATGCTTGGTTGTTATTGCATATGGCTTTGATTTGCATGTGTTACAAATAGGAGAAGTCTATGTTTTGGTTTTTGCATAAAGCTTTGATTTGTATGTGTTGCAAATAGAATAAGCTAATGCGTTGGCTTTTGCGTGAAGTTCACTTTAGCATATGTTGCAATTGTTGAAGCTTCATGTTTTGTTTTCTCTTTACAAAACAAATCTCTCAAATCAAAGTGGTTGCTTGGAGCTAAGTTTTGCATGTGTTGCAAAAGGAGAGAGCTCAAGCATGATTTGGTGTTTATGTGGTTTGTATGTGCTAGAGACTTACATGTATTGCAAGTAGAGAGTTCATACATTTGATTTGATCTTAATGTGGTTGCATGGAGCCAAGATTTGCATGTGTTGCAAATAGAGAACTCATGCATTTGAGTTTATTTGAAGTTGCTTGGAGCTAGGCTTTTGCACGTGTTGCAAAGAGTAATGCTCAAGTATGAAATTGGTTTAATGTGTTATTTGCAATTTCGTTGTGCGAATAAACCGAGGTCTATGAGTCTGGAATTCCGAGAGCATGTGAGTAGGGCTTGCAATGGGTGTTTGCAAGTTGATTGGGTCTCGTGTTGACCTTCACATGGCTAGGGGGATTAATTTCATAGACTCGGGTTTGATTTGCTTAACACGTTTTGCAAATAGATCTTGAGTTGATTGCGAAATATGTTTTCGCAATTTGGTTGAGATTCTTTGAGCATGAGCTAATTTGCTGCAAATGTGTTTTGCATGAGTGTATGATCATGTGTTGATCATCTATTGTCTCAAAGAATAGTGTTTGGATTTTGGAGAATTGATTTTAGTGTTGAAAATATGGTTTTCTTCAAATAGCCGGCATGACCGCGTGTAAAGTGCGGTAGTACCGCTTAGCCGGCACTACCGCTTATGGGAGCGGTAGTGCCGCGCTTGGCCAGTACTACCGGTAGTTCATCATCGGTTGCTATATTCCAGAACGCGGTGTTTTTCTGGACGCTGAGGCCGGCACTACCGCTCGTGGGAGCGGTACTGCCGCAGAGTTGGCACTACCGAGCTCTAAAGAGCGGTAGTGCCGGGAAAAGAGCCGTTAGCCGACCGTTGGGGCTACAGCCGGCACTACCGGCCCTCAGAGTGCGATAGTGTCAGCCCCGCTGGTTTTTGCCCGAATTGCCCTCAAACGGCTAGTTTTCTTGGTGGGGTTATAAATAGACTCCATGGGGGGCATTGGGCAGTTGTTGCTGGATTTGTCGAGTGTTTTGGTGAGGTGTTGCATGTGTTGCACACTCACATTTGATTCTTGAGCAAAGACTGATCCCAAATTGCATGTGTTGCAATTAGGAGTGGATTGAGTGACCTCTTGTGCATGTGTTGCACTTGAGGGAGTCCTTGGTGCATGTGTTGCACTAGGTGATCACCGGAAGTGCATGTGTTGCGCTAGGTCAAGCTCGAGTAGAGACTCGGCTTATTACTCTTGGAGGAGTCTCACAGAGACCCCTACTCGTGAGGAGTCTCTGAGGCGCCCCTACTGTGGGAGTCTACGGGAGGCGCCCCCCTATTCCGCGGGAGTACTCCGTGGGAGTGAGGAGTCATAAGTCCCCCAAGGGCTCACCAAAACCCCCTTGACTACAGGGCACTTGACAAGACCCCTGGTCACAGGGTACTAGGTAAAGGCCCCGAGGCACAGGGCACTTCGCAAAGGCCCCGGGTGAAAGGACAGAGGTTGTCGCCTAGAGGGGGGGTGAATTGGCGTTTTTTAAAATTATCAAACTAATGCAGCGAAAAATAGACCGGACTATCCGATTTGGTGATCGGACTATCCGATCCTCTGATCGGACTATCCGATGATATGATCGGACTATCCGATCAGGACAGAGTCTGAACGATTTCGAAACGAATTACGCCTAAACACAAGATTACTCTACCAATCAGTTATCTTAGGATAATCTAAGCAATGAATAGATATCTAACTAACAGGATAGCTATTGCTAGGAAGATTAATGCAAGACAATATAGCAATTCAAGCAATAATCAATAAGCAATAAGCAAGGTAAGAGAAGTAACCGAACGAGCGAAGACACAAGGTTGATTTTTCTCGAAGTTCGGATCTTTGAGGGGATCCTACGTCTCCGTTGAGGCGGCTCGGTCACACTTGAGTTGGGGTCTCTTTCAACCCTCTTACTCCCGGTGTTGCACAAATACACTCGCCGGTTTCAACTCCTTTGACGCTTGAGCCGGGTCTCTTTCAACCCTCTTCCTCCCGGTGTTGCACAAATGCACTCGCCGGTCTTCACTTCTTTGATTCCTTCCCTTGCGGAGGCGGAATCGACCTTCACAAACTTCCCACGGCCAACCACACAAAGCTCCGGTGGCTCGTAGGCGACCTCCTAGCCGTCTAGGAGTCCTCAACCTCCAAGAGTAACAAATGCTCACGAAGAACAAGCTTGGAGATGAAATCAAGTGCTCAAAGATCAAATCTTGCTCAACACACACCTCTTCCAACTCTTCTCAACCCTTCTCACTAAGGGGATCACTTAGATCTAAGAGTAGAGAGGGATTTTGGGCTCAAGAAAGAAGGGGAACCTCAAATCTCACTTTTTCCACCAACCCTAACACCTCACTCCTCAAACTCTTCCCAACCCTTCACACAAAAGGGGATCACTAAGATCTAAGGGCAAAGAGGTATTTTATGGGGGCTCAAGAACAAGAGGATAACCCCTCAAATCAGTGGAATGACTGCCACTTCGAAATGGAGAGGAGAGGGCTTTAAATAGAGGCTCCAAAAAACTAGCCGTTATGCCCTGGACAGACCCACATCGGACTATCTGATATTGAACATCGGACTATCCGATGTGTGTAAAATTCCAGATCGACTCCACTCGAAATTCAAATTCTCTTGAATAAAAAGCACAGATCGGACTTTCCGATATGGAACATCGGACTATCCGATGTGCACCGAGCAGCTCGACCAAAACGAGCATAACTTTTGACTCCGGACTCCGATTTCAGAGAACTCGGACTCCGATTTCAGAGAACTTGGACTCTATTGAAAGCTAAGAACAAGGGCTACACAACTAACAAGGTCTCACTACCCAAATCTCAAAGGATAAATTCAGATTTCACAAAGAATCCAAGGGAGACCTACAATTCTCACTTTCCGGCACCACCAACACCACTCTCTCTCTAAATTTCACAAGGATGGATCACTTAGCACTTGACACATCTAAAAGTCATTCGACGTCGCATCCCTCTTAATAGTACGGCAATCCTTAGACTCAAATTCAAACGAGAAATCTAAGTCTTACATTCAATCCGCATGTCGACTTCTCTGTGGATGCAATGTGCATGATGTCTTTTACCAAATGATTGATGACGTCTTCGCCTTGTCCAACTTGACTCGATTCACCTCATGAGACTCTCGTCCTATCGACCTTGACTTGATCATCCTCTCCGACGATCTCCACGCCAAGTCGATCTTGACTTAGTCCTCAACTCTTGGTGACACCGCCGTCTTGTTGACCTCGGCTTAACGATCATCCTCCAAGATATCTTAGTCATCATACACACACGGGAGCTAATTCTTTCCAAACCACTCATGAAAAGCATTAGTCCCAAAAGCTCAATAGATATAAATGAGTTGATATTTGAGCATTTGATTACCACAAGTGTTTCATATAAAGAAGCACAATATAACTGGAAACACTTGATATAAGAAATGTTCTCTACTAAGTGCATCATGATGAATATGTAATTGATCTATATGCACTAGAGAGATGATTGCCAATATGATTAATCAATTAAATCATGACACGGATCACAGTCTTCACTTAAATGGAGCACATGATAGAATATACACGAATTGTACATGTGCAAATATTATTTGGAATAAGAGTAAATATGTGATCCAACTCTAGATTAAACTTCACTAGGAGAGGTGCATGAGAAGATACATGTAACACCCCGGCGCCCAACGCACCCCGAATGTTACCAAAAGACTTTAAATGACGCTTACAACACTCCGGAACCACTCTTGCCCAGAGTGTTCCCAACAAGATCCAAGAAATAAAGACGCGACAAGAAGTTCAAATGACCTAAGGACTCAACGAACGAGTCACTAAACCTTTTACCTCTAATGAAAGATTGAAACTGACCTTGAAACTCTCTAATCTAGCTTAAAACTAAGTCACCGAAATTTAGAAAATTTCGGCATGACCTCTCTAGACAGTAGGGCATCCACTCAGAAGACAGAAAACAATTTGTAGTCATGATATCATTCTAGCAGGTCCTTAGATAATCAATCACCCATCCAACCGAACTTAATAACTACACCACGATGAATGACATATTACAACCATAATCAATACAACCAGACTTTACAAATGGAATTAAATGGTTTGATGCAACGTGATTGTGCGACTACTCCCCCCATGCATGCCGGTTTCAATGTACCTGCAACAACACAACCAACAAGTGTGAGTCGATGACTCAGCAAAGTACATGAGAGTAAACATTCCAAATTTAACATAAGTAAAACAAGAACTTAACCATAAGAGCAAGTAAGGCAAATGAAAACAACATCCGGACAATACGATTCATACCCATTTAAAGCAATGACTTGACCATACCAAAAGGAAAAATTATTGCAAACAAGCCATCAACTAGATATTAAAACTAATCAACACCCAAGAACCATTACTTAACGCTAAATCACGACGATCCCGACTCAACCACTCGTTGTTGCAACTCAAATCATTTTCACCTATTGCATTTGAGTTTATAACTCGACTTCACTCCACGATATTCATACAACATAATTCACAGGCAAAGAAAGTCGCTAATTCATCAAATTCAATTCAATCTCCCCTTTTTGGGTTGAGTCCACGACTCAACCCTCACTACCGTAAGCACCATCCATATGACACACCATTTACCATAACACTCATTAATACAGATGCAATGCACATGAATGCTCATTTCCATACACGCATGAGATCGCTGAGTGCCCACCCGTCGGTGTGCACCCTCACGTCCCTTCCATCCCGTAGATGGAAGGTGCCTACTCTTACTGTCTCACTCTCATTCACCTCGATGAATGAGACTACGAGGTAGGACTTTCATGTTCACTACGTGTGAACACAGAGGCCCGCATCAGAATGGGTCGCCTCTTCCATTATGAATGCACAAATGCAGTTTTCATGAATGAAATGCAACTTTTCATTCAATGCCAACACTAACATACCATAACCACATACATACACATAGCCAATTCTCACATTCATAAGTCACCAGCGATACTAGAAAAAAATCAGGTTCAACCATAAGACATAGCAACTCATAACAACGTTTCTGTCATGCAACTACAACCTATGGCCACCGAGCCATGCTCACACAATACAATTGCAATCCAATGCTCACATATACTACCTTTATAAATGACTTAACCGTTGGAACCAAACTCATGTCAGCCCAAACACTTAAACAACATACTCGCTATAATCAACCTTACTAAAAACTCGGTCTCTATTAGAGTTCATCTAATTAACAGAGCAACAATTAAATTAAGAAGCATCACATGTGAACACACATCCACAATCAATTACACTGTGTACTTGCATCCATTCCCTTAACCGTTTAATCATCATAAACATTCTCATAAGATGAAGCACCTTCTAACTATATTCAAGTAAAGCTTACCTCTTGCGTATTCATCGGTATTTACGTAAGCTAAGAGCAAACAATTGATAAATCCTCCTAGCCACAATCTAGGGAATGCACTTGCCTTTAATCATGGAAGTGGAGTGGCACGAAGAAGAGGCCACTCCTCCTGAAAATCAGAAATCAAGCATAGATACAAGTTACTGACCAATCAATCAATCAATCGCAACACGTAACCCCTTGAAAATAGCAAAGAGCCAAGAAATTCTAAAGACATATAATCCACCAACTCAACTTTAAAGCATAGTTCGATTTGAAATTTTAAGACACCAAACAACTAGTGAAGCACAAGTCACACAACTTCCCATATATAACTAACCTAATCCTAGAAGCTACCAAATAAAAGGAAGAGAATTATGAACAGCAACTAAATGTTTAAAAATGGCGGCAAGTGAGGGATCACACCACCGCTTAGTGCTTAAATGCTATGCGGCCTTCTCTGCTGGCCTAAGTGCAGTTAAACTAGAATAAAAACACGACACATTTAAGCAATATATACAAGATATATACTAACTATGGGCAATATATGTATTAAAACAACAACTTGAAGGCTCTATGCACTAAAATGTTAACTATGCAAGCACCAGATATCAAAGCAAAAATCGAGCCATGCAACATGTAATCAGATTGTTCGGGAACCGAGTCGCCATATGCCAACATGACCAACAATTATAGGCCACCAAAATGGTCCAATGGAACCAGGACCTATTCAAAAGCTTATGCATGCACATATGCAAAGTTGAATGGCCTTGATTTAGAGCCAGATATGCTAATGCTAAAGATCTAGCCCTCTAAATAAACAAAAGGATAGACAACAGAACAGGTACGGCTAATTTCCAAGTCATGCTAACCAATTACAGAAGACCAATACATAAGACATTCTTAACTGCACATATGTTTAATGAAAGGAGAACACCAACACATATATCAATTTGGGATATTATGCATAACCATGCCATGAGCTCACACAGAAGTTAATGCCATTAACATCATGCTTCTCAATCAAGCTAGGCATTTCATCGAACACCATAGCTACAACTGTGTATCCATAAGCTAGACATTAAAACCAATCAAACCACCGCCTCGAATCGGCCCAAACGAGAGCCACTACACCCACGCACACCTCACAGCCATTTCATCGAACACATGGCATGCACAAACAGTTCATCTCAAGAAAACCTAGCTAGGCATATCATCAAACACTTGGCATGCATACTAGAAATCAAACACTACACTTTCAATTGATTCTCACCACAAGAAGGCAAAAGGGGAGGGCATTGATGCTCATTGTATCGCCATCGCTTGTCTGCGGTTGTTGTTGCCTCCGGTTGTTATTCTTGCATCGCCGAGCAGGGAAAGTTCAGGGAGGAGTGGCTGGTCCCAAAAGGGAAGGAGAGGGCGCCACTTCCTGTTGCTGAATGTTGCTTGCCCGGCCGATCGACATCGCCCGGCTGCTTCTCCACCGGCTTCTTCCGCAGACCGATCGCCGGGAGGAGCCGGTCGGTTGAAGAGGAGACGGCCAGGACTCTCGGCTTAAAAGGTGGGCGCGGGGAGAAGCTCACCGACAGAAGGCAGGGGGGCGCCAGGACACTCTACGGGCCGAGGGCGCCAAGCGACATAAGAGACCAAGGAAGAAGGTCAGGGGGAGTCGGCAGGAGACTGGAAAGACAAAAAAATCAGCAGGCTCCATTGGGGAACAAATGACAGCCACAAGAGAGGAAGAGAGAGAGAGAGAGAGGGGTGGGGTTAGGTAAAAAAGGTAGGTGGAGAGGAAATTCCAAACATACCCCTCCTAGACCTAAATCTTTAACCCTAACCCTCCCCAGATGGGCCAACCACCTCTGATAATACCTGCCAGATGGCCCTAGGCCAGACGGCGGAAGGCCCAATAGATGGAGCGAGGCTTCGTAATATTACAATACACAACTAAGACACGCATGCACCATGTCAATCTATAGCAATGTGAAGTTTAACTCTAGTTAATACATGCATACTAAAAGCAAAGCTAATAATGAACTCAAGTGAATATATATGCACAAATAAATATGACTTGAACCAATGTGCATATATATAATCAACATGTTACTTGGAGTTCACTATGCATTTGCGCAAGAGGAATGCAATAACAAATATAGAAGGGATACCGAGATTGCATACCTTATCTTTGCTTACCTATCCCACTTGATTTTCCTCTAAATAGATGAGACTAATACTCATTCTTGGCAATAAACATGTTAGTCTCAGAGCAATATAATCATATTAGAGGTTTGTCATTTGTTAAGCAATAAGTTAAGCATTTACACAATTATAAAGATTGTCACTATATGCGTTTGTCATTAATCACCAAAATAACATTAGTGCCTAGATGCACTTTCAATCTCCCCCTTTTTGGTGATTTATGACAAACCTATTATTAATTGCACCAAATGACAATATTAAAAGCATGAAGAAACAATAAGAGATCATACTTACAAATTATCCTTTTTTTTGTCAATCGATTAGGGGACAATTGATAAATCCATAAATTCTCCCCCTTTTGTCATTAATCCCAAAAAGGTGCTTAATAGATTCTTATTGTTTATTCAATAAAGTCTGTTATCCCCCTTAATTGCACACTCAATAAAAAAATTAGGGAGAACAAAATAAAAATAAGGAGCTAGTAATCGGACAATAATATTAAGCTCTCCCTAAATCTAGGCAAGATATGATACCAATTATATCCAAGATTTAGGTAATGGATGTTTCCAATGATACCAATTTAAAGTAGTCATGATTCACAAGATATAAGTGAAGCTCAAACATGACAAATGAATTGAATATGATTTCACATGGAGAAGATTTATTCTTTATACATCAAGATCATATAGCAAATTTATATAATTTAAGCACACGCTCATGATCAAATTGAATTCTAACAATCAAGATCATATAGAGAAGATTACACAAGAAGGAATTGCTTATATGATCACAAGAAGTATACAAGATCATGAATCAAAATTGTATAAGTAAGATGCACTTTCATGATAATGCCAAGTATGTACCTTTTAATTCTTGATAATGCCAAATGCAAGTTAGATGACACTTCAAAACAATTTAGGATTAGAGGATACCTCTTGAAAGATACTAGTTGATGATACCAATTGAAAAATACAACACCATTTAAAATGAGACAATTGAGCATAATGGTGTGCACAGACATTATGGAATATGGTCAAAAAAGAAACACATCCCTTTGTCAATTCGTGTCCACCGCATGTTCGAATCGGTCATGATCACCGTGCCCGGCCTTAGATCCCTCGGACAATGGAGCTCCTCTCCATTTCCTTCATCCCACCGTCAAAGATGATCCCTTTTCTAATACGTTGAACATCAATAGACAAGCACACGATTTCCGGGAACAAATATCTTTCAACTTGACCCACGTTAGTTGGATAATGTCTAAGTACAACATGCACGATATAGATAATAAACATGACAATACTATTTTCAAGCAATTTAAATCCCTTGATCTTAATATGCAAAGAAAGAGATTTGAAACTCATTCAAATTTAATTCTTGACATTCACTTGTAAAAGAGACAATAGGTAAAACACATTCGAGTTCACTCTTAAGCTTACAAGAGAATTTCTAATAAGATTCAAGAATTCCGCACGCTTTTTCTTTATATGGCCCAAAAGAGTGAAACCATGAAAACAGACCATATTTGGAGTTTTTAGAATACCACTTGTAAAAACAACATTTTCCCCCTTTTTGGCTTTTTGAAGAACCACATGTAAGAGATGCACAAAAAGGCGAAAGAAGGGTGTCACACGAGTTATTTGAAATACAATCAAATAACTCACTCCTCATTTTATTAGGCTTTACAAAGCTCGCATCATGATTCTTTTGAAGAATCCACAAATTTTGCCTCAAGAGGGTTAAACGAGGAACCCAAAATAAATACCATTTGATAAATTAGATACCACTTTAAAGTATATCTCAATGGCTTTGCTTAAAAAACAACATAAATGAGCATTTTCAAATTTTGCTTGAAAAGCAATGCTCAACTAGGAATTTTCCTCTTTATGTATTTCAATGCATAAAGAATCTCACATAGAGAATTCTTAGAAGATTGAACTTACAATTTTTAACTTGAGAGGAAATTCTTAATCAAGAATTTTGGGTATCGAATCTATGCTACAAGGAGGCAATTGAAAATACCACTTGTAGGAAATAATCGAGTTCACTGATACCACAAGAAAGAATTTAAACAACCAAAAGATATCACTTGAAAGTATAAGCAATAAGTCTTAATGCTACCAATGGTCAAAATAGGAGAAACTCAATGATACCGATTTGTAAACATAAGAAATGAATAAATGCTCGATTGATACTACTTATAATCAAATCACTAAGAATTGATATCACTTGAAGGAATAATCGATAAAATCGATGAGTATCAGAGCAATAAACATTTCTTTGTATCAAAGAGATGGACAACGTAAGATAGATCAAGAAAATCTAAGATAGATCAAGACAACTTGGATTTTCTTTTAAATTTTAAAATCTAAATCACAAAGATTCAGAAAGAGTATCAGAGTACATTAATAAGATGATAACACTTGGAAGTAATTAAGTACCCAAAACTTGTAATAAATAAACTCCCCATGATATTCAACAAATGAATCATGGAGTTGTTTGCATTTGAATTGCACAAGTTTTGTCCTTTTGAAGATCAAGTGGATATTCAATTGAATACAAGATTGATACCAAGTTTGAAATCCAATCCAATTTAAAAACAGGCCAATCGGAAGTTCCGACTTGAAATCAGATATTCCGACACATTGAAAACTCCAGAAATAGGATATTCCGATATGATTATCGGATGTTCCGATGCGATGAAAATTCCAGAAACCATATTTTCTTAGGATATATCGGATATTCCGATTAGTTAAAAGTTCCAGAAATTAGGAAGATACCAATTTTTAAATTAAGTTGATACCAATTGAAAATACTCCAAATAAGTTCCAAATGATTTGAAATTTTCAGGAAACCAACTTTAGACCATTTTGAAGTTTTTTTTAGAGCAACTTCTGTTTTCAACGATTTTTCTATTAGTACAATTTTGGCGAAATGCGCTTTGAGGCATAAAATTGAAAACAAATTTCATAAGGACCTCAAGGTGCAACTTCAACTTGGATTTCACTCAAATTCAACTTTCATGGCTTAGAATGATTTATCAATTCTCTATCAAGTCAAGATATATAATGAATCCAATTTGAATACCAAAATCCATTAATAGGTCTGTTTGTGAGTTGAATCAAATGTTTTGGCCAAATTAATTTCCAAAATAGGATTTTTTTTTCAATTTGAAAGCTTGTAAAACCTTTGAAATACTTAGTGGAATACTTTTACAAAACTTTTCACAAATTTGGCTCCTTTTAAAAAAAATCAAAGTCAAATACCAACCAACACAAAAGATCAAATTCAAATGACGAGAATGAAATACCAATTGAAGTGAATGAGATAACAATTAGATTCAAACTTTTGTGTAGGAGTTTATAAAGCCATTTGGAACCAAGATATAGCAAGGAGTCTGGTCCAAACGGTGAAACTCACAAAGTGCTGGAATATGACCATTATGGGTCAAGTATAGTTTTTCGGCGAGTTTCAAAAACAAATAACTTTTGATATGTTGGTCTTTTGAAAATCTTTTGAATACGAGAATTGTTAAGAATGACCAACTCTAGGATTTTCCTTTTGGAATTTCTTTCGAAAACATTTTACTTTTAATTCTATGAAAATTATAAGTTTAAATCCAAAATAAGATACTATTATCTAGATTTTGGGCATGAAACTCATTTTCTTTTCAAAATAGATTTTGTACATCCAAAACCTTTGAAAAATATTTCAAAAGCATTTGTATACATTTTGCAACTAGTTTTCACAAGAATACTAATAGTATACAAAATTTTGACTTTTGGCTAAATGGCTTGATTTTGAAAATATATATTAGCACGTATATAAATATAGGCACATGTAGGGATGTATTATACATGGATATGAATTAACACTCCCCCTTAATGTGCCACAATCCCAAACTTGCTCAAGATTGCAATCAAAACAACTAATAAGCATGAGCAAGCATATAACAAGCAATCTAAATTGATTTTCATGAATAATGCAATATAACCTACACAAGGCTATAATCCAAATAGTAATCAAATTAAATACTTGTTACCCGAGATGGCATTGACTCAAGATTGAAGTGATGATCGTCATGCTTGGCTCCATTTTGCAAATGATTAAGTTCTCTTCTCTTTTGAAGAAGCCAAACGTCCAATCCATCTCATATTACCTAAAAATCTTTTAGGCTGTTTTTGGTACCCAATCCTTGTTGGGTCCAACAATGTTAGTCACAATAGATTTAGGAAGCCAAATGGTCCTAATATTAGCATTTTTGATAAGACTAACATGACTAGAAATAGGTTTGCGATAATTATTCCTCCTAGGCAAATGATTGGCATTTAAGTGAGAGGACTTAGGAGGACAATAATACTTTGCAAAACTATTTCTAGTTTGATCTCTTCTAAGCATATGATTATTAAAATTATGCATTGGCTTAGAGGATCTAGTATATCTAGCAAATATTTTGCTATTGTTATTTCTCCTAAGCACTTTATTTGAATTGCTTTGTGTAGGCTTAGGAGTCCTAACAACTTTGGCAAAATCATTTCTAGATTTACTCTTCCTATGCAAATGAATATTATCAATTTTAACGGGCATAGGGGACTTGACAAGTTTGGCAAACACATTGCTATTCTTGTCCTTCCTAAGCAAATAATCATTGAAATGATGAGTAGGCTTAGGGTTCATACCTTTGGGACAATCCTTACCGATGTGTCCCTTTATCCGGCAATTGTAGCAAGTGGGCTTTGAACGTCTTTTCTTCTTGACTTGCTCTTTGCCGGTTTGCCTCATTGTTGATAGTTGTGACTTGGATTCCACTTTGTTAGGGCACACGGAGGCAAGGTGGCCCTTCTTGTTGCAAGCAAAGCATTTGATAGTCTTTGAGTGTCTTGCGTTGTGCCTTGTTTTGCTAGTCTCCTTCTTGGAGATGTAGCCGAGTCCTCGCTTATCTTGAGACGCCCTTGGCTTGCTCAAGATCTCGTCGAGAATGGCTTTTCCCTTTACGCACTTCTTCAAGTCATTTTTTAATCTAATGATTTGGACCTTGAGCTCTTTATTTTCCTCTACAAAGTTAGTCTCAACAAGTATAGAGGAAGTAGTAGCAATAGAATTTGAGCAATAAGGTAAATCATTGCTAGATGTGGATATGCATTTATTTGATGAATTGTTTGTAAAAGAAATTGTGCAAGGCAATTCATCAACTAAATTACATTGAGTAGCAATATCCACTCTAGACTTAGTGAATTCCTTGAGAAGGATTTTTTCATGATTTTCTTTTAGACTATTATAATCATTTTGAAGTGAGTCATGCTTCAACTTCAAAACTTTATACTTCTTTTTCTCCTTCCCAAGAGATTCATTGAGCTCCTTTAACATATTCATAAATTCATCACAAGAGAGCTCATCATCATCATCATCACTTACCTCAATTTTACCTTTTGCCATAAAGCAACGAATTAGTGATGGAAGTGAATCTTCATCGTCGCTTGAGGCAGAGGTTGAGGTCGATGAAGATGTCGGTTCTTCATCACTTGATGTGGAGCTTGACGTTTCATCTCCCGACACCTCTTCCTCAATGCAATCCTCAATGGAAGTGGATGATTCAAATAGTTCTTGAAGCTTTATCCACATTTCATGAGCGCTCTCGAGATTGCATATTCTATCAAAAATTTCATCGCTAACAACACAAGATAAAGCATAAGCAGCTTGAGCGTCGAGATGTATGCACTTCATCTATCCTTCAGTTGGATTAATTTCATTCAATGGAGAGGAAAAGCCGACATCTACGATCCACCATATTTGGGGGCTCATGGATTTAAAATGAGAAGTCATCATTGATTTCCATGAAGCATAATTTGAGCCATCTAGTACATGTGGATCGTGTGAGTGCATTAATTCTCTAGTCGACATCCTTTACTCTCTAGACGGTTAAGTCTAATAAAATGAGAGACCTTGCTCTGATACCAATTGAAAGGACAGGGATGTCGCCTAGAGGGGGGTGAATAGGCGTTTATAAAATTAAATCTTAATTCGCAGCGGAAAAGAATCGGACTATCCGACTTTGAATATCGGACTATCCGATATGCACAATCGGATTATCCGATAAGAGCGAGAGCAATCAGGTTTATCACAAGTTAGAGCTAGACTAGGGTAAGCAACAAATGAGTAGAAGGCTAGCTATAACAATTACTTTAAGGCAAATTTAATTAAAGCAACAAGAAAAAACCAAACCAAAGATTTGATGCACGATTGGTTTTTCCCGAAGTTCGGATCCTTGAGGGGATCCTACGTCTCCGTTGAGGCGGCTCGGTCACACTTGAGTCGGGGTCACTTTCAACCCTCTTCCTCCCGGTGTTGCACAAATGCACTCGCCGATCTTCACTTCTTTGATTCCTTCCCTTGCGGAGGCGGAATCGACCTTCACAAACTTCCCACGGCCAACCACACAAAGCTCCGGTGGCTCAGAGGCGACCTCCTAGCCGCCTAGGAGTCCTCAACCTCCAAGAGTAACAAATTCTCACGAAGAACAAGCTTGGAGATGAAATCAAGTGCTCAAAGATCAAATCTTGCTCAACACACACCTCTTCCAACTCTTCTCAACCCTTCTCACTAAGGGATCACTTAGATCTAAGAGTAGAGAGGATTTTGGGCTCAAGAAAGAAGGAACCTCAAATCTCACTTTTTCCACCAACCCTAACACCTCACTCCTCAAACTCTTCCCAACCCTTCACACAAAAGGATCACTAAGATCTAAGGGCAAAGAGGTATTTTATGGGGCTCAAGAACAAGAGGATAACCCTCAAATCGGTGGAATGACCGCCACTTGAAATGGAGAGGAGAGGGCTTTAAATAGAGGCTCCAAAAACTAGCCGTTATGCCTGGACAGACCCACATCGGACTATTCGATATTGAACATCGGACTATCCGATGTGTGTAAAATTCCAGATCGACTCACTCGAAATTCAAATTCTCTTGAATAAAAAGCACAGATCGGACTTTTCGATATGGAACATCGGACTATCCGATGTGCACCGAGCAGCTCGACCAAAACGAGCATAACTTTTGACTCCGGACTCCGATTTCAGAGAACTTGGACTCTATTGAAAGCTAAGAACAAGGGCTACACAAATAACAAGGTCTCACTACCCAAATCTCAAAGGATAAATTCAGATTTCACAAAGAATCCAAGGGAGACCTACAATTCTCACTTTTCGGCACCACCAACACCACTCTCTCTCTAAATTTCACAAGGATGGATCACTTGAGCACTTGACACATCTAAAAGTCATTCGACGTCGCATCCCTCTTAATAGTATGGCAATCCTTAGACTCAAATTCAAACGAGAAATCCAAGTCTTACATTCAATCCGCATGCCGACTTCTCTGTGGATGCAATGTGCATGATGTCTTTTACCAAATGATTGATGACGTCTTCACCTTGTCCAACTTGACTCGATTCACCTCATGAGACTCTCGTCCTATCGACCTTGACTTGATCATCCTCTCCAATGATCTCCACGCCAAGTCGATCTTGACTTAGTCCTCAACTCTTGGTGACACCGCCGTCTTGTTGACCTCGGCTTAACGATCATCCTCCAAGATATCTTAGTCATCATACACACACGGGAGCTAATTCTTTCCAAACCACTCATGAAAAGCATTAGTCCCAAAAGCTCAATAGATATAAATGAGTTGATATTTGAGCATTTGATTACCACAAGTGTTTCATATAAAGAAGCACAATATAACTGGAAACACTTGACATAAGAAATGTTCTCTACTAAGTGCATCATGATGAATATGTAATTGATCTATATGCACTAGAGAGATGATTGC
The DNA here is from genome assembly GCA_036346375.1 of Guadua angustifolia. Taxonomy (NCBI): domain Eukaryota; kingdom Viridiplantae; phylum Streptophyta; class Magnoliopsida; order Poales; family Poaceae; genus Guadua; species Guadua angustifolia. The sequence continues at coordinate 31,370,615 of CM070514.1, read as the reverse complement.
CAATATGATTAATCAATTAAATCATGACACGGATCATAGTCTTCACTTAAATGGATCACATGATAGAATATACACAAATTGTACATGTGCAAATATTATTTGGAATAAGAGTAAATATGTGATCCAACTCTAGATTAAACTTCACTAGGAGAGGTGCATGAGAAGATACACAACTAAGACATGCATGCACCATGTCAATCTATAGCAATGTGAAGTTTAACTCTAGTTAATACATGGATACTAAAAGCAAAGCTAATAATGAACTCAAGTGAATATATATGCACAAATAAATATGACTTGAACCAATGTGCATATATATAATCAACATGTTACTTGGAGTTCACTATGCATTTGCGCAAGAGGAATGCAATAACAAATATAGAAGGGATACCGAGATTGCATACCTTATCTTTGCCTACCTATCCCACTTGATTTTCCTCTAAATAGATGAGACTAATACTCATTCTTGGCAATAAACATGTTAGTCTCATAGCAATATAATCATATTAGAGGTTTGTCATTTGTTAAGCAATAAGTTAAGCATTTACACAATTATAAAGATTGTCACTATATGCGTTTGTCATTAATCACCAAAATAACATTAGTGCCTAGATGCACTTTCACCGGGCCACAGGGCGCTCGGTAAAGGCCCCAGGCCACAGGGCACTTGGCAAGGGCCCCTCACCACAAGGTGCTAGGCAAAGGCCCCGGCCACAGGGCACTTGGCAAGGGCCCCTAGCCACAGGGCGCTGGGCAAAGGGCCCGAGCCACAGGGCGTTTGGTAAAGGCTTCGAGCCACAGGGCACTTGGCAAGAGCCCCTGGCCACATGGCGCTTGGTAAAGGCTCCTGATTCAAGAGAGTGCCCCCCAGAGCGCCTAGGAAAATGGGTGGCCCTCCTTTGAGCTACCTGGGACTATCGCCAAGTGGGGGTCCAAAGTCCCCTATAAAGTCCCGGAGTCAGAGGCCTACCCCTTCGAAGTGATGACGTGCGATCCACTACCTTCGCCTGGGAATGACCAAGATGCCCTCGGTTAGGCTGTTGCGATAGGGGTAGGATGGTATTTTGTAATGAAGGCTGGGCACCTATAAAACCCCGCTGTAGCCCTTACATGTAAGGAGAACTATCTTGAAATGCAAAATTGAGCAACTGGTGTGTCCTTCGAGAGCCTGGACCAGGAGTACCCCTCTCCCCTCGGGGAACACACCAACAGGAGTAGGGCATTTCCTTAAGCGCCCGAACCTGTATAAATTCTTGTGTCTACTTTGTCTCTTTTGAACGGTGGCCCATAAGACGACCAACGTCCCCCCTTTCTCTCTCGTGTCTTGTTCTTAAACATATGACATATACCATAATTGGCATTAGAAGTTCAATCAAGTTAGAATTATCCTAATATAAATAATATGAATATACAAACATATAAGATACCGAGGCACTCCTTCTGTCCCATATTATAAATCCATAGCCCACCATATGCACAGATCAAGAGACACTAAATCCAAGAAAAAATTAATGTTATTGAACCATACATGTACTTATTAAGTGACATACTGCAACTACTTATCCACTTTTTTAGCATTAAAGGAGAGGTATATAGTGAAAATATTGTAATAACTATATATTTGATCTTTGCAATAAACTTATATTATGGGACGATACTTCCCAAGAAGAAGACTTATATTGCGGGATAGAGAGAGTATATCACAGCAGAAACTTTTGACAATGGCATCATGCTCTCTACTACTTTATGCCTCCTAAAACGAAAACTTGGACAACAACATGTGCACATAAGCCTAATCCTGTTTGTTTACAGGAAAATGAAGTTAAGAGCTGCACATATAGCCCCTAATCCTCTAGTTCATGCCTCATTGTTTGCAGAGAGACTACAAGCTATTAGATGCAACATGAATATAATGATAGTAACTAGTAAGCATCATAAGCCAAATCATGGTTGATATGATCCAAAATTTACAGATAAGTCCTACTTACTCCAAACTTAAGTAGCAAACATATTTTTTATCAAAAGGATATCAACAAGATGCCCCAGCTCCATATAGAAACTGGAAAGAGTTCAGTTAACAACCAAACCAACACACCGACAAACTTAACCCAAAACAACACCAAACCAAACTAACAACCACAGACCCTAACAGATTTTCGCAAAAAGATAACAGACAACCAATCACCGCAATGAATCTGACAGAGAACTCAACTTAACAAAGCAACTACCAACCTAAACTCAGACATACTCAGAATGCCCTCAAACAGATAGCACCAGCCACACACCCACATCACCCGGTCACCAAACAAACAAAAGTTCTGGAAAGCACTTCTGGCGAAAGATATCCCAGCAAGCCACCACCATCAACCGAGCAGCACAAGTTCACTTCACATCATTCTGACTTCCAAAAGCAAAGGCGCCAAGATGAAGGTCTCCAGTTTCCCGCAAAACTGTGTGATCCTGTCCTCCATCGCACCTGTGAACAGCGGACTCCAATTCCTTAATAGTACCAGAATTTTCTTCCAAACGATTTTCACATTTAGCCAACCCTAAAAACGAAAAATCATATCATTTCTAATCTTCCAAATGCCCCAAAGAGCAGCAGCGCAAATCAAATTAAGGGCACCATTTCTAGAGTTACTCAACCAAAAACGGGCGACTGACTCAAAGTTATAGCCAATATTCAAACTGAAGAACTCCGAGATAATATTCCAAACATTTTTAGCAACAACACATTCGAAAAAATGTGGTTAACTGATTCAACCTCATCACAGCAATAGCACGAACACCCTTTATCCATTCCTCTTTTCAACAAGTTGTCTTTAGTCATGAGTTTGTTGTGAGATAGGAGCCAAAGAAAAAAATGAACCCTGGGAGGAACCATCAACTTCCAGATAGCCGGAATAAAAATCGAAAAGACCACCCTAAAATTAATAATAGCGTAAAGAGAATTAACCGAATAGACACCATTACTTGAATATTGCCAGATCAGAGAATCATTCATATCAGAAAAAGTTATACTCTTAGCCACCTCGACTAATTCAAACCATCTAATCATCAACCTATCAGAAAATGTTCTCCTAAATGTACATCTCACATTAGAGCCATCCCACAAATCAGCAATTGAAAAACCTTTTTCATTAACCAGGACATACAAATCACAAAACTGAACAGCCAAACAAGAACCCCCAAACCATATATCTTCCCAGAATCTGATTCTCTTCCCATTACCCACCATCCACCTATAACCAAATTTAGTAGCCTGAAGCGCCCACAACACCCCTTTCCAAAACACAGAAACATTATTCGGATGGCAAGCAAAAACATTAGGGTTCTTAGTTTTATACTTAAATTTAATAAAATCCGCCCATTGCTTATTCTCATTAACGTAAAGTCTTCTAACCCAGGAAGCAAGAAGGCACATATTAAGATCTCTAATATTCGGAATCCCGAGCCCACCATAATCCTTCTTCATAGTAACCAAATGCCAATTAGCCAGATGAATTTATTGTGACCCTCATAGTCATTCCAAAGACAATTAGCTAAATGAGAATTTATTAGATTAATAGCCCATTTGGGGAATTTAAAGAAGACAATAAGTACACAGGAATACTAGACAAGCAAGCTTTAATGAGAGTTAAACGACCACCGTACGAAAGAAGCTTGCCCCTCCATCCTGCAATTCTTTTCAAAATTTTATCTACTAAAGGTTGTAAATCGTCCTTATTGATCTTGTCGTAATGTAAAGGGATCCCAAGATACTTAATGGGGAAAGAACCAATTTTACAACAGAAGATGTTAGCAAACCCAGCAGTTTCATTATCGTCACAACCAAGGGAAATCAACTCACTTTTATGAAAATTAATTCTCAAACCCGACATTTGTTCGAAACAAGTCAGAAACCATTTCAGATGTAACGCAAAACCCTCATTGTTCTTAAGAAACAATATGGTATTGTCAGCATACTGTAAACTAAGAATGCCCCCGGAACAAAAGTCACCACAAAGACCTTCCAACAGGCAACTATTAGCAGCTTTCTGAAGAATCCTAGTAAAAACATCAGCAACCAAATTAAAAAGAATAGGAGAAAGCGGGTCTCCCTGTCTCAACCCTTTGCCAGTCTGAAAAAAATCACTTTCAATGCTATTAACTTTGACTCCCACAGAGCCTTTCTCCAACAAAGAAAAAATCCAGTGCCTCCACTTAAAACCAAAACCCCACTTACTCATAATATCCATAAGGAAGCTCCAATTAACTTTATCATAAGCCTTTTCAAAATCCAATTTCAGAACAAGGCCTTTCGCTTTGGATTGATGCAATTTATGAATGACCTCGTGCGCAGTAATCACACTTTTCAGAATATATCTATTCTTCAAAAAAGCCGACTGATTATGAGAAATAATCCTATTACAAATCGGACTAAGTCTGTTTGTAAGAACCTTAGATATGATTTTATAGCTACAATTCAATAAGCTAATAGGTCTAAACTGTTTGATATTCCTAGCATTATTTTCCTTGGGGATCAACGAAATCATGGCAAAATTAAGCCGAAACAAATCAAGATCATTGTTAGCTAGATCTTTGAAAAGATTTAGAAGATCAAACTTCACCAAATCCCAAAATTTTTGGTAAAACAAGAAAGGAAGACCATCAGGACCAGGCGCCCCATCCGAGTAGGACTCAAAGACAGCATGTCTAACCTCCTCCTCAGTAAACGGGGCTTCTAACACCGAATTTTCCTCCTCAGAGATTTTATCAGTCATATCAAAAAATAGATCACTAATATTTATGTTAGGCTTAGACTCAAAGCCAAATAGAGACTTGTAATAATCACAAGCAACTTTAATCATCTCATCAGTTTCACAAGTCAGCCCATTTGGCCCTTCCAGAATGGGGATAAAGTTTTTCCTACGTCTTTGATTAGCAACGGCGTGAAAATATTTAGTATTCTTGTCCCCCTCTTTCACATTCCTGCCACGAGCTCTCTGCCTAGCTTTAGTTTCTTCAATAGCCCAAATATGATCAAGTTCCTTCCTAACCGACTCTAGTCTAGACATCTCCTCAGAAGAGAGATCTCTAGCTTCCGCTAAGACGTCCAAATTAGCAAATTCCTCAATAAGTAGCTTTTTCCTTTTCTTAGTGACCGCATCAATGTTACGACTCCATCCCTTAGTTACTTTTCTGACGTTCCTAATTTTTTCTTGCCAAATATCAATTGCTTTGTTAGATTGGACCGAAACATTCCACGCTTTTTGAACAACACCACTAAAATCCTCATGAAGTAACCACCATTTCTCAAATTTGTAACTAGCTTTACAATAGGAAGCACCATCCCCAGAATCCCACAGAATCGGGGTATGATCACTACCAATCCTAGCCAGCGCAGAAGCCATCACTCGCGGAAAACGCTCTTCAAAAGATGTACTGACGAAAACTCTATCAATAATTGCCATGATTAACTTCTTTTGATTATTGGCCCAGGTGAAATGCCTACCAGCTAGAGGTATTTCCATAAGACCCCACAGGTCAATCCATTCGTTAAATTTGTTACACCACCTACTGTCCACTCTACCATTACTTTTGTCAGCTTGCGATCTAACCAAATTAAAGTCCCCTCCTAAAATAACAGGAGTAAGATTATCCGCAACAAAAATCTCATGAAGCTCAGAAATAAAAGCTTGTTTACCCTCATTATAGGGAGAGCCATAAACCACAACCAATCTCCAAGTGAAATTCATCTGTTTATTTCTAACTAAGCATTGCACCGAAAACTCTTTAATGTCTATATGCAACACATCCATCAGATCAATATTAAGACCAACCAGAATACCCCCAGTAGAGGATTTGGCCGGTAAACAGTGCCAACAAAAGTTTTTTGATCCACTAATATTGCTAAGAAACGAACTACTAAAACTATCCTTCTTAGTTTCTTGAAGACCAACAAAATCAACTTGATTGTTCCTAATAAGATCCGCAAGATATTGTGTTTTCCCTGGCTGTCCCAAACCTCTCACATTCCAAAAAAGACCTCTCATATCCCTCTACATTTCCTGGGGTGCTTGCCCCGTCTTTTCTTCCCAACCGTGGTCCACTCACCTACAGCTACACATCCATACCCTCCTCCAGAGGCACTGGACAATTATTTCGCACATTTAGCTTATAATCAGCACCCACAACACTCGGAGAACTAGTGTCAGCATGAGGACTAACTCTTTCTCCTACAGAGACATTAGCATCAAAATTCAAGATTCTCAAAGCATCACTTTCTTTGCAAATTTGAATATTATCAACTTTCTCACATACAGAATCACCTAATGATATCCCAACTTTCTCAGATAACTCAAGAAGTTCATTAGTAGAAAAGGAATCAAAAGAACTTTTAAGAGACGTACCTTTTGGTTTGGGGCAATTCTCCAAAATTTTAAATTGCAGGAGTTCTTGAGCTTTTTGCAGAATAGATTTACCTTGATCATCAAGTCTCTTACTCCTCCTCTTGGTGTGAATTGGGCCCCAATGTTTCTGTCGCTTCTTCATCTGATAATCTTTAAGAGGTTTTAAAACTCCATAAGCAAACATATTACTTATGGCAATATCTTCATGCAAGATTTGCTGATGTACCGAGTGATGCCAATCAAATTGTCATAATAACAGCAGGTTGGAATGGCGTGTTGCTTATCAGCGAATGAATCAAGCTCGTCGAATTTGCCGAGCGCCTTGTCCACGAGGCGCCTTGTGGTCGTCCCTGACCTTGCTCTCCCGCCTCGCCTTCTGCTCGTAGTTGAAGGCGGCTAGCGCGCGCTTCTCCTCGGCGCTGTACACCTTGTTCTCCTTCCGGAGGCACACGGTGGTGATCCTCGAGTGAATGCTCCCGCTCATCACGTACCCGGCCTCCTCGAACCTCTGGATCTCCTCGGCGGACAGGCCCACCTCGCCGCGCCGCGGTATACGCCTTCCCTACTGCACAAACTGCGCTTATGGCGTCGCCCTCCCCTGGCCGAAGCGCGCCGCCGTAATTGACCTGCACCTCAATGCATGGTAGCGGCATAGGCATCGGCCCTACCAGCGGCGCCTGCTTCCGCGCCTCGCCCTCGATCATCTCCTTGACTCGATCGCCTCCGATCCTTCGCCTCATCGCCGATCTTGCCATTGCCCGCGACGGCATGACCGGGATTACCGGAGTCACCGGAAGCTGACCGCTTGCTCTTCCTCCTCCTTGAGCCATCCTTACCCTTCTTCCTCGTGAAGCCCCTCCCAATATTCATAGAACTCTTGTGGATCCTTGATCTCTCCCTCCTCCTATCCCAAGAATCCTCAGAATCGTAGGTTTCCCAGTCCTCGCCCCGCCGATGGCGGCCGCTTACCTTGTTGCTGGTGCCGCTGCTGCGCCGACGTCTCTTCCTGCTATCCCCCCTGGAGCCCTCCGACTAGCGGGAATCCGACACACTTCCGGGCCCAGATCGCTTCAAGCCCTGGCCCTCATCTTCGCGGCGGCGGAGACGGTCCTCCGGCCTAGCTGGGAGGTAGGTTTGTAAGATGGGCTAAAACTACGGGCCGGTCTGGTTTTACTGAGGCCTGGCTGTGAGCCCATTTGGGTACTGTGCATAAAAAATCCCAAAAAAATCCTGAACAAATTATGGATCTGTTCGGAACGCACTCTCATATGAAATAAGAAAATTTCCGCTTTCCAAACAGAGTAAGCGCAAATTTGAGAACCATGCACACCTACGCCTCGTACAAACAAAAATAAGTTGTACACCAAGCCTGGACGGGAGGCATGTGTAGGGGTGGAATCGAGCCGAGGCTCGGCTCGACCGAGCTCGTCAGTTTGCGAGCTGAGCTGGGCTCGGCTCATTGTCTTTGTCGAGCTGAAAACCAAGCTCGGTTCGGGCTCGGTCGAGCCTCGAGCCGAGCCGAGCCGGCTCGTGAGCCGCCTGGCATGTGGGCCCGCCACAGTGCTCTAGCCTCTAGCTCTACTGCTCTCCTCTGGACTTCTGGAGTCTGCAAGACTGCAAGAATGAAATAGAACTATGAAAATAGAACTATGGAAGTATGGAACTATGGAAGGGTGTTTTGTTACTTTTGTATACACTTTGTGTTATGTTACTTATGTCAGATTGAATCACTAAACCCTCATGCATTCTATATTTCATTGTATGTTCCTTGTTCAATATGACTGTATAAATGCCAAGCTGATTGAATGTCTGTGGGCTGTGGCTAATTTTGTATTAAAATTAAGCCTCATGTAATGGATAATTGATTAGTGATTAGTGAAAGTGATTCTCAATGTCTAAATTTTACCAAGCCTAACGAGCCAACGAGCCGCTCGCGAGCCGGCTCGAGCTCGGCTCATTGTAGCACCGAGCCAGACGGTAGGCTCGGGCTCGGCTCGTTGATGCACCGAGCCGAGCCGAGCCATGAACCTTGAGCTGTTTTTCCACCCCTAGACATGTGTAGCATGGGCTACTATACATGGCCTCCAAAAAATTAAGGGCCTACCTATTTTCTACTGATTCTTATATTACTACATGTTAATATTTGTATTAGTAAGAGCAAGAACTAATAGATGCATAGTTTTCTTTATTTTCTTTTTAAATTTTTTACTGTAAAAATTCATTTCTAAGCAAAACCATGTGACCTGTTGATATCTTAAAGTATCTGAAATATCTAAATTATTTTCGTAATGCAATTGTTGCATATAGAATTTTATTAACAATTCCAGTGACTACTGCACATGCCAAAAAAAAAAGCTTATATAAATTAAAGTTGAAGTTCTACTTGTGTTCTATAATGAACTAGGAAAGTCATAATGACAGCCATTGTAATTGATTTAATTTAGAAAATACTAATTACAAGGATAATTAAATATTATGTTTCAAATAATTAATACTAGTAGAATTGTGCTTTCAAGTAGAGATCATATAAAAAATGTTACTTTTAGCGCGATGTATGACAAACCGTAAGAAGAAATTGTACTAAGCTGTAATATCAAATAATATTTTTTAAGTAATTAACTTTTATTAAATATATAGTATAATTTTAAATCTAGCACATGCCCCCAAAATTTCAGTTACGGCTCTGACCAGCACGCGCCCTTGATTTCCTGATTTGCTTGTACTACTCTCCTTCTAGTCGACACCTGCTGCTGGCTAACTCGGCCACTTCGCCTCTACATACGTGGATTTAACATCTCTTCACCCCACGTTTCAACACGCAGATCGGCGCAGAATCCATCACTGTTCAAAGCTCACTTTCGCACGAACAGTTCTCCGTGAACGCTGCAACAAATGGTCAAACCGTCCAAATACACCTGAAGAAAGCGACATAGTACAGCAGGGCAGGGCCAAAAGTCAAGGCTATACCGTCCTAATGGTCGGTACGCCGTTGGCCTGCCGCAGCAAGCAACCACGTTCCCATGGAATGCCCATCCCATCCGCCACTGGCAGCGCGAGCACGACGCGCGCAGAGGCTTCCATCCAATCGCTCTGACTTGCGCCGCGCGCGAACCCTCCGATCGATATGTCTGATCAGCCCGAGAGGGGCCAACCGGCCAGGCAAGCAGCCGCCCGAGACATCGCCGGCCGGTCCATGTGGCCCTCGGCACGACGGCCCCCGCCCGCCCTGTAGCCTGGCCGCGCCGCGCCGCGCCGTGGTGCGCCCACAAACACAAGCGCTCCGATCAGCCTACGACTACCGCCTACTGGTCATCCATCTCGCAACAGCAACGAGACCACAGTCTGGGCCCACGGAGGTTGTGCAAGCTTCCACATGGTGATGCAACGGCCGTTTTGGCAAAGCTTAGCTAGCCCATCTGGCTACCTGTGTGTCCAGCTTCTGATAGAGAAATTTTATATTGTGTTATATATACTAATAGCATATGATGAAGGTTAGAAATCAAATCTATCTATTAATTTATAAAATATATTTTTACTACTCTACTAATAAAGAAAACATAAATAAATGTTAACTAATATGATTTAGTAGATCGAAAAAATAAGGTCTGTTTTAAATACAGTGTTCTGCAGAAGAGATCAGGAGGAAGCCCCGGTCAACTCGTTTTTCTGACAGAGAGACGTGAGATTCTGAGTGATCCTTGGAGGCGGTGGATTGGTCGAGGGAGAAAGGAAGCATTGGACCGTTCTGATCTTCCATGTATCTCTGGTCAGGTGACGCTGTGCATGGAGATGGCGCGGGCACGACAAGACGTGATGTTACGTTGCAGATGTTGCCGAGCGATCGGTCGATGGGATCGGTTTGGGCTGGACGTGGCTTGTTTTTATCTTCTGTGTATATATCTTGCCGGGATTTGGCTGGACGTACACGTGTGGGATCCGGGGTTTCCCCATGCAATATCGATCGCTTCTGTCTAGTCACTGGCTTCCGGATGGTGAATCACCGGATCACGAAATGCGTGTATCCTGTGTGACGAACAGGTCCTGTCAGACCGCTGTTCTTGTCTGGAGATCGGTAGCTAGTCTCTATGCTGGACAAGACAGATTGCTCTCCCGACTCAGAGGTCTCGCCGAAGGCTCGTCGCAGCAAGTTCTAGCGAGTTGGCATTGCGTCCGCATCTTAGCCAACGGGCTAAAACCGGGCATATAATTCTAGCGAGTGGAGTCATAATTAATTTCGTTCACGGAGCATATTTTGTCACTAGAGATAAAACATGCACTTTCATATGTTGTGTACTATATATGTTCATGTAACTACGTATCTCAAGACGAAACTTGTCTGTGCAGGAAAAAATTGCTATATTACTACCATAGAAGGACTTATATTAGACTCCTATTAACTAACGGTTTTCAAAAATCGTTTGTGATAAAATGTTATCATAGATGATTTTTTGCAAAAACAGTCAGTGATGAGTCTCGAACACATCACAGACAGTTTTTTTGCTAAAACCGTCTATGATGAGGGAACATTACAGACAGTTTTAGTCAAAAACCGTCTATGATATTGCCCCCCTTATCATAAACGGTTTTTTAACTAAAACCGTTTGTGATAAGGGCCACATCACAGACAGGTTTAGCCAAAAACCATTTATGATTTGGATCTCAATATATATTTACCCGCTCACATCATCTTTCCCCTTTCCCTTGTTCCAAACCCTAGCCTAGCCTCACACGCGTCGTCTCTCCCCCTACCGTCTACCTTGGGCGTCCCCCCGACCTCACGCCCGCCGGCTACTGCTTGGCGCCCTGGTCATCGCAGCACTGCTCTCCCTTCCTCCTCCTCCTCGCGCCGACCAATAGCATCTTCCTCTTCCCCTTTGTTGGATCCTACTCACCCTACGCGCACCCCCTACTCACCCTACGTGCACCACCCTAGTACTTGGGATCATGCTGTGCGCTACAGAAGGCACCATGATCTGGATGCGGGCCAAGAGCCAGCCGCTCTACAAGGCCGTCGTCGCCAGGACGCATGCCGCAGTGGCAGATAGCGGCGAGACGGTCGGCGCCGTGATGTGGTTCCTAGGGGAGTGCGACACCATCGAGCTAGACGACGCGCCGTCGTACGGCGCCAAGATGGAGTGCCTGCTCGTCGATCTCATCTTGCCCAATCTGCTTATCATCCAGGTAAAAGGAGGGGACTGCCTTTCTTCCCAACATGCGGTTGACTCAGAAGCGTTAACTTCAATTCAGCTCATTATTTCTTGGACAAATCAATCTATGCATAATTGAGCTTAAAGTTGGCTATTTTATGACTAACATCAATGCGAATACTAATAGATGGCATAATGTTTGGGTCATCTGTGCGCATGTCACTGAAACATCTAGGATCCTATTCTTAGCTAAAATTAAGCTAAGTGTCAAATTTACCATGACTTGGATAGCCCAAATTTAGCTAGGCTATCCAAGTCATGGTAAAATTAGACACTTTCTATTCGAGTTTGCTTCTCACATATGTTGAAGTGTGTTGACTAAATCCTTTATTGTATTCTATTCATTACATCTTAATATAGTGTTTTCATTATATTATACAACTTTAGACAGTATCTTGAATAATAAGGCATATTGTTCTATATTTTTATGTAATCTTTTTGTTTCAGAGGGCATATCATCCAGTGCAGACAGTTCTAGCCTAGAATCGTCTGTGATAATCTCACATCATAGACGCTTCTAGACTAGAACCATCTGTGATGTTAATTTTCACTGACAGTTCAAAAACCGTCTGTGATGACCTATTGTCATCACTAACACTTCGATACAGACGGTTCACAAAACCGTCTGTGATGTGATTTGTGAACCACTTGTGATGTGCAGTTGTCCAGTAGTGTATGTTGTGTAACTTGATTTTCTATCCCGCTCTCCAATTAAGTATACACATGGAAATGAGAATGGGATTGATTAGGTTGATTGGCCGGAGAGGAAGAGGTTTAGAATGGCTGTTGCGAGTAGGGATGAAAACGGAACAGAAATAGTCGGTAAATGGTCATTTCGTTTCTATTTCTACATTTTTTACCCGTAAAGAAAATGAAATCAGAAATGTGGAAACGGATACGGAAATGGATAGTGATAGAAATAGATGCAGAACAAAACGGAGCAGATACGAAAAAGTAAATTGAAAATTCTATAAGAACATAGTACATGATCACAATATACATGACCGTAAAAATAATTTAACTCATTCCACCTCCAAGGTGGACACAAAAACAATGTTATGTTTACTAGTATCACTAAAAAGTTTTTTCTCAAATTTGTCAGCTGAAGGCTCACTATTTATCCTCTAGATTAGACCGTCATGTCCTCATTCATATCATTATCATCAAAATCATCTTGCTCCTCCAACTAAAAAGGTGTAACACCCTAAAATTTCCATATTATTGTTCAATGTCCATTTATGATTTTTTGAAATTTATCCTGGATTTTCTAGAGTTTATAAATGCTGTTTTGCTATTTTTAGATTTATAAAATTATGCTAAAAATAATTTTCCTAGGTTCAAAATGTTCCAGAGTATGTTTGAGAAATTTTTTCAGAATTTTTGAACTCTATTTGATATTTTCTATAGAGCCATTTGTATTTCTAAAATTATTTTAATTCAAAAGTAAATGTAAATACTCTATTCTCTTTTTTGGGCCAAGTGGGACAAGTTTCCAACAAAATTTTTGGTTTCATTTATATGGAATTTCTATTTCCATTTCCGTTTCCGTCAAAAATAGCTCTCCTGTTTCCGTTTTCGTCAAAAAATTCTGTTTCCATCTCCGTACTGACATTTTCTATTTTCGTTTCCGAAAAAAGACTTTTGTTTCCGTTTTTCTCTAGAACGGTCGAAAATTTCGTTTTTGTTTTCATCCCTAGTTGCGAGCGTGATGACATTGTGACCTCTCCTGGCCCAGCTATCAGAGCCAGGAGGGATGCACTCTATACCTTCTGAAATCCACCACTACCACACAAAGAGGACTTACTGACGTCTCATCTTGTATAAGTTCTTAACTTCGTCTAAAAAACCATCAATAAGGCTAGAAAAATTCTGTTGAAAACATCATAGATGGTTACCATCTGTGTTAATCACGTATTATCTGTGTCTAGATAATTTTCACAGACCATTCGTGAAACAATATAGACGGTTGAAGTTAACAAGGTGTTGTGATGTACAAATTAATCATGAACGGCTTATGTTTATGAACTGTCTATGATATGACACAGACAGTTGATATCTCGTAATCGTCTATGATTAGTCAACCGGCTAGCAGTTGTTGTCGATGTTGTCTCCATGTGCCCCTATCGGTGTTGCTATCATTTCTGCACCACCCCATTGCTGTATCCATCCATTGGCTCCACCCCGTCGTCATCTCCCTCCGTCGACTCCAAAGTGTCTTCATGAGTATACCTAACCCCTATGAGCTCGTCATAAATGCATTTTGCTGGCTGCATCCTTTTTCTTCTAGGTTTGCTTACTTCTTAGCAAGTATCCACCCCGTCTCCCTCCTTTATCTCCACTCTCCACCATGCCAATCTTTTGTTTCTTTGTTTTCTTTTACTCTTGTCACCATAAAGGTGTGCTATTTTCCAGACACCCGCCTCATGCTGGATTCATCCACTGCATGGTACGGATTTTCCGATACAAGTTACATTTCTGACACAACAAGAATTATCTTAATTTCCCTCCAACTAATGAATATATATTGTATTTTTTGCAGTGCCATCGATAGCCGAAAGACCATTCCTGTGGCTTCTATGTGACGCACCAAATATATGACCTCATCGATTGTCACCGGCCTGATATACCCAAGGTATGCAATCCTAACTGCATCAATTTGTCTATATTTTATTCTTCGCAAATCAAACTCTTCAGTAACAGCTATTCTTGCTAGTGACAGGATGTTAAATTCTTCACATCTACTTTTCCCCTAGATGCTCTCGGGATGGTTCGAGGAGAGCTCGTCTCATTCTTCCTTACTGATGTGATCCATCACAAAGACGAGTTTAGGGACTTGGACAGTGCTTAGGGACATTTATCCATGTAACTATAGATTAATTGGCATTTGATTTTTTGGGTTGTAAATTGTGTACATGTTATTAATGGACTATCCATTGTTATATGTTTGTGTTGTGAATTGTGAATTCTTGTCTTGTGTTATCTATATGTGTTTTTGTTTATCAGTACAAAGGGCATGGCTAACGTGATTCCTGACGCTAGTCGCAAAATAGAGAAAAAACTATTTTTAAATTTATAAATCATAGATGGTTTTATGGCAATAACCATCTATGATTATAAATAATACTAGATGGCTCCTTTCTACAAACCGTCTATGATGCGTCCTTATCACATATGTCTTGTATATAATAAACTGTAATCACAAAAGATTATCTAATAAGAAATGAACTATGATATTTACTAATCATCGATGGTTTGTTATTAATGAATGGTATGTAATTGTTTTTATCACAGATGGTACATCTGATTATCACTTACTCCTTTTTCTCAAACGGTTCGTTACCATCTATGAAGACAGTTTTTAACCATTTGTTATGTGCTTCTGTGTGCTAGTGCACACGATATGTTGTGGGTGCACCCTCACTACAAAAGGACACCCCTTTTTGCAACGCATATATGCGTTGCTAAAAGTCCGTATATGCGTTGCTAGGGTCTCTATACCAACGCATAATTATGCGTTGCCTATGCTGCCGTTGCTAGGGGCTATTGCAACACTTATATATGCGTTGGAAAACCCTACTAATAACCGTTGAGGCAGTCATATAGATGATTATAACATGACTATGTTTATGAATAATAATATGATTATTGGTCCATTGAATGTATATCATTATATTGATCAGCAAGTATGTGACTTGCTTATGAAACTCTCTACTTTTTGATATAATTCTGTAAGTATCTCTGATCGGGTATCATCGTATTGGACAACGATGAATAGATCAGCACATGTATTGATCGATGATCATGTTTCATAGATAATGGGATATGGAGATATCATCAATACACTGTGAACTCATGATGAAGAACATGGGTTAGATAGACCCGCAATGGGACACTGCGAGAATGTTACATTCTTATGTGTCATCAGTGTATCTTATACATAGTGGATGTATGATCCTTAGACATAAGATTGTCACATTCCCTACACGTGTAATAGTTTACCTTGGGACCACCAAACGCTATTTCCTAACCGGATAGTTATAAAGATAGCTTTCATATTTGCTATGAAACATGCAGAGGGAAGTGAGCAGTCAAGATGGAATTTGCCACTCCAGTGTAACGGAGATATATGTCTAGGCCACTCGTGTGATATGATTAAGGAAGTGCATGGCCATGCCGTGATTGAAGAAGTCAATCACAACTTATTAATATATCACGGATATGAGAGATGGATTGAACTGTTAAAGGATGACATACTTCTCGCCTTGAGTTCGATCTTCATATAGTTTGGCAAAGGGATTATTACATGAGTACTTTTGAAAGGTTCTATCCGATTTGATCATATGTGTTTGGGAGTTGGCATGCTCGCAAGGAACCGCTACTACTATTGGATTGGAAAAGGGTTTTCCGAATCTATGTCCAAATGTACATGAACCTCTGGTCACACACTTAACGGTGGGGCGCATTAATTCGGATTGGATCTGTAATTAATGGACCTCGTGGGCTTAACGCGCCGGATGGGCCTGGCTTAGGGTTTCGTCGGCGTGGCTATATAAGGAGAGGAGAAGGGTGGGCGTGCATGATGTTGCTCACGTTCAGAACCCTAGCCTCCACCTCTCATTGCCCTTGCCGAGCGACACGGTGCTTGCACGCCGATGCACGGCGTTCCATCCTGGGACGTGTGGACTGCTATGGTGACGCTGCTGCTACTGCGGCGTGGTGAGGACGAACTGCAGCGAGGACGAACCACAGCGAGGATGATCCGCAGCGAGGACGATCCGCAGCAAGGACGATCCACGGCGAGGACGATCCACTACACCAACGCGCGAAGGATTCCGCAACTGCGCGTCTAGTAGTAATCCAATCTGTGATCCCTTTCTTGCGAGTAGCTTTTCTGGTTATGTGGTAGAAATTTTAATTTGTGCTAGCGTAGCATACTGATATGGACTAGGCGTCCCGATCTTTCGATGAGAGGAGGTAGCGTCAATTTGGTGGAGGACGAAGTTGGCGGCCCGACTACAATAAACCCGACGTTGCGCCTTAGCGACCGGTACACCACCCTCCTGAAGGTTATTGATCTCGCGGGAAGCGCGACCAACCTGACCACGAAGGTCGTTGTTCCTGCAAGCAATCGAAGAACCAGCAAGAACAAGAGATCACAAGCAACTCAATTGCAGATATGAATTCAGATCGGTTCTGAAATTAAAACACTCAAAAATTGGGGTTCCGATGAACAAGTTGACGGGCGGCCTAGTCGGCACGCGCGAGTACAAGCAGTAGCAATGGCTAACTGAATCAAACAAAACCCGAACCCTAACCATGGTGGCGGCTGGTTATATATAGTCCAAGGGCATGCAGCACTAGGCCTTAACTTGGGCCAACTGATTACAACTCAAAATAAAAGACTAAAGCCCAATTAGACTCGGACTGGAAAAGTGCTCTGCATTGTTTTGTGTATTCCTGTTGACTCGGAAGGAATTTGGAGGTGATCTCGGATCGGTTTGAAAGAGGACGACCAGAGCTTTCGTTTTTGTACTCGTAGACCTCCAGAAGCCTTTTGGATCAAAAGTTATGGCTGTTTGAATTTGACCATCTCTGGGCGGCCGAATCTGATTCCAATTCGCTCTTCCCTCCAGACGCGAACTCCCTTGTGCGTTGTAGGTCTTCCATATGGTTCCTAAGAATAATCACATCATCACAAAAATTAAGTAGCATCCCATTCATTGTATCATTAATTGGAATACTTAGGAATGTCTTCACCTGACAATTTAGTTGACGCGCATGGGCTCGAGTGAGTGGTCCTTGAAGTGGTGGTTCATCCTGGTGAGTGGAGTTAGAGCTGGTTGTATCCGTTGTAGAGATGTCCTCATCATCCTCCCCCTCTTGAAATGGAGTCGTCCTCGACTCAAGCTCATCTTCATCACCCATGTACGGCTTCAAATCAGCAATATTGAAAGAATTGCTTACACCGTAGTCTGCAGGCAAATCAAGCTTGTATGCATTATCATTTATCTTAGCAATCACTTTAAAAGGACCATCAGCTCTTGGCATCAATTTAGACTTTCGCAAATCTGGAAACCTATCTTTTCTCAAGTGCAACCAAACAAGATCTCCAGGTTCAAAAGTTAATTCCTTCCTACCCTGACTATCAGCAGCTCTATATTTAGCATTCATACGCTCAATGTTATCTTTAGTAGTCTCATGTAATTTCAGCACAAAATCAGCACGTTTAGCAGCATCTAAGTTTACTCTTTCAGAACATGGTAAAGGTAAAATATCAATGGGTGTACGAGGATTGAAACTATATACCACCTGAAAAGGAGTCATCTTGGTAGTAGAATGCAATGAGCGGTTGTAGGCAAACTCCACATGAGGTAGGCACTCTTCCCACATCTACAAATTTTTCTTCAAAATGGCTCTCAACATTGTAGACAACGTTCTGTTGACGACTTCAGTTTGGCCATCAGTTTGAGGGTGACATATAGTAGAAAACAAGAGCTTAGTACCCAATTTCTTCCAAAGCGTCCGCCAAAAATGACTCAAAAATTTAGCATCCCGGTCTGACACAATTGTGGAAGGCACTCCATGTAGGCGAACTATCACCCTGAAAAACAAATCAGCAATATTTGTAGCATCATCGCTCTTATGACAAGGTATAAAATGTGCCATCTTAGAAAACCGATCCACGACAACAAATATGCTATCCCTTCCCCTCTTTGTCCTAGGTAGGCCTAAAACAAAGTCCATTGAAATATCCTCCCATGGGACACTAGGAACAGGAAGAGGCATATATAAACCATGTGGGTTTAGTCGTGACTTAGCTTTATTGCAAGTAGAACAGCGAGAGACATAGCGCTCCACATCGAGCCTCATCTTTGGCCAATAAAAATGGTTGGCCAACACATCCTCTGTCTTCTTCACACCAAAGTGGCCCATCAGTCCTCCTCCATGCGTTTCCTGAAGCAACAACAAACGAACAGATCCAGCTGGAATGCATAGCTTGTTAGAACGAAACACAAAGCCATCATTAACAATGAACTTATTCCAGACTCTTCCTTCCTTACAATTTAGCAAAACATCTTTAAAATCAGCATCAAGCGCATATTGCTCTTTAATCGTTTCCAAGCCAAAGATTTTAGAGTCTAGTTGTGAAAGCATGGTATATCATCGAGATAAAGCATCAGCAATAACATTATCCTTCCCCTTCTTGTGTTTGATAACATAAGGAAAAGACTCAATGAATTCTACCCATGTTGCATGCCTACGGTCCAACTTATTTTGGCTACGAATGTGCTTCAAGGATTCATGATCAGAGTATATAACAAACTCTTTGGGTCACAAATAATGTTGCCAAGTCTCTAATGTTCGAACTAGTGCATACAATTCCTTATCATAAGCTAAATAGTTCAAACGAGGCCCAGATAATTTCTCACTGAAATAAGCAACTGGCTTACCTTCTTGGATTAGCACGCCTCCAATCCCAATGCCACTAGCATCACACTCAAGTTCAAAAGTCTTACCAAAGTCTGGAAGTTGGAGCAGTGATGCGTTAATCAGCTTCTCTTTCAATAAGTTAAAGGCATCTTCATGTGACTTGCCCCATTGGAAAACCACGCCTTTCTTGAACAACTCATTCAGCGGTGCAGCAATTGTACTAAAATCTTTCACAAAGCGACGATAGAATCCTGCAAGACCAAGGAAACTCCACACCTGTGTGACCGTTTTAGGAGTCGGCCAACTCTGAATTGCCTCAACCTTGGCTTGATCAACTTCAATCCCCTGTGGAGTAATAACATAGCCATGAAAAGCAACTCGAGCGGTGCAAAATATGCACTTTTCAAGGTTACCAAACAAACGTGCATCTCATAAAGCGTCAAAAACAGCACGCAAATGAGCAAGATGTTCATCTAATGATTTGCTATAGATCAAGATATCATCAAAGTATACCACCATAAATCTACCAATGAAAGCACGCAAAACTTCATTCATTAGTCTCATGAAAGTGCTAGGTGCATTGGTCAATCCAAAAGGCATCACTAACCACTCATATAGACCGAACTTGGTTTTGAAAGCTGTTTTCCATTCATCACCTAATTTTATGCGGATTTGGTGGTAGCCACTACGCAAATCAACCTTAGAGAACACAGTAGAGCCACTTAATTCATCAAGCATATCATCTAACCTAGGAATAGGATGACGATATCTAATGGTAATGTTATTGATTGCTCTACAATCTACACACATGCACCATGATCCATCCTTCTTAGGAACTAAAAGGACCGGAACAACACAAGGACTAAGAGATTCACGCACGTACCCTTTGTCAAGCAATTCTTGCACTTGGCGTTGTATCTCCTTAGTTTCTTCCGGATTAGTTCTATATGGCGCTCGATTGGGCAAAGAAGCTCCAGGAATGAGGTCAATCTGATGCTCAATCCCTCGAATTGGTGGCAAACCCGGAGGAATATCCTTGGGAAAAACATCAGCATATTCCTGCAAAAGGTTAGTCACAGCAGGAGGCAAAGCAGCAGGTATCTCCCCAAATGAGAACAAGGCATCTTTGCAAACTAAGGCATAGCAAACAGATTCATCAACAACCAGTTCCTTCACATCAAATTTGGTGGCGAGAAAACATGCACCTTTCAACTTAATCTCATTTTTGTTATCACAAACAGAACTAGAAGTTTTCTTTTTAGCATTTTCATCAATCTTTTGCTTACTAGCTCTAGCAATGTCCTCTTTAAGAATGGAATCAGGAGTCATAGGATGCAATACAATCTTCTTTCTCTTATACACAAAAGAATACTGGTTGGTTCTACCATCATGCACAGAACTTTTATCATATTGCCAAGGTCTACCTAACAATATAGAACATGCTTGCATAGGTACGACATCACATTCAGCAAAATCATGATAGGAATCAATAGCAAATTGTACTCTCACCAAGCGTGTTACCTTAACCTTACCAATGCTGTTGAACCACTGAACATAGTAGGGTTGGGGATGTGGTCTTGTCTCCAATGAAAGCTTTTCCACCATGTCCAAGCTTGCGAGGTTGTTGCAACTTCCTCCGTCAATGATCACACGACATGATCGCTCCTTGACGACACACTTGGTTTGGAACAGGTTGTGCCGCTGATTTTGGTCGATCTTTCCAATCTGGACACTCAATACACGCTGTACAATGAGGCTCTCATAATGGTCGGCATGGTTGGCATCAATGTGCTCTTCCTGGTTATGGTCATCTTCGCTCCCTGCATTGTCAGCTGCAAGCATAGCATATGTTTCTTCATCCAAATCACTAGTCGAAGAGAACTCACCATTGTCTCGCACAATCAACACACGCTTGCTCGGACATTGACTCCTCATGTGACCGTACCCCTTGCATTGATGGCATTGCATATCCCTCATCCTCCCAGTCGAAGCAACCGAAGCAGAACTCTTGGCAGCCTCTGGTGCAGAAGTTTTTGTTACCTCCGAAGCCTTGGAAGTCGGCGCGGAAGATGAAGGTCGATTCTTGTTGTTGTTGGAGGACGGTGCGGCCGGTTGCTTTGTGGTTGTAGATGGAGCTCGTGTTGACCAAGTGTTAGCACGACCTGCAGAAACATTAGTTCTCGTGCTAGACCATTTGCGTCGTCCCTGCACTTCTCTTTCAGCATGGCAAGCAAGATGAAACAAGCGAGTGATTGAATTATATTCCTTGTAGCTAAGAATGTCATAAATCTCACGGTTCAACCCACCCATAAATCCAGCCATAGCAGCCTCCTCAGACTCCTCTATATCACAGCGCAACATTCCCATTTGTAATTCCTGATAATATTCCTCTACACTCTTACTATCTTGTCTAAGCATCTGAAGCTTATTTAACAGATCACGCTGGTAATAAGAGGGAACAAATCTAACTCGCATGATTCTTTTCAAATCAGCCCAGTTTTGTGCAGCATCGGGATTCTTACGTCGAAACTCACTCCACCAAACAGAGGCAAAATCAGTGAACTCACTAGTGGCAGCTCGAACTCTTTTGTTTTCAGGATACTCATGACATGCAAACTTTTGTTCGACAGCTAATTCCCATGTGAGGTATGCATCAGGATCATATTTACCATCAAAAGGAGGCATGGTGAACTTAACCTTACCAAGAGAATCGTCATAGTCACGTACCTCTTGCCGGGGGCGCAAAGGACCCATACCATGCCAGTTGCGGTGAAGTTGACGCCGTGCAGGGTCTTCTTCAAGCTCCGAGTCAGCAGCGTAGTTGTCGACATTCTCATCCACCTCGCTGCCCAACACACCATTACCGCGTGCAGCAGGAGATACTCGACCCATGTCCTCAAGGCGCCGCAATACCTCCGTCAAGTTGGTATTGATGGTGCCAACGGATACCTCCAAATTTGTCAGCCTGGTGTTGGTGTCAATCTGAGCCTTCTCCACCTGTCCCAACCGCTCATTTACCACCTGCACATCACCATCAAGGCCCTCTGTATGCAGCATGACTTGGCGCTCGAAATGTTGAATGATTCCCCTAGTGCGAGGGGAATGTTGTCCATCAGCGCTCGCTGTTCCAGACATGGTTAGAGAACAAACAATTGCAGGAAAGGGCACTGTCTCTCAACTCTCAACTTGTATCACAAGCTCTTACCAGTTCTTACCAAGCCTTACCAGGAGGTGTCGGCGACCACGAGTCAAAATCTCCTGGAGAGGTGGTGTACAGGTGCCAAATGCAAGAGCCTGGTAAGTTGTAGTTTTTCTGTGGAGCTATAGGTGGCTGGCAATTGTAACAAAGGATAGCTCGTACCACAATAGTCACAACAAGTTGAGTAAACGTTCCTCGACAGTATGGTGTTGGTCCTAGCCTCAAACCACACTAGAGACGCGAGCCTAATCACCAACGATGCCACAGAAACGCAAAGAGAATGTCCTCAACACAAAGCAAGCAGCTAGGGCTCCTTCTTTTTTTTTGATTTTTTTTTGTGGGAGCCCTAAAGCTGAATAACAGACTCAAAAGGACTCCAAACAACACTCACACACATATTTTTTTTGACCAGGGGTATAAAGGTAATTAAAAGATACTCTCTCTCTCTCTGAACTTTGGTTTGCAATTGATCTAGTGCGGCTTTTGAAAATTGCACTTGCCTTTTTTTCTTCTCTGATACGCAGTCGGCGAACACTCGGGCGACCAACCCACACGGTCGGCGATCACTCGGGCGATTAGTTTGTTGCAATTGGCGAGCACCCGGCGACCAGTTCACGCTGTGGGCGAGCTCTCGGGCGACCAGTTGTCGCGATGGCGACTCGGCGACCGATGCACGCGATGGGCGGCCTTCGGCGACGAGGCACGGAATGGCGAGCACACCGGCGATCAAGACCGCGGTGGCGAGCACCCGGGCGACCAGTGCACGCGATGGGCGAGCACCCGGGCGACCAGTTGTCGCGATGGGTGAGCACTTGGCGACCAGAGCACGGAATGGCCGAGCACTCGGGCGACCAGTGCTTGGGATGGGCGAGCACCCGGGCGACCAGTGCACGCGATGGGCGAGCACCCGGGCGACCAGTTGTCGCGATGGGCGAGCACTCGGCGACCAGAGCACGGAATGGGTGAGCACTCAGGCGACCAGTGCTCGGGATGGGCGAGCACTCGGGCGACCAGTGCACGGGGTGGGCGAGCCGTCTTCTGAAGGTACTCGTCTTTCTCTTCTTTTTTTTTGGAATCTGATATCTACTAACGACTCTGACTCAAATTACAAACACCACTGTGAGCAAAACGTGACTCGAACTCGAAACTCTAAGGGCAGAAACTAAAGACCAGCAACTCAACTCGACGAAGCAACCGTGAATTCAACAAGCTGAGAACTAAGCAGTAAAAGCAAGGCACGAAAGTCTTGGATCAAGGGTGACAACTCGCCTATAGATGTATTTCTTTCTGGTATTTTCTGGACTGTAGGTATAAGAAAACAACGGAAAAGAAGATCTCTCACCGAACAACCTTGAGCTCTGATACCACTTGATATGGACTAGGCGTCCCGATCTTTCAATGAGAGGAGGTAGCGTCAATTCGGTGGAGGACGAAGTTGGCGGCCCGACTACAACGAACCCGACGTTGCGCCTTAGCGACCGGTACACCACCCTCCTGAAGGTTATTGATCTCGCGGGAAGCGCGACCAACCTGACCACGAAGGTCGTTGTTCCTGCAAGCAATCGAAGAACCAGCAAGAACAAGAGATCACAAGCAACTCAATTGCAGATATGAATTCAGATCAGTTCTGAAATTAAAACACTCGAAAATTGGGGTTCCAATGAACAAGTAGACGGGCGGCCTAGTCGACACGCGCGAGTACAAGCAGTAGCAATGGCTAACTGAATCAAACAAAACCCGAACCCTAACCATGGTGGCGGCTGGCTATATATAGTCCAAGGGCATGCAGCACTAGGCCTTAACTTGGGCCAACTGATTACAACTCAAAATAAAAGACTAAAGCCCAATTAGACTCGGACTGGAAAAGTGCTCTGCATTGTTTTGCATATTCCCGTTGACTCGGAAGGAATTTGGAGGTGATCTTGGATCGGTTTGAAAGAGGACGACCAGAGCTTTCGTTTTTGTACACGTAGACCTCCAGAAGCTTTCTGGATCAAAAGTTATGACCGTTTGAATTTGACCATCTCTGGGCGGCCGAATCTGATTCCAATTCGCTCTTCCCTGTAGACGCGAACTCCCTTGTGTGTTGTAGGTCTTCCCCATGGTTCCTAAGAATAATCACATCATCACAAAAATTAAGTAGCATCACATTCATTGTATCATTAATTGGAATACTTAGGAATGTCTTCACCTGACAATTTAGTTGACGCGCACGGGCTCGAGTGAGTGGTCCTTGAAGTGGTGGTTCATCCTGGTGAGTGGAGTTAGAGCTGGTTGTATCCGTTGTGGAGATATCCTCATCACATATTGCGTTCCCCAACACCCAACAACTGAAAAAAAAAATCTATGGCACTGTGCGCATTGTAGCATCTATAGCATCCCTTTTAGAATAAATGCATATGGTATATATTAGGAGAGAAAAGAAGAATTAATTGCTTTGAGATCTACATTTGCCATGTGTCTAGTTTTTACAAAAGATACTACAAGACACCCAGTACAGTAGCATTGTTTTCTCATGGTAATAGCCCCTGTTTTCTCACTGATGGCAATGTCGCACAAATCCTATATAGGGTATCAAATTTCATTTTTGGACCACATCTCGGGTGTGCACAAAATCCCAAACTTTGGCGAGATTTCGGAATTTCGGCCAAAATTCATATCAAATTTCATTTTTGGACCACATCTCGGGTGTGCACAAAATCCCAAACTTTGGCGAGATTTCGGAATTTCGGCCAAAATTCAAAAAACAAATTTCAAACCTGGTATCTTTTAGGCCGACAAAACTGAAATTTTGGTGAAATTGACCAAAATTTTGGCCCTTTTCAACCCTTGTGATATAGTCTCCCGAGGCTAAAAAAAATTAGGAAAAAATTATGCAAGCATTGATCTACATTTTCTATCTATTTGAATGCAAAATACTAAGTATTTGTAGATAAAATACACCAAATTTAGAAATTTTGGCAGCATTTCATCTAATTTTTGGATTCTAACACTTCAATTTTTGGATTCTAACACTTTGATGCTATGATGATGCATGGCTGGTTGAGTTGACCCTAGTTAGGAGAGGACTACTCGAAAGACAAAAGAACTAAGATTACATATGTGTCTCTTTGTCCTACTGCTTTGAAAGAACATTGGATAGAGTTGCTGGTATTTGATAGCTAGCATTGAGTTATAACAGTATGTAACACCACAAAGAATTAAGGACCAGTTGAGATGCCAACTAAGCAATTCTTTTTCCAAATGGAATTTTAGTTATGTAGTTGTTGTTCTTTCTTGTTGAACACCACTTGGTGGCAAGTCGTTGTAAGGTGCCCTATCCTTTTGCTCCCACTAGATAATCTTTCATGTTAAGACCAAACCAGGACATGCTGTGCATCACCTGTCTATTATTTCCTACAAAATTGTTTGGTCTCAATCTTGAACCTATCGAAGTTCTTAACATTCTTGGGCTGGAATGATGTGGAGAATTGCATATATATTTCCAATCTCAATACTTTGACGACAAGTGCTTCAATATTTTCCCTCCCAATATAAGTTGCACAAATCTTGAAGTAAGCGAGAAGTAAGTAATTACCATCTACTTTTTATTTATGCTTTAATATTTGTGCAACTATAAAAAAGAAAAGCATAGAAACACCTTGACGCTTTAACAGATCGTATAATAAAGTCAGCTTTGTCATTATGAAGTTGAACTGAAAGGCACTAATTTTACAACTTTTGTCCAGTAAGATGATATTATATGCATTCTTTTGTCCAATAAACATTCTAATCAATTTGGTTGTGACTCTGTTTGGTAACATGCATAGATGAGGAAAAGGTGCCAATCTGACAAAGTAAAGCACTAGAACACACAGAGCTAGAGCAGAACAACTAGCATGCCAGCATATATGAATTCTCATCTTTTGCATCACCAAGCATGTGAACTTTTCCAATTAGCTAGCGCATCATGTGTTTTTTTTCTCTCACCGAAAAATCTGGAAATCCAAGTTAGAGTTACATAATTTGTATATGTATGTTTTTTTTTGCAAAATTTTCACATGTATTCATCAGAAAAGACATTACAATTCGCCACAAAAAAATAGTCCGAAATCTAGTTCTAAAACATGACAACTGACAATTGGTCAAAATTGTGATAATCTAGGTCCAAAAGGACGAAATCTTGCTTTAAAAAAAAATCCTGAAATCACTATAATAACCTAAAATATTTTAATTTTGTTTTATCCTATCGGGATTTAGAATCTCGGTCCCGATCGAAAACCGAACTTGAGATTTTTTAAATTTCGGCTAAATTTGTAACCTTATTCCTGCACCGCTATGATCGGTCGCATGAATTTCTTAACTTCTTCCTTCCTTCTCTCTTTCTTTTTACTAACTGATCAGGCCAGTTAGCCTTCCTCTCTCTGAAGAAAAAGGGTATCTACGGAGCTACGGCCGTTGTTGTTGCATGCCGACAGGAGGCGTCCGGGCAGTTGGAAAGATTACCGTAAAATCGAGGAGGCCGGTCGGGGTCAATGAAGTCTAGAGTCTGGACGATCATATCGATAGATATAATCAATCGATCGGTAAATAGATATTAGATTGAGTGCATTTGTACGAGTGAACACGTCGGTTTCGAAAGGTCTATTCGTCGAGAGGGGTGGTGCGGTAGACGGCACATAGCAATTTCTGGGCACATGGCTGCGGACGGAGCACATGCATGTCGAAAGATTTGGATTTGTTTTCGCTTGATTCTTACCTCTCGTCTCTTTTCGCTGCTACACTATCGTCGTCACCCTCCTTTCAAATATTAGAGATTTTTTTTAATCACGTTTTGTAGATATAAGTTTATCTATTGCTTTAACACCAGGAGATAAGAACAGATAAAAAAAATTAAAGGTTGAATGTATCAAAATGTACCAAAAATTTAGTATTTTAGTGATTCCTCGTTATACCTCTCAAGGAAGGTAAAAACTCCCTTGGCTATATGACATACCTAATTACCTATGTTTTTACCGAAGCAGCGTCGTCATTCAGACTATATATATATATATATGACCGCGGTGAAATTTTAATCATGTCGAGTTACATGAATGAATAGACATGCGAGTTTAGGGACGGTGGATCCCACCTGACCTCAGACGTTCATCCGCGAGACTGATCAGTCTCGGTTGACGTGCTAGTCGAACATCAGATCTGATCAAATGAACTGTCCAGATAAAAACTACAAATAGTTCCTAAAAAAAGAGTCCAAATAGGACACACACCTGTAGTGCATAGACCATAATATGTGATACCACTTGCTATAGGTATTGCATCTATCTAACTTTATAAAACGTATTTTCTCTTGATATATGGAACAAAAGAGATATTAAAAATAATTAGTTTTTTCTTAATTATTATATATTCAATAGATGTACATGGACTATAGATTGTAATATAGGGAAGTAATCATTTTTCTAGCATCCGTTACCTTTTTTTTTTTTTAAATCTAGCTCCTTCTAAAGCAGAATTGTAAATCTAGTTTCTTTCTTAGTGCGGAATGTGCATGCCTCCTGTGCTCTCGTACCGAGGGAAGTCGCCTCTTGCACTTACCGTCCGCGACAACCCCCCTCCTGTGCTCACCAGCCGCTACAGGCTGCCGATCCCACGCTGTCGTAGAGCTGCTCCCGCACTCCTCGGACGCGGCAACTCTGGCTCTAGCACTCCCTAGCGTGGCAAGCGACACCTATCACCTGTTGTGCCTTCTGCAGTAGAGAATGGGGCTAGATTTGCAATTCTACTCAGGAGGAGGCTAGATTTGTAAAAAAAATGAGATAAAAGAGGCTAAAATATTTATCACTTCTGGAGATGTTTGGATTAAGAATATTTCATTGAAATATTTTAAAATCTAAATTAAATTTAAACTAAATCTCAAAACCTTCTTTAAAAAAATTACACTCATCCGGGATATCGGTAGACACAAACTGCTTGGGCATTAATAATAGCAGCCGGACACAGGCACATGGTAGCAAACGCTTGCGCGAGAAACAGTTGTATACTGGAATAATTAGTTTACAACATATTGGAAAGCGAGATCCCCCTCGCCCCACTTCGGGACGGCGCTCTCCCGCCCCCGCGAGGCATCTCCCGGCCGGCCGGCAGTATGCTCGTGCGCGGCTGTGCGAGCACAGCGCCTCTACTGTGCGCCAACACAGGACCAGACGGCGGACGCGACGTGGGCAGGGCAAACGGTCGCGCGGTCTCGCCTGCCGAGGCGTCGCCGGGTTTCTCCATTGGAGGCCTGCGCGAGGACGGTGCGTGCGCGCGTACGTGCAAATCATGGGGCGCGAATAGTCTTCTGCTCGTTGCTGCGCAAACATGTCCTGTGCACAGAAAGCTGGATCGCTTCTGCACCATCTGCTCTCCGTCCACTCCAAACCATCATGCATATGTGTCTCTGTGTGTGTATATACGTTTCTCACAGGAGTAAGTCCATCTGCTTTACGGCGTGCTGTTTTTTTAAGGCGCTACCTATGACAGGCATGTAAGAATAAGAAGCGCAGATATAGTCGTTCCATGACATGGTAATGGTGTGCTGGGAAACGATCGAAGTTGCAGCTAATGGTAATGCTAGATTCATAATAAGATGTAGCTAGGTGCGTTCGTACGTTACAATGTACAAGCTACATTCGCTGAGAGTCCAATCACAGCCATGCGACTATTGCTAGCTAGTAGTAAATAGTAAGGCATCTAGCTAGCTACTGCATCTTAATTTACACACATAAGATGGTACAAAGTGCGCTGCCAACGCGCGCGCGCGTCCGTCGTCGTACGTGCGTGCTCCAGGCCCAACAGCGATTAATGATTGTTACAAGGCCATGCATGTCGGACCGTAAGCAGGAGATCAGGGTGAACGACCGACACGATCTACCACGGGCCATTCAGGCCTGGGTAGGCCACGGCGGCGCCGTTGGGTGATGGGCGGTGGCCGCTGGCGGCGGCGGCACGCTCCAGCGACTGCACCTGCGTCTTGAGGAACTTGACGTAGTGGATTGCCTCGTCCAGCATGGACGCGGTGTCCATCTTGGTGCCCCCCGGGACGAGCCGCTGCAGGATGCGGATGCGCTCGCTGATGCGCTCCCGCCGCATCCTCGCCGCGACGCTCTGCGGGTCCGTCGAGATGCGCACGTTGCGGCGCTTCGGCGGCCGCACCGTGTCCGGGTCGATGTTCACCGGCTGCAGCGCCGCGATGTGGAAGATCATCTCCCGCATCGCCGCGGACCCCACGGCGGCACCGTCGCAGCCGTTGCCGCCGGCAGGAGGCGGCTGTGTCGTGTACCCCGCGCGGCGGCTGCCGTTGTACGCGGCAGCAGGCAGCTGCGGGGAGTACTGGTCGCGGTAGGCGGCGCCGTTGGCGTTGGCGCCCGGCATGTGAGGCACCGAGAAGTGACGAGGAGCATGCATGCATGGCGAAGGGGGAGTCGAAGGCACCACCATGGCGTGCTCAGGGACTGCAGTGAGCTGCTCCAGCTGTAGCATTGTGCTCATCAGCTCGAGCTGCGCTTCCGGGTTAGAATTCAGCATCTCAAAGTCCATTCAAGGCTTGTGAGACTCCGGATGACAACTTCCCGAAACTTGAAAGGTGTAGAAAGAGCAAGAGAGGAGTGAGGAAGCTTAGTAGCTAGCTAGTGGTGCAGGTGTAAAAAAGTTCCGGGCTCTAGAGGCTCATGCAGGGGTTGAGTTGTTATCTAGTTGGTAGTGCAGAGGTGCAATTTATAGGGGATGTATAGGGGGTAGCTTCTTTGGATTTGACTAGGCAATGTTGCTTCCTTGCATCATCCCTTCGGCTTTACAAAGTGGCATGTTCAGATAAACCTTCCCTTTCTTTTATTTTCAGGAAAATGACGTCTCAAGATAATGTCTCAAAAAACACGGTTTCTATCGCGCTACATTTCAAGAATGCCGACCGCTTAGCTTAGTTGTCTTCATGAAGGTTTTTTCTCATTTGTAGTTCTAGCACCTTTAATTTTGCGGAATTGATACAGTTCGGACGTCTGAGTTTTTCGGAAGTATTGTAACATTTTTTTACGTGTGTAACATTTTTTATCAACGCGTGTAACATTTTTCTTCGACAAACAGTGAAATGTAGCACAGTAAACGGATGTTACAAGTGTTGAAAAAAATGTTGCACACGTCAGAAAAAAATGTTTCGAGCGTTGAAAAAAAAAGTTGCAAGAGAAGTCCGATGGAATGAACAGTATCAGACGTTCGAGCGCTAGTTCTGTCCTTAATTTTGGCTAGGTGATGGAAAGCATATATCTATGTAAAATTCATCTATTATTCTGCTGTAGCATTTTTATTGAGGTGTCAGCAAAGAATATAGTTACAAAGGCAACAGTAAGAGGGCCGAGCATAGCACGATTGGTTACGGTGCTGTGTGTGCGCCTAGCCCACCCATATCGAATTTTTATTGAGGTGTCAGCAAAGAATATAGTTACAAAGGCAACAATAAAAGCTCTGAGTATAACTCAGTTGGTTGGGGCACTGCATTGACGCCCAGCTCATCCGCGTTCGAGTGTTGCTTAACGTTGGCGCTCACGGAGCCGAGTGCAAGTGTATGCGTGCACGCGTGTGTACGCATTTTTAGCTTAGCTGTGTTGTCATTCTTTAATGAAATGCGAGAGTTCCTTATCATTTTTGAAAAAAAAAATAAACAAAGGCAACAATAATGCGGCAACGGTGAGAACTGAGAAGTTGGGTACATCTATGTGGACGGGCTGAATCCTGACTTGTCTCGATCGGTCTATTCTCTACAAGGAGAATGCTCACTAGTTAACACTATCTAACTAGTAAAATTTCAACTCCAAAATTTAACTTTCAACACTAATTTAAAACTTTTAGCTTGAGAATTTGATCTTTCAACTCAAAATTTCCAACCTTCAAATTTGACAATTTCACTACAGTACATGCCCACATTACAGACGATTCACAAATCAAATCACAGATGATTTTGTGAACCGTCTGTATCAAAATGTCAGTGATGACAAAGAGTCATCACAGATGGTTTTCCAATCGTCAGTGAAAAAACTCATCACAGTACCATCTCAGACGGTTCCACTTTGGAACTAGCTGTGATGATGGTCTCATTCCAGACAGTTCTTAAGAAAAACCTTTTTGAAGAGCTTCTCATCACAGATGGTTTCAATTTGGAGCCATCTATGATGATGCCCTTTGGAATCGTCTGCGATGAGTGGCTCTTCAAAGACAGTTCTTCTTTAGAACCATCTGTGATGTTAATTTTTTATTTTTTACTAAATTTTAATTTATTGGCTAGCCTCAGGAAATGCTAGCCATGCCTTCTGAAATAAAAGACAGTACACAGCATCACCAACATATTATTATGACATACATTTAAAAATTGAACTACAATCACATGTTACAAAACATACAACGCATCCATTTCAGAAATCAACTCACATATATACTAACTAATTGGATTCAGAAGTACAAATGACAAATTCACAGCACAAGGTTCATAAATTAATCTGAATGTATGGTAATCAGTTGAGTCCTAAGTGGCATTTGCCCTTTGGATTTAAGACCTCACGCATGAAGAAGGCATAGAGCTGTCCTAATACTTAGCAGGTCAGCCTGTTCCAACGCAGATTTAAAGCATTGCCAAGCTTGTCGACGAGAAGAGTAAAATCTTGCGTTATATAGATTGATAAGTGGAGACAATTGTTGCAAGATTGATCGAAACCTGTATGACATTGGTCTTCTGTGAACCAACAAGGTTAATTAGTTCTGAAGATATTATTACGGAGTTCCGAAGGTATTATTATTGATAGAAACCTGTATGGCATTGGTCTTCTATGAACCAACAAGGTTGATCTAAACCATGTTGTGACAAACATAGAATCCATATAGGTCAGTGCCCTTTGGTTGCTAGTGGCACTGCCAAAATATAATAGGTTAATTAGTTCCAAAGATATTATTATGGAGTGTGAAGGATTATTTCATACTATCGGATACCGAAAAATTATAAGTATGCTTTAGAGTCGTTGGGCCCTTCTTGTGTGGCCCTCCCCTATATTTGTAGACACCGAACGACGTGTCAAGTAATCTTTGATAGGGTGCAAGTAATGGGTGCCGTCGTTTTTAGAATCAAGGTAAATTACCCAGTTCTGTCTCGGTATAATTACGAGTAAAACCCAACAAAACCTACACATGTATGTCATTATAGTCATTGAACCTAACTTCGAGGTGCGATATATAGTACAAATCAACAAGTATAGCATTTGGACGAAACACTTACCCTAGGTTGTGGGGTAAAAGTATGAATTTTTTGTTCAAATGAGCCAGCATTACTTTTTCCATGTACTCGTGGATGACTCGTTTATCTTCATCTATGGTTTGCTTGGACACTATTTGTGGGTCAACGAAACCCACCGGTTATTTCCTTGCTGTTGCTTCCATGGTCATGTATCTACATATACAAAATCAAGGATCATATATATATGATAATTATCAGTGCGACAGAAATGTAGACGGTGATTGCACACACTTACATTGTCCAGCATCATATGCGTGAGGTGTCGAGCGTTTTGAGGTTGTACAGATCGAACAATCGGAGAAGTCGACCATGAAGATGCAATCTAAAAACCGGTGTAAAAAATGCTCATTTTTAAAACTCACCGAGATACTCGATGTCCGTTGTGCCACCGGCTTGTTAGCTTGTTCCATGTATCAATCTTGCAATCTAATGCAAGCTAATGTAAACGTCTCCTTGCTCTCATCCGGTGTGAACAACTGCCCCAACTCGAATTGCCGCACCAATGGGGTAAACGGAAAGTCATGGGCTGACGTGGACCCTTTCGATTTTCCCTTGTCTCCTCCCTTTCTATCAAATGTTGTCTTCACAGGAGACGACTGGACCCGAACTGCAGTAGCAGTTTGTGCCTGATGGGACACGGTAGCCGATTTGGCAGGCTCCTTCGGTGCATCACATGGCTCCAGTAGTGCTGGTAGCTTCGACGTATCTCGTGGCTCCAGTAGTGCTTGTAGCTTTGGTGCTCCTGGGTGGGCGTTGAAGGAGATGTCTTTCTTGGGTCACTGGATGAATGTGCCGATGGCATCCCCTAGTGTGACGATCTCGTCATTTGGAGGCATCTCCAGCGTGACAGCCTTACAAATTTCATGTAGGATCGAGATGGTGATCAGAGGGGAGGGGTGAATGATCCCAAAATAAATTTTATCTTCAAAGAAACCAAGCCAAAACTCTTTGATATCAAATGGAAGTAGAAGAGTCAGTTTTCACAAATTTTAGCCTGAGGCCAGTACTACCACCTTCTGGGGTGGTACTACCGGAGTACTGTAGCTATAGTAAAAACAAGCAAATGAAAAGTGATTTCAACACGAGATCAAAAAGAAAATTGAGAAATCTTTTGATCAGCTGATCCAAACTTAATAAAACTTTGAGAACACCTTCCTATGAATGTCTGAAACCTATTCCAACCTTTGATTTCAAGAATCGACATCAAAGTTCTAACCTTTTTCAAATTTATGAAATGGTGCATAAGAACGGGTTCAAGAATGAAAACTTGGTTCTCAGCTAGCTCGTGGGTTTTTGATGATCAAGATGATCCTGATGGTTACCCACATGTCATAACAAGTTAGAACACAAGACAAGAACACCCAAAAACCTAATCATCCAAAATTGATCTTCTCAAGAGCAAAAATCGATTTCTCATAAAGAAGAACACAAGACTTCCTAGATAATTGAGATATGCTCTGAAAAAGACTCATCTATTAATCATTCATCCTTAGCAAAAGAACCATAAGCATTTAGAAGGAGGTGAGGCAAATCTAAACGTGCGGAAAGTAAATTGCAAGAATGTAAATTGCGTAACGCAAATGTGAAAGTAAATTCGGAATTGAGAGGAAATTAGATTTTCATTTCTGGAAAGAAGGTTTACAAAGCCTCACATACAAGTGGGCAAAGCTTAAAGGAGCACAAAAACATCAAAACCTCCAAGAGAGAAGGTTTACCCCTACCCCTCTATTTATACTACTCTTGAATCATCCTTCACCCTTAGATGAATTCCTTCTTCCCTAAGAATCACCATCAATGGTTAGGATTGACTCACTCACTCATACATGGGCTAACCCAAAACCCAACAACATAACGGGTTTTGCACGCTTTTCAAAGTATACTAACTAGACCCACTAATCTATCACCTAGACCACGATCCAACGGCCCTCCTTAATCCGAGCAGCTCCTAATTAGCATCTCATCCATTCCTTGTCTTCTAGGTTCGCAACGACTCCGTCTCCGATCATCTTCCGGTGATCCTCAACCGTCTGGACCTCCGGCACACCTCACCTAGTTCTGGTCATCCTCCACCTCACCATGACCTAGCACCGCCGCCCTGCAACCATCAAAAACAAGAAAAATCCATCGCATAGCAGTGTCCAAGTAAATCTTACTCAAATTCAAAATTCAAATATTGATTTCACTCATAAGGTCGTCACTACCGCTTTTTAGGGCTAGTAGTGCCACTTTTACTAGCACTACCGCCCCAGCAAGGCCGGTAGTGTCGCTCCCCTAGAAAACTCAGCCAATCCCCTGTTTGGAAAATAAGTACTGCCCCATACGGCTGATACTGCCTCTTTTGCCAGCGCTACCACCATCTATGGCCGGTAGTGCCACTCTGGGCAGACTCAATTCAAATTGTTTCAAATTAAAAATCCAATTCAAATCAAATTCAAGCTCAAGCACTTCATGCTTTAAACACAGTCAATAACTCATCACCACAAAGGTTAGACCTCCACATGGTCTTTCAGATATGGACCTTCATGTAGCCCGACTCTAAAGTACGATCATGCACAAACGCCCCTACACCAGATGCATATGCGTATCCCCTAGCAGCCTGTAGGAGAACAGAGCTGTTGGCAAGTCTCACTTGTAGATTGCACAGTGTAGCCATCTACATAAGGGTATACGAGTAATTAGCTAACACGTCCAACATTAAAGTCTATCTAAGGAACATTGCAGACATGTTACCCGGGTGTTATCAGGAGGAAATCTGGCTTCATCCATGCCTGTCTCAGGGGCGGACGGGCAGCTACTCTAATAGTTGGTTGGGCTGAACTGCGTTTGTGCTTCTTGGGCTTGCACGTTCCAGCCTGCCTCCCACAGCCACTCTTTGCTCCATTCTTTCCTCAAAGCTTCGTAGCTGACTATCGAACTACGCTCTGAGCATTTCCTCAACCTTTTCCTTAATCAGGGCTACTAGCTGTTCCTCACGCTCGGCTTTACTTCTCTTCCTACTCTGGTAGGTGTCAGAGTCATGTGGGAATCCCATTTTCCAGGAAACAAAAACACCTAGGCCTCGGATACGATCCGGGTGCTCCTTGTTTTCCAAGGCCATGGAGAGTATATATTTCTCTCTGTCCGAAGTGAAAAAGCCCTGAGAAGATTTCGTGCTCAACGATATTAGATGTTAAGACACTTCCTCATCAGCGGGGTTTGCAAAGGACACGCCGCTCGAAGACGTTGGGACGTCACCTCGCTCTTACCCAGTTTCGAGCATGCAGTTCTACGATGGAGGCAAACCGCGGTGCAACCTCCTTCTGGACTGCCTCGTCGTCCTCCCTCGTCTATTGCGCGATCTTGCCCGTACACCCAGTTGAGATGAGTCTGTGTGGGTGGGTATTTTTTGATTGGACTGTCTTATGCATCGCACTTTCACGCATGAACTCTTTCACCGTCTTTAACTCAACAAATCGTTCCTAGATGTCTTCATAAATGAATCTATACTTCTGGAACGGAGCTATTTCCTTTTTCACGTAATTAGTGACGAGGACATTCTTGAAGTTTTTCCACGCCTTTCCCGCCACTAGCAACGCGTACCATCGCAGTGCAGGCATAGCGTCTTGTGGAAGCTCGAACGACGCTAATATTTTTGTCACCAGGTTATCGCGCTCCTCATGTGTTAGTGTCTTCCATAATGGATAGGTGATGAGGACCCTTTCATGCCCAATGATCCCGCACATGGTTCGAAAAGCTGTCGGAACCTTTGGAGGCGCGGTATGAGCCCCATCATGTAGATCGACCGCCGTGATGATGTATCGTCTCTAAGGCCTTTTACTAAGCCCATTTGGACCGTGCCTCTTTTCTCCTACGTTGGGTGCCTCATCTGATCCATTCGACGACGAGGATTGAGGGGACGCCATTTTGTCTGATGCAAGGTTAAGAGTAAG
Organism: Guadua angustifolia; assembly: GCA_036346375.1. Lineage (NCBI taxonomy): Eukaryota > Viridiplantae > Streptophyta > Magnoliopsida > Poales > Poaceae > Guadua > Guadua angustifolia. The sequence goes on along the minus strand of CM070514.1, from coordinate 31,334,163 downwards.
TAAGTTAAGAGAACCAAATTTAAGAGAAGGTAAGTTAAAAGAAGCAAATTTAAGAAAAGGTAAGCTAAGAGTTGTTTTGTACATACAAGGTTAAGAGAATCAATTTTGCTTACAAGACCAATCAATATGGTTCCGAGGAATTCCACTGTAAAGACTTTTCGTCTTCCAGATGTGCGGTTCCGTGAATTCCACTGTGAAGACCTGTCGTCTTCTAGGCGTTTCGTTTCCCCAACAAAGGTCGTAATTACACTTCTGCAATGATATGTATATAAGGTAGCGCGCTGGATCGAAAATACTCCACTGCCTCCAATCGATCGATCGCATTCCACTGCCTCCGACCCATGAGTAGCTCAAACTCCCTCCCCTACTCTGTCGGTTCCATCGCCCCATGTGGGACTCCATTACCGTCGCCTCCAATGCCGACTCCGCCATCAGCAGTACCGCATTTGCCTCCACACCGCCGACTTACCCTTCGCCACCGCCACCGTCTTCGCCTCCTCGGCCTCTGAAACCTCTGTGACAATGGCTGCGGCGCCATGGCACAATATCAACGAATCCGCCGGCCGCGGCTTATGCGCTACACCGATGATCTCCTCCGCCGGCCAGTACGCCCACCTCGGGCAGTACCGCTCCCTCCGCCTCAAGCATCGTCGGAAAGAAGCGTCCACCAACAGCAATCTTCGACGACGACGACGATGATTTTAGCCACAAACTGATTGTGATGTGCCCGAGCCTCTTCCTATACGGTTTTCGTAAAAAAACAATCAGTGATAAAGTGTCTAATATAACCCCTTTTGTAGTAGTGTTTGAGCATTCACACCTTCCAGGTAGTGAAACTCAATTTCAACCAAATTTTTTTTTTACTTTTAACTCTAAAAATTGAACTTCCAACATGGATTTTAAAACATTCATCCTGGAGATTCTAAGTCAAGTTTTCTAACTTTCAACTCAATAAAACTACAAAAAGAAGCTGTTAACTAGTGAATGTTCACTATATAGCAATCTCCGTTTTTTTATTATGTGCAACTATATTTACCAATATCTCTAATAAAACATAGAATGTGGTAGACAATTTGTTAGACTTGCGTAGCGCATAGCTTTTCTTCATGGGAACTTCACTAATTTCGGAGTCACTAATTGTTGAACGGTTAACTAATATTTTTTTTTCAAAATTACTAGATCCTAAGTCCTATACTAACAAGTGATAATCATATAAAGACCAATTTGCAATAAAATCATTGTACTTACAAAAAAAAGGAGCTTACCGCTGCCATGCATGCATTTCTGCTAGAGGAAACTAATGCACTTGTACAAAGCTTTACTGCTCCTTGTATCTAATCATAATCGAATGATTCATGATTAATTATCTCATATATATCTTATTAATAACTAATTAGCTAGTATTTAGTACGTCAACAACCATACATGTGCAGTCGTAGATTCGATCGGATCCATGTCGTAATGCAGACCACACAATAGGTCTTCCCTGCAACTAGACGCGAAGTTACGTGAAACTGTTTGTTTCATCATGCTTCTAGATCTCACGCGATCGTTCGACCTTTCAGTATCGATCTTGCTGCATCTTCATTCTTCCACTGGTTCGTGGCAAACAATTGTTGGCGCGCAATGCCGTGCCAAACGGATGCATGCTAATAGCATCTTGCTTTCTAAATCCATTTTTTAGTAAGTTAATTAGCAAATTAAGCTATCTAAAAAGAGAGAGAAGTAGAAACACATCCAAGAGGAAAACACATTTTGGAATACAAGTAGATTCAGTACTACTTAATTTTTTTAATTCAGCGAAGAAGCGATTTCAAGCAGTGTGGAAAAACTAGAAATTTTTGTCGCTGGCATGCGCCATCAACTCGTTTTTCCTGGCCGTAGGTACAGCTTTGGATCTATCTTTGTTGTTCAAACACTGTGGCAAAGCACATGTCTGCAGAGAACTCCAGACTGCATTCACGAGATCAATGGCTAAGATACATCAGTCGTCACCCTGCTGCTGCTGCTGCTGTTTCGTACCAAGATGCATCCACGAATGGTGTGTGTGTTTCTTTTGGGTTATTAATGTTTCGCAGGCTAGCTTGCGAAATTACTTTTACTGCCCAGGATATAGCGAGTAGTACTGTATTTCTTTGTCGTCGTATACTGGTTTCATCAGCCTTTTTTTTTGTGTATTGTTAAAACTTTGTAAGGGGCGAAGGAGATCAAGCGCGTCGTCCTGGATTCAAGCAGGGTTGGAAATAGCCTTTTTCTAACAAAATTGGGCCAAAACTGAGCAACAAATTTCACACACCAGAGCTAGATTGGCATTTTTCTCAATCTTACGTCTTCAGTTCCTCAATCCCATGTCTCCCTTTGCAACCAATTACTTACCTGTGGCAGTTGTTGAAGACCGTAACCAATCAGGCCTTGGCACATAAGCCAGACTAGCCCAATGTAGTCACAAACGCAGGCTATCGCTGGTCTCCTAAAGTGGTCTTTCTTGCTCGGATTTGTAGCTCGGATGAAATCTTCATCACCACCAAAGTTGTACTTACTTCTTCTGTTTAATGTAACACCGGCCGGAAGCAGGGGCGGAGCCATCTCTAGGTAGGGTAGACGACTGTCCAGGCTCACCGGCAACGAGTGGTGAAACTTCAATACAGTCTGATTACTGTCAAGCACTATAAAAACAACATCTTTCTGATCAAGCTTTTGGCTATAATTAGACTTGCCTAGGTTTTTAAAATTTCCTAGCTTCGCCACTGGCCAGAAGAATAATGAACGGACTGGAGTTTGGCTATCTAGAGGCCAGAGGTACGGGCAAGAGCCCTGGAGCGGCGGAGCCGGTAGCGTTTGTTGCGGCCTCCGGGTCGCCATCAAAGGTCGGGACACGGTCAACGGCGGCGAGGACGCCGGTCAGTTGGTCGGTTGGCGTACGTCCGTCCTGTACGCGCACAAATGGCCCGGAGCCCAACACGATGAGCGCGCCGGAGTACAAGCACGCTCCGTTCGCTTGTCTCCCCGCCGATAGGATCGCCGCACTCTCTCGGGCCCTTGGCTTGGCGCCAAGCGGAGGACCGCCGGTTAAGCCGTCCTGATCTGATCAGCCTCGGTCGGGGACCCGCTGTTTTCCCAATGTTTCCAGCTCGGCGTTGAAAGGTAGGCAGAGTGGTTGTAAAACCAAGCCCGGCATTGTGGTAGTAACTTCTTGGAATTGTTCTGTTCATTCGTTTTGTTAATCCACGTACAATCCGATCGACTGCACACCTGACTTCTATTTCATCTTCTTCTTTTTAATTACTCTATCCATTCTCGAATGCATGTTATTCTAACTTTCAAATTTTATTTCTAAATACATATCATTCTACGGTTTCAATGTTACTTTCTACCAATTTTTCCTCTATATCTCTCTCTTTTAGCTATTTATAATGCCATTTACTATTATAGACTAAAGTAAGACACATTATTTAAAGAAATAATAAAAAGATATGATGTAGTCTTTTATAGATATTTCTTGATGAGAGCAAAAGAACTAAAATAACATCTATTTAGAAACGAAAGGAGTACTTGAGTTGATATAGTTATGCTCTAGTTTTCCTAAGGAAATTTGGTCATTTGAAAAAAAGGGAACTCTGCACCAAAGTACCTTTTAGCAAACGGCATTGGCAAGCGCCGAGGCTCCAGGCCAAGCCCTGTGTCGGTGGCTTAGGGTATATTTGAAGTTTAAAGCTAGTTTTAGTTTTTAAAAAGCTGAAAAGCTACTCCAAACAGTTTAGTTTTAAACGGCTTTTTATATAAGCTATAAACTACATATAACTAGTAAAAGTCAAAAAGATAAAAGTTAGATCAGACTTGTTTTTACAGTTTATTACTAAGAATAATTAAATATTTGTCAAACAGTTTTTTATAGAAAACTACAGCTAACTTTTAACTTAGAAAGTAAAAAAAAATATATATATAGCTTTTTAGAAAATCTACACATGCCTAACTTCAGGCTTCTTGCTAGGCTAATATGTGGGTTAGGTTTTACATTCCAGGTACAATTTTGCTGAAATCAAAAGAAAAGTTAGTCAAAGATTGATTGGAAGCTACTAGTTTGATGTCGAGGGCGAGCAAAACCGAACTTACTTTCTGACTCGCTGTCGGGACCAGGTTCGGTTTACACGTATAAATCAAAACAGAGCCTTTTCTGAGTGAAATCAAAACAGAACCTGAACTTACACATTTGGCCTCGTCATCTCTGACCGCGCCCTACGCGTTCATGGGGTCATGAAACTCCATTAGCGACTTAGTAATCCACAAGTGTCCCTCTGACGGCAGAGATATTCCAGTAGCCACCTCCTAGCCTCCTAGGTCAGTGTCACTAAAACAACTCTCTCCAGGACACTTGTTTCATCTGTATTAATTGGGCACGAGCCGTTCACATCAACTCTCCCTTCTGCTCCATCCGTTTGCAGGCAAGTAAGAAGGAAGCAAATTAAGGGAACAAACCCCAGTAAAAATCTGAGACATCGATCACCTTCCAGCATGGAGCTGTTCCTGTGCCATATATATATATATATATACACACACACACACACACACTTTATATTAAAGGGGAAGGAATCCCGAGCTTATGAGGCTATGCCGTACGCATCCTGTCAGTTCGTCGGCCGATCAATGGGAGCGTCTCGCCGTTTCGCCCTTGTACGCTTGGTCCTGCCTGGAATCGACTAAAGATGTTGTCCCCCGTTTTGCCCTTGCGTTTGGTTTTGCCCGGTCGCACTGCCGGCTGGCCCTTCGGTTATTCCGCTAATATATACTCTATAGAATAGCGGCTGGGATTGCCGGCCAACGGCAGTTGCCACATCATCATCTTTGCGAAAAAAAACTTCAGTAAATCTTGAAATTGCGTTTAGGTCCTTCCCGTCGTTGTCCGATCCGACGAATCTTTGCGCGTCTTGCCTTTGAGCCTCCCGAAGACCTCCACGCCTTGATCTTTTCGAGGCCTCTCCTCGCCTCCGCCGTGGAGTCCCTTCCTCCACCGTTGGAGCCGTGCATTGCGGCGCCACGAGATCAGGCCTTGCTTGCCTCACGGAGCTCTCGAGGATAGCAGCCTCCCTGCCGCCTCTGACGGCCCGCAAGTCACTGGGTCCGCTCAAGGCCGTCGCCCTGCTCGGCGTGCCGGCTATGTCAGCTACGGTGCGATCCCCAATCCCTATCCCTCTGTGGGATCTTGCGGTTCTGTTGCTTAGCGCGGGTGAGGAATTGCTCCTGTCTATGTATTGCTGTCATTTTGTGCAAATAGTCTGGATCTTTGTTTAATTTAGTCGGCTCCCTCCACTTCCCCACACCTGCAGAAAACCCTTGGTCATGGCCATGCCGCAAGAGGTCGACCTTCACGCCGAGGTTGAGGAGCACAAGGACCTGGTGGAAGTGGAGCTAGGTACATCATTGTATTTGCACGATGCATATGCATAACTTTCTTTGATTCTTGTTCTTGGAGGGCCTCCCTAGACTAGGAGCGCGTCAGGCCCAACGCAGCGCAAATTGTCAGGGGCTTGGAGTTTAGGTTCAACGCTAATTATGCCTCAACAGAATGGTCTTCTACAAGGTATATATCCTTCTTGACATGATTTATGACTTTTTGGCTTATTTTCTTTTTTTTTTTTACATGGGCAATCTACATCTTTTGTATAGACAAAATTGTAGCCTTGATTGTCTATATCATTGATGGTGATTGCTTCGTGAGTGCACCCGTCCCATCGCCCTCCCCCCGCTCCCTTGTGATCTCAGATCTATCTATGCATTGCTGTGATTTGGCACGGATAGGCTGGATCTTAGTCTAATTTGGCTTTATTTCTATCCACTTTAGTCGTTGTGCTCCACACTTGATTTCTTGTTTTTGATTAATCCTTGCTAGCTTCCGACCAAGGCGTCAAGTCAAGAAACAGCGCCACTGTCGACCACGAGCATCTGCTCTTGCCAAGCTCTTTCTTGAGAAGAAGAGAGGTACGAATTAGAATGCTCCTCAATGCTACTGTTTTTTTACATTCGCAAAAACATACATATGTTCATTGCTTTCTGCAAGTTGCCTTCTTTAGGTCACTGCCAAGGGTTAGGTCTCGGTATGTTATTCAGTTGTTCACAAACACGCGTGTTATGATTTCTATGTGTGTGTAACGGTGGTTGGTAATTAACCATGCATGGATATTTGTTTTCCAATGGCAGGATTGTCAACAAAGGCAAAGAACTGGCCCGCGGATGTTCTTAGTAAAACTATAGCCACCCATCTTTATCTGCATGTGTCCTCCCTTTGGTTAATTTCCAGTTTATGCATCAACAATTTGTACTCAGCTTCTGGTTTATTACGGTTTGTTGTCTCGAGCACAAACGTAAGTTATCATGCCATATGATTTTCCATCAACTGTCATAACTATAACAGATGCAATCCGTTCCTACTGTTTCGTTCCTTTGTTTGGGAAAACCACTTGTATTATTTCGTATGTACGGCAACTGATCTATGAACTTATGTGATCGATCTTCATATGAACGTTTAATAGCTGGTAAACGTGCAGAGCTCCGCCAGGGGTATCCACTCCAATCAAGTGACAAGGAAGGTAAATTGGTTCCCGTGAATACTTTTTTTTATGGGGATTCTGAAAAATACTTAAAATGTATAAATGGATATAATTAGGCATTTCTATCACAATATATTTTTTTTAGAGGCTTTTTTTGTTGTTGCTATTACGCACTGTGAACTGCTGAAGCTACTGTGGAGAGATTTATTGTATACAATTTTTGTTCTTTGCAAAGTGTGTCATGATTTTGTTTAGTGAACTAAAGCATCAATGGAAGCTTGTGAAAAATCCGACGTCCTTGTGGTCTAGAACTTTGGAGGAGGTAATTATCTTCATCCACATATCAAACCTATTACAGGCGGAAGAAAGCGCGGCCGGCCAGGGCATCCACGTGTCGCCGCGCAATTTCACGAAAAAGTTCATCCGTTTCTTCGAAATTACGGATAGGTCCTTCGCGATTTTTTGTGAGACGGAAATATTTTTTTTCTTCGCGTTTAGGTCCCTGGCGCGGTATTTTACGGAAAATCCTCCTGTTAATCTCAAATCGCGAACAAGCCCTTTTCTAATTTTTCAGGATAGCGAACAGGTCCAAAAAAATAACAAACAGGTCCCTACTTCTTACGTTCGGGTCCTTTCTCCGTTTTTCCCGGGAAAAATTTTTCGTCACCGAAAAAAACGGAAAAAATGTTTCCACCGCCCAAAAAACCCGGGAAAAATGTTTTTCTTTGCCCAAAAAGGAAAAAATGTTTCACGCCAAAAAAACAGAAAAAAGTTTCACGCCCAAAAAAAAAAAAAAAAAAAACAACAGGTTAAATCGAAGGTTTATAGCAACTTAGAGATTTGCCAACGGGTCGTAACCGCCGGTTTTTTTTTAAACATGTAAACGTGTTGAGTATTCGACTCGACAAAAGAAGGTTGTCATCTCTAATAACGTTCGGGTCCTTTCTCCGTTTTTCCCGGGAAAAATTTTTCGTCACCGAAAAAAAACAGAAAAAATGTTTCCGCCGCCCAAAAAACCCGGGAAAATGTTTTCGCTGCCCAAAAAACCGGAAAAAATGTTTCCGCCGCAAAAAAAACCGGAAAAAAGTTTCATTGCCTAAAAAACACAGTTCATCAAGATTTATAGCGACTTAGAGATTTGCCAGCGGATCGAATCAGCGGTTTTTTAAACATGTAAACGTGTTGAGTATTTGACGCGACAAAAGAAGGTTGTCATCTCTAATAACGTTCGGGTCCTCTCTCCGCTTTTTCCCGGGAAAAATTTTTCGTCACCGAAAAAAAACGGAAAAAATGTTTCCGCCGCCGAAAAAACCCGGAAAAAATGTTTTCGCTGCCCAAAAAACCGGAAAAAATATTTCCGCCACAAAAAAAATCGGAAAAAAAGTTTCCGCTGCCCAAAAAACCCGAAAAAAAAGTTTTCGTCACAAAAAAACACAGGTTCATCGAAGGTTTATAGCAACTTAGAGATTTGCCAACGGGTCGTAACGGCGGGTTTTTTTTTAAACATGTAAACGTGTTGAGTATTCGACTCGACAAAAGAAGGTTGTCATCTCTAATAACGTTAAGATTAGTTTCTCCGTTTTCAGGGAAAAATTTTTCGTCCTTGAAAAAACGAAAAAATGTTTCCGCCGCCCAAAAAACCCGGAAAAAATGTTTTCGCTGCCCAAAAAACCGGAAAAAATGTTTCCGCCAAAAAAATCGGAAAAAAAGTTTTCGCCGCCCAAAAAAACCGAAAAAAAAGTTTTCGTCACAAAAAAACACAGGTTCGTCGAAGGTTTATAGCAACTTAGAGATTTGCCAACTGGTCATAACCGCGGGTTTTTTTTAAACATGTGAACGTCTAGAGTATTCGACTCGAGAAAAGAATGTTGTCATCTCTAATAATTTTTTGTCGCGAACATGTACTATTTCTCGGTGGACGTGTAGAGTATTAGGCTCGACAAAAGAAGATTGTCGTCTCTAATAATTTTTCGCCCTTTTTCCTCATGTTCACGTACGGGTCATTCGCCTTTATTTTCCCGTTTAAAAAAAACCGTATTTTTTTATTCACGGTTGTGTTCTCCGTTTTTCACGGGAAAAAAGTTTTCATCGCCAGAGATATGTGTGCAGCTCTATCTCTAGACTTTTTCCCCAACTCGATTTTCCATCTCGATCTCTGATATTTTTTTTAGGCTTGACAAAAGAAGATTGTTATCTCTAATAATTTTTCGCCCTTTTTCCTCTAGACTATTTTTCGCCGGTGGGTGGTTTTGCGAACATGTATTATTACTCGGTAAACGCATAGAGTATTCGACTCGACAAAAGAAGGTTGTCATCTCTAATAATTTTTTGTCCTTTTCCCTCTAGACTATTTTTGACACGTTTTTTCTTAAAAAAACGGAAAAGCCGGGATTACACAGTTTTCCCCATAAGTACTAAGCGATCAAAATTTCACATGACGCAGCAAACAAATTACACATGCCGAGGCGTAGCGCGGGTCATTATCTAGTTTGCTTTATGTCTGGTAGCTTTCCATGCAATTGAGATAACTTTTTTTTTATGAATACGCTACTCATACATTGTGTTTTTCCAGCAGGTTCAGAGCAAAAGGCTAGGTCCATGTGGTCTTGCACTAAATTATGCTAACATTATCAATAAAATTGAAAATATATTAAGTTGTTTTGACGACCCATGCCATGTTTATTATGCCTGCTTGATGTCCCATTTTCGTTATGTTGTCTTGGCATTAATTTCCATACAATCCCTTATTTATGTAGAAATCTATTTCTATCATGTTGACAACCCAATCATTTATCCATTTTTATTTCCTTTGGTGAACTACAATAATGAGATATAATGAATATTTTAGGTCACTCAGCGTGAATATTTATCTATCTCCTAGCTGCAAAATACCAATTCCAAAGTCATTTTTTAAAATTGAACAAGTTCTAATGTCATTGTGCATATATTGTATTACCAAAGAGTCTAGCTCGGTTGGTAGAGGGCATGGTAGGACGTGCAGCCCACCCGGGATCAAGCCTGGGTGCCTACCTTCTTTCTTAAGTGAATGCCAGAGCTGTAGGGTCGAGGATGCGCCTAGAGGGGGGGGGTGAATAGACGTTTTACAAAATTCGATCGCTCACTAATCAATTCGCTCTAATCAACCCCTATGTCAAAACCTAATCAAAGATATATGCGGAAGCGATAAACTAGGTTTTGACAATTAAAGCCTAAATCAACTAGGCTCACTAGTGCACTAACTAATTTATGTCTCTAAACTAGAATTGCTAAATTGAACAATCAATTAACACTATGCAATTCTGTCACAATCAAGCAATCATGAATATATCAATAAATGTAAATGCTTGAAGGTAAAAGAGACAAAGGACAAACGATGTATTTCCGTGGTGTTCGGAGACTTGCCGGTCTCCCCTAGTCCACGTTGAGGCAAGCCCAAACCCTTGGACCGGCTCCCACTTGAGCACCCGCCTCGATTTCACTAGTCGTGGTTTTTCACGCTTTCGTGTAGGCTCAACCCGAACATTCACAAACTTCACCGGGGCTTCTCACAACCTTGAGAGCTCCCGCGCACGACGCCTACGCCGTCTAGGAGTCGGCAACCTCCAAGAGTAACAAGTCGATCCTTCGCTTGAACTTCACCGAGCACAACACATGCGCTCCCGGTGATCACCTAGTGCAACACATGCACCTAGGGCTCCCTCAAGTGCAACACATGCACAAGAGGTCACTCAATCCACTCCTAATTACAACACATGCAATTAGTGCTCACTCTTTAGCTCAAGAACCAAATGGGAGTGTGCAACACATGCAACAACTCCCCCAAACCCTTAACACAGCCAACAACCCCTGCCCAAGCCCCCCATGGGGTCTATTTATACCCCACCAAAGAAAACTAGCCGTTGGGGCAAACTTACTGAAATTCTGGCAGAGAGGCCGGTCATACCGCCCCCTAGGCCGGTATGACCGCTCCTCACAAGCCAACGGCTAGAAAACTAGCCGTTGCCTGGCTCCGGTCATCTGCGCCCTTGGCAGTATGACCCCTTTATGGCCGATATGACCGAGCACCTCAGTCATACCGTATGCTCAGCGCCAAAACACACTCCTCTGGAAAAAACACACCGCACAGGGGCCGGTACCACCGCCAACCAGTATGACCGCACAGGGGTCCGGTCATACTGCCCCCACTGACTTCAAATCGGTTTTTCGCGCGACCTTTTCTCCAAAGAACCAAACACTATTCTTTGAGCCATTAGATGATCAACACATGATCGTACACTTGTGCAAAACACATTTGCGCCAACTTAGCTCTTGCTCAAAGAATCTTAACCAAATTATGAAGACACATTTCGCCAACAACTTAAGATCTATTTGCAAAACGTATTAAGCAAATCAAACCCAAGTCTATGACATTAATCCCCCTAGCCATGTGAAGGTCAACACGAGACCCAGTCAACTTGCCAACACCCGTTGCAAGCCCTACTCACAGGCTCTCGGGATTCCGGACTCATAGCACTTGGTTTATTCGCACAACGAACTTGCAAATAACACATTAAACATCTTTCATGCTTGAGCACTACTCTTTGCAACACATGCAAAAGTCTAGCTCCAAGCAATACCAAATCAAGATGCATGAACTCTCTAATTGCAACACATCCAATTCTCTAGTTCCATGCAACACCAAATCAAACTTCATACTAATACCAAATCAATCGTATGAACTCTCTACTTGCAACACATGCAAGCCTCTAGCTCCATACAAACACATAAACACCAAATCATGCTTGAGCTTTCTCCTTTTGCAATACATGCAAAACTTAGCTCTAAGCAACCACATGTTTTAGAAAGATTGTTTTGAATGAAAACAAAACATGAAGCTTCAACATTTGCAACACATGCAAAAGTGAACTTCATGCAAAAGCCAACGCATATAGCTTATCCTATTTGCAACACACGCAAATCAAAGCTTTATGCGAAAACCAAATGCATATACTCTTCTTCTTTGCAACACATGCAAATCCGAGCATAATGCAACAATAACCAAGTATAAGCTTAACCCATTCGCAACACATGCCAAATGGTTAGTTCTTATGCAAAAACCAAATCCAAATGATTTGAGCTCGAGTGAACGCGGGATTGAGATCATTAACACATGATGAAGCTCAAACTAGGACTCAACCTCTTTTAAGAGTACGGCGACAAAAACTAGACTCAAAGACTACAAAGTCCTTAGCTTATCTAGTTATACCTTCGCCGCCGCGCGCAAGCAATCCCCTTTGGGGTCTTTATGATCTTCATTCATACGCTCCCCCAGGATCATCACTCGACTCTTCTTTATCTTCGGGATCTTCTCTTAACGCCCATCACCTCATGATGTCATCTTTATCCCGTTCTCAATCATCCTTGGACTTAACCTAACTCAATCACAACTCATAAAATAATTAGTTCAAGATGCATGGTTGTCTCAATTATATCTTGCACTCCATTAACACATAATGGATGCCTTTAGATCAATTGAGCACAACCTAAATCAATTTGAATGATTTAAATGTGTCTTAAGTACAATAATGCAACGCATGCTTCATTATACTTAAGAGCTATTTATTTGTCCTTAATTAATCAAGGAACACCATCAACACATGATGAAATGCTCTTTAATGATTAACAAGACAAATGAACTCAATTTAAATTTTCATTTAAATTGATATGAGTATATATTAACTACACAAGTTTTCATATACTCATGTTGATGAAAAGTAATGATCCATTATGTGTAAACTATATGGAAATGATCATTACTCTAAGTCATCAACTATAGAATAAACCCCACATGTATATGTGCATAGATATAATTGTCTTGGATATAATATGCACATATTCAATTTGATCACATTGGAGATATCCTATATTACCATGAGTATACTATAACTAGGCAATTCAAATATATACTCAAGGATTTAGTTTCTTTGTCTTGATCCTTATATGTGTCAATAAAGAATAGATCAATACAATGAAACTTTCAAGTTAAATTACAAACTCCCCCTAAGTATGTGCATCCATGTAATATATGGATTGGGAAACATGATGCACGTTTTGTGGTTAATATAATGGGGACATTTATACTTTAACTTGAATCCAAAGTATGCAATTAATACTAGAAAGAATACGCATACATACCTTGGGTTTTCCATTTTTCATCCAAATATGAGACTGCTAAATATATGCTCAATAAAACATGTTAGTCTCATAAAGATTAGGTTTGTCATTAAACACAGATTAAACATTAATTAACATCAATCACCAAAACCAAAGGCGCTTGAACTTACAATCTCCCCCTTTTTGGTGATTGATGACAAACCCACTAATTCACTCTATTATTATTTTATTTGGATGAAAACAATACTTTAAACTACTTGTAATGCTCTAAACCACTTGTAATGTCATTTTTTAATATCATTTATTATTAATTACTTAAGTTAAGCATACAAGCATACTCCCCCTTTTGGTATGAAAATCCAAAGAAACAGGGAATCCAAATAACATAAGAGGGAATTCCAAATAACAAAGAGGGAATTAGTCAAACTTCTCCCCCTTCTGGCATTAAACACCAAAAATGGGAAAACCAACTTAGAAAATATCTTGAAAGACATTCTCCCCTTTTTGGCATTTAACCATCCCCTTTTTAAAGAATTAGAATGAACACTTATGACCTTGGCAAGGAATTAAAAGAGTTTATGACAAATAAAAAAAATATTAAGGTCATACAAGAATTCAAATAAAACAAGTTTTTTTATTTGAAATATGGATACCACTTGTAAAGATAAGCACAAAAAGCGAAGTAAGGGTATCACACGGGTTATTTGAAACAAATTCAAATAATTCACTCATCATTTTATTAGGCTTTGCAAATTTTCAACATGATTCTTTTGAAGAATCAAATAATTTGCCTAATAGGGTTAAACGAGGAACCCAAAAGAATAAAGACCACTTGAGAAATTAGATATCACTTTAAATCTATCTCAAGGGCTTTGCTTGAAGATTCAAAAGAAATGAGCATTTTCAAATTTTTGTTGAAGAACAATGCTCAACTAGATATTTTCCTCTTTTAGGTATTTCAATTCATAAAGAATCTCACACAGAGAATTCTTAAGCGATTGAACTTACAATTTTAGTTTGGGAGGAAAAATCTTAATCAAGAATTTAGGTATCGAAGTAATGCTACAAAGAGGCAATGAACATACCACTTGTAGGAAATAATCGAATTCAATGATACCACTTATAGAAAAGAGCAACTTGATGATACCACTTGTAAGCATATGGAATGAATAAATGCTCAATTGATACCACTAGGATCAAATCACAAAGAATTGATACCACTTGAAGGAATAATCGATAAAATCGATGGGTATCAGAGCAATATATATACTCACGGGTATAAAAAAGAATAACTTAAGATAGATCAAGAAAATCACAAAGATTATTTGAAATCTCAAAGGAGTACCAGAGCAAATTAAAAACATGATATCACTTAGAAGCAATTAAGTGTTCAAAACTTGCAATAAATAAACTCCCCAAGATATTCAACAAATGAATTACGGAGTTATTTGCATTTCAATTGCGCAAGTTTTGTCTTTTCAAAAGATCAAGTGAATACCACTTTTAAATAGTTGAAATGCTCATTAACTGATACCACTTGTAATTTCTGTCAAATAAATTTGTAAAACTTTTGGAATTTTGCACAATTGAACTTTGGGATCACAAGAATCTTTCCTAAAAGGAATTTTTGAAAAAGCAAATTCCAATCAAAAGATATCCCAAAAGCAATTTTGAAAAATCTGAAAATTTAGAACAGACTTTGCCAGGGCCGGTATGACCGCTCCACAAGGCCGGTCATACCGCAAACCCGGTACTACCGCAGTTCATGTGCGGTATTACCGGTCCAGACAGACCGAGCTTTCAGATTTTTGTAATTTTTAGCAAAAACTATTCAAATGGAGTCCAAATTATTTGAAATTTTCCAGAAATGAACTTTGGACTATTTAGAAGGTTTTGCAAAAAGAATTTTCATAAAAGCAATTTTATTTCAAAAGATGTGGCAGATTGCGCTTTGAGGCATAAACGGAAATCGATTTTCATGAAAAGCCTCAAAATGCAACTCAATTTGGATTTCATGCAATTTTAATTTCCATGGCTTAGATTGGTATATCAAGAAGATTTATGGCCAAGATTTATAATAAAATCCATCTTGAATGCCACGATTCAGGCTATATGCCTAAATAGGTCATTTTGGATCAAATCAAATTGTTTTGAGCCCAATTTGATTTCAACATAGAATTTTTCACTTTGGAAGCTTGTAAAATATTTGAAATGCATAATAGAATACTTTTATAAAGATTTTCATAAATTTGGGTCTTTTAAAAATGAATTTTGACTTTTGACCTAAATAGTCCATTTGAAGAACCAAAAAAGAAGCAAAGTCAAATTCAATCAACACAAAAATTTAAATGAAGCAAAAGGTAAGATATAGAGATTTGAATTTTGTGTATGAGTCTAAAATACCATTTTAAACCAATTCTTGTGTAGTAACTTGGTCCAAATTATGAAACTCACTAAGTGCAATAATATGACCATTACGGGTCAATTATAGTTTTTCGGTGAGTTTCAAAAATAAATAACTTTTGATGAGTTGTTCTTTTGAAAATCTTTTGAACACAAGAATTGTTAGAAATGACCAACTCTAGGTTTTTCGTTTTGGAATTACTTTCAAAATATTTTTACTTTTAATTCTATTAAAATTATAAGTTTAAATCAAAATCAACATACTAGTAACTAGATTTTGGAGTTAAAACTCATTTTCTTTTCAAAATAGATTTTTTTTGAAGCCAAAAGCTTTGAAAAACATTTCAAAAGCATTTGTATACATTTTTCAACTAGTTTTTCACAAGAGTACTAATAGTATACAAAATTTTGACTTTTGGCTAAATGGTTTGATTTTGAAAATATATATTTGCACTTATATAAATATGGGCACACGTAGGGATGTGATATACATGAATATGAATTAACACTCCCCCTTAATGTGCCACTTTTAAACTTGCTCAAGATTTGCAATAAGAGAATAGATAAGAGGCGAGAGCAAGTATTCACAACAAGCAATTAAATTAATTTTTGCATGATACTAATGCATCTAAACCTACACAAGGCTAGAAGCTAAATAGTAATCAATTTAAATTGCTTGTTACCCGAGATGGCATTGGCTCAAGATGGAAGTGATCATCCTTATGCTTGGCTCCATTTTGTAATTGATGAAATCTTCATATTCTTGAAGAACCCAAGCGTCCAATCCATCTCTTATCGCCTAAAAATCTTTTAGGCAGTTTTTGGTACCCAATCCTTGTTGGGTCCAACAATGTTAGTCACAAGAGTTTTAGGAACCTAAATGGCCCTAATTTTAATATTATTGACAAGACTAACATGACTAGGAATAGTTTTGCGATAAATATTCCTCCTAAGCAAATGATTTGTCTTTTTATGAAAAGGTATAGGAGGACAATAATACTTTGCAAAACTATTTCTATTTTGATCTCTTCTAAGCATATGATAATTAGAATTATGCATTGGCTTAGAGGATTTAGCATATCTAGCAAATGTTTTGCTATAGTTATTTCTCCTAAGCATTACATTTGAATTGCATTGAGTGGGCTTAGGAGTCCTAACAAATTTAGCAAACCCATTTCTAGATTTACTCTTTCTATGCAAATGATTGTTATCAATTTTAGCCAGCATAGGGGACTTGACAAGCTTGGCAAACACATTGTCATTCTTGTCCTTCCTAAGCAAATAATTATTATCAATAATAATGGGCTTAGGAGTGGTACCTTTGGGACAATCCTTACCGAAATGCCTCTTTTCCCGGCAATTGAAGCACGTTACGCCGTTTGGTCCTCTCTTGACCTTCTTGTTGTGCTCCTTGCCGGTTTGCCTCATTGTTGATGGTGTGGCCTTGTTATCCACTTTGTTAGGGCACACGGAGGCGAAGTGGCCCTTCTTGTTGCAAGCAAAACACTTAATGATCTTCGAGTGTCGTGCGTTGTGCCTTGTCTTACTATTCTCCCTCTTGGAGTTGTAGCCGAGTCCTCGCTTATCTTGAGGCGCCCTTGGCTTGCTCAAGATCTCATCGAGGATGGCTTTTCCTTTTATGCACCTCTTCAAGTCATCTTCCAATTTAATGACTTGGGTCTTGAGCTCATTATTTTCCTCTACAAGATTAGCATCTAAAGACATAGAGGAACTAGAAGCAATTTCATTAGAATAACAAGGTGTATCAATTAAATCTTCACAAGAGGTGGACATGTCAATTTTTGATGAAATATTAGGGCTGACATTTAAGCACGACATTTCATCAATTAAATCACATGATATTCCTATATCCACCTTAGCCTTATAAATTTCTTTGAGAAGGAGGGATTCATGATTTTCTTTAAGCATATTATAATCACTTTGAAGTGATTCATGTTCAAGTTTTAAAATCTTATATTTTGTTTTCCCCTTCCCAAGATAACTATTGAGCTCCTCTAACATATCCATAAGTTCATCGTAAGAGGGCTCATCTTCGTCGTCACTTACCTTATTTTTATCTTTCGCCATAAAGTAATGAATTCTTGATGAGAGTGAATTTTCGTCGTTACTTGGGGCGAAGGTTGAGGTTGATGGAGATGTTGGTTCATCACTTGATGTTGTCGTTGAAGAATCATCAACCGACATTTCATCCTCAATGCAATCCTCAATAGATGTGGATGATTCAAATTCATCTTGAAGCTTTATCCACATATCATGAGCGCTCTTGAGATTGCAAATGAGATTAAATATTTCTAAGCTCACAACACTAAATAAAACGTTAGTAGCTAGAGCGTCGAGATGTAGGCATTTCTCCTCTCCTTTAGTTGGAGCAATATTATTTAGTGGAGAAGAAAAGCCGACATCTACAATCCACCATATTTGTGGGCTCATGGATTTAAAATGATTAATCATAAATAATTTCCATGAAGCATAATTAGAGACATTAAGCACATGTGGATCGTGTAAGTGCACTAATCCGCTAGACGACATCCTTTTTACTCTCTAGACGGTTAAGCCTAAAATGAGAGTGACCGTGGCTCTGATACCAATTGTAGGGTCGAGGATGCGCCTAGAGGGGGGGTGAATAGGCGTTTTACAAAATTCGATCGCTCACTAATCAATTTGCTCTAATCAACCCCTATGTCAAAACCTAATCAAAGATATATGCGGAAGCGATAAACTAGGTTTTGACAATTAAAGCCTAAATCAACTAGGCTCACTAGTGCACTAACTAATTTATATCTCTAAACTAGAATTGCTAAATTGAACAATCAATTAACACTATGCAATTCTGTCACAATCAAGCAATTAGGAATATATCAATAAATGTAAATGCTTGAAGGTAAAAGAGACAAAGGACAAACGATGTTTTTCCGTGGTGTTCGGAGATTTGCTGGTCTCCCCTAGTCCACGTTGAGGCAAGCACAAACCCTTGGACCGGCTCCCACTTGAGCACCCGCATCGATTTCACTAGTCGTGGTTTTTCACGCTTTCGCGTAGGCTCAACCCGAACCTTCACAAACTTCGCCGGGGCTTCTCACAACCTTGAGAGCTCCCGCGCATGACGCCTACACCGTCTAGGAGTCGGCAACCTCCAAGAGTAACAAGTCGATCCTTCGCTTGAACTTCACCGAGCACAACACATGCGCTTCCGGTGATCACCTAGTGCAACACATGCACCTAGGCCTCCCTCAAGTGCAACACATGCACAAGAGGTCACTCAATCCACTCCTAATTGCAACACATGCAATTAGTGCTCACTCTTTAGCTCAAGAACCAAATGGGAGTGTGCAACACATGCAACAACTCCCCCAAACCCTTAACACAGCCAACAACCCCTGCCCAAGCCCCCCATGGGGTCTATTTATACCCCACCAAAGAAAACTAGCCGTTGGGGCAAACTTACTGAAATTCGGGCAGAGAGGTCGGTCATACCGCCTCCTGGGCCGGTATGACAACTCCTCACAAGCCAACGGCTAGAAAACTAGCCACAGACGAAAACCCGATCATCTGCGCCCTTGGCGTATGATCAAGACATGGCCGGTATGATGACTTGAGCACCTCCGATCATACCGTATGCTCAGCGCCAAAACACACTCCTCTGGAAAAAACACACCGCACAGGGGCCGGTACCACCGCCGACCGGTATGACCACACAGGGGTCCGGTCATACCGCCCCCACTGACTTCAAATCGGTTTTTCGCGCGATCTTTTCTCCAAAGAACCAAACGCTATTCTTTGAGCCATTAGATGATCAACACATGATCATACACTTGTGCAAAACACATTTGCGCCAACTTAGCTCTTGCTCAAAGAATCTTAACCAAATTGTGAAGACACATTTCGCCAACAACTCAAGATCTATTTGCAAAACGTATTAAGCAAATCAAACCCAAGTCTATGAGATTAATCCCTCTAGCCATGTGAAGGTCAACACGAGACCCAGTCAACTTGCCAACACCCATTGCAAGCCCTACTCACATGCTCTCGGGATTTCGGACTCATAGCACTTGGTTTATTCGCACAACGAACTTGCAAATAACACATTAAACATCTTTCATGCTTGAGCACTACTCTTTGCAACACGTGCAAAAGTCTAGCTCCAAGCAATACCAAATCAAGATGCATGAACTCTCTAATTGCAACACATGCAATTCTCTAGTTCCATGCAACACCAAATCAAACTTCATACTAAGACCAAATCAATCGTATGAGCTCTCTACTTGCAACACATGCAAGCCTCTAACTCCATACAAACACATAAACACCAAATCATGCTTGAGCTTTCTCCTTTTGCAATACATGCAAAACTTAGCTCTAAGCAACCACATGTTTTAGAAAGATTGTTTTGAATGAAAACAAAACATGAAGCTTCAACATTTGCAACACATGCAAAAGTGAACTTCATGCAAAAGCCAACGCATATAGCTTATCCTATTTGCAACACACGCAAATCAAAGCTTTATGCGAAAATCAAATGCATATACTCTTCTTCTTTGCAACACATGCAAATCCGAGCATAATGGAACAACAACCAAGTATAAGCTTAACCCATTCGCAACACATACCAAATGGTTAGTTCTTATGCAAAAACCAAATCCAAATGATTTGAGCTCGAGTGAACGCGGGATTGAGATCGTCAACACATGATGAAGCTCAAACTAGGACTCAACCCCTCTTAATAGTACGGCGATAAAAACTAGACTCAAAGACTACAAAGTCCTTAACTTATCTAGTTATACCTTCGCCAAGATAAGCAATCCCTTTGGGGTCTTTATGATCTTCATTCATACGCTCCCGGGATCATCACTCGACTCTTTTTTATCTTCGGGATCTTCTCTTGACGCCCATCACCTCATGATGCCGTCTTTATCCCGTTCTCAATCATCCTTGGACTTAACCTAACTCAATCACAACTCATAAAATAGTTAGTCCAAGATGCATGTGACGAATACGCATACCAGGGGTACCCCACAGCAAAGTATACATCTATCTCAAGATCGTATTTCTCTCAGTCATCTGGGCTCAGAGTCCAGTCTGACGACGATGCAGAGTGCTGGAGGGGGTATTACCAAAGCCTCCGTCCCTCACAGATGGGATTATCCCTAAATTTCGGCTGGATCACCGGATGTGCCATTTTGGGCCCATCTCTAGGTCCAAGGGGACACAAAGGATCACTCAGCCTCAATCGGGCTGCCAGGCGCTCAGACCAGCTACGACTGGTCAGGCGTCGCGAGCTCGACCAGATATTGGATGGGCGTCCGGCCAGTGGCTGGTCGAGGCGATCCGCTGGCTCGACCGAGGCCGGATCTGACCTCGGTACATCTCCGCCACTTGACGGTCGACTCCAAGCCGGTCACCTGTCCCATGGACATGACGTCCATGCTGGGTAGGTGGCTCCTTCCCGAGATGGCGCAGGGGCCGCTAGGTCGAGCGCTCGTCCCATCACCTCGTCAGCCTGATGGAGGGACGCGCTCGTCCCAAGGCAAATCTGACCTGAACAGCGTCGACATCGACAAAGCGAATAGAGGCGGTCGCACCTTTCCAACGGAACACTATCAGCTGTGTCTACCAACCCAGCATGGGATGAGTAGGAGCCTGTCCGTCATCGGGACCGAAGACCAGGACTCCCGGGCATAGCATACCCCTACACCTTTCTTCCAAATCCCCGTGTAACCTGCCCCCTCCGACTATATAAAGGGAGGCAGGCCCTCTAGGAAAGGGGGACTCATTCACTTTTTTCACGTTACCTCATTCGCTCATCCGACCTCGTTCGGGCCTTCCGACCCAAGCGAGCGCTTTGAGCTCCCAGGCTCCCCTACTCGAACGAGCGCTAAGGGCCTGTTCTTAGCTCTCGCTTGTAATCCACCACACTCTGAGCAATGAGATCCAGCACCACGAACTGGAAGTAGGGATATTCGGCCCGAACCAGTATACATCTTGGACTCCTGAGTCTAACTATTCAAGGAGCGGGGACGCGCGGCCCCTAGACTTACAAATTTACTTGCCGGTTTTACGAAACACCGACAGCATGGTTGTCTCAATTATCTCTTGCACTCCATTAACACATAATGGATGCCTTTAGATCAATTGAGCACAACCTAAATCAGTTTGAATGATTTAAATGTGTCTTAAGTACAATAATGCAACGCATGTTTCATTATACTTAAGAGCTATTCATTTGTCCTTAATTAATCAAGGAACACCATCAACACATGATGAAATGCTCTTTAATGATTAACAAGATAAATGAACTCAATTTAAATTTTCATTTAAATTGATATGAGTATATATTAACTACACAAGTTTTCATATACTCATGTTGATGAAAAGTAATGATCCATTATGTGTAAACTATATGGAAATGATCATTACTCTAAGTCATCAACTATAGAATAAACCCCATATGTATATGTGCATAGATATAATTGACTTGGATATAATATGCACATATTCAATTTGATCACATTGGAGTATATCCTATATTACCATGAGTATACTATAACTAGGCAATTCAAATATATACTCAAGGATTTAGTTTCTTTGTCTTGATCCTTATATGTGCCAATAAAGAATAGATCAATACAATGAAACTTTCAAGTTAAATTATAAACTCCCCCTAAGTATGTGCATCCATGTAATATATGGATTGGGAAACATGATACACGTTTTGTGGTTAATATAATGGGGACATTTATACTTTAACTTGAATCCAAAGTATGCAATTAATACTAGAAAGAATACGCATACATACGTTGGGTTTTCCTTTTTTCATCCAAATATGAGACTGCTAAATATATGCTTAATAAAACATGTTAGTCTCATAAAGATTAGGTTTGTCATTAAACACAGATTAAACATTAATTAACATCAATCACCAAAACCAAAGGCGCTTGAACTTACAAGAGCTCCTGGGCAAATTTGGCAAAAAAAGGTACATGTTCCGGTCTTTAGCCTGCTATTGGTGATGCTCCATTGATTAGAAAAAGTCATAGAGTTCTCAATATCATGTGTACCTATGCAAGTTTCTGGACCACTCTCTCTTCCTCCTAGCGCTAGGGTCAGTTTGTACCATGGACTTCCAGTAACAGTGGAATCAGCTCTATGATCATGGTTGCGATCATTTAATACTGAAGAGGAGGTTTGTCTTTTATATAACCTTGTGGTAGAAAAACGATTCATTTCAATTGTGTTATCTATGCACGTGGAATATGTTGTAGAAACGTGAAACTGATGGTAGGTCGAACTTAACATTTTAGTTCTTAGTTTTTGTTTCCATAAACATGCTTTAGTTTTGAAGCACTGAAATTTGAACTATCCATGAGGGCATAACTACAGGGAATACTAATACACAAACACATGAATACATGTTCTAAAATACGATAGCTTTTTTTCCATATATTATATAGACAAGGGCCAAGACTTGATTTTGGTGTTGCTAAAGGTTTGGAAATGAATGCAGGTAGCAAAGTGCGTGCAGATTGATCTTCGAGAAATCATTCTATCGATTGCATTTTCTCATGCATCGGCACCATTTTACGATTGCCTGTACAACCAAAGCAATTTGTAAATTAGGTAATGTGTTGATCATGTTTGTATTCTGGATAGTATTTGTGTCAAGTGTTGCATTTTTGAGAGACCGTCTTTGGCGGTTTGCTATTTTTTCAATCGTTTCGATGATGAAAACATGACGATACGCTTGTTCATTGTCACCGATCCTATTCACAACAGCGCGGCACAGCGCGCTACTATGCCTAGTCATTATACATATCCTAAAGATGGCAGGATTCATGGCCAGGGAACTATGTCATGTGTCGGCTGTCCGTGGATGTTTCTTAGAAAAATTAGTAATTATGTTTAGGTTTTTTTAGCAGTTTTTTATAAAAAAAATACCTTTTAGTTCAGCAAAATCATAAATTTTTCATGAAAGGACCCTAAATAAATGCCAAAAAAGAGCGTAATTATGTTTAGATCGTTCCAACTATTTTTCGCGAAAAGGACCTTTCGATTTTGCGCAATCGTGGTCACTTTAAAAAAACACCGCTGAGAAAAACGAAATTATATTTTTGGCAGAAAAAATATCAACTCTATTACTCGCAGAAGAAAGCCAGCCCAGCCAGGCCATCCACGTGTCATCCTCCGCCATTTCGCGAAATAGCCCCTCTATTTCTTCAAATTACGGATAGGTCTCTGCAGATTACGAATAGGTCCTTCGCAATTTTTTGTGAGGGGAAGATTTTTTTCCATTCATCGCGTTTAGGTCCCTAGCGCGCCGTTTTACGAAAAAAACCTCCCGTTAGATTCAAATCGCGGACAAGCCCTTTTCTACTTTTTCAGGATAGCGAATAGGTCCAAAAATGTAACAAACAGGCCCTTGCTATTTACGTCTAGGTCCTTTCTACGTTTTTCTCGGAAATTTTTTTTCGGCACTAGAGAAATGACCGTTTTTTCCGGAAAAAATGTTTTCGGCACCAGAGAAATGTGTGCAGCTCTATCTCTAGACTTTTTCCTTAGCTCGATTTCCCATCTCGATCGCTGATATTTTTTTAAACATGTATTATTACTCGCGTAGAGTGTTAGGCTCGACAAAAGAAGCTTGTCGTCTCTGATAATTTTTCACCGTTTTTCCTCTAGACTATTTTTAACCGGTGGGTGGTTTTGCGAAGATAAAAAATACATCCGTTTAGATCCTTTCTCCGTTTTTTCCGGAAAAAATGTTTAGGGCACTAGAGACATGTCTATTTTTCCTGAAAAAAATGTTTTCGTCATCAGGAAAATGTGTGCAGCTCTATCTCTAGACTTTTTCCTTAGCTCGATTTCCCATCTCGATCACTGATATTTTTTTAAACATGTATTATTACTTGCGTAGAGTGTTAGGCTCGACAAAAGAAGCTTGTCGTCTCTGATAATTTTTCGCCCTTTTTCCTCTAGACTATTTTTAACCGGTGGGTGGTTTTGCGAAGATAAAAAAATACATCCAGTCCCTTCGATCGGTGGTTTTGCAAAAAGGGCCCTACCGTTTCGTATATTCGCGTACGAGTCATTCGCCTTCATTTTTCCGTTTCTAAAAAAAATCCGTAGTTTTTTTATTCGCGGTTGTGTTCTCCGTTTTTCCCGAAAAAAAAAGTTTTCATCACCAAAGATATGTATACAGCTCTATCTCTAGACTTTTTCCCCGACTCGATTTTCCATCTCGATCTCTGATATTTTTTTAACATGTATTATTACTCAGTGAACGCGTGGAGTATTAGGCTCGACAAAACAAGGTTGTCATCTCTAATAATTTTTCGCCCTTTTTCCTCTAGACTATTTTTCACCGGTGGGTGGTTTTGCGAACATGTATTATTACTCGGTGAACGCGTTGAGTATTAGGCTCGGCAAAAGAAGATTGTTATCTCTGATAGTTTTTCGCCCTTTTTCCTCATATTGGTTTTGCGAACATGTATTATTACTCGGTGAACGCGTTGAGTATTAGGCTCGGCAAAAGAAGATTGTCATCTCTAATAGTTTTTCGCCCTTTTTCCTCATATTCGCGTACGAGTCGTTCACCTTTATTTTTCCATTTCCAAAAAAATTCCTTAGTTTTTTTATTCGCGGTTGTGTTCTCCATTTTTTCCGAAAAAAAAATTTTCGTCACCAGAGATATGTGTACAGCTCTATCTCTAGACTTTTTCCCCAACTCAATTTTCCATCTCGATCTCTGATGTTTTTTTAGGCATGTATTATTACTCGGTGAACGCGTAAAGTATTAGGCTCGAAAAAAGAAGGTTGCCGTCTCTAATAATTTTTCGCCCTTTTCCCTCTAGACTATTTTTCACCGGTCGGTAGTTTTGCGAACATGTATTATTACTCGGTGAGCAGCAGAGAGTATTAGGCTCGACAAAAAGAAGGCATCGTCTCTAACAATTTTTAGCCTTTTTCCTCCAGACTATTTTTGACACTTTTATCTAAAAGGGCGAGAAAACCGAGATTACAGCTTTTTCCCATAAATATCAAGCGATCAAAATTTTGTGTGACGCAGTGAACAAATTACATACGCCGCGGCGTAGCGCGGGTCTTATCTAGTATATATTATAGTACAGAGAATTGGTAGCCCATTAGGTGTGCCACCTCATCATTTTTGCGAGAAGCTCCTCCAAAAATTTCAAAATTGCATTTATATCCTTCCGCCAGTTTTTAACACAAAGGACCCGAAAAAATCCGAAATTACGTTAGGTCCCTCCGCAGTTTACGTTCAGGTCCTCCTGGCAATTTTTAGCAAAACGGACTTTGAAAAAATTAAAATTATGTTTAGACCCTTTTTTTAAAAAAAGGAAAACCGGAATTACGTTTATTTTCTCTCAAAAAACGAAAACCACAGATTCGTCGACGGTTTATAGCAGTTTACGGATTTCCTGACGGGTTCTAGCAATTCATTTTTAAAAAAAACCCGGCATTACACAAAAAACAAAGATGAGATTTCGCACGATGCATCGTAGCGCATGGCCTTAGCTAGTTAGTTTCAATGGGTGAAAAAAAAAATTTGCTCCTGATAGTGCTGCTAGATTTGCTATTATTCCAAGGGCTTATTTCATTTATGCACATCTCTCATATCGTCATGTCCTTGACCGCCTCCTATTTCATATTTTTTTTATTAATGTTAAACATGCCATGCACTCTTGTTCTTAAAGTATCAACGTATATATTTCATTTTGTAGGATGAGACTATGGTTGAGGCCGACAATGACTGAGTGCTTTAGTGTCATGGACAAGTAGCCGTGGTCATGCACTCGTGGTTTCATTGAGATGTTGCCAGCCTGCCTTCAATATTCAAATTTTTCTACAAGTTTTTGTTATTGTTGAGTCTTGTCTCTTTCATAGAGACATGGAGTCATGGTAATGTTCTTGTGATATTTCCGTAACTTTTTGTATCTGCAATGTACTTTTGCAACTTTTTTGGACTACATGATAAAATGACTTGTTAAATTACGATAGTTCTGTTGCATTCAAACTCATATGGTTGATTAATCATTGCTATATGTGTGCTATATGAGGTATCTATTCTCGCATGATATCTGACAAAAAATATTCGGTACCGTTTCGATTCCTCCTCGTATTCGCTTCGAATGTGTGACCGATATTATCTACATATATTCGTATCCGGCACTATCCGTATCCGATTTGGAATCCAACAAAAAATATGGTTTAGAATACGGAAAGCAATGTTCAAAACCCTGACAAAATTTCAGAAATTTTGAATGAGATTAAAACTCTCAGTCGAATGAAAAAAATTTTAAAACAATTATTCCTACAATATTTTCAGAAATGTCAACAAATTTCATCAAAATTTGGAAATTTTGACCAGATTTGGGACAAAATCTCTTAACAATGTCATTTTCCATGAAAATATTTTGGTTTTTCAAAATATTTTTGAGATATTTTACAAAAATAACAGAAACACTATTCAATTTTTTTAAAAAAATGTATAAGTTTGTTCATACTTTGAAAATTTTGTAGGACCATCTTTAGTAGTATAGAATCATATAGAAAAATTTCCAAAATAATTGAACTTCATTTGTTATCTTTGAAAAATCAAAAAAAGAAGAAACATAAATGAGACATTAAATGTGTTAGAATTTTATAAATTCACTTGAGTGCAATCATGATCCAAATATTTTAGAAGAGCTTAAGAATTGCTTCAGAACCCTTGTCTAAAATTTTCAAAAATTGTAAACTTGTTTTGGTTGCCCAATGATATCTATAAATGCAATACATGTATTCAGCCTTTCATTAGGACAGTAGAACTATTAAAATTTTAAAAATTCCTTAGATCATTTGAAAATTGTATGGGAATATTGATGTGTTAGGAACATCCACAAAAAATTTCCAAAGTTTCTTACATGATTTGAAATTTTTTTCATTAGATTGAAATTTACCGAGATTTCATCAATTTTGGCCAAAATTTCATGAAAGTTCACGTAATTTGACTAGATTTGGGACAATACCTCTAAAGAATGTCATTTTCCATGAAAATATTTTGAAAAACTGAATTATTAAGATGTTTTATAAAAATAACAAAAACACTATTAGATTTTTTAAAAGATGTAAAAGCTTGATCATGTGCTGTAAAATTTATGGTACAATCTCTGGTTACAATCAAGCAGGGCCTCGGGTATGCATGTTCCACGTGAACTCTCACCAGATGTGTGCTGTCGCATAGCCACACCGATGGAGACTTCCTAGGAGGACTTTACCCACGACACGGCATGCATGTTATCTACTCGGTGCAGTAACAGTAACAAACTCAGCTGCTTATTCATATAATCTAGAATAAATACTAAAATTAATTTATACAATAGTTATATCTAAAAATTAGCTCTGGATAGTGTGTATTAATCATCTCTTCTCTCTTATACATAATTAATATATCTATACTCGCGTGCAATGCTGGCAAGTACAATAACAAAGCCGGCTGCTTATTCCATGTTCTATCCACATTTTCTAGAGTAAGCACTAAACCCAGCTTGTACAGTAGCTATCTGTAAAAGTTGTCTCTAAATGTTGTGCATTAACTATCTCTTCTCTCTTGTACATAACTGATCTATCTATACTCCCGTGCAATGCTTACTATTAAATAAGAGCCAGCTTTCTTCTCTCTCATCTTTTTTCACTCTTCTACGTAGAACAAAATTGACATGGACATACCAAAAGTAAGCTGAGATGGTCTTATTGTACATGTCCTAAGAGTCAGCTTTCTTCTCACTCTTTTACATAGGACAAAACTGATATGAATATATTAAAAGTAAGGTAAGATAGTTTTATTGTATATGCCCTCACACTAGATAATTAGTAGTGGCAAACAAAACAGAGTTGTACATATGAAACCATCTAAGAATCATGTAACTAAAATAACGTATAGAATTACAATAAGTATATCAAAATCAACACCCCAATCAGCATACTATCGGTAAAGAGATCTTAAGGCCCCCACTCCATTATTTGTATTAACACTCATAAATCCATGCATCCATGCACATGTTATTTGGGTAAGACCTATATCGCGAGCTGTCCATTCGGACATTCCCTACGAGAGTTTTCCATGCGAGAGGATCACAAATTAACAAACTAAGAATAATAGATAGAACTCCATGACTTCCGTTGCAGTTCAGTTCTTGTTGCAGTATTACAACTCCCTGATTTCAATTCATTTGTTATATTTTAGATAAAAGTTCTAACTTTGCAGGAAAACAAAGCAGGGCATCAGATGATAAAATACAGAAAATGTTGTATTAACAATGAAATACTATGATAAGGACAACATCATTTTACACACTGATAATTTATAATGGAGTAGATTAGCTATTTTCCTGTAATGATAAAATATTTGTTTGTAAGATTATTGTAGGACATTAGTCCACCTTTCAAGCACTGTAGCAAGTCTCAAAGTTGAGGCACTCTGAAAAAGGAAGGAAAAAAACAATCCTCCCATTGTAACTACAAAATACATTAAGAGGAAGATAATTATGCAACAGTTGTAGTCATCATCTAATAGCATTTCAAAGGACAAACAGTACCGTCTCAATGCACAAGATGGGTGCATTTGCATTAACAGCCTGTGTATTTATTCCTTTCATTAAATGGATGCCGAATTTCAAGCCCATTTCATGAACCTTATTGGCTATTTGACTGAACCCTTTATCACCTCTAGATGATGGAATTCTTTGGAGGTCAGGAAATGGTTGACCCCATTCATCAATGTTGTCAAATCCATATGAAACTGTATAGGCCCCATCAACATACTTCCAGTCCCAGAGGAAATCAATAACTGCATACTACCC
This sequence comes from Guadua angustifolia, assembly GCA_036346375.1. Taxonomy (NCBI): domain Eukaryota; kingdom Viridiplantae; phylum Streptophyta; class Magnoliopsida; order Poales; family Poaceae; genus Guadua; species Guadua angustifolia. Next base: position 31,305,185 of record CM070514.1, on the reverse strand, counting down.
ATAGATATGAGACAGAGTAGATAGTTATATAGATGATCAAACATCTTTTTCTCCAAATTACATAAGTTTTTATGGTTTCTCCTCCAACATGAATTTAGGCATTCATGATATTAAAACAATGATATTTAGGCATGGGATCCTCACGTCGCAAGACCGGGCCAGATCGCTCGATAAACGCAAGTCCATACAAGAACATAACCAATGCCGTATCATTGAACAACAATAACTCAGGAACGAAATATCTTAAGATCATCATCACAAGTAGATAGATGATAGATCGTATATGAATACCAGTAATTTGCAATGTCGTCCTCGGTGAAGGTGCTCTCGGCAGGAACGTGAGGTATATCTGGTGCGAGCTGGCCGAATCGAGCCCATGTCACCTCCTCTGTTGCTCCTGAAATTGTGTACCTGGCGGCGTCCTCCGCAAGAACCACCGAAGTGCTGCCCATGTGGCCTATTTGCATTGCACAATCCAACAAGATCAATTAGTTAAGTAAACTTGACTCAACAATCTAAATATTTTATCAGATTTTACGTCGGGAATCTCACCTTTCTATGACCCTGATCTTGTTGATGTGGGTGAGCAGCTTGGTGAGGATACTTACCAAACTTTTCAAATTTATCAGGTTTAGTTTTAACAAGGCTTAGGAACTGATCTTCAGATGCAATACCTCGAAAAAGAATTTTGGCCACACTCCTATCATTGGTTTCTACAAATTGTAGTTTTCAGTGGTTACTGCCTTTTCATAAATTCTCCGTATTCTGCTCCCTGCCAAAAAAATGGATATGGATAAACAAAATTAGAATTAAATTCAACAAATCCATGTAATTTATCACTCAAGTTTTTTAATCATTAGGGCAAAGTGAGCTAGCAAAATTTACAATCGCATCTAGCATTTCACGACCTCGTAATTCTTGAACAAACCAACAGAAAAAATTTGGTCCTTCATCAGAAATTCCCCAGTCAATTCCTGGACTGAAGCCTAATGCCAGGCGTGCCAGTCTTCTTACTTACCCAAGTAACTATCGTGTCCCTACCAACAAGAGAGACACCATTCTATTAGTCAATAATCGACGAGCACATGAAAGGCAGCTCCTAGTTTAAAACCAGTGGGGTAGTCAGCATCCTCACTTGGTGTGGAGGGTAGTGTAGGCGTGTTCGGTGCCGTTGATACCAGAACAACCGCCGGTTCATTAGAGGATGCAATCAGTTAGGCAAAAAATCATCAATAACACGCTAACAGAAAGTGAACACGAAAATATGATGTCAATCCTCTCCCAAAAAAAGTACGATGCCAAATGCTAACAGAAATTCTAAATTGTCAGGCAATTCTATGAACTGATAAGTAGCATACAGTCCAAGCTATAGAACGCATTCTATTGGAAATTTGGAACGTCCAATTGGATGACGGTGCGAACTGAAAGGCGAAAGCAGTAATAGCATCTGGCACAGAAAAAATAGTACTACTGAGTAAAAAGCATAATTGAGCAGAAGATTTCATAGAACTCAAGAACCTCGATCGGCACAAAGGCTTGAACACGCATGCTTCTTGCTTGTAGCCACAATCTTTTCCCTGCTCTGAAAATTTTATCGCCACCACTTCGACTGCCTAATTCTTCCATCCCAAAACCTCCTAAACCCTCACCGAAAAGAACACCTAAACCCTTACCAAACACTACGAGATCAAGAGCAAAATGCAGCAAGAACTGAACCTAAACGCGCTATGACAAGGTAGATTAGTTAACCATTGAGAGCACATTCCCAGTCCTCGCCACGGCCTTCACCTCAATCGGCGATCATTATCAGTAGTCGGCGCCGGTGAGCAGCCTCCGGCCGACCTCGAAGGAGACGAAGGCGTCGATGCAGGCGTACTTGATCTGCTCCTCGCAGAGGCAGTAAGCGTCCCAGCGGCTCATCGTGACCCTCTGCGGCTTCACGAGGTTGACGCCCATGACGACGCGCACCACGGCCTGCAGCCCGGCCCGGCGGAGATCCGGCCTGCCCATCCCCTCCACCGCGAGCCCGCGCAGGTCCACCGTGCTGGCCACCTCGAGGCCGTGGTCGTCTCTCAGGCGCTCAGCGTCCGCCTCCACGCCGACGCCGACGAAGCAGAGGTCGGGGTCGGCCAGGAAGGCCGCCAGGGCCATGGGGACGCGGTCGGCGTGGAGGAGTTGGAAGATGAGGCAGCGGCGGCCAACGCAGAGCTGCAGGAGCGCGACGGGGTTCTGCGAAATTGACGTGCCGGGGTGGAGGGGATGCGCTGGGGTGGGATCGGGAGGGAGCGGTCGGGGCGGGGATGCGCGAGGGGTGGGGCATCAGGAGGGAGCACGGCGGGGAGGCATCGGGAGGGAGCGGAGCGAGGGATGCATCGGGAGCTCTCGCGAGCCGCTGCGCCTGCTGCTGCGGCAGCCGCGGCAGCACCAGCATGTGCCGCCGCCCGGCCTCGGGACGCGTGGTGGTGAAGGAACGGAAGGAGGGGGAAGAGGTGGAACGGGAGGGAAGTGGTGGGGGATGGGAGCGCGGAGGGCCGGGGCGGCGGCGGGTGAGGGGTGGAGGAGGAGGCGGCGGGTGAGGGTGTGCAGGGCTCGTCGCGAGGAGGAGAGCGCGGCCGCCATGGGGTAGTGGGGGATCGAGATCGGGTTCGCATGCAACGCAGGAGAGGAGAGGAAGCGGCGTGATTGGGGGGATTCGGCGAGATCTGTGCGGGGCGGGGGGAGGAGAACAGTTGCACGAGGCGTGATTAGTTACAAGATTAGAGGATAATAGAGGGATGAACCAAATGATTTGAGCCATCAGATTTGATGAAGTGGTCTGAGAAAACATCTTAACGATTGATGAGGAAGGGGTTTTTGGCAGACTGCATATTAGGGTGGATCTGGAAAAGATTTCTCAATGAAAAGCAAAAACTGCGTAGATGATTGTGTAGATGTAAAAAAGTTTTAACTGGTGAATTATAAAGGTGTTTATATTAGAGGATCTATGGTCTTCGTAAGATGAGAATGTGTAGCTTTATTTTCCTAACCTCTGTAACACTTAACTCACACACATGTATATAGAAGCCGCGTTGGAACCGTGCTTCGCTTTGAACGCGGGTCGGCAGCCTGCTCGACGGCAGGAGCTAGCCAACTGAGCTGGCTTAGTCCTCTGCCTCTGGAGATTCTTTTTTTTTTTTTTGTATCAGCCTCTGGAGATTCTTACTACAATGACCTGTTGTCCATTTCTATTTCCGCGTGATGTCACAAGAAGATTTCGTGCTGTGACGTGTTGCTTTGACTATGTACCTTCTGATTCTTTTTCCATCGATGCTTTTAGGGCGAAAAAACATTTGGTCTGACCCTCACAAAAAGACAAAAGGAGAGGGGGGGAACCATCTCTTAGGCCATCCTAGGATCCAGAGCATATTAGTTCTTACATTTTTCACTTCTGCAAGTTTGGAAATTTTAAATCTTGAATCTTAATTCTAGAAAAAAGTATAAATTTTAAATATTGAGTTCTTGATTTTGAGAAAGATAAAATTTAAATTCTCGAATCACTCAGCTACTCAACGGGCCATTTTTAATACTTAGTCCTGTGAAGTAGACGGCTAGACCTGTGTAGTTTCGGCCTACATGGATGAACCTCGATCTGCTCCCTCTGAAATCACTACCAGTCAAAAAGTGTATTTCGGAGTCCGTACTACTTGGGCAGCCATCACATATGGATCCAAGGCCCATGCTTGCCTTTGCACAATGGGCTCAAAACAGAAGATGACGATGAAAGAAGGGAACAGCGTCCATGCATAGAACCAACCCTTTGTTACGAGTAGGGCAACTGTATCTTACTTGTGAAATTAATATAGTTTAAGATACAAATTATTATACTTATTATTTAAGTGGTTATTTTAAATTCGATCTAACTAGCCATTGTCGGGCTGAGTCTCGTTAACTTTTCTACGTTCGAAATGGACTTATTTCAATCTTTGAATTCATTAACTATTGTAATTAAAACAATTTTGATTTGAATCGTAACGAGTTTTTTAGTTTTTTTTTGTTTTTGGTTACGCTCGTTATAGTACTCGGGCCGGTGGGGACGTCGTCTCGCACGGCGATGCTCCCGGGTATACATGCATGGCCGAGTGGCGTGCTATCCTGGTGGCAATGATATGGATGAGCTAATGATCTGAGAATGAGATCGCCTTTGATTCAGCAATCAACACATTTACGGGGTGTTCATCGGTTTGCCAGATGCCTTGTACGTACGCCGCTTGCTGGTTGGCCGGTGCGCATCGTTCAGCGCATGTCCCTGCAGCTCGGCGTTTGTTTGCCGCCTCCTCGACTCTCGCAGCCCGCCGCCGCCGGCTTGCCGCTCACGTCCACCGCCGCGCCCGTCGACTAGAGATCGATGCTAAGAGGTATCCACGTACGGTGCCGCCCAATAGCAGAACGTGGGTCAGCAGCCCCTTGACACACCGTTGGATCAGCCTCCGGTCGTACGTACATTTCAAGTTCCACGCTTTGTCTATGGTGGGGTAAAGGCAAGCCGAAAAGAAATCCTTTTGATGGAGCCGAGCCGAGCTGGGCACGAGCAGAGTGAAAAGAAGAGATGGATGGTAACAAAAGGAGAGAAAGCTAGGCCCCTTCCTGTGGTGGCGCGGCGTACACATCAGCACATGAACGCACTGATGCGTCGCACAGCCCCAGGTAGCTAGCTAGCACACCGAGTTCCAGTGAGAACCATGCATGTGACGGGCAACAGCTTTTGCGCCCCCATGGATCGATGCCACGACGCTGAGGCTGAGATCGGTCGATGCCTGCTCAGAAAGGTTTGAAACTTCAAACCCTTCTCCTGGCTTGTAGTAATTTTCCCCGGCCCCGCCTGCAAGTCCTTGATTGTGCCTGTCATTCACCGGTAGTATGTTGCCAGTGTAGCAAAATGCAGGCGCAGCAGGCAGCAAGCATAGGAGGCAGGCAGCAGGCAACAGGCAGCAGGGTATCAATATCGTGCATGATCTATCAGAGGTGTTATTTATTAGGTTCTCATGGATCACTGAATCTCTGAAAGACATTCACTCCCGGTCCATGAAGTGGCAGGAAGAATATATATAGGGTCCAGCTAGTTCCAGTTCTTTTGTCTGTACGTACTAATAAAGGTCGCCTCCTTATTGGTTAATCAGGAAGTCATACTTTGGCATAAAAGATCCTATGCAATGGTATTTCTACAGTCAAATGGGCATGTACCATATCGAAGTGCGCTTTGACATTCTTAGCTGTTTTTTTTTACTACCGGAGTACATTTTGACCATGTTTGTGGGGTGAAGAACTCTTAATTAACAAACCCTGCTCTGATTTGTTCCCCACAGTTGCATATTGCGTGCAAACAAGACTTCATTGGATGAAAACTAATTTAAAGTTTCGAAGTGAATGGCATTAATTTGGAACGACATCACTATTATCTTCTTCTTTTTTGTTGGCAACAAAAGCAGTGTATAAGCTGTTGAGCTTCATGTCATACACAAGTCTCTGGAAGTGGGTGAGCAGCTTGGTGAGGATACTTACCAAACTTTTCAAATTTATCAGGTTTAGTTTTAACAAGGCTTAGGAACTGATCTTCAGATGCAATACCTCGAAAAAGAATTTTGGCCACACTCCTATCATTGGTTTCTACAAATTGTAGTTTTCAGTGGTTACTGCCTTTTCATAAATTCTCCGTATTCTGCTCCCTGCCAAAAAAATGGATATGGATAAACAAAATTAGAATTAAATTCAACAAATCCATGTAATTTATCACTCAAGTTTTTTTAATCATTAGGGCAAAGTGAGCTAGCAAAATTTACAATCGCATCTAGCATTTCACGACCTCGTAATTCTTGAACAAACCAACAGAAAAATTTGGTCCTTCATCAGAAATTCCCCAGCAATTCCTGGACTGAAGCCTAATGCCAGGCGTGCCAGTCTTCTTACTTACCCAAGTAACTATCGTGTCCCTACCAACAAGAGAGACACCATTCTATTAGTCAATTCTCGAGCACATGAAAGGCAGCTCCTAGTTTAAAACCAGTGGGGTAGTCAGCATCCTCACTTGGTGTGGAGGGTAGTGTAGGCGTGCTCGGTGCCGTTGATACCAGAACAACCGCCGGTTCATTAGAGGATGCAATCAGTTAGGCAAAAAAATCATCAATAACACGCTAACAGAAAGTGAACACGAAAATATGATGTCAATCCTCTCCCAAAAAAAAGTACGATGCCAAATGCTAACAGAAATTCTAAATTGTCAGGCAATTCTATGAACTGATAAGTAGCATACAGTCCAAGCTATAGAACGCATTCTATTGGAAATTTGGAACGTCCAATTGGCGACGGTGCGAACTGAAAGGCGAAAGCAGTAATAGCATCTGGCACAGAAAAAAATAGTACTACTGAGTAAAAAGCATAATTGAGCAGAAGATTTCATAGAACTCAAGAACCTCGATCGGCACAAAGGCTTGAACACGCATGCTTCTTGCTTGTAGCCACAATCTTTTCCCTGCTCTGAAAATTTTATCGCCACCACTTCGACTGCCTAATTCTTCCATCCCAAAACCTCCTAAACCCTCACCGAAAAGAACACCTAAACCCTTACCAAACACTACGAGATCAAGAGCAAAATGCAGCAAGAACTGAACCTAAACGCGCTATGACAAGGTAGATTAGTTAACCATTGAGAGTGCACATTCCCAGTCCTCGCCACGGCCTTCACCTCAATCGGCGATCATTATCAGTAGTCGGCGCCGGTGAGCAGCCTCCGGCCGACCTCGAAGGAGACGAAGGCGTCGATGCAGGCGTACTTGATCTGCTCCTCGCAGAGGCAGTAAGCGTCCCAGCGGCTCATCGTGACCCTCTGCGGCTTCACGAGGTTGACGCCCATGACGACGCGCACCACGGCCTGCAGCCCGGCCCGGCGGAGATCCGGCCTGCCCATCCCTCCACCGCGAGCCCGCGCAGGTCCACCGTGCTGGCCACCTCGAGGCCGTGGTCGTCTCTCAGGCGCTCAGCATTAGAGGATCTATGGTCTTCGTAAGATGAGAATATGTAGCTTTATTTTCCTAACCTCTGTAACACTTAACTCACACATGTATATAGAAGCCGCGTTGGAACCGTGCTTCGCTTTGAACGCGGGTCGGCAGCCTGCTCGACGGCAGGAGCTAGCCAACTGAGCTGGCTTAGTCCTCTGCCTCTGGAGATTCTTTTTTTTTTTTGTATCAGCCTCTGGAGATTCTTACTACAATGACCTGTTGTCCATTTCTATTTCCGCGTGATGTCACAAGAAGATTTCGTGCTGTGACGTGTTGCTTTGACTATGTACCTTCTGATTCTTTTTCCATCGATGCTTTTAGGGGCGAAAAAAACATTTGGTCTGACCCTCACAAAAAGACAAAAGGAGAGGGGGGGAACCATCTCTTAGGCCATCCTAGGATCCAGAGCATATTAGTTCTTACATTTTTCACTTCTGCAAGTTTGGAAATTTTAAATCTTGAATCTTAATTCTAGAAAAAAGTATAAATTTTAAATATTGAGTTCTTGATTTTGAGAAAGATAAAATTTAAATTCTCGAATCACTCAGCTACTCAACGGGCCATTTTAATACTTAGTCCTGTGAAGTAGACGGCTAGACCTGTGTAGTTTCGGCCTACATGGATGAACCTCGATCTGCTCCTCTGAAATCACTACCAGTCAAAAAGTGTATTTCGGAGTCCGTACTACTTGGGCAGCCATCACATATGGATCCAAGGCCCATGCTTGCCTTTGCACAATGGGCTCAAAACAGAAGATGACGATGAAAGAAGGGAACAGCGTCCATGCATAGAACCAACCCTTTGTTACGAGTAGGGCAACTGTATCTTACTTGTGAAATTAATATAGTTTAAGATACAAATTATTATACTTATTATTTAAGTGGTTATTTTAAATTCGATCTAACTAGCCATTGTCGGGCTGAGTCTCGTTAACTTTTCTACGTTCGAAATGGACTTATTTCAATCTTTGAATTCATTAACTATTGTAATTAAAACAATTTTGATTTGAATAAATAACGAGTTTTTAGTTTTTTTGTTTTTGGTTACGCTCGTTATAGTACTCGGGCCGGTGGGGACGTCGTCTCGCACGGCGATGCTCCCAGGTATACATGCATGGCCGAGTGGCGTGCTATCCTGGTGGCAATGATATGGATGAGCTAATGATCTGAGAATGAGATCGCCTTTGATTCAGCAATCAACACATTTACAGGGTGTTCATCGGTTTGCCAGATGCCTTGTACGTACGCCGCTTGCTGGTTGGCCGGTGCGCATCGTTCAGCGCATGTCCCTGCAGCTCGGCGTTTGTTTGCCGCCTCCTCGACTCTCGCAGCCCGCCGCCGCCGGCTTGCCGCTCACGTCCACCGCCGCGCCCGTCGACTAGAGATCGATGCTAAGAGGTATCCACGTACGGTGCCGCCCAATAGCAGAACGTGGGTCAGCAGCCCCTTGACACACCGTTGGATCAGCCTCCGGTCGTACGTACATTTCAAGTTCCACGCTTTGTCTATGGTGGGGTAAAGGCAAGCCGAAAAGAAATCCTTTTGATGGAGCCGAGCCGAGCTGGGCACGAGCAGAGTGAAAAGAAGAGATGGATGGTAACAAAAGGAGAGAAAGCTAGGCCCCTTCCTGTGGTGGCGCGGCGTACACATCAGCACATGAACGCACTGATGCGTCGCACAGCCCCAGGTAGCTAGCTAGCACACCGAGTTCCAGTGAGAACCATGCATGTGACGGGCAACAGCTTTTGCGCCCCCATGGATCGATGCCACGACGCTGAGGCTGAGATCGGTCGATGCCTGCTCAGAAAGGTTTGAAACTTCAAACCCTTCTCCTGGCTTGTAGTAATTTTCCCCGGCCCCGCCTGCAAGTCCTTGATTGTGCCTGTCATTCACCGGTAGTATGTTGCCAGTGTAGCAAAATGCAGGCGCAGCAGGCAGCAAGCATAGGAGGCAGGCAGCAGGCAACAGGCAGCAGGGGTATCAATATCGTGCATGATCTATCAGAGGTGTTATTTATTAGGTTCTCATGGATCACTGAATCTCTGAAAGACATTCACTCCCGGTCCATGAAGTGGCAGGAAGAATATATATAGGGTCCAGCTAGTTCCAGTTCTTTTGTCTGTACGTACTAATAAAGGTCGCCTCCTTATTGGTTAATCAGGAAGTCATACTTTGGCATAAAAGATCCTATGCAATGGTATTTCTACAGTCAAATGGGCATGTACCATATCGAAGTGCGCTTTGACATTCTTAGCTGTTTTTTTTTACTACCGGAGTACATTTTGACCATGTTTGTGGGGTGAAGAACTCTTAATTAACAAACCCTGCTCTGATTTGTTCCCCACAGTTGCATATTGCGTGCAAACAAGACTTCATTGGATGAAAACTAATTTAAAGTTTCGAAGTGAATTAATGGCATTAATTTGGAACGACATCACTATTATCTTCTTCTTTTTTTGTTGGCAACAAAAGCAGTGTATAAGCTGTTGAGCTTCATGTCATACACAAGTCTCTGGAATTTCAGTTAGAAGGGGCGTTGTTTCATCTGAAATAAAAAAGTGCGTCACTTTTACTAACGGATAAGATTAATGGATCCTCACATGTTCAGAACTCGTGAAGTTTCTCTTTGCTTTAGGAAGAGGAAAGCAACTACTCCACCATGTAAAAAGACATTTTTTTTTTCAGCTGGTACATCACATGTAACATGATCAAGTCAATTATACATCATCTTGCTTTTTTTTTTCTTTTTGTCACTCGGGGTCAGAATATATAGCTATAGCTCCCCTTGAGTCTATCCACTGCTAGTATATATGCAGACTTTATGGCTTTCTCACTTAATCAATCTTTCTTTCTTTCTCATCTTTACTAATATATAAATACGAGTTGGTGATGGTCATCCGTCTTTTCTCTCCCGGCGAAACGAAAAATAACATAAAATTAGGATTTGCTACATTAATTTTGATAAATTTCGGCGAAATATCAGTGATTTCGATCGAAAATTTCAACATTTTGGACCCAATTTTGCACCATTTTTTTGGTGAAGAATTGCAATGCCTTTTATGAGGAGTACATGTGAAAAGTTGGCAAAAAAATATATAACAATGTAACCATAAGCCCTAAATTGGATTTTCGGTCTAAACCCTAACTTGGATTTCAGCCTTAAATGATGTATTTTGCCCTAAACCCTAAACCACAGCTTGGATTTCGATCTTATATAATGTATTTTGGTCTAAACCCTAACTTAGGAATTTTATGTGCAAATATTTAGTATTTTGCATTCCAATAGATATGAAATGTAGATAAATGTTTGCATGATTTTTTTTTATATTTTCTAGCCTTGGAAGACCGGCCATTTCATAGTCAGTTAAAAACCACCAAAATTTCAGCTGTTTTTGCCAAAATTTTGGTTTTTCTAGTTTCAAATTTACCGGATTTCAAATTTCTCTTTTGAATTTAGTCTAGATTTCATCCGAAATTATGAAATCTCATTGAAATTTCATATTTCAGTTACCCAACATGTGATCCGAAAATAAAATTTAAAACCTTGAGATGGGAAAGTACAACGTGTAATTTGTAACTTCCTTGTGCAATTGCAAACCGAATACGTACAAGCAGCAAACTCAAACCGGAAACTACCGACTACCGAGACAAATCAGGGGACGTACAAGCAGCCAAATCGAACTGCAAACTACCAAATCATTACATAACCTATACCCGCAAGAATTGGAGAGCAACCGGGAAGCCACCTGTTGCCTTGTGATTTTGCAAAAACCCTTCTATTTCTCTAAAATTACGAATAGGTCCCTATGCGATTTTTTGTAAGACAAGAATATTTTTTTTTCTTCGCGTTTAGGTCCCTGGCCCGGTATTTTTACGGAAAAAGCCTCCGTTAGTTTGAATCGCAAACAAGCCATTTTCTAATTTTTGGGATAGCGAAGCAGGTCCAAAACCTATACATAAGAATTGGAAACAGCAGGAAGCCACTGTCACCTTGCGATTTTGCAAAAGCCCTTCCATTTCTCAAAATTACGAATAGGTCCCTATGCGATTTTTTGTAAGACAAGAATATTTTTTTTTCTTAGCGTTTAGGTCCACGGCAGGTATTTTTACGGAAAAGCCTCCGTTAGTTTGAATCGCGAACAAGCCCTTTTCTAATTTTTCGGGATAGCGACGGGTCCAAAAAATAACATCGGGTCCTCGCTTCTTACGTTCAGTCCTTTCTCCGTTTTTCGAAAAAAATGTTTTCGCCACGGAAAAACCGGAAAAATTTTTCGCCACCCAAAAACCGAAAAAATATTTTCATCACAAAAAGCAGATTCATCGAGTTTTATAGCAACTTATGTATTTACCAGCGGATCGTGATGCGGGTTTTTTAAAAAATGTAGATTCGTCCATGATTTATAGCGACCGTGGATTCGCGGTGGGTCCTAACGACCCATTTTTTTAACGAACGCAACCAAAAAATCGGAAAAAATATTTTCGACACCCAAAAAGCGGAAACAATGTTTTCGTTCATGGATCGCCGGTGGGTCCTAACGACCTATTTTTTAACAAACGCAACAAAAAACCGAAAAAATGTTTTCGGCTAAGAAAAAAAAAAACAATGTTTTCGCCGCCAAAAACACGGATTCATCGAAGGTTTATATCAACTTATGGATTTGCCAACGGGTCATAACCGCGCATGCTATCGAAATTCAACCGGCGCAGCGTAGCGCGCTTTCCCACCTAGTACCAATACATATATAAGCGGAAACTAACAAATCTGTTAACAATAAAAGCCAAATCCAGCCCGGACACCATGTTTCAATCAGACATGCATATATTGTGTTATATGGTAGAAATTATTCACAACCACGTATTTGAATTCATAACCAAGCAGACAATCAATATTATATACATAGTGACGTTTACCTCCTTATCTGTGTTGTTTTGTTTTTTCTTTATTTTATTACGCCAAAATATCCTTCCAATAGACAAAGTGACTTGCCGGTCACTTGCTGATTAACCAATGGTTGCACCCATTATAGCGCTAGAGATTGGAGGGAGTTCAGGCCATCCACCTATCATCGCACCTCTGTTTCGCAAAAAAGCCCCTCCGTTCCTTCAAATTACGGATAGGTTCCTCTAGATTGCGAATAGGTCCTTCGCGATTTTTTGTAAGAGGAAGATATTTTTTTTCATCGCGTTTGGGTTCCTCGCGCGCTATTTTACGGAAAAAAAAACTCCCATTAAATTCAAATCGCGAACGAGCCATTTTCTAATTTTTCGGGATAGCGAACAGGTCCAAAAATGTAACAAACAGGCCCTTGCTCCTTACGTCCAGGTCCTTTCTCCGTTTTCCCCGGAAAAAAATGCGTTTTGCTTCTCTCAACGGATTTTTAAGAAATGGAATCAAAAACAAAAAAATTATGCCGACCAAAAACTAGATTAAATCGAAGGTTTATAGCGATTCATGGATTAGCCCGGTCAAAGCGACCTTTTAAAAAAAAATACATAAAAAAGCTGCACTTTTCCAAAAACCAGATTAAATCGAAGGTTTATAGCGATTCATGGATTAGCCCACGGTCCGCGACCTTTTAAAAAGGAAATACATAAAAAAAAGCGCACTTTTCAAAAACCAGATACGTCGAAGGTTTATAGCGATTCATGGATTCGCCTACGGATCCGAGCAGCCTTTTAAAAAAGGAAATACATAAAAAAAGACGGCCGCACTTTTCTTTAAAAAAAAACAAACACAGATTCAACTGTAAATTTCTAAAAAAAGCACACATCGACAAAAAAACGCAGATTCGTTGAAGGTTTATAACAACTTATGGATTTGTCAACGGGTTATAACCGCGGGTTTTTTGAAAAAAAAACGTAGATTCGTCAAAAGATTTATAGCAACCCATAGATTCGCCGGCGGGTCCTAACGACCCTTTTTTTTAACAAACACAAAAAACAAAAAAAGTTCAAATATCCCGAAATGGTCCTTTCTCCGTTTTCTCCGGAAAAAAATACGTTTTGCTTCTCTCAACGGATTTTTAAGAAACGGAATCAAAAACAAAAAAATGTGCCAACCAAAAACCAGATTAAATCGAAGGTTTATAGCGATTCATGGATTAGCCCGCGGTCCGGAAAGCGACCTTTTAAAAAGGAAATACATAAAAAAGCGGCGCACTTTTCTTTTAAAAAAAAAAGCATGATTCAACGCAAATTTCTAAAAAAATACACATCGACAAAAAACACAAATTCGCCGAAGGTTTATAACAACTTATGGATTTGCCAACGAGTCATAACCGCTGGTTTTTTTAAAAAAAAACGTAGATTCATCGAAAGATTTATAGCAACCCATAGATTATTTGGCGGGTCCTAACGACCCATTTTTTTTAACAAACACAAAAACAAAAAACGATCAAATATCCCAAAATGCGTAAAAAAAATAACTACGGTTTTCTAAAAAACATAGATTCGTCAAAGGTTTATAGTAACCCGTAGATTAAGCGGATTAAATCGAAGGTTTGTAATAGCCCATGGATTCGCCAGTGGTCCTACCGATCTATTTTATTTAAAATTACGAAATAAAAATTCGACAAAATTTATCGATTTTTCCCAAAAAACCAGACTAGAATTTCTTGTGGCGTGCGCTAGCGCTATACAACCTAGTAGATATAGTAGCATGCAACCGGTGACTTGCTATGCTTCCAGAGCGCAGGTTGGCCAAGCTGCACTACCGCTCACCGCTGCACCAAAAACCTTGCCAATCCCTATTGCACACCAAGTTTGGCAAGGTTTCTGACCTATTGCGTGGGTTTTGCAACGTTTTCAGCAAACGGTGGTGAGGTTTGGTGAGGTTTCTGATGAGCAGTGGTGGGTTTGGCGAGGTTTCCAATGTGGCACAACGGCTATATATGTTTCTGATGCACAACAACGTATCAAGCAATGGTAGCGTTGCGGTAGACAACACGGCTCGGAGGTGCAGCTCCGGCAAGACCAAGCGTAGTGGTGAAGCTAGCTAGGATGAAATTAGAGGGTGGGCTCAAAAAATCAAGCTAAATTGAGACAAACATAGTCTTGTACTCTTCTGCGATCTAAATTTATATATAAATAGCAAAGCAAAAAGACATAAAATGAAGGTATCTCACTAACGAGTAGCAGTTAATACGTATATCAAAACTGTTTTGCGGCGTGCCTAAGGAAATTGTGTGCCTATGACCTACCTAGAATCTCGGATGAATTTTGTCTTATTAGATTGATTATTTGTTGTTTTTTAGCAATTGTGCATCAAAAGACTAAAATGAGGTTAGGCTTTGATATTTATTTTAAATTTAAACAATAACGCAATAGACCTGAATTTGTTTGCATATATAGCATTGCAACATCAAACTGAAGTGCTTACACCTATCTAGATGCCCATCCACCAATCCATTATCCATCCCAGACCAAACGGAGGGAAAAAAGGAAAATCAGAAAAAAAAAGAAGTCATCAAATCCATGCATCTAGCAAATCCATCGACACTATCTCTCAGCTTCTTAGGCATCTAGCGAACTCAAATTTGGCCATGCATGGAGCTAGCAATGGTGGCCACACAATGAAACTGGGCAGTGGTTGCTCCACATTGTAGCCCTATGAATCTTTCTTCGACAACCTCAACCCTGAGGTGATCCTTGCCATGGTTCCAAATTTTATTTTTGGTTCACATCTCGTTAGCCTCTGAAAACCAAAGTTTTAGTGAAATATTGTTATTTCAAATGAAATCCAAACAAAATTCAAAAAGAAAAATTCAAATCTAGATTTTTTGGGGTGAGATTTCTGAAATTTCGCCAAAATTCCAAAATTGCTGAAATTTTGGCAAACTTCAACCGAATGAAATGGCTCAAATGATGTCAATTTTTTTTTAATTTTTGGAGGGTTCTGACACATCAATGATGTTTTCATAAAATTTTAGATGATTATTAAATCTGAGGAATTTTAAAAATTCGAACATTGATCTTGTCTTGATAAAGCGTTGACCGCAAGTTTGAACTGAATGAAAAATAAACCAAACCATGTTTGAAAATTTTAATTTTTTGTGGATGGTTCTAACACATCCATAATATTCTCATAAAATTTTGAAATGGTTATAAATCTTGAGAAATTTTCAAAAATTCAAACAGTATTATTGTTATGATAAAAGCCTTACTAGCAAAATTGAACAAAATTAAAAATAGTTCAAACCATGTTAAAAAATTTTAATAATTTTTTTGGATGGTCTTGATGTATCATTAATGTTTATATCAAATTTTCAGATGATGATAAATCTTTAGGATTGTTAAAAATTCTAATAATGCTATGTATTGATAAAAACCTAATGATCAATATATAGATTTTCTTTAGCAATCAAAAAAGATTTAGAATTTTTAAAATTTTACATAAGGGTTCTAAGAAAATGATTAAGATCTCATAAAATTTTGAATCATGATCATACTCCAGTGAATTTATAAAATACCATTTATGTTCTTTGTCTTTTTGATTTTTGAAATATAATAAATAAAGTTCAATGCTTACATAGATTTGATTGAGAAAACAAAAAATTATTTTTTAAAATTTTATTAAATGGTACTAAGGAAATTCTGATACTCTTATAAAAATTTTGGATCATGATCACACTCGAGCAAATTTATAAAATTCGACAAGATTCTTGTCCCAATTATGTTCATTCGGTTTTTTAATTTTTAAAGATAACACATGAAGTTCAATTATTTTGAAAAGTTTTATGTATGATCCTACACTATTAAAAATAGTACCAGAAATTTTTCAAATCATTATCAAGCTTTTAAAATGTTATAAAAATCTGAAAGTGTTTCTCTGAAATTTTAAAATGTCTCAAAATTTTGGTTTTATACAAATTTTCATAGATAACTTCCTTAAGGGTTATTGGACCAAATCTGGTCAAATTAGGCCATACAAGTTAAAAAAGGTCAAAAATCACGAGATTTTGGCAAAATTTGGTGAAAAATTACCGTAGCAATTTAAATTTATTTTGAATTTTTCTAATCCGAATAGGATTTTGAATCTCGTGGGTTTGAAATCCAAAATTTTGGCCAAATTTTGCCAGTTTTCGGCGAGGTTTCTATCCATGATCCTCGCCTCCTTCTACCGCCACTCAAGTGCATGCGTACTCCCATCCTCTGTTTAATTGCATCTGGATCTGGTGGGAGGAACGAATGTGAGGACCAGTTTATTGTTAGACCTTGTGAACTGATGGCTGTGGGTCGATTCATGAGGGAAAAAAAAGTTCATCTATGTGTGGAGAAGAGAGGGAAGGAAAGAGGAAAGAAGGGCAGGCACGGATCTCGGAGCACCGTGAAGGGCGGGATAATGGGGTAGCCGCATGCAGTTGTAGTACGTCGTTTGCCTTTGAAGAGAGTAGACATCTGACACCTAGCCATGAGGCCCATGACCACCTCCTTGCATAAAGGCAGTCGACGCTAGATGAAAAAAACTTTCGAGTAACAGTGGCTTTTGGTTGGATTCCTCCACCTACTTACCTTTTGCTCGATTCCAATATGCCCCCGTATAATACTGTGCCGCCGAGCAGCCTTTTCGTTGTCCTGCGAACGCGCGCACTGCCTGTACTGCACCCACAACATCAGCACTGGATGTTACCGTTTTGTTCATACCTGTCTTCGGCTCTTCGCCTCGCCTCTAGCTATCTGCTCGTACGGCATTAGGACGTAGGACTCTTGGCCCTTTGGAGAAGTAGCTCGCACTTTATGTTTCGTCGCTTCATCTCTCTCAGTTTTGGGTGAACTTTTCGTTTCAAAACCTTGTTATCTAGTCGACGCATGCAAATCGATGAGAGACGATGATCACCGCAGGCTTAATTTTCTTAATTTCTTCTGAGACGTAATAGATCAGTGAGATGATAATTTTTACCGAACTGCTTGAAATCTGTTGAATGATTTTTTGGATATCTGTCTATTTTCTGACATTTCAATTTACATCGTGATTTGTGCGTCTGTCCACCTCCGTCTCTATCTCTAGCGAGCTTTTTTAGGGTTGATGTTCACTTGGGTTAGGATCACGGTTCATCGAGGCCCGGATTTAGAGGGAGACTAGCGATGGAGAGAACCGATAGTGGGTGGCGAAGATAGTGGGTGGTGACGGCAGTGGGACGGCAAGTAGGCGGTGGTGCCGCCGAGCATAGGTCGGAGGAGGATGGCGGATGATGGCTGGCAGGTGGGATGCCATGTCTCAGAGGGATCATGTCGGTGGGAGGCAATGAGCTGGCGGAAACGAGGAAGAATGTGTAGAGATGGCAGAGAGGTGGTAGGTGAGCAGGTGGGTGGTGCCGGTTTCAATGGCGACACGGGTAGCTGCGTTAGGGGGTGGTAGAAACAACAGGACACTTGCGTGAGGCAACGATGGGGCTCTGGGGGGCTTGGTGCTGGGCTAGGGTTGCACTTGTCTATTATTTTTTTAAGGAAACTAGTAAGGTGGCTCGTGTACTTGCGCATGCATCATCCTTAAAGCATGCTTAAATGACTTAACAATATATATGCTATTTTGCTTTTTTAGAAAATAAATCGTTGCATAACTCAATTTCGATATTTTGATATAATAGGAAATAATATAATCATTATGTTTCACAATATTTATCACTTTATAGCAACCCATAGATTCGCGGCGGGTCCTAACGCCTTTTTTAACAAACACAAAAACAAAAAGTTCAAATATCCCGAAATGGTCCTTTCTCCGTTTTCTCCGGAAAAAAATACGTTTTGCTTCTCTCAACGGATTTTTAAGAAACGGAATCAAAAACAAAAAAAATGTGCCAACCAAAAAACCAGATTCGTCGAAGGTTTATAGCGATTCATGGATTCGCCATCGTCCGAAAGCGACCTTTTAAAAAGGAAATACATAAAAAAAACGGCCGCACTTTTCTTTTAAAAAAACAAAAAGCACAGATTCAACCGCAAATTTCTAAAAAAAATACACATCGACAAAAAAACACAAATTCGCCGAAGGTTTATAACAACTTATGGATTTGCCAACGAGTCATAACCGCTGGTTTTTTTAAAAAAAACGTAGATTCATCAAAAGATTTATAGCAACCCATAGATTCGCTGGCGGGTCCTAACGACCCATTTTTTTTAACAAACACAAAAAACAAAAAAACGATCAAATATCCCAAAATGCGTAAAAAAAATAACTACGGTTTTCTAAAAAAAACATAGATTCGTCAAAGGTTTATAGTAACCCGTAGATTAAACGCGGATTCGTCGAAGGTTTGTAATAGCCCATGGATTCGCCAGCGGGTCCTACCGATCTATTTTATTTAAAAATTACGGAAATAAAAAATTCGACAAAATTTATCAGATTTTTCCCAAAAAAACCAGACTAGAATTTGCGCGGCGCGGCGTAGCGCGCTATACAACCTAGTAGATATAGTAGCATGCAGCTTCGGTGACTTGCTATGCTTCCAGAGCGCACGGGTTGGCCAAGCTGCACTACCGCTCACCGCTGCACCAAAAACCTTGCCAATCCCCTATTGCACACCAAGTTTGGCAAGGTTTCTGACCTATTGCGTGGGTTTTGCAACGTTTTCAGCAAACGGTGGTGAGGTTTGGTGAGGTTTCTGATGAGCAGTGGTGGGTTTGGCGAGGTTTCCAATGTGGCACAACGGCTATATATGTTTCTGATGCACAACAACGTATCAAGCAATGGTAGCGTTGCGGTAGACAACACGGCTCGGAGGTGCAGCTCCGGCAAGACCAAGCGTAGTGGTGAAGCTAGCTAGGATGAAATTAGAGGGTGGGCTCAAAAAAATCAAGCTAAATTGAGACAAACATAGTCTTGTACTCTTCTGCGATCTAAATTTATATATAAATAGCAAAGCAAAAAAGACATAAAATGAAGGTATCTCACTAACGAGTAGCAGTTAGTACGTATATCAAAACTGTTTGCGACGTGCCTAAGGAAATTGTGTGCCTATGACCTACCTAGAATCTCGGATGAATTTTGTCTTATTAGATTGATTATTTGTTGTTTTTTTAGCAATTGTGCATCAAAAGACTAAAATGAGGTTAGGCTTTGATATTTATTTTAAATTTAAACAATAACGCAATAGACCTGAATTTGTTTGCATATATAGCATTGCAACATCAAACTGAAGTGCTTACACCTATCTAGATGCCCATCCACCAATCCATTATCCATCCCAGACCAAACGGAGGGAAAAAAGGAAAATCAGAAAAAAAAGAAGTCATCAAATCCATGCATCTAGCAAATCCATCGACACTATCTCTCAGCTTCTTAGGCATCTAGCGAACTCAAATTTGGCCATGCATGGAGCTAGCAATGGTGGCCACACAATGAAACTGGGCAGTGGTTGCTCCACATTGTAGCCCTATGAATCTTTCTTCGACAACCTCAACCCTGAGGTGATCCTTGCCATGGTTCCAAATTTTATTTTTGGTTCACATCTCGTTAGCCTCTGAAAACCAAAGTTTTAGTGAAATATTGTTATTTCAAATGAAATCCAAACAAAATTCAAAAAGAAAAATTCAAATCTAGATTTTTTTGGACTGAGATTTCTGAAATTTCGGCCAAAATTCCAAAATTGCTGAAATTTTGGCAAACTTCAACTGAGCGAAATGGCTCAAATGATGTCAATTTTTTTTTTTATTTTTGGAGGGTTCTGACACATCAATGATGTTTTCATAAAATTTTTAGATGATTATTAAATCTGAGGAATTTTTAAAAATTCGAACATTGATACTGTCTTGATAAAACGTTGACCCGCAAGTTTGAACTGAATGAAAAATAAACCAAACCATGTTTGAAAATTTTAATTTTTTTGTGGATGGTTCTAACACATCCATAATATTCTCATAAAATTTTGAAATGGTTATAAATCTTGAGAAATTTTCAAAAATTCAAACAGTATTATTGTTATGATAAAAGCCTTACTAGCAAAATTGAACAAAATTAAAAATAGTTCAAACCATGTTAAAAATTTTAATAATTTTTTGGATGGTCTTGATGTATCATTAATGTTTATATCAAATTTTCAGATGATGATAAATCTTTAGGATTGTTAAAAATTCTAATAATGCTATGTATTGATAAAAGCCTAATGATCAATATATAGATTTTCTTTAGCAATCAAAAAAGATTTAGAATTTTTAAAATTTTACATAAGGGTTCTAAGAAAATGATTAAGATCTCATAAAAATTTTGAATCATGATCATACTCCATTGAATTTATAAAATACCATTTATGTTCTTTGTCTTTTGATTTTTGAAATATAATAAATAAAGTTCAATGCTTACATAGATTTGATTGAGAAAACAAAAAAATTATTTTTTTAAAATTTTATTAAATGGTACTAAGGAAATTCTGATACTCTTATAAAAATTTTGGATCATGATCACACTCGAGCAAATTTATAAAATTCTGACAAGGTTACTGTCCCAATTATGTTCATTCGGTTTTTTATTTTTTAAAGATAACACATGAAGTTCAATTATTTTGAAAAGTTTTATGTATGATCCTACACTATTAAAAATAGTACCAGAAATTTTTCAAATCATTATCAAGCTTTTAAAATGTTATAAAAATCTGAAAGTGTTTCTACTGAAATTTTAAAATGTCTCAAAATTTTGGTTTTTATACAAATTTTCATAGATAACTTCCTTAAGGGTTATTGGACCAAATCTGGTCAAATTAGGCCATACAAGTTAAAAAAAAGGTCAAAAATCCTGAGATTTTGGCAAAATTTGGTGAAAAATTACCGTAGCAATTTAAATTTATTTTGAATTTTTCTAATCCGAATAGGATTTTGAATCTCGTGGGGTTTGAAATCCAAAATTTTGGCCAAATTTTGCCAGTTTTCGGCGAGGTTTCTATCCATGATCCTCGCCTCCTTCTACCCGCCACTCAAGTGCATGCGTACTCCCATCCTCTGTTTAATTGCATCTGGATCTGGTGGGAGGAACGAATGTGAGGACCAGTTTATTGTTAGACCTTGTGAACTGATGGCTGTGGGTCGATTCATGAGGGAAAAAAAAGTTCATCTATGTGTGGAGAAGAGAGGGAAGGAAAGAGGAAAGAAGGGCAGGCACGGATCTCGGAGCACCGTGAAGGGCGGGATAATGGGGTAGCCGCATGCAGTTGTAGTACGTCGTTTGCCTTTGAAGAGAGTAGACATCTGACACCTAGCCATGAGGCCCATGACCACCTCCTTGCATAAAGGCAGTCGACGCTAGATGAAAAAAACTTTCGAGTAACAGTGGCTTTTGGTTGGATTCCTCCACCTACTTACCTTTTGCTCGATTCCAATATGCCCCCGTATAATACTGTGCCGCCGAGCAGCCTTTTCGTTGTCCTGCGAACGCGCGCACTGCCTGTACTGCACCCACAACATCAGCACTGGATGTTACCGTTTTGTTCATACCTGTCTTCGGCTCTTCGCCTCGCCTCTAGCTATCTGCTCGTACGGCATTAGGACGTAGGACTCTTGGCCCTTTGGAGAAGTAGCTCGCACTTTATGTTTCGTCGCTTCATCTCTCTCAGTTTTGGGTGAACTTTTCGTTTCAAAACCTTGTTATCTAGTCGACGCATGCAAATCGATGAGAGACGATGATCACCGCAGGCTTAATTTTCTTAATTTCTTCTGAGACGTAATAGATCAGTGAGATGATAATTTTTACCGAACTGCTTGAAATCTGTTGAATGATTTTTTTTGGATATCTGTCTATTTTCTGACATTTCAATTTACATCGTGATTTGTGCGTCTGTCCACCTCCGTCTCTATCTCTAGCGAGCTTTTTTAGGGTTGATGTTCACTTGGGTTAGGATCACGGTTCATCGAGGCCCGGATTTAGAGGGAGACTAGCGATGGAGAGAACCGATAGTGGGTGGCGAAGATAGTGGGTGGTGACGGCAGTGGGACGGCAAGTAGGCGGTGGTGCCGCCGAGCATAGGTCGGAGGAGGATGGCGGATGATGGCTGGCAGGTGGGATGCCATGTCTCGGAGGGATCATGTCGGTGGGAGGCAATGAGTCAATGGAAACGAGGAAGAATGTGTAGAGATGGCAGAGAGGTGGTAGGTGAGCGGTGGGTGGTGCGGTTTCAATGGCGACACGGGTAGCTGCGTTAGGGGGTGGTAGAAACAACAGGACACTTGCGTGAGGCAACGATGGGGCTCTGGGGGGCTTGGTGCTGGGCTAGGGTTGCACTTGTCTATTATTTTTTTAAGGAAACTAGTAAGGTGGCTCGTGTACTTGCGCATGCATCATCCTTAAAGCATGCTTAAATGACTTAACAATATATATGCTATTTTGCTTTTTTAGAAAATAAATCGTTGCATAACTCAATTTCTGATATTTTGATATAATAGGAAATAATATAATCATTATGTTTCACAATATTTATCACATATGACTGAAACTTTCTTCTCCAAATACTTGCATAACAAAATAGTAAATGTAGAGTAACATAACATTTTCCATTTTATATCACCATCAATTAATTCCATTGTCTTAATGCACTTGTCTCTTTCTTTCGGCACTTCTTTTCCATATACCGGTATAGCCGAGTGAACACCAGTTGAAAAAATGTATCACCCTCTTAATCTCCTCATTCCATGGAGATCCATCAAATAAAGAGTCAGATTTTTTTTGTTTTAAGAATTTTTAGCATATTCTATATAATTCTTAGTAACTCTATAAACCCTGTCATTGACTTTTATTATATAATAGTTAATAATGTATGTATGTATGTATGTATGTATGTATGTCTCTCTATATATATACACACACAAATCAAATTCCTTAGCTTTTCTCTCAAAATATAATAATTTTGGAATTTTAATTCTGAATAAAACAAAATTTTATTTATTTTTTCACTTAGTATGGAATTAAAATAAAACAATCCCTAACTTCATTTTTTATTATTCTATTATTTTTATTTAATTTTGAATTTCATGTTTTAATTTAGAGTTTGAATGAAAATCAAATGGCTTTCCTTTTGTTTTTATTTTGAATTTATTTTAATTTTCATTGGTATTTTTTATTTAATCTCACAAATGGGTTTAAGGTTAGAATTCATATATAAATCGAACTACTAATTTTTATCTAATGTTTATTCTAAATTTCATTTATGTACATGTTTTAATCTAATATGTTATAACTCAGGTTCGCTAGATAGGTTGTTAGATGTTTTTTTTAAAAATACTAGCATCCAACAGATACTATAGTTCAACTTAGTTATGGTTTCTAGATTAAGAGCTGGATATTTTGCTTTTTTGTGAGAATTTCTGGCATATTTATTTTTGGAAAAAATGCCGAATTGGTCCTCCAACTATACCCGCTGGACCACTTTCGTCCCTAAACAGCAATACCGGACTTGCGATGTCCTTCAACTTCCAAAACCGTGCACAGTTCGTCCTTTGACCAGTCAAATGGCGGTTTTGGCCCACATAGCAACACTGTCAGATTTTTAAACAATTTTATAAGCTTGATAATGATCTTAAAAATTTATGATACCATTATTAGTAGTTTAGGATCATACATAAAAATTTTAAAAATAATTTAACATCATTTGTTATCTTTAAAAAATCAAAAACAGAATAGACATAATTGGGACAGTAAACTTGCTAGATTTTTCTAAATTTTCTCGAGTGTGATAATTATCTAACATTTTATTACAGATTACTAATTTCCTCAGTAACATTCTATAAAAGTTTCAAAAATTTCAACTTTATTTATTTTCTCAATAAAATCTTTCAATGCAGTAAGCACTAAACTTAATTTGTTGTATTATATTTCAAAAATCAAACAGAGAAAGAACATAAAGTTGAAATTGTTTGAAACTTTTATAGGATGGTACTGATGAAATTATTAATCTTTAATAAAAATTTTAGATAATGATCACACTCAAGAAAATTTAGAAAAATCTAGCAAGTTTACTATCCCAATTATGTCTATTCTATTTTTGATTTTTAAAGATAACAAATGATGTTAAATTATTTTAAAATTTTTATGTATGATCCTAAACTACTAATAATGGTACCATAAATTTTTAGATCATTATCAAGTTGTAAAATTGTTTAAAAATCTGATGTTGTTGTTGTAGGGCCAAAACCGCCATTTGATCGGGTCAAAGGACTAACTGCACGGTTTTGGGAGTTGAAGGACGTCGCAAGTCCGGTATTGTTGTTTAGGGACCAATGTAGTCTAGCGGGTATAGTTGGAGGACCAATTCGGCACTTTTTCCTTTATTTTTTAGCAACTCTCCATGAGCTTATAATATGTAATTAGCAAGGTGGCACACACACTTGTGCCTGCATCATCCGGCAAGCATCTTTAAATGACTTAGCAATACATATGTGATTTTGCTTGTTGGAAAATAAATAATTGCACAACTCAATTTATGATATTATATATTATAGGAAAGAATATACTCACTCTTCCGTTTTCCAATACTTATCACATGTGATCAAAATTTTCTTCTCCAAATATTGGCATAGAAAAACATAACATTTTCTATTTTATAACATTATCTCTTAATTTCATTGTTGCAATGCTTGTTTTTCTGATAAATTTTAGAAAATTCTATATAATTCTTAGTGAGCGATAAAACGAGTCATGGACTTTTATTACATAATAGTTAATAGTTTTATATATAGAAATCAAATTCCTTACCTTATTTTTTTTCTCAAAATTACCTACTTTGGATTTTTAATTCTGAATAAGACCAATATTTATAGTTTTCACTTATTATGGAATTAAAAAACAATACCTAATTTTCTTTTATTTTTATTCTTATTTTATTTTATATTTTTATTTTTATTTAATTTTGAATTTCATGTTTTAATTTAGAGTTAGCAAGAAAATCAAATTGATAATTTACATTTATTTTTTATTCCAAATTTTTATTAATTCATAGTTATTTGTTATTTAATTTTGCATATGAGTTTTAGGTTAGAATTCATATATAAATTCAATTGCTAGTTTTCTCTAATTTTTATTCCTAATTTTGGCTACGTACATGTTTTAATTTGGAGTTTGTATGAAAGTTACATGGTTCTTTTCATTTTTTATTCCAAATTGATGTTATTTTTGTGGTGCTTGATATGGACTCTTTCTTCTAATCTAAGCCGTTAATTTTATTGTTATTATTTGTTTAGTTTTTAATATTAGTTTTAGGTTAGGATTGATATACAAATCTAAGAGTTAATTTTTGGACCTGTTTGGGAGAGCTTTAGCTTTTGTGAAAAGCTACCTTTTAGTTTTCTTGGCTGAAAAACAACTATAGTTTTTTGTACAAGACCATTTGATAAATACTAATTTTCCTCAGCAATAAGTTGCAAAAGCATGTCAAACCCAGCTTTTAGTTTTTATCTTTTGCTAGTTATATATGGCTTATGGCATATGTCAAAAGCCGCTTAAAATTTAAGTTGTTTGGGGCTTACTAGTTTTTGAGAAGCTGAAGTTATATTAAAGCGCACCAAACATGGTCTTTATTTTATCTTTTATTCCAAATTTCTGTTATTTTTTTACACTTTATATGTATTTTTCTTTTAATTTAAGCTGTTATAACTCAGATCTGCTAGATAGACGGTTAGATGTTTTTCTTTAAATAACAATATCCTGTGGCTATTATAGTTTAACTTAGTTAGGGTCTACCAGATTAAGGGTTAGATGTTTTTTGGTGAGAATTTCTATCCTATTTCTCTTTTTTTCTTAGCACCTGTCCTTGAGCTTTTAATATATAATAGATAGATGGGGGAGTTGGCTTAGATCATGTGATTGGCATTCAATTAACCAAAATTCAGCTGATTTTCTATGGAAATGCTAATTAATTTGAGGGCATCTTCACCAAATCTTTGGCAAGACGCTCTCTCGTTGTGACGTGTGGCTGAACATTCTTCCTTCCCTACTTCACTTTCACCTCGAAGGTTCTCTCATCGTGGCACTTGACAATGTCTCTTTCATCTCACTTTCCTCCCACATTCTATTCCTCTCAAACTCAAAAAAAAATTGTCTTCAAATTTTCCCCTAAGTTTTTAAATAAGAAGTATTTTAACTATTTTTTTAGTTTTTTGAATTAAAAATTTTCAAACCGAAAGTTTTTCGACTCGAAAGTTTTTGAACCGAAACTTTTTCCAAACTAAAAGTTTCAAATCAATTTTTTTAAACTTAACATTCTTGTACTAAAATTTTTGAATCAAAAGTTTTGAAACAAAATGTTTTTATATTTCCCATTCTGAAATTTCCTCACTTGAAATTTTTCTGATTTGAAATTTCCTGAGTTGAAAGTTCTCGATTTGAATTTCCCGAGTTGAAATTTTCATTGTTGAAAGTTTGTCAAGTTAAAATTTTCCTAGTTGAAAGTTCCCTAATTGAAAATTTTCAAGTTGAAAAGTTCCCTAATTGAAATTTCCTAAGTTGAAAATTCCTAATTCAAAAGTTTTCAAGCGAATCAAAATTTTCCAACTTGAAAGTTTCCAATTTGGAATTTCCAGAGTTGAACTTTTGCCTAATTAAAATTCTTTTGAGCTGACATTTTTCAATTGGAAAACTTTTTCAAGTTGAAACTTTCTATTTAATTTTTTTGAAGTTTGAACTTTCTGCTTTGAATTTTGTTGTGTTAGAGAGGCGGGAAGGAGGGTGTGGGAAGTGAGTAGCAAAGAGGTTAAAGGGAAGAGTGGAGTTTGATGGAGAAGATGACGCATCACATTATATGAAGGTGTGCTTAAATATTTTATTTTGAGGTACCTCAAACTAGTCATAACCGATTTTTTGTCCCAAAATCATTCATATGTGTATTATAGATAGACCCAAAAATGTAGGCTAGATTCGTTGTCCAACCTTGTTAATTAATTGTAGGTATGACTATTTTGAGGCTAGCCTCAAACTAACAAATTTAAGGACAGTTTCCTATATGCCATGTGTCATCTTCTCTATCAACCTCCTCCTTTTCTTTTCCCTGCTCACTTCTTCCACCCTCTTCTTTTTTCTCTAACACAAAAATTTAAAATTAGAGTATTTAAAATTTGAAAATTTTAACTAAGAAGTTTCAACTCGAGAAAATTTCATCTCAAAATTTAAAACTAAAAAAAATTAAATCAAAAAATTTCAAATCAAAAAGTTTGAACTCATAATGTTTCAAATTAGAAAGTTTCAAATCAAAAAATTTCAACACAAAAAGTTTCAAATCAAAAAAGTTTCCACTTGGAAAGATTCACCATGAAAAGTTTTAAATCAAAAATTTTCAAATTAGAAAGTTTCAAACCGAAGACTTTCTACACAAAAAGTTTGAAATCAAAAAGTTCCAACTCAGAAAACTTTCAATTCAAAAGCTTGCGGTTCAAAACATTTCAATTAAAAAACTTTTGGTTTAAAAAGTTTCAATTTAAATTCAACTCGAACAATTTTTAATGAAAAATTAAAATAAAAAGTTTGAACTCCAAAAAAGTTAAATAAAAAACTTTCAAATTAGAAAGTTTCAATGTAAAAAATTTATATCGAAAAGTTTCTGCTCCGAAAACATTCATTTCAAAAACTTCCGGATTAAAATTTTTTTATTCGACAAAATTTCGGTTTGAAAATTTTGCTTAAAAAACTTTCGAAAGTGTTAAAAAAATACATGCTTTCAAAAACTTGAGGGAAAAATTTTAAATGCAAAAACTATTTTGAGTTTGCGGGGAAGGGAATAGAGAGGGAAAGGTGTATGAAGGAGGTGATGCCGATTGTTATAATTAAGGAGAGAGTCTTTGAGAGAGAAGTAAAGTGGAAGAAGGAAGGAGGTGATGCCTCCTTTGAGGGAGAAGGAAAGTGGATGGAGGAGTCACAAGGAGATAGTGTACTTACCAAATCTTTGATGATGATGATCTTAAATTAGCAATTCCCACTAATTATTGTATGCTTACCGTTTGTACACAGCTGGTATATATGCATGCCACGCATGCATGCATATGAACAAAAAGAACAAGGGATGCGTCGTCTGATCTTTAGAAAACAAAAGAAACCCTCTTTCTGTCTCACGAGTTTATTTGGGAACCGAAGGAATTAATTGAGCACCGTCGCACTGTGAATTAACAGTCTCAGAATCGCAGTACACTTGATGCATTCCCCGCCACTTGCTTTCGGCATCTTCATCATGAACAGCGACTCGCAGAGGAACGCAAAGTTCTAGATGTCGGTACGTTTATAATACCACCGATCAGGCGTTAATACGCGGCGTCAGTGCAGCCCTCCAGCAGTATCTACTGCACGCTGTAGCCAAGGTCCCGGCCGGGTCGGCCGAGCTGTAAAGCCGGAAGAAATGAAGAAGATGTTATTTGAAGGGAAAATTTTGAACACCGGATTAGCGGCGGTGGCTATCTCTCTGCACGTAAGACTTACACTTTCATAGTGTTTTCCGCAGATTACAAAATTCAGGGAGTGAACTTTAAATTGTGAATCGGTGATCCGAAGTCTTAAGGCGTCGTTTTCTAGCTACTCGAGTTTGTTACCGAGCCTACCGAGCTTACAAAATAACCGAGCTTACTCGAGCTTACCGAGCTTCTCGAGCTTATCGAGCTTAGTCGAGCCGAGCTCGAGCCTGGACCGAGCCGAGTTCGAGCCTGAGTCGAGGCTCGAACCCAAACTCGAGCTCGAGCCTGGAGGGCTAGGCTCGCTCGAGCTCGGCTCGTTTACAGCCCTACTGGTAAGTCTGGTTACTCTGGTATAGTTTATCGTGGTCGAGAAGGAAGTGATCACGGGTTCACGGGCAATTGATCATTCAAGCTTCTAATTTCTCCCTCACGAACGGCAGGCACGCACAGAGACGGACGCACACATGCATATTCCCTCTCCCTACACTGTACCACCCTTCTTCCCCGCACGTTTCCCTAGGCAGGCACATGTCAACCCCTGCCAAAACTAACGATAAAAACCACGCACTCCCTCACAAAAATGACGAGCCCATCCATGGTTAAACCCTTCCCTGTCTGCGGCGTGAGTGCATGTGGCTGCAGATACGTGTTATCACCGCTTCAGCCTGCGTCTCTGTAGAGTGTAGTAGACTAGCTTGACGAGTTAGCGTTTGGTCAAGACGCGCGTGAGCAAAACGATGGAGTGGGAGAGCGACGTCGCGGCCGGCCAGAAGGCGTCGGTGCCCGCGCCGTTCCTGACCAAGACGTACCAGCTGGTGGACGACCCGGCGACGGACCACGTCGTGTCGTGGGGGGTCGACCGCGCGTCCTCGTTCGTCGTGTGGCGGCCGCCCGAGTTCGCGCGCGACGTCCTGCCGAGCTACTTCAAGCACAACAACTTCTCCTCCTTCGTTCGGCAGCTCAACACCTACGTGCGTATCTGCGTGCGTGCTTGTTCGCGCGCGCCATTGCACATGCTTGTGATTTATGTTTTGAACTTAGTTTTTTGCTGAAAGATTGCAGTGCAATGTAACGCAGGGGTTTAGGAAGGTCGTCCCGGAGAGGTGGGAGTTCGCCAACGAGTTCTTCAGGAAAGGCGAGAAGAAGCTGCTGTGCGAAATCCACCGGCGGAAGTCGGCCGCGGCGGCGGGCCCACCGTTCCCGCCGACTTTCTTTGGCCCGCACCGCTTCCCTTTCTTCCGTCCTGACGACGGCATGTTACTGCACGGCTTTGGCGCTTTGGCCACGCAGCGGCATTGGCTCGACGTGGCGGCGGGGCCGGTGGCAACGTCGGGACTGCTCACGCTGGGCCCGGCGACAGCAAGAGCGGAGGGCGGCCGTGCGGCGGCGACAGCGGAGGCGGTGATGGAGGAGAACGAGCGGCTGCGCCGCGGCAACGCAGCCCTGCTGCAGGAGCTGGCGCACATGCGCAAGCTCTACAGGGACATCATCTACTTCGTGCAGAACCACGTGCGCCCCGTGGCGCCCAGCCCGGCCGCCGCGGCAGTGCTGCACGTCCTCGGCATGGGCAGCAAGCAGGGGGCCACGGCCGAGGCGCGCAACGCCTCCGGCCGGAGCGCCACGTCCAGCAGCTCGCTCACGGTGGCTGAAGACCAACCCTCGCTGGCGCCGCTGCTGGCGCGGACGGAGAAGATCGGCACTGAAGCGGCCGGCAGCACCAGCAGCGCCAAGGGGCCGACCAAGCTCTTCGGCGTGCACCTGAGCACCGAACAGACGTGCGGCGCGAACCGCAAGAGACCACCGCAAGAGGGGATGCCCACGTCACCGGAATGGAAGCGGAGCATGGTGCTCGAATGTGACGACCTGAGACTGAGCGTTGTGCCGCCGCCGCAGCCGTGCGCGCGGCCTCGTCACCAGCTAGAATTTAGCTTGGTTTAGCTAGTTTATGTGTGTGTGATGTGTTGTTTGAACACACGTGCGTGATCATTTTGTTCTGCTAATTTGATGTGAACCAATAAATGGCTAGGCTTTAGTTGCAGTTTTAGCCCATCGATCTACCAAGGTAAGGTTTCTTTTTCCGTCTAGGTTTAGTATTGATCGAACCATGATTCTTCGTTTAGCTATACACTAGTACTTGTCGATTTTGCGGGCGACTAACATTGATCTTTTCGGCCGAGAAAAACGTGAATAAAGAAGTCTCTAATTTCATCCCAAACAGATGTCTTTAAACGAAGGCCATTTTTGCTTTGTTCCATTGCGTGAGGCAAGCTACATGCCTACAACTATTCATGCTGGCTGGCACCACGAGCTAGAACACTGTGATCATATAGTATTATTCCCCAGAAGCCACAGCAACAGCAGCACAAAGTACTGCTAGCCTTGGAGCTTCTGTACGCGAGAACAGCACCGTCAACTCGTTGGACTTGGGCCTGGTGGTGTTATGTAGGATGAGAACGGATTGAATACTAATGGATAATTGCTTAGTCATATTTATTTTTATATGTTTATCGGATACGGATATAAAGACGGATAATCTGAACATGAATATGAATACAAATAATATCAAATACAGATACAGAGTGAATACGAATTGAAATAAATACGGTCACAAATATTTATCGGAACACGAGAACCCTTTAAATTATACACATAAAATGAAAAAGTAATTAGTTTATTTCCTCCAAACATTCATGAATAACATGTAATGACCCTTTGTGTTCTTTGTTAATTATGTTTAAACAATAAATTATGTATTTATGAATTTTTATGCATTTTTAGCTGCTTATTTAGAATATTTTCCTATTAATGACATATGTTTTTGAATTTTTTAGAAAATTTAAAAGCTGGTAAAATCCTAAAAATAAATTTTTTAAGTGTTAGATTGTATCAAGAACTTTCCCAAAAAAATTTGTAATGTTTGGAGCTAGTTTGCCAATTTTAATAATTAAAATTTGATTTGTGGAATAATTAAATTAGAAAACGATTTTGAAATTCAGAAACCTTTTTAGGCCAAAAGAGTAATCTTGGCCTAGCCCATGTGTATATCTAGATAATCTGCCCCATGAATATCTGGATTACCCGGATCCGTATCCGTATCTGATAAAAAAAATATGTATCCGTTTCTGATCCGATACCATCCGACAGATATCCAATCCGATAGAATATGTATCAAAAAAATGTCCTTATCGGTCGAAAACTATCCAATCTGCTTTCATTCCTAATGTCATGAATCATGATCATGAAGACATATGTGAAGTGGCTGGGGATTTCGGATTGGTACCAAGTAGGGCTGGCCATCGAGTGAATTATTATCGATCTTTTTTAAAAAAAATGATATAGTTTAACATAAAATTATTTTATTTACTATTTAAGTGGTTATTTTAAATTAGAGTTAACGAGTCACTATCAATTTTTACTGAAAACGGATTCTTTTCAATTTTAAACCTACTTAGCTACTTATGATCAAACCAATTTTAATTCAAGTCCTTGCCAGCTTTTTCTTTTTCTCTTTTCCAGCCGTAGTACAAGTGCAACCTGTACAAGAAACCACGTATTGGGCCCCAGAGCCCGGCCCGCGCGCTTGCCCCTACGCACGACGCGATACGGCCGAGTGCTGACAGGCCGTGGCGGCACATGTCCTCACAGTCCGTCTTCTCTCCGCATGCGGTCGGGTAGCTTTTCGCCGCGCCATTACCCGCAGCCCAACTCCACCACACGACGCAGGCCGGCGCCCGAGGTTGGCGTACCCAACGAAGGAAGACTAGCCCTCTAGAAAAGATTAAAGCCCTGTTTGTAGTTTTTTAGTTTAAAGCTTAAAACCAGTTTTTTTTTTTGCTTAAATAGCTTAAAAACCAATAGCTTTTGTACGTGATAGAGGTGGGTAATTTTACCTAATTTTAGTGTTATTAGTCTAAAATCAACCATCAATAAGCCAAAAAAAGCCTCTCTCCAGTGGCTTTTGGCTTTTAGTTATATGGAGACTTATGGTTTTTGAAAAGCCCAGATAAAAAGCCACTCGTTTATTTAGGCTGTAGCTTTTTGGCTTTTAAGCCTATGAAAAATCCCAAACAAATAGGACCTAAATTTCATAAAACTATAGCTTTATGGATAAACTATCATAAAACTTTATATTTTTGTATATATTTTATGGAACTCTAGATCAAAGGGATATTTATTTTACAAAACTACAAATTGCAGTATCTCCCATTTTCTTTGGCTCCGATCTGACAAGTGGGCTCCACATGGAAGCCATACAACAAAATAGAACGGGACTCCTAGTTGTGTCTCTATCAGAGCTATGGCAAATTAGGGTATCAGTTACAATCTATAGTTCTATGAAACAAATGTTCGTTAAATCTAGAGTTCTGTGAAATACATGCTAAAATCTAAAATTTTCTAATAATTTATACTAAGATCTATAGTTTTGCGAAATTTGCTCTAAAAGAATACTACTAGTGAGGCTTACAAGTGGCTAGCTCTTAAAGAATTCTGTCAGCTATAACCTAGCCCAAAAAAAACCAGTAAAAAAAGTGCGTACAGTGTAGTGAAAGTGTCTGGTTCCGTTCTGAGCTCCAGAGCACACATTTGCCCACAGGGTAAGACGTTCGGATTAGATGTTGCCCAAATGAACTATGAGTCTACAACTATATGGTTATGTACTTGTGCGACAAGTAACAAGCGATCTGTCATCTTCTTTATACAAACAGACTTCTGTATTTTTGTAAGTTCTCCGCTTGTATTTTTTGAAATCCAACAATTGCCAAGATATATATTAGAAAGTACAGAAATAAATATAAGTTATGTCATAGGTAATACAAGCATACACTGCTTTTTATAGCAGAGATTGGGGAGGGGGAGAAGGTGGGCATTGATTGCTACAAACATTACTTGCCCTTGATGTTAACTATTTTAACCGTTTTGTTCCAGCCATCTTCTAAAGTTTGGCATCTTTCTTAACGAGGGCTAGGATCTCACGGTGCGTTCATATTTTGTATTAGAAGACACACATGTTCCTCTCCTTCCACTATTGCCAAATTACATCGGTTCCCAGGTTATTGGATCAAGTATTGACATGTGGAACCATTGAGCTATTCCAGACCATATTTGCCGGACTGCGAGGTAGTTGATGAAGAGGTGTGTTATAGTTTTTAGGTTTCTGTTACACATTTGGCAAAATTATTGATTTGGCTATTCTCAAAGCTATAACTTTGAGCTGTCCATATTCTGTCTTGCAATATCAACCAAGCAAAAAACTTGTTGCGTGAGGGTACCCATGCCTTCCAAATGATAGTTCGATAAGAAGTTCAAACTAAACCTAGAAACGGTGCTCGATAGGCTGAGGGCGTTAAATATGCTCCATCTGTTGTTAGTTTCCATTAGATCTCATCCTTAATGTCTGGGTTTATGTAAATCTGCTACACCTTGCCTCATAGGCCAAAGGTAAGATAATGTCGGATGCCTCGTATCCAATTCATGTCTTGGATAGCAGTTGCGACTGTCCTGTTCTTTATTCTTGAATGTGCATATAGTTTTGAGGCCAAGAAGCATGGTGCCACACCATTCATCTAAGGAGAGGTCTAGAACTTTTCTTTGTGCTCGTTGCCTATTGTTACATTGGTGACCGCTGCAAAGAATGTTTTGTCCCTATTGTCACATGGCGTTGGTAATCCTTTCCAGGGCTTTTGGGGAACTTTCCATTCATACCAAAGCCATCTAAGCCTCAGTGGTGTTGTAAATTTCTCTAGGTCCAAAACTCTCAGTCCCTCTAACTCTATTAGGCAACAATCTTTATTTCAATTGACTTTGCATTTTTCCTCCTTGTATGTCTTCAGTTGTTGCCCATAGGAAACTTTTTCTAACCTTGTTTAGGAGTGTGAGTCACCCTCCTGGTGATGGATGTCGCAACTGCTATCCCATTAATCTTCTTGTTGCATTGTCATGTGTTGGGCCTATTGGTTGTAGATCATTCCGACATAGTTTCCCCCAAGGATAGTGGTAAGCCAAGATACTTGATCGAGAAGTTGACCTGAGCTTTCGTAAAAGGTTGCATGATGGCTTGGAGGTCAGTATCTTGGCATCTTATTGTGGTAGCCGAGCTCTTGTCCAAATCTACTTGCAGACCAAAGGCATTTCCAAATTACTTCAAAATGATAATGGTTACTTTTAGTTGTGTCCTATTTGGGTTGAGAAACAAGATCATGTTGTCAACGTAAAAAGACACTCTCATTGTGGTATTTCGGCCTTTTAGGGGGTTAGAACCCCTCACTAGGTGGCGATTTGTAGGATACATTGCAAGGGGTTAATTGCAATAAATCATTTTAAGCGCTTTTTGGTACCCAATTTTGATTGGGTTCAAGAATGTTAGTAATAAAATATTTAGAGACCCAAATGGCCCTAAGAATAGTAATTTTGGGTGAACTAACATTTCTAGCAGAAGATTTGCTATACTTATCCTTTCTAAGAACACGATTAACATTTTTATGAAAAGGCTTAGATTCGACATTTTTAGCAAATGGTTTGCAATTGTTATTCCTGCTAAGCAAATTGTTTGGATTGTTTTGAGTGAATTTAGGAGTATAAACACATCTAGCAAACACATTTCTAGTTTTGCTCTTCCTAAATAAATAAATATCATTATTTTGCAAGCACTTAGGAGAATTGACAAACTTGGCAAACACATTATCATTTTTGTCTTTCTTAAGTAAATAATGATCATTGAAGAGAGTTGGCTTAGGAGTGTTACCTTTGAGACAATCCATACATAAATGTCTCTTTTCCCGGCAATTGAAGCATGCCACGCTATTTAACCCTCTTTTGGCCTTCTTGACTTACTCCTTGCCGGTTTGCCTCTTCATTGGTGGTGTGGACTTGACTTCCACTTGATGAGGACACACGGAGGCATAGTGGCCCTTCTTGTTGCAAGCAAAGCACTTGATTGATGTTGAATGTCTTATGTTATGCCTTGTTTTGCTATTCTTCTTCTTCTTAGAGATATAGCCAATCCCTTTCTTGTCTTGCAAGATCCGTTGCTTGCTTAGGATATCATTGAGGGTGTCCTTCCCTTTGTAGCATTTTTTTCTAAATCACTTCTCAATTGAGTGACTTATTCCTTGAGCTCTTATTTTTCCTTGACAAGATTAGTCACTAAATATATAGAGGAACTTGAAGTGATTTCATTAGAGCAACAAGGCATATCACGTAAATACTCACAAAAGGTGGATATATTGACTTTAGATGAAATGCAAGAATTAACATTTAAACATGACAAATCATCACTTAAATCATATTGAATTTTTATGTCCACTCTTGGCTTAATGAGTTCTTTGAGGAGAAGGGACTCATGCTTGCTTTTGAGCACATTATAATCATTTTGACGTGAGTCATACTCAAAGTTTAAAATCTTATATTTGGACTTTTCTCTCCCAAGATACTCATTGAGCTCCTTTAATTTATTCATCAAATTATCGTAAGAGGATTCATCATCATCATCATCACCACCACTTACCTTAATTTTACCTTTTGCCATAAAGTAACAAGTTAATGAAGATAGCATTAGATGCTCATCGTCGCTTGAGCTAGAGGTTGTAGTTTCTTCATCGCTTGAGGTAAAAGTACAGGTTTCTTCTATCGATGTCTGATCCTCAATGCAATTCCAAAGATAATCAAGCAATTTAATTATAGAAATATAAATTGCAATAATGTAAATAAAGAATTACAAGCAAACACAAAGAGACACACTGATGTTTTACTATAGTGTTTGGAGACTTGCCAGTCTCCCCTAATCTATGTTGAGGCAAGCCCAAACCAATTTGGACTAGCTCCACGAATTGAGCACTCGCCTCGATTCCACTAGTGGTAGCTCTTTCTCCCTCCAGGTAGGTGAGCTCCAACCTTCACAACTTTGCTGGATCTTCTCACAATCTCCTTAAGAAGGTTACCATGCACGACACCTCTACACGCTGTCTAGGTGTCAGTAAATACCAAGAGTAACAAGTCAAGCCCTCTAGCTTAAGCTCCACCAAGTACAACGCATGTACAATGGTGCTCACCGAGTGCAAAACATGCACAAGGCTCCCCTCAAGTGCAACACATGCACAAGAGGCTTTTAATCTTGTCCTAATTGCAACACATGTAATTCGAGCTCACTCTTAGCTCAAAAACTAAATTGAAAATTGCAACACATACACAACTCAACTACAAAGAGCAATGAATTATCTAAAACCATAGCGAGCCTTGAAATGCCAGCCTGTAAAGCTCGTTTTATAGTATCTCCAAAGAAAACTAGCTGTTGGGGGTAAAATGGGTATTAAATGCATTAAAACTGGCAATTGCTATAGTACCCCTCGGCACTACCGCCCATATAGGACCGGTAGTACCGGCCTTTAAACTCAAAAACACCTTCTCTAGTAAATAACTACCGCAAGATTCGGCGGTACTATCGCTCATGTAGGGGTGGCACTTCCATATTTTCAGCAGAAAAATGGTCATAACTTTTTACACCAAAGTCCGATTTATGTGATTTTGGACTCTATGTAAAGCTTATTAAGAGGGATACAATCTTCATTATTTTTCAAGATGTAAGGAGCCATAGATATTTTTAAAAATCATAAAAACTCCAATGTAATCACTCAAGTCTAAAATCTAATTTCTCGAAATCCCTCATATAGACTTGATCAAGATCGTGACTACAAGCTAGTAAGAGTCAATAAGATCAAATCTTGAGATATGTGATGATCAGAATAATTTTGTAAAACACATTTGCAAATTCTAATCACATGCTCCAAGATCAAATGCATGATCATCAATATTTTGCAAAACACATTTGCAAATATAAACCTTACAAATAAGGGCAATTAAGATCGTATCTTTGAGCCATGTGATGATCAACACATTATCAAACTAATTTGCAAACTCTAGTCACATGCTCCAAAGAATTGCACAAATATCAACTTGTTTGCAAAACACATTTGCAAAGCAACATCAAATGTGAGCTTATCCTATTTGAAAAATACATTTGCAAATCAAAACTCCGTACAAAAAACACATCAATAAAATTGCAAGCATGAGCTACAACTATTTGCAAAACATATTAGCAAATACTTGCTCCGTGCAAAAAGCAAATAAAAAAAGGGTGAAATCCTCATATGCCACTAAAAGTTTACCTCATCCCTTATTTGCCACTCATTGTGTCTATGACATGTGGGATCTGGTCCCACATGTCATTGACACATTTTAGAATTTCCCCAAATTACAATGGCAAATAAGGAATTAATCCAATAAAAAAAGTGTGAGCTAGAGCAAGCGGGATTGAGCCATCAACACATGATGAGACTCAAGCTATAAAACTCGGCCCCTCTTAATAGTACAGTAATCTATACTAGCTGCCTTTCATCCAAACACCGAGACTGGTAAAAGATTAGGAACGCATCTTAAGCCGTAGCTAATTATACCTTTACCTCTCGCAGCCACTTGGAGTTTCATGATAACTAATCATTTTCTCTTCAAGTTGGGATCTTTATCTTGTTCATTAACACATAATGAACCCCCCTTGTCTTAGCTTCAGGATCCTTCCTTAACGCTCATCAATACATGATGACGTACTTGTCCCGTTTATCCATCTCAACCTTGAACTTAACCTATTTCAAACCCATTGAAAGTATTAGTCTAAAACACATGGTTGTCTCAATCATCAATGCACTCCATTAACACATAATGGATACTCCTAAGATCTTTTGATTTTTTCTTTTGATGATTGACCACAATCCAAAGACAATTAATTGACAGATTAATTGTATCTTGAGTATACTAATGCAACTAATACTTTCATATACTCAAGAACTTTTGATTGCCCTAGGATCAACAACGTGAACCATCAACACATGATTAGTCCTTTATTGGTTGAATAGCAACCGAACACAATTTAAATTTAAATTGTCATGAGTATATATTAATTACACAAGTTTCATATACTCAATTCGATGGAATCTAAAAGTAATGATCCAATTTATGTGGAGAGGTGGAAGAGGATCAATACTCTTAAGACCATTAATTATAGAATAAACTTTGTTAAATGTGTGCATATAAATAATTGAATTTGAATCAATATGCACATATTCAATTTTTGATTGTTTTGGAGTTTATCCTATATTGCCATGAGTATACTACAACTACACAAGTTAAATATACTTAAGGGGTTGTTTCAAAGTAATGATCGTTGATATAGAAAGATGAATTAGATCAATATTATTGAGACTTCAAGGTAAAGTATGAACTCCCCTTAGATATCATAAAATGAATATGAGTGCATACCTTAGGTTTTTTATTTTTCAATGAAATGGGACTAATCAAAGATATACTCAATAAAAGAGTTAGTGTCATATTTGGATTTATCAATATGATCATAAATATTATATCCAAAGAATGCAAGAAAATATGATAATATGAATTCAAATGCATACTTTTGATATTTCTATCTTTTCATCCAAAAAACTAATAAGAGTTAAGCTCAACAAAATAGTTAATCTCATAAAAGGATTTGTCATTAATTAACAATTGAGACTAATCAATATTATGATTATCAAAATAATTAGTCTTGATATTAGATTTGTCATTAATACCAAAATCAACTTAATAGAGCTTGAATTTTCAGAGAGCCGAATTGCAAGCACTTTCAAGATCAATTTGGCCTTGGAATGTATGAAGCTAATTAGCCTGAAATCTTTGGCCTTTCTTGCTTCATCCCATTTTAGAATTAGCGCAATGGTTTCTTAAGTAAGGAGAACAAAACAGTTCGTGGAACCATTGTGCATGCATTGGAATACCGCCATTATGTCATCTTTGATGATATCCCATCAATGCCTATAAAAGGTGCCTCTGGTGAAGCCATCCGGTCCAATGGCCTTTACTGTCGGCAATTGTGCAATCACATGCCTCACTTCTTCCTCGGTGAAGGGGGCTTCTAGGTGTTGTATGTCATCGGAAAACAATTAAAGTTCAGTCCAATCAATGTCGTGTGATCATGATGCCCTTGTACCCACGATGTTAGTGAAGTGGTTGCGGAGTTCTCTTGCCTCATCTTGGTGCGACCTGACAATTCCACTTGAAGTTTGGAGTATCTGGATGAAGTTTTTACACCTTCTAGCATTCACTTTAAGGTGAAAAAAACACATGTTTGCATCTCCTTCCTTTATCCATGTGATTATAGCCACTTGCCATTTTCGCGTCTTTTCTATTGCCACTAAGCCAAGCACTCTTAGTTTTAGTGTCTTTCTCAAATTGAATTAAGTTGGCTTCAATATTCTTTTCTCCTGTGCCACTTCTAGTTAGAGGACTATTTCATTGGCCAATAGGAGCTGTAATTTCACACCGCTAAGAAATTTCCTACTCCACTCCCGTAGTTTCATGGCTGTGAATTTAGCTTGTATGCTAGGCGTCTCGTGTGGTTTGTGTGACTACAGGTAGTCGACTATGCTTCTTGCACTACATGTATGAACCCTAGTAGTCGCGGTAAAAAAATTTCAAATTTGAAGGTCCACGGTTTCCATCACCCATTTTCGCTAGTTAGAATGAGTAGGCAATGATTCGACATGGAGGTGGATAATGCCTTTAGCAGGTGGTTTGAGAAGAGAATATCCCACTTATGATTATAGAATACTCCATCTAATTTATCAAGGGTTGGGTCTTCTCTCTCATTGCTCCATGCGTACTTCCAATTCTACAGTATAACTTCTTTTAGCTCACAGCGATTTAGTGCCACTTTGAATTGACCTATTAATCTCTGGTTTAGGTTTGATTTGTTCTTGTTGCGTGCCTTGTATATTAGATTGAAGTCTCCAAGGATTATCCACGGTACCAAAGCTGGTGGCTCAACAGAGGTGAGTTCCTGAAGGAAGGGTGGTTTGTCTCTGGTTTCTGGTGGACTGTACATAGAAGTCAGTAGGAAGGTGTTACTTTGACTGATACCATGGCTGTAAGAGAGTATTGGCCCAAACTAGGTGAGGTAATTTCAACGAAATTATTGTTCCATAGGAGCAGCACACCCCACTTAGTTCCTTTGGCTAGCAAGTAGAAACTGCTTGAGAGTCTCTGCCTACTAATTTGTAGGGTCAAATTATAATGGAGAAGTTAAATTTTTGTCTCCGGGATGCAGTCCACTTGTTCTTTCAATTCTATATTTTTTGCATTCTAATCCTGACGCCCTACATATATTGAAGTAAACCGATGTTATTGAAATCTGAAAGTACATGGCTGCATGATTCATTGTTGCCCAGGTATGTACAAGCTGGACCCAACCCTGACTGAAGAGTCGGACTTGACTTAATCCTCATTTTCAGTACTGAACAAATAATCTGCTCGGTAATACTCCACTCCATAGTCCATAGTTATGATTCCTTTAAGAGGTTTAGAGGCCTTTATCATACTTATCAATAATGTATCCATCATAGGACAATAATAACATATAGCTATGCCTACATGCTCAAATTAAATACTTGTATGCATAGGTTGGATGCATGATTGCCACCAGGTGTCGTAGAGTGATCTGATTTAGCAACAGGTAACAACTTCATGTTGATCAGTTGGAATGTTTCTTACTCTAGAATGCTTGTAAACTAGCAAGAAGAATTTATCTGCAGTTATCATGGAATGTATGACACTTATGTTATTGTGATATCATTTTCAGAGCAACTATAGCAGCAATATATCCTAGCTAGCTATACAGAAAGCATGAAAGAGCATGCCATGTTGGGTCCTATCTCTGCAGGCTTTCTTATGTGCCTTGTCAAATAATCAGACTATTCGATTTGTTGGATTGCATTAT
Organism: Guadua angustifolia; assembly: GCA_036346375.1. NCBI lineage: Eukaryota > Viridiplantae > Streptophyta > Magnoliopsida > Poales > Poaceae > Guadua > Guadua angustifolia. Next base: position 31,263,987 of record CM070514.1, on the reverse strand, counting down.
CATGCATGACTTCAGATGAAATACTTATAGCGCAATTGCTCAAGTCAACAAGCAAAAGATATTTATTTTCTAAAATTTTGATACGAATCCTCTGGCACATCATTCGAAGAGTAGTGCATCTATGTTCCTCCCAAAACTAAACTGTACGGATCTTGAAGCGGCATGGTTAGCCGTGGAGCAGTCGGTACTACTAGTACGCTTTTGACTTTCGAGAAGATCACAAGGCACTCCTCTCGTTTGAATCACTCAGAGAGTTGAGCAAGAGGCGCACATCCATTTCTAAATTTTTTACAACTTTATGTGCTGAATAGAATTCAACTGTAAGAGCAACAAACAAAATATTTAGAGCCTGTTTAGTAGAGCTCCAGATTCTAGCTTCATCTGAAATATGAAACTTGTAGGCTAAAATAAAGTGAATTCAGTTTATATTTTTAGTCTAAAATGTAAATAAAATGATCTATCTAAATGCTCTTAATGTACTCATAGCTCCAGCTTCACGAATCTGATGAAACTAGAATTTTTAGCTTCACCAGATTCGTGAACCTAGTGAAGCTAAATCCCTACCAAACAGACCCTTATACATAATAAAGAAATTACAACAATTTTCCAAGTCAACGTTTGGGATCGTCCTTTTTTTAATCTATCACTCTGTTGTGGCTGCCGGCACAATATTAAAAAATGGCACAGGTATCACATCGTCCTCATTAGTTGATTTATTAAGTCATATACTTCCTCCGTTTCAAAATATAAGGCGTTGATTGATCTGGTACGGTCTTCTAAACTATACTTTAACCCTTGATTTCTCTTATCCAATATCATTCATACAAACAAAATCACTATTATTACAAAGTACTTTCAAATATGAATTCAATGATACCACTTTTATATCACAAAATCTTTATATAGTTAGACAAATCATTGGTTAAAAATTTCAAAGTTTAAATCTTGAAATGCATGCGCGCCTTATATTTTGAAACGGAGGGAGAATGATGCATTGACGCCAGGCTCTAGCAGCCTTTGAGAATAATTGGGAATGCCATATTTCAGTTTCGTGTGTTTTTTTTCGATCGTGTTCTGCTTATACGGTGGTTTGGAAATAGACTTATCAATCATACAAAGCTACCGTCACCATGCGTTTTTTGATCCATCCCTTGCACCTGCGGCAGCTGAAGTCATATGGCTGAAGTAAACGGAAACAATAGTAACTTAAAAATGACGTGGGGGAAAAAACGAAGAAAAAAGTATGTAGCAAATTCCTTGAACGACCATAGGTTATTCCTTGAACGAAGTCGTATGGCCAGATATTCTTAGGTCTAAGGTTGTTTATATCAACACTGATTAACTATATGATTTTTCATAACCAACGTGGATGTTCAAAGCGGTGATCCTAACTTTCCTCTAGGGGATAGAGAAAAAAAGTTCTAACCATCGTTTGGATTTTTCTTGAACGAACAACTTTTCATAGTAGCTAAAAACTACTCATAAGGAAAGAATTGATATATGATCTTAAATACAGTCACCAATAAAAAATAGAACTAGCCCATATTAGCGCAACTCAGGTCTGCAGACAAAGGATTTAGCATTAGCCGTTGTAGCTTAATAGTGGTAAAAAATAATACGGGTGGACGTACTTTATGTTGTAAAACATCGTCGTTTGCCCGCGATCAATCACAGAAATCGTCGTCTCGATCACAAGAGTAAGAACACAAGAACACACACAATATAGGGGTAAAATTCTCTCTCGCTCTTTATTTGATTCAATTGAAGAGCAGATTTTCATCAAGAGCCTTAAGATAACTACGCTCACCGGGATTTAGGTCGCCTCCGCACAGGCGACTCGGGTGGCACCCTAGCCCTAGCCGCCGCCACACCTCCTCCCCACCCTTTCTCTGCCACGCCGCTGCTGGAGCAAGCTCGCGGGAGGCCCGTACAGCTTCCGAGGAAGGCGGCGGCGGGGCCAATCATGCCCTATGAACTCGAGTGCCCAGATCCGCGAGGGGACGACGGGAGGGTGCCATGGCGTCCCCTCCACGCGACTAGGGCGGCCAAGGAGAGGGGGCCGCGCTCGGCTCGTCACGGAGGAGACTGCGTCCGCCGATTGGAGTCAAGGCTCGGGATCCAGTCTTTGTCGGTGGTGGGGGCGGATCTGGCGCCCATGCGGATACACCACCTCTCCGCCGGTGGTGGCCAAGACGGCTGGGCGCTGGTGGAGGGACTCCTTCCCCACCCTCAATCCCTATGTGGTTGCGCTCTCCTCTCCGTGGTGGAGCTTCATGGCTCTGGCGGCCGGATCTTTGGTGCCCTCTCCGGATCCGTGCTCTCGCCCCGGATTTAGCCGTTTTGGTGGGAGTCTTGCCGCACGGATGTCGGCCGCCGTTCCCGGCGGCGCCCTACCTTTGCATCGGCTTGAGGGTCGGCGTCTGGTCCTTCACAGTGGTGACGGCTGGGTGGCCCGACGGCCGGTGGCAGCTGCTGGCCCCTCGGTGCCTTATGGTGGTTTAGGTTGGATCCCCTCACTTGTTGTTGCCAACACTGGTGCTGGTGGCTGGCTTCGGCAACTTGTGGATGATGGGCGATCTAGGTGACTACTCTTCGCTTCAGCGTCTTCATCTCTTACTAGCGTTGTTCATACATCTCTTTTGACCTATGTCATCTTAGCATCGATTCACGGATTCGCTTTTCTTAGGCGACACAACTCATTTTTTAGATGCACTCTATGGACTTGATGATCGTGTGCCTATTGGCTAGCTCGCGAATCTGTCATCGTAGAGTCGAACATCTAAAAATTGTTTGTCTGGCCTTGAGAAGGTGGCCGTTGCTATTGGCTAAGATTAAGTGGTATGGTGGCACTAGTTTGGAATGAGGGTGGTTGCAACACTGGGATCTCCGGTACTTCGACTTCAGAGAGAAATCCCTAGGCCTGACCTTAGTTGGTTGTGCCTGGCAATGGCCTTGTTGAAGACATTGTTTTGTAGTCTGAGGATTTACTCTCCGAGGTGAAAACTTTTGGTCTGGCCTTCACTGGTTGGATCATGGCAATGGCGGTGCGTGTGCGTATCGAGTCCTTCTTGGAGGCGTTGTCATTGGAGAGCTTTTATCGCGGTCCAAGTGTTGCTATGATGATGGATAGTCTTGAAGACAATATTGCGTGATGTAGTTTGCCGCGACGGTTCCTTTGTCTTTTCTTGTGTGTGTGTGTTTGGCTGTGTACACCCTAACTGTGTAGAGGCCGGGAGTCTTCTTAGTATAATTGTATCACCTTGATGTAATTTACTAAGATTAATAAAAGCTTCCTTTATCGAAAAATTTGATTCAATTGAATACAATGGGGCACACCCAATATATATACGAGAGGAGAGAAGAGTTCGGATTCACCTACACAAATAAGAGATAGAGTCCTAACCAAACACGGTTGAACTTCCTTATTTCATAACACTCCCCCTTAAACGAATACCGCGTAATGCACATGTCTCGTTAAAAACTCTACTCAAAAACCCAGTGAGAAAAAGGAGATAGAGAAAAAAGTACATTGCACTCGCACTCTATGTTGCACTAATTGCCTCATTAAAAACCTTTATGTGAGAAAACTTCAGGAAAACTCACAAAGGGAAAAGAGTACAATTTATAATCTTCAGGATTTACATTAGGATCTTCAGGATCACAATAGGGTTATGGTTTAAGGATTTTCTCCCCCTGAACTTTGCATCTCTCTAAATCTTAACATTTCAATGCTTTTAACATATCTTTAAAATGTGGATTTGGGCAAGGACTTAGTGAATAAATCTGCAAGATTTTCACATAACTTAGTTTTGTACAATCTTTATCTCTCCGCTCTTCTGGAGTTTGTGAGGATAGAATAACTTAGGAACAATATGCTTCATGATGTTGCTCTTCTTATAACCCAATCACATTTGTGCAACACAAGTAACATTATCTTCATGACAATTGAGGGGGGGCCGACGGTGTTCAGACCACATGACTTCTAGATATGGCTAATCACACATTGAAGCCAAACACATTCACGTGAGACTTTATACAGAGCTATAATCTCTAAGTGGTTGGTAGAAGTTGCTACCAGGGCCTGCTTACAAAACCGCCAAGAAATAGTTGTACCACCGTAGAGAAACACAAAACCAGTCTATGATTTAGCACTGTGGGAATTAGACAAATAGCCAGCATCTGTATATCCCACCATGGTCAAGTCTTGATTCTTCTGGAAAAATAATCCAAGATCTTGAGTACCTTGGAGGTATTTGAGTAAAGTCTTAACATCAGCCCAATGTCTTCTGGTTGGAGCTGAACTGTGTCTTACTAGCAAATTCACTGCGAATACGATATCAAGCCTTGTGCAATTTGCAAGATACATAAGTGTTTCGATGGCACTTAAATATGGGACTTTCGGTTCTAAGACTTCCTCATTTTCCATCCTCGGTCGGAAAGGGTCTTTATCCACTTCAAGGGATCTTACGACCATGAGGATTTTTCAAAAGATGTGATTTATTCATATTAAACCTCTCCAATACCTTCCGGGTATAAGAAGACTGGTGAACAAGGATTCCTTCTGGGAAATACTCTAGCTACATGCCTAAGAAAAAATTGGTTTTACCCAAATCTTTCATCTTAAACTCCGTCGTAAGGTAAGCACTTGCTTCCTTTATCTCCTCTGTGGTTCCGATGATATTCAGATCATCGACATACACTGAGATGATACAGAATCCATTCTGGGATTCCTTTATGAACACACAGGGACAACCATCATTATTGGAGTATCCCTTCTTCAAGAGGAACTCACTAAGCCGGTTATACCACATTCTTCCTGTCGAGACCCGAATATGCAAATCCGGACCCTCTGTGTATATTGCACTAGTCCAGGATCACGCTAGTGCACACAGGCTCAACATTAGTGAATATCACAATCATACACAACGTATATAAGATAAAAGACATAATATATTAAATATTACCAGTTGTATGACCTTATGGTCAACTTACTTAACAATGCCTCACAAGGCTGAACAACCAATTGAACTGCAGCGAAATGAAGACGTAGGTAACCCCTCAGTATACCACAGGCAACTAACAAGGCTCGCACCCTAAACATTCGTCTCTCCATGGTATTCCTCCTTCAGCACTGATGATGTTTGTAGGCAAGGGTGAGTACACCAACACGTACTCAACAAGTTGTGCATGAATGCAATCCTATCATAGCTATATGCGTGCTTATTCCAAAGGAAAGGCTATCAATGGTTATTTGCAACTAAGCAAAGATTTATAAACAAGTACAAGATATAGATTGAAATGACAAGAAACAAATAACAGTAATAGATAGATTCAGTATTTCTCAAGTAAACCAAGTTTCCAGTCCTAAGTCAAGATTCAATTTTCCATGGCATCCTGTCATCCATCCCAAGTTTTCAAAAAGAAATCTAAACCCTTGACTGTAATCCCCGAGCTTTGCTCAGTACCCTGAGCACGGCTATCCGAATAGTTTGTACACTCTGTAGAGGTTATGCACTTTACCCACATGACATGATAATCTCTTTTGTGCCTGGCCATTAGCACACTTCCTTTGGTGTGCTGGCAGAGAATCATGACAAAGCCTTTACAATGTTCTGTCTTAACTCAGTACCACCCGCTAAGGTTTCAACACTGAAGGGTCTGATAACCACAACAGGGCCCCCCTCTTGCGCCATCTGGGTTCATTAAAAAGGATGAACCACCCCACCATCGGTAGTACCAAAGCTAAGACATTGCAAATTAGTCACTAGGCTGCCCCATAATGTATATGTGGTTGCACAATTGACTCAGTCAAAGACTCGCAAGGTGTCCTTATGGTTTGATCAAAACAAGACATACACATACCCTCTGCCCATCGGGCCCACCCTGGCATACTGCCCTTGCCACTTGCTTCGACCCAAAATCATAACCACCCCAGTTGATTACCAAGCACCACGTGCCATCAACAATTCAATATCGTTGCGTGACATCCATTGCCACCACAACTCAATCTCATCGTGTGACCACACATGACACACAAATTCATAACATTGTTCCATATTCCATTAGTCAAGATTATTTATCAAAGATTCAAGTATATGTGATGACGTGGCATGGCTAAGCATTCTATTCCGGTCTAACCATCCATGTTGATTTCAGTATTAACCAACTATAGTAAACCAACCTAGGGTAACAAGTGGATCATGGCATACAACTAGCAAGGTAGGGTGTAATTCAAAGGGTACGATAGCTAATCCCAAATTTATGTTGAAATCATTTATACACATAAAATAACAAGTGATAAGGTAAATCAAAATAGCATGCAATCTAATTTATGGGTGCAACATGATCAAAGCACAACTTGCCTTCGTTAAGCTCCTGCTCCTGGTCTGGAAATAATTCTTGAGCTGTGAAATCCCCTTCCGAAGCCTCGCACAATTCAATGTCTACGCGAATCGAGAGAGAAAAGCAAATAAAAACCAAAACCAAAGAGCAAAAAAATTCAAATAAAAGCCACCATTAGAAAGATCTCAATTTTACAAATTTTTAGGAATTTGAATCATCTCAATCGGAGTTCGTATGCAAAAGTTATAAGGTTTTGAAGTTATGAAATCCTGAAAAATACCCTAATTCATAAATCCGAATTTTAGCGAATTATTTTTATACGCAAAATACGGATTTCCAGCGTCAGCTGACACATGTGCTCGCGTGGCACCAACTCATCGCCACCTCACCAAAGAACTCGACGCGGCGGACACGTGTCGATTTGCGTCAATCCACGTTGGCCGGCGGCGCGCGCAGCCCTATGGTCACCGGCGGCGAGCGGCGAGGGCACCTCCTAACTCACCTCGACGTCGCCAACACGATGACGCGCTCGGATTTGGATTTTGAGCACTGGTTCGGCGGCGGCGTGGTCTTCTTCTCCGGCGACGACGACCTTCGCGGCGAATCTCCTCTCCGGTGATGCTACGGTGGAACGGCGGTGCGCCCCAGTTGCGTCTGGACACGGCGAATGCGGTGACCCGACTGGTGGCTCGAAACGATGATCGACGGCGACTGATCAACGCGGGGAAAACTTGCGGCATGCGTTCAGCAAACCTTGGATTGCGGCGGCTGTGCGGTGGCTCTCCAGCTAAGATCTTGGGCTCTAGTTCGTCTCTTCCTTGCGCACCTGGTGCTCCTTTTATACAACGCGCGGCGGCCAGATTTGGCAAGGTTCAACGGAGAGTCCACGATGGCTACGGCATGAACACCCAGTCCGGCTCGGAGACGGAACGAAGACGAAGACCGGATGGGCGACGCGTGGCGGATCGGACAACTAGGCTTTTCGCACGCGCTAGGGTTTCCTATTGGATTTCGGCGTGATGAAGGCCGTTGGATCAAGATCCAACGGTCGGCATTAATTCTTTTAAAACCCGCCGGCCTGCACAGTAACTGGGCTGGGCCCATTACTGTTCATGCAATTTTTCCCGGATTTTTCGATTTAATTTAAATAAGGAAATTCATTTGATTTATTTGGGGTAGTAAAGATATTCTAAAAATTCCAAGAAAAATCTCAAAAATACTTTGAGACATTCTGGACTTAAATAAAATATTTTCACAAAAACTTTATTTTAAATTTATATATTTATAATTAATCTTTAACAGATAGTAATATTATTTAATTCAAAATAATTCAAATAAATCCCAGAAAATCCAAATAAATTCAGAAAATTCACAAAAATCATATTTAACAGTAAAATAATATTAATAAATAAAATGCCAAAAATTGGGATGTTACACTTCCCGACTGTTTTAACCCGTATAACGATCTCTGCAGTTTGATGCTATACATGTTGCGATTATTAGGATCCGGAACTTTAACTCCTTCAGGGATTCTCATAAAGATATCCGAATCCAGTGACCCATATAAATATGCAGTCACTATATCCATTAACTGCATTTTTAGATTTAAGCCAGCTGCCATTGATATTAAATATCGGAACATTATTCTACTCATTACAGGAGAATAGGTTTCATCGTAATCGATTGTCGGGTCTCTGCGTGAACCCTTGTGCTACAAGCCTTGCTTTTATATCTCACCACCTGGGTGTTTTCATTTCTCTTCTAGATGAAAACCTCATTTGATCCTCCAGGGAACACTTTAGGAGACGTTCGGTCAATAGGACAAAAAACTTTCCTCTTATTAAGTGAGCGCTGCCTCAATTACTTCTATTGTTTGACCCTATCTGAGTGCTTCTGGCACTCTGCCATGGACTTTGGTTCTGGATCCAGCTTTTTAGCAATTTTAGAGGCAAATATATGTCGACAATTGTAGTCTTTCTTTTATTCATTTCTCCTGCATCACTTCGGGGATATATCTATATTAATTTCTTCCAGCTCCTCGTGATTTCCCACAACGATGGAGTCTGGGTGTTCCGACTTCCCAGCGTGGAATTGTGCGCGCAAATATACACAGGGGTTATCATCTTCAGGATGGATCACTTCAGGGATGTTACCATCTCCAGGATGGCTCACTTCAGGGATTTTCCCAACATTAGGTTGAGCTTCTTCCACTGTCACAGGTAGTATTATCATTTTGTTCGGTTCTCTACTTCTGCGGACGTCTCCGCGGAATTGAGTCCCGTGCACCTGGAGGCCTCCCCCTCTTCTTATCATGAGGTTTAAGAGTGGGTTCAATATCCTTCTAGGGTATCTCCACTCTTTCAGGTGTATATACTTCAGGTATATGAGATCTTTCACTCTATTATGACCAGTGAAGGCATTTAGCAGATTATTAGCTTATTTATTGCAGATTCATTATCCTTCGAACTTCAAAATCGGTATCTCTAGTGCGCGGATCTAAGGACTCGGCATTCTTTAATGTGGTACTTATCTCCCCCTAATGTCGAAAAATGTCCTTAGTATAATCAGCGTACCGAGCCATGTACAGATCCCCTGTCATAGGCTCTAGGTATTTTAATACATGACGGAGATTTATAACCTACATAGATCCTCAACTTCTGGTGAGGTACTATGGTTGTACGCTTTGGTGGAGAGATTGGCATATATACAGTACAGCCAAAATTTCGCAGATGGGTAATACTTAATTCTTTTCCACGCACTATCTGCAATGGGGAAATTTCGTAATATGCAGTTGGTCTGAGTTGAATTATTACCGCAGTATGCAACACTGCCTAGCCCCAACAACTGGTGGGAAGCCAACTATTCTGCAAAAATGACCTAGCAATATCACTTTGAATTTTCTTCAGGAAATTCAGTGATTCCTCCCTAACTTTTTAGGTAAAAAGATCTAAGTATGAGCTTTCCTTTAGCGCAACCAGGGCATAAGAAAACTTTAGGTCTAGGAAATTCTTTACGTTATGGCCAGCAGAATTATAATTATTCTTCTCATAATATTCAACTCAAGATATCCCAGTCGATCTGCTAGATCTTTAAATATTTCTGGGTTTTCATCGCAACACAAACTTCAAGTTTTATATGTACATAGTATAACCCGGAGGACAATGAATGAAGCTTTTTTAACCACACGTTAATTATATCCATTAAACTTAGTCATGAGTAGGTATTCTGTACCGTCCTCATTCTTTGTCTCCATATGGAAACGGTTCAGACCAATGTCTTTAAAACTTAAGGGAGTACGACTGGACCCAGGGTATAATATGGCATTCTTCTAGTGCCAACTATGAGGGTATCGCTTCTAGCGATAGTCATAATAATTTCAATTCACTTAGTGTGGCACAACTATCTTTTAAACAATTTTTTTTCTTCGCTATCGGATTATACTTTGTTCTATATTAGAAGTATGATTTATCAATCAAACAATTGTTACACTAGGAACAAATTGTAGAATATAGAACAAACATAGCACAATTAAACAAATTTCTGGGAAATATTAAATTTATTCAATTTTAAATGATAATCGCTCAACAGGAGCGTAGACCAAATGTTCATTCAGAAACTAGGCTAAACAGATAAGGAGACTTATAAGGAATATGTGACATTGATTGGAAAAGAGAAGGAATACTTGGGAGACTAATCCAGGTCTCCATATGAGACATAAATGTCCTTTTGGGACTCCTCAAACTTTATAATTTCAACAACCATATTATCACACTTTCCAGCACCTATGTCAACAACAGGTTGAACGGTGAAGTATAATTTAGCATTGTTTACCCCAGGTCTTATTGATTTTTTCAGTGAATTTTGAGTAAGGGCCTTCCACATGCTTCGGGATGCAATAGTTGCATGACCAATAGTCAATGCATTCATACCTAAAACAGGGTTTGCAGTCTTACTTCTGGAAGACCCTGGCCGTTTTATCTTTACTTTTCCACTATGAATTGCTCTTCCCCTTCTTATCATTTTGCCTTTACTGCGGCCATGGCTATTGCTAGCCTGCTAAGCATTTTTGCATGTGCTTCAGACACTGCAAGACTCCCATTAGGAAGTGTGTGATGATACTTCACCATATCTGACGATTTTCGGGGAGAGCAGGGATAACGGCTTCAGGCTGGGAAAATAGTAGCTCCAAAAGGTCGAGCTAATAGATTAATCTTTGTATTCATTGCTCGGATAAGGTAATTGTTGCCATTCAGGGCAAGCTTGATAAGTTCCCTCTTTGCGATGTCCAACACATCCTATTTCTATTTATGCAAAATGACTTTTACTACTGGTAAAATCATTATATTGCATGCTCACTCTTCAATCAGTTAAGCCTGGTCTATATCTATTCAGTAAATAACTATCTAAATGTTTCCCAGAATTTTTCTAGCAATTTTCATGACTTTCTGCTAATTATTCAGCAACTTTCAGAATTACCATGTAACACGAAAGTAAATTTCAATATATATCAATATGAAAATTATGCTAGGACAATTAATCGAGAGATACGGGGCTTTCCATATACTCTATGAAATTTTTCTAGTAATTTTCATACTTTTCTGCTAATCATTAAGTAATTTTCAAAATTACTAATTAACAGAAGAATAAATTTCAACGTGAAATAAACCTGGCATAAAGCTAATTACACCTTATGTAACTCTTGTTGGTTGGGTATGAAAACATATAATGAATGCCTCCGTCAACATGACTCTTGGCCAAGTCAACCCGCCCCGAGGGCTCACATGAGGGAGGGAGCATTTCCCGATTCTGGGTGCCAATTAAGAAACCTAGCCTCATGTGTGTTTTCCTTAGACACCAATTGTCTTGTATCCGTTCCTTCAAGACTGAAATCAAAACCCAACCACTTATGCCCTCAAGCCCAAAACCGCTTTGATAGGTCGATTATTTCCATAATTTTCTAGCATTTCTGTTAATTACTAAGCAATTTTTAGAATTACTTAAATAATAGAAAATAAACTCCAGGACATATAAAAATGGCATAAAGCTAGAAATAAACCCAGAGCATGAAACTTTCAATGCGGGCTAAGAATCGAATTTACTAAAGTTTACAGATGTTCATAACCTAGAAAAACTAATTTTCTAGGATTTAATGCCAATAATTTTTTTATATAGCATTTTTTCTTTCGGGCGAGCTACCAGATGCTTTCAGCTTTAACAGCCCGCCGGCCCATACCGCCTTATCACTTGCCGGCCCGTCGGCCCATATGCCAATCCGTCCCACTCAGAACCCTCAACATGAGGCCAGCGGCTAGGGTTCCCAATCCCTAGCCGCCATGACTGAGCGCTATAACTCCACAACGCCACCGCCGTCATCTCGAGCGCAATGTGGTTCGCGAGCACCATCGCCGCAAGACGTCGCCACCGGGCGCAACATCGCCATCGCACAACGCCATCTCGACTCTTCGGTGAAGGCGCTGCCTCGGCTCCCAGCAAAGGCGCTGCCTCAACTCCCGACAAAGACACGGTTGAGGCGGCGCGGGCGGCGTGGGAAGCAAGGCAGTTGGCGGCGCACGACGGGTGCTAAGCCGAGGCGCTCATGCCGAGGCGGCAGTAGGCGTTACGGTCGATGCGGCAGCGGACGGTGCGACCGAGGCATCCCTGGGCGAGGCCGTAGCGGGCGACGCGACCAGGAATAGCACGCTCTTCGGGCGCGGCCAGGCCGGCGACACGGCCGATCGAGGAGCATCAAGCGGTAGAGGCCACAGGGGCCACGGCCATTCCACTCGCGCGAGCGCCGTCGCCGATCCCGACACGGTTATGGATGGCTCAGGCGGAGAGCACGGACGTGGGATTCGCGGAGCAGGCGTTTGCGACACCGGCGAGCAACAGGGATGCACACGCATTCGGGCATGGCCAGAGGTTGCAGAGCACGCTTCAGGCGCAGGAGCTATTGCACGGGCGCCGTCGACTCTGGCGAATCGGCAAGGAGAGCTCTTCGGGCGCAGCCTGTAGCGGAGGTGCGTGCTTCGGGCGCGCAGACCATGGGCGGGTGCGAGGCAGCCGGCAAGATTTTTTTTCTTTTCTTTTATTTCATGCTTGCTGATGAATAGTAACAGATGCATTTACTGCTGATGATTATCCTATGTAATTAATCCGTAAGGAGATATGATGATCTGCAAGATCAAAATTTGCTCAAAAGCGCTTACGTAGGGTTTGCGGTAGGGTGATCGCGTGTAGTTAGGGGTGGCAACGGGGTCATTCCCCGTCGGGGAGTGCCTCCCTGTCCCCGTCCCCGCGATCCAAAATTTTCTCCGTTCCCGTCCCCATTCCCCGTCTCGGGGGAGAAAATCCCCCCGTCCCCATCCCCGTTCGGGTATCGGGGCCCCGTCGGAGACCCATCCCCGCGAAAATTTCACACAAGAGAAGAGCTCTTATAGCCATTTTAACTCTAAAATTATATTAATAGACAAGGAAAAAAAGAATGCATGCATTCATTAAAGATTATGCTGTCCTGTTTATGAAAATGTGAATATGATGGGTTCATGGGCTAGAGAATATATTTGCAATCTAATAACTAAATTGGACTAAATTAAATTTGGATCCCCAACCGGGTCCCCGCGGGGAAAAAAATTCCCCGTCCCCGTCCCCGCCATCCCCGACGGGGGAATAATTTTTCCCGTTTCCATCCCCGCGGGGGACGATTTCTTCCCATACCCGTCCCCTAATAGAGGAATTCCCCGGGGAACGGGTCCCCATTGCCACCCCTACGTGTAGCAGGATGAACTCGGTGTCGTGTAGATTGTCGCAGGCTGACAATCTCAATCTAGCCTCGGTAGAACGATCGTGCGTTCATCCATATATGCAATTCCCTAGATTGATCTCTCGTATGAGCGGCATGCAAAATAAACATACATTAATCTGTGATTAGTATCAAGAAAACAAGATTGATCTACTGGAAAGAATATGAAACGACAAATGCTGGCTTTAGCCATGTAGAGCTTCGTGCTGATAACATGTTGTAAAACATCGTCGTTTGCCTGCAATCAATCGCAAGAATCGTCGTCTCGATCACAAGAGTAAGAACACAAGAACACACACAATATAGGGGTGGAATTCTCTCTCGCTCTTTATTTGATTCAATTGAATACAATAGGGCACACTCAATATATATAGGAGAGGAGAGAAGAGTTCGGATTCGCCCACACAAATAAGAGATAGAGTCCTAACCAAATACGGTTGGACTTCCTTATTTCATAACAATTTACACACAACTCCACTTAGCTAGATCCTCAATGATTATTACAATCATACAATGAGGGTGCAAGTTGGCAAATTGCAGTCCCTCTTGAGACTTGTCTCATCACAGTGCTAGCAGCTCAGCCAGATTTCAACTATTGTAAATTGACACACCAATATTCGTTCAAAGGAAAATTTGCCCAGTTGATTTATACAAATTGAAAAATAGCATCCAATGTGAAGGTGACAGATGAGTCATAGGGCCACGTATTAGTGACATATCGATTTTATTTTCCACCTCCTAACATGTGTTGTAGTGTTAGTGAGCAAATTACCGTATGTTGAAACACCAGGGCCATTTTATCCATCCTTCATTGTTATGATCGAACAAATCCTCGGGTTATGAAATGATCAAACAACTCCGTGCATGAAGCCATCCCACCTTGGAGTACAATCTGTCATAGTCTGTGTGGGTGTATGCATGTTAAGGGATGTAACTGGGTGTGTTGGTGGTTTGGGCTGGGCTGAGCCCATGAAGCGTGCGTTTGGAGTTGTATTCTGGCCGAGTATATAAGGTTGGATAACGTGGAGAGAACGTAAGAGGTTTTTGGCTGTTTCCCTGCACCTTTCTTCTCATCCAGAAATCCTCTTCACCCCCAATTCTTCCTCTTCCTCTATCGATTCTATTGCTGATTTGTGGTTCCTCAGTTCATGGCATCTATGTTCTGGTAGGAACATAACAAATTGGTATCAGAGCCTCTGTCCACCACGCTGGCGCCGAGGAAGAAACCGAATCCATTTGAGGAGAAAATGACCAGAGCGATGGCGGCTATGGAGGAACAAGGGGAAGCGAGTACGGCCATGCTCAAGGAACTCTGTGATCAATTCAAGGGAGTGAAGGATTCATTGAGTGAGATCATGGAGAATCAAAGGAAGTTTGAAAAACGTATGGAAGTTCTGGAGACCAAGGCGCCGAGGGTTGGATCCCCGGGTCAAGCGATGCATGCGCCATATCCAGCGCAAGCAGGATCTCATCAGGTGATTTCTGGAGCATCATCTTCTTTAGTAACTGGAAATCAATTGCATGGGGGTTATGGACGTAAGGAGGAGGGTCCTCAATTCGTTAATGAAGACGGTATTCAGAGGCCTTCCCAGCATGGATCCATATTAGGTACACCACCTTTTGTTAATCATGCCCATCAGGTGTTTGATGAAAGGCGCTCTGAGAGCAAGAATATGGGAATGTTGAATAGCCGAAATGGTCATAGTCCCACACCGAAGATGGAGTTTCCGAAATTTGATGGAGAGAATCCTAGGCTTTGGCAGGAGAGGTGTGAAATGTACTTTGATGTGTTTGGTGTTCAGGAGTGTCTGAAGACACGCTTTGCGGCGCTCAATTTTACTGGTACCGCTGCATTGTGGCTTCAGAAGGTAGAATCCAAGGAAAGAATCGAAGAGTGGAAGGAGTTGTGTTATCTTGTAAATGATAAGTTCGCCAAAGACAAGTATCAGTGCTACCGGAGGCAGTTGAGGGTGCTTAAGCAAACTGAAACGATATCTGAGTATACCGACAAATTTGAGCAGTTAAGGCATCATTTGTGGTTGTATAACCCTACACTCGATGAAACTTTTTTTGTGCATGAATATCTGGAAGGACTTCAAAGCCAGATACGTTCTGCCATATGGTTACACCGTCCTCCTGATGTGGACACAGCTAGCGCCCTGGCATTGCTGCAGGAAGATGAATATGACATGGGAGGTAAAAAGGGAGTGGGAAGATCAAAAACCCAGAAAACGTATTTGCGCTTCAATAACAATCAAGACAAGGTGAAAGTGGGAGATAAGGTGGAAGATGGAAAAAAAACTGAGAGCCACAAGAAGTGGGAAAACGGCAGAGCAGAGCATAAGTTAAGTGCTCTCAAAGCCTATCGCAAGGAGAATGGGTTATGTTTTACATGTGGAGAAAAATGGAGTAAGGCGGGGCATACCTGTCCTGAGCATGTTTCGCTGCATATTATTGAGGAATTACTGGAGGCCTTACAAATTGAGTCTCATGCTGATGAGTTTGCAAGTGATACAGAGGAGATACCCGAAGGAGCCTTGATGTTGGTCTCATCCACTCCGGCAGTTCAACCTCAAAGGAGGCATACATTACGATTGGTTGGGATGATAGGCAAAAGACAAGTACTTATATTGGTAGATTCCGGGGCTGTTAACTCGTTCATTAATGAATGATTGGTTCAG
This sequence comes from Guadua angustifolia, assembly GCA_036346375.1. NCBI lineage: Eukaryota > Viridiplantae > Streptophyta > Magnoliopsida > Poales > Poaceae > Guadua > Guadua angustifolia. Next base: position 31,248,165 of record CM070514.1, on the reverse strand, counting down.
CAGTTGAATCTTCCTATGCAACCAATTGAGGAAGTGTTATATACTGTGGCTAATGGGGAATCAATTAGCTGTAACCGGATGGTGAAGTCTCTTGAATGGTTTGTCCAGGGACACACATTTGTGCAGGAGGTTAAAGTAGTGCCCTTAGGCAGCTATGATGTCATTTTGGGGGTTGACTGGTTAGAAGATCATGGCCCGATGTGGGTTAACTGGCAACAAAAGTTAATCAAATTCTGGTATAAAGGGAAGAAAATCACTCTCCAGGGGGTCCAGAACAAGGGAATTCAGTGTAAGCATGTCGGCTCCAACAAGTTGTCGGGCTTGATAAAACGACAAGCTGTTTCTCACATAGTTACTGTAAGTCCCTCTTGTTCAGAAGAAGGTCCCGAAGTATTTGTGCTTGAAGAGTCATCTTTGAAGAAGGTTCCTGATGAAGTGCGTCAATTGATTGAAGAGAATGCTCAGTTATTCCAGGATCCTCACAGCTTGCCTCCAGTGAGAATCAATGATCATACGATTCCATTAGTGCCCGGAGTAACACCAGTGTCTGCAAGACCTTACCGTTACTCTCCTCAGCAGAAGGATGAAATCGAACGGCAAGTTCGGGAGATGTTAAATTCAGGTATTATCCGAAATAGCAGCAGCCCCTTTGCCTCTCCGGTAATTCTTGTAAAGAAGAAGGATGGTACTTGGAGACTTTATGTGGATTATCAACAGTTAAACTCAGTTACTGTCAAAAACAAGCATCCGTTGCCAATCATAGATGAGCTTTTAGATGAACTTGCAGGTGCTCAATGGTTCACTAAGTTGGACTTGAGGTCGGGGTACCACCAAATTCGGATCGCCATGGGAGATGAATACAAAACTGCATTTCGAACTCATCAAGGGTTATATGAGTTTCTGGTTATGCCATTCGGTTTAACAAATGCTCCTGCAACATTTCAAAGTATCATGAACCAAGTTTTTTAGCCTTATTTGAGGAGGGGAATATTGGTCTTTATGGATGATATTTTGGTATACACTACCACATTGGCAGACCATCTTCAGATGTTGCGGCAAGTGTTTAGCTTGTTACAACAAAATCACTTAGCGGTGAAGTTGTCTAAATGTTCTTTTGCACAGAGACAACTTGAATACTTGGGGCATGTTGTCGGAAGTCATGGGGTGTCAACTGATGCATCTAAAATTCAAGTGGTAAAGGATTGGCCGCCTCCAAAGTCTGTGAAGGAGTTGAGGGGGTTTTTGGGGCTCACGGGATATTATCGTAAATTTATCAGGCACTATGGAGCAATTAGTAAGCCACTTACTGATTTCCAAACACTTAAGCAAGCATTGACTGAGGCGCCAGTGTTGGTTCTTCCTGATTTTACGAAACCTTTCATTATTGAGGCAGATGCTTGCAAGAACGGTGTGGGAGCCGTGTTAATGCAAGATCATCATCCGGTGGCTTTCCTCAGTAAAGGGTTGAGTGCCAGAACACAGGCTTTATCCACATACGAAAAGGAGTGCTTGGCGATTATGATGGCTGTTGATAAATGGCGATGTTATTTGCAGCATAGTCCTTTAATCATTCGTACCGACCATAAGAGTTTGTTGCATTTGGGTGACCAACGAATTCAGACGGGAATACAACACAAGGCTTTTGTGAAGTTGCTTGGCCTACAGTATGAGATTCAGTACAAGAAGGGCACTACGAACGCAGCTGCTGATGCCTTATCCCGTCGACAAGAAGAAATGGGATTAAATGTTGTTTCTAGCAGTATACCTCTATGGTTAGAGAATTTGACTGCGGGTTATGAGGATGATCCGGACACTAAACAACTGTTGGTGGAGCTGACTTTGCCTGTGCTCAACATAAGAACTTTCAGCTACATGAAGGTGTTATCTGTTACAAGGGTCGTATCTGGGTCGGTAAGAATGAACTGGCTCAAAATCACATTATGCAGGCATTGCATAGTAGTGGAATTGGAGGGCATTCTGGCATTCAAGCTACTTATGCTCGAATCAAGGGATTGTTTGCTTGGCCTAACATGAAGAAAAGCATTACGGAGTTTGTTCAAAGTTGTAAGGTTTGTCAGCAGGCGAAGGCGGAGCATGTCAAGCTGCCGGGTTTGTTGCAACCTTTACCAATCCCGTCTCAAGCTTGGACAGTAGTCAGTCTTGATTTCATTGAGGGTCTTCCTCCATCAAACAAATTCAATGCTATCTTGGTCGTGATTGATAAGCTCACTAAATATGGACACTTCATTCCGGTAGCACATCCCTTTACTGCCTTCCAGATTGCTCAAGAGTATCTCCATCATGTGCAAGAATTGTTCCGCCTGACTGACACTAAGTTACACATGAGCTCGGCTTATCATCCTCAGTCTGACGGCCAGACCGAGCGTCTGAATCAGTGCTTAGAAGGATATCTTCGTTGTTCGGTGCACTCAAAGCCTACGCATTGGGCCAAATGGCTACCACTTGCTGAGTATTGGTACAACACAAATTATCACTCTGCGTTGGGCAAAACTCCATTTGAGGTATTCTATGGTCAGTCTCCTCGTCATTTCGGTGTCTCACATTTGGATGCTTGCACTTTACCGGAGTTGCTGGATTGGTTAAAAGACAGAGAGTTACTCACTCAGTTGCTCCAGCAACAGCTTTTACGAGCACAACAATGTATGAAATGGCAGGCAGATAAGAAACGTTCTGAGCGCTCTTTTGAGGTGGGAGACTTGGTGTATCTAAAGTTGCAACCATATGTTCAGACTTCTGTTGCCCCTCGCCATAATCAGAAACTTGCTTTTCGATTCTTTGGACCCTACAAAGTGCTTCAGCGAATTGGTGAGGTTGCGTACAGATTAGATCTTCCTCCAACTTGCAAAATTCATCCGGTGGTGCATGTTTCTCAGCTCAAGAAGCATATTCCTGCCACTACTTCAGTTAGCTCTGACTTGGATTCTCTTGCCAGTTTATCTTCACCTTCACTGTTTCCGGTTGCTATGTTGGATCGTGTGTTGGTGCCTCAAGGGGGAGGAGTTCAAGCTCGTGAATTGATTCAGTGGAAAGGTCTCCATGCTGGTCTATCTACCTGGGAATAAGCTGATGATCTCCGTCGTCGATTTCCTGAACTTGCGGCTTCGAGACAAGCCGGTTCTAAGGGAGGGGGAGTGTCATAGTCTGTGTGGGTGTATGCATGTTAAGGGATGTAACTGGGTGTGTTGGTGGTTTGGGCTGGGCTGAGCCCATGAAGCGTGCGTTTGGAGTTGTATTCTGGCCGAGTATATAAGGCTGGATAACGTGGAGAGAACGTAAGAGGTTTTTGGCTGTTTCCCTGCACCTTTCTTCTCTTCCAGAAATCCTCTTCACCTCCAATTCTTCCTCTTCCTCTATCGATTCTATTGCTGATTTGTGGTTCCTCAGTTCATGGCATCTATGTTATGGTAGGAACATAACACAATCTTAACAACAATACACCTTTTATGTTCCAATGATCCACTGATCATCCGATCAAAATGGATGATTCGATATGTACAACTTTTCCAATGTGCTCTTTCTGAAGGATGATCGAGTCCAACTGGATAATCCAAACCGACCGAATGATCCTTTCCGAAAAAACCATCCTATCGAATTATAACCTTCCTAAACTTTGAAGAGTTCACGCCACTAGAACGATTTGAGCCGAGCCAGCCGGCCGGTTCGGCTCAAAATTTTTTCATGTTTTGGTCCTTTTATAAATTACGAATAGGCCCTTCGCGATTTTTTGTGAGGGGAAGATATTTTTCCCTAAAATCGCGTTTGGATCCCTCGTGCGCCATTTTACGAAAAAAAAACTCCCGTTAAATTCGAATCGCGAACAAGCCCTTTTCTAATTTTTAAGGATAGCGGACAGGTCTAAAAACGTAACAAACAGGTCCTTGCTCCTTACGTCTAGGTCCTTTCTCCGTTTTTCCCGGCAAAATTTTTTTTCGTCACCAGAAATATGTGTGCAGCTCTATCTCTAGACTTTTTTTCCCAGCTCGATTTCCCATCTTGATCTCTGATATTTTTTAAAACATGTATTATTACTCGGTGAACGCGTAGAGTGTTAGACTCGACAAAAGAAAGTTGTCATCTCTAATAATTTTTCACCCTTTTCCCTCTAGATTTTTTCCCCACCACGGTTTCCCAGCTCGGTCTCCAATATTTTCCAAATAATTCGTCGAAAGAGATATTTCTACAACTCTATCTCTCTATTTTTTCCCCGTTACTCGGTTTCTGATATTTCTCGGAGTGAGAAATATGTATGCGATTGTATCTTTATAGTTTTTTTGCAATTCAATCTATAGTATTTTCCGAACCATGTATTATTGACAGATGAACGTATAAGTGTCAAATTCGGCAAAAGAAGATCCTTTCTCCGTCTTTCCCGAGAAAATATATACTATGTATTAAAGTTTAGAGGCTGCAGGACCTTAGAGAGTGTCCGAGTGCCAACGAAAAAAAACCCCGAAGATTTAGAAGCTACGCCTCTGTCTATTTTCCCGTTCCGGTCCATTTTCCCAAAAAAAAAACTAGAAAGCTCCTACGAAGATTTAAAAAAAAGCGCCTTGTTTCATTTTCCCATGAAAAAAAACGAAAGCCCCTTAAAAAAAGTAGAAAATACATCTTGAGCTATTTTTTCTAAAAAAACGGGAATTCGTTTTCCGCTCACTCGCGCGGCGCATGCGCCGCGCTTATCTTCCTAGTAAAAGACAAAGAGACTCTTTATTAAGGTCTTGTTTAGAATGGCTCTAGCTTTGACTTTTCTCCTCTGAAAGTCAGAAGCTGTTCTAAACGATTGGCTTCTCTCAGAAGCCAAAAGTCAATAGCCTGTTTATATTATGAGAAGCTAAAAACTGAAAACTAGTCTAAGGGGTAGCCTTCCACGTCTTCGATTGATTGAAATTTTAACTTTGCCATTAGAGTTGAAGAAAATTATCCTATCCTACCAAGTATAAAATTCTAAACCCCACCTCTCTCTCTCTCTCTCTCGTTTATGACCCGTACCCCTCACACCTAAAAGTCAGACTAAAAGCTAGACTGTCAAACATCAAATCTCTTCAGTCTAACTATACAACCCTTCAACTATATAGCCTAGGTAAAAGGTACTTGAAATTAAAATTATAGACATACCAAACAGTGCGGTATGTGCGATTCTATGAGGTTATAATGGTGCATGGGACGTCGGATTGGTGTTTTACCGGCACAGTGGCGCCGTCGATGGAAGGGATGAGGCGCACGACGGCTAGAACGCCGCCGTGCGTGACAGAAGTAATGAATCAGGAGAGGTAACAATGTGTAATTCCTTTCTTACTTTATTTCCTGCTTTAACCCAACTCTTATAGCCAACAATAAGTATGGAAACTCTAATCATGGAAACTAACTGACACCAACAAGGAAACTACTAAATAGATAATCATCCAAAGGATAAACTACCAAAACGCCTAACACCTGCATTGCCGCACACCCTGGCCAGAGGCTTAGCTAAAGACGTAGTCAGGTTCTGATACGGTGTGTATACTGCGCACCATCGAACCTGACATCTCTCCCCTCCTCCGAAAATAGCTCGTCCTCGAGCTGAAATTCTGGATGAAGCTGCTAAAAGGCATGAACATGCTCCCAAGTCGCCTGAGACGCCGGAAGGTCCTTCCAACGAATGAGGACCTAACGATGACCACGCACGATACGACCTCGAATGGTCTGCTTCGGAATTGGAACAGCTCGGCCCTGGACGAGTTGAGGTAAAGGCGCTGGGTCCACAGGAGGTGTCCCATGAAACTTCTTAAGCAAGCCAACGTGGAAGACATCATGGATGCGGGAGCCTAGAGGAAGACGAAGACGATAAGACACGGAACCAATACGCTGAGCCACTTGATATGGTCCATAAAAATGTGGAGTGAGCTTGCCGGGTGTAACCACTGATAGGGAAGAAGCCGGCCGCTGAGAAATGCGCAACCAGACCCAGTCGCCCACCTCAAAAGTCACCTCCCGATGGGAACGGTTATAATAAGAAGCTGTCGTTGCTTGCGCCTGAAGAAGACGATCCGGACCTCAGCAAGAAACTCATCCCGTTCCAATAACTGGGACTCAACAGCTTGTGCACGCGCCTCACCCTTCACATAAGTTCGTAGGCTGGGCGGATCACGACCATAAACCACGCGCAACGGCGTGGTTTTTAAGGAGGACTGGAATGAAGTGTTATAACAATACTCTGCCCATGAGAGCCAACGAATCCACTGTTTTTGACGATCCCCAGCAAAGCATCAGAGGTACATGGCAATGATTTTATTAGTGACTTCCGATTGACCATCCGTCTAGGGGTGATAAGCAGAACTCATGTGTAATCGAACACCTGCTAACTGAAATAGTTCCTGCCAAAAGGTGCTGGTGAAAACCACGTCACGATTAGTGACAATAGACGTGGGGATACCATGGAGCCGCACCACTGTATCAAAGAACACACGACTCACAGATGCTGTAGTATAAGGATGGGCCAATGGAACGAAGTGCGCCGCTTTAGAAAAACGATCGATCACGGTGAGAATGACAGTTTTACCACCGGATTTTGGAAGACCCTCAATAAAATCCATAGCAATGTCGGACCAGACGACCCGAGGTACCTCAAGTGGTTGGAGAAGGCCCCCCGGATGAAGATGTTCTGTCTTATTGCGCTGGCAAGTGGCGCATTCGCGGATGAAGTCCTGAATTACTTGGCGTGCTCGAGGGATGTAAAAATCCGCACGGACGCGGTGGAGAGTCTTTTGGACGCCTTCATGACCAATGGCATGATAATTAGCCACAATACTGGATACAAATGGCGATGATGTGGGAACAAAAATTTTGCCGTGGTGCAACACAAGGCCATCGCATATAGACCACGGTGCTGTAAGGCGCCCTTCCTGCACACTGGTAGAAACAGAGACCCAGTCAGCCTCCTCTGGTAGCGCGTGACGCAGATCATCAAATAAAGCCAAGGATGGTATGGTGATGGCGTGAAGAGAAGCTGCTGGCTCGTCACCATCTCGTCGGGAGAGGGCATCAGCCACTATGTTAAGGTGCCCAGGACGGTATTCAATAGAAAAGTCGAACCCGACTAACTTGCTTGCCCATTGATGTTGCGGAATCGTGGACAATCGTTGATCCAAAAGGAACTTCAGACTGTAGTGGTCGGTACGGATGATAAATGGACGACCCCAGACATAAGGCCGCCAATGACACACCGCCTGAACTAGCCCGATGAGCTCGCGCTCGTAGGCCGCCAGTTTGGCATGCCTGGTAGCAAGGGGCCGACTATAAAAGGCAATTGGCCCATGACCCTGATGAAGAACGGCACCGATTCCTGACCCTGAAGCATCGCATTCAATGATGAAGGAGCAACCAAAATCTGGCAATTGAAGGACAGGAGCTGATGCCAAAGCTTGCTTGAGTGCGGAGAAGGCGTGAGCGGCCTCCTCTCCCCAAATGAACGCTTCTTTGCGCAGGAGGCGCGTTAAAGGAGCCGCAATGGCCCCATAATTCTAGATGAAGCGACGATAGTAGCCTGCTAAGCCGAGGAAAGCGCGAACGGCACGGACGGTAGCAGGAACTGGCCAATCTTCCACCGCCAAGACCTTCTGTCTGTCCATGGCAACTCCTTCGGCGGAAACGATATGGCCAAGGTAAGACACTGTAGATGTACCGAAGGAGCACTTCGAGCGCTTGAGGACGAGTCCGTGCTTTTCCAATTCCTGAAATACCAAGCGCACCTGGCAGAGGTGTTCAGCCCAAGATGGACTGTAAATAAGGATATCGTCAAAGAAAACCAGGACGAATCGGTGGAGAAATGGACCCAAGACATCATTCATAAGTGCTTAGAATGTGGAAGGAGCATTGGAGAGTCCAAACGGCAGCACCAAGAATTCAAAGTGCCCATGATGAGTGCGGAACGCCGTCTTGTGAATGTCGTTTGGGTGCATGCGTACTTGATGATATCCGGAACGGAGGTCCAACTTGGTGAAGAATCTTGCACCTTTTAATTCATCCAGTAGTTCTTCCACCACCGGAATAGGGAATTTATCCTTGATGGTCTTCTCGTTGAGGGCGCGATAGTCGACGCTGAAGCGCCACGACCCGTCCTTCTTACGGACCAACAACATTGGAGAGGAGAAAGTCGATGTACTGACGTGAATGATGCCTTGTTGAAGCATATCGCGACACTGGGACTCAAGCTCATCTTTCTGTAGCTGAGGGTAGCGATACAGCCGAACTGCGACGGCGTCGGTTCCCTGAATGAGATGGATCCGGTGATCGTATGCACGAGATGGCAGAAGGCCTTGAGGTTGGGCGAATATTGCTTGATGTTCATCCAAAAGTGCGGCCAGAAAGTCTGGTTCCTTGGTTGCCCAGGCGGCGCTGGCAGGATGCCGAGTAGCAAGCCCTTGGAGAGTGATCTGGCCATGCTCATGTCAGAACGTCATGGTGAGTTGCTGGAAATCCCAAGTGATGGGTCCTAGCGTCAGGAGCCATTGTACGCCAAGGACGAGATCAACTCCGGGGATAGGTAACGTAAAACAGTCCAGCAGAAACTTTGCCGACCCAATCCTGATGGGTACTTGCTGACATGCGCCATTACTGCTGATATGGTCGCCGTTTGCTACCGCGACTCGTATGGGCAGGGTCGGCCGCACCACCGCCAGACCTCCCCGTGCCGCTACTGAATCAGCAATGAAGTTGTGGGTGGATCCAAAATCAACAAGCGATTTAACCGGCCGCCACCGAGAACAACCGGAGCCGCACAGCGCTCGTGACCGATGCTCGTGTGAGTGCCAAGAGCGAGATGGACATGGGACCATCGCTCACCGCCATGTCGCCGGTGTCCGCAAAATCAGGAATAACTTCCAAACAGAAGGCTTGAAGACATGTATGGCCCGGAAAGTACTTGTCATCGCAGTTGTAACACAGACCTTGGCGACGTCGTTCCTCCATCTGCGCCCGGTTGAGTTTTTTGATGAACTCTGGTCCCAGGGTGATGCTATCTCCTCCCTTGGCTAGCTGCGCATTTACAGCCAGAACACTAACAAGTGATGCACTGGCCGCCAATCTGGTACTACTCCCCTTGACAGTGGTGGTTTTGCTTGACTGCTGACCCTCAGCGCCGTCAGGTTGCAACAGGCGCTCATGTGCTCGTGCCAGGCTCATGGCCATAGCTAATGTCTGTGGTGCTGCCATGTCTACTGCGATGGCGATCCGCTCCTTTAACCCAGCAGTGAACATCTCGATCCTTTGGTCTTGTCGCAGATTAGCACGGGGAAGGAGCGCTTCAAACTCCCTTTGGTACTGTGCTACTATCCCGGTTTGCCTGAGCTGCTTGATTTCCGTGAGGTGATTGCGGCGTGCCGGCGGTCCAAAACGCAGGTTGACATTTTCCTTGAAGTGCGGCCAGGAGGGTTCCCCGCCTTCCTCCTCCTACCACATATACCACTATTGGGCCTCCCCCCGCAAGTGGTATGCCGCGGTGCGGACCTTGTCTTCCTCCGCCGTGTGCTGTCCCCGAAAGAAAAGCTCACAGGAGTTGAGCCAGGACAGCGGGTCATCGCTGCCGTCGTAGACCGCGAACTCCCAACGCTGGTGCTTAGGCGGCCGCGCTTCAATGGTTGCCCAGGTACCGCCGTTCAAGCCACCGTCGCGGCGGCCTGGAGGCACGTAGATTGGATCTTCACATGCCTTCTCTTTTCCCTTGTCCTTATCAATGGCGCCCATCATGGTGCTGACCAAGCTATCCGCCTTGGCGATGCGTGCATCGTGGCGATCCAAGCGGGTGGTGACCGTAGCAAGTTGCGCCGTGTGACCGTCCTGAACCAATGCCATCTCTTCCAACTTGCGCAGGACGTCCTGGACCATCGTCTTGACCGTCGCCTCCTCGGATCGTTCACCGTCATTGGTGGCCATGTTGCCAGCAATGGTGTGCTCTGATACCAAGATGGTATGTGCACGGTTGAGGAGGTTATAATGGTGCACAGGACGTCGGATTGGTGGCTTCGGCTGACAACGAGCTGGCGCCGTCGACGGAAGGGATGAGGCGCACGACGACTGGAACGCCGCCGTGCATGACAGAAGTAATAAATCAGGAGAGGTAACAATGTGTAATTCCTTTCTTACTTTATTTCCTGCTTTAATCCAACTCTTATAGCCAACAATAACTATGGAAACTCTAATCATGGAAACTAACTGACACCAACAAGGAAACTACTAAATAGATAATCATCCAAAGGATAAACTACCAAAACGCCTAACACCTGCCTTGCCGCACACCCTGGCCAGAGGCTTAACTAAAGATGTAGTCAGGTTCTGATGCGGCGCATATACTACGCACCATCGAACCTGACAAGGTCATACGACTCTTTTCAAACTTCTAGAATAAACACGTTGGTTGTTATACATGTATCACAAGCCATGGGGTAACCTATACGTGGTCTCAGAAAACAATAACCAATGCTAACCATAATGACTTGGTACTCAGATTTTTGAAGCATTGCATCATAGCGAAATCGGTAACGGGGACGCCGGTTCCCCTGGACACTAAAGCTGCACACTTTGTCAGAAACACATGGTAGGAAGTAACCATAGGTTTTCAGACCCAGCTGTGAAAAGCTTGACCTCAAATCGCAAAAGGACATAGGAGATAGCTGAATTTGTGTTCTATTTTTTCTAGCACGTCAAGTGCTCAAGCCGAACACCGGGTCGCCCTCTGGCTCTTTCTCAATTTTGAAGTTAATTCGAACATGCCTCATTTGACACCAGTCAAAAATAAAGAAATGAAAGAAGAATACTAGTGTGAAATTGAAGATGGAAAGAAAAGAAAGACCAAGAAAAAGAGCGTCGAATTAACTAATAATTAAATTTCTAAATAGCATTGCCAAATAGTAAAAGAGAAATTTTACGTTAGATAACACAGGTAATAAGTAGTGGTAGTAGAAATCAAATCGAACCATCCATTTCTTAAGGGTATTTTAGACTTTTTCTATCCATTCATTAGGGGTATTTTAAACTTTTCCTAATTCGTTCACAGTTTTGGATTTATCGAATACCCGGTGATCTTTAGAGATTTCTTATGCATTCATCCGCCATTTATCGGGATCACAGGATGTGTTTTATCGTAGAGGACAAATAGTATGACGGAATTTTTTACCCTTTTACCCCTCTCTGAATTTTACTACCAATACTACAGATGGTAGTATAACTAGATCTAAATTGATTTCAACCATTAGATTCAAAAGGAATGACGACTTATATTGATTTTAATCCACTGTAAAAAAAAAAAGCTCTAGTAAAATACTTGACTAAGGATCGATGTAAAATCATGAAAGCATAAATTCAGTAATTTTATATTTGTACAGTCACCAAAACGGACGGTTCTAACAAGGTTTGGCGATTGCAACCATGCCTGTATGAATATGATCCATTCATTTTGTAATGGAACGTGTGATGTAAAATGCCGGCTTTGATGTATGAAAACAATGTTGAAAAAAGAACACAAACAGGACGCCATTTTAGCCGTTTTCTCGGCCGGACAAAAGAAATTGGCCAGACCTAGTATTGGTCGCAACATAAAGCGCGCACATCAAAGTTGGAATTTGCAAGCACAAACACCCAAAAATTAAGAAACAAAGACGGACGTCATAAACAGCAACTCCCGAGTTCTGACTTCTGACCCAGTATCTGATGCCGGCTCTCCTCTTCCGATCGATTCACCAATTGCCCATCCGCAAATAGCGACCGATCCTCCCTCGGTCCCTCCTTCCCAGTGAGAAGAAGATCCACTTATCTGTTGATCTGTTCTCGCCATTTTTTACCGAGACGCCGAGTAGGTACGTATACGTGTGGCTAAAGTACTCTTGTGCAGAAAGCGGTCACTGGGCGGCTAGCTGTGTGTGGTCAACCAAACTGTGTTGTCAGCTTGTCACAATCTTCCATGCATACATCAACACGCTTGCGCAATGTTACAGCGACGACCATATGCGTTACATTGGGTGGTCGTTTTTGCCGGGGTGAACACTGCAACGTCCCCTCCAAAGTGAGCAGTTGCTTGCGCGCATGGAAAACACGATCGATACAGCAACAAGTGGCTGAAAAGTTGCAGCAGTGTGCATGTGAGAGGACAGGATCAGTCCAGGGAGCAGACACGCGGTGACCGGAGCACTGCAATGGCTTGGCCAGGAACGTGGGCTATGATCCCTAGCACCTTTTCTGCATCAACCGTGTTCGAGCCATCCATCGAGAGCAGCGTTCGAGATTGACAACTTGTCCCGTGTCGAAGAGGGGAAAATTGCCAGATTGCCACTGCCATTTTGATGAGCAGCTCCAAGCTCGAACTTTCGTTCAATGGGATTTGCCCCATCGATCGAACAAGCTAGAAAGAAGAGGGATACGTCGCATACTCGCATCTGCACATCCCTGTCAAACGCGGTGCAGATTATATATATATACTTCGTTTCCGTACTACGAAAAGAGACGCAACCATGGTGTACTTCTGCTTAGCACGTACCTGCCCGTGTAGCAGGTTTGAAGCGTTCCAACCTGACACAATATACTCAAGCAAAATTCTTTTTTTTTTTTTGAGTTTTTTACATTGACATAGTTTAATTTAATATAATTTTATTTATAGTTTAGAAATACTCTTAAAATCGAGCTAATGAGCTTTAAATCGAGTCAGAGTAAAATCTAATTTCATTCAAAATTAACTCATTTTAATATTTAATAATAAATAAGTATAATTACAACAATTTTAAACCGAGCCAATAAAATTTACCATCTATATATATATATATATGCCCCCACCAAACCGTCCCTGTTCTTCCCATCTTAGCTGAGCGACCAAAGACGCACGCCTCAAAAGACGACAGCACAGCAATACAGCACAAAATGAGTTCAACTCGCTCCCTCACGTGCGAGCATGGCTTGTGTAGCAGCCTAGGCTTGTTGCAGGTGCATATATATGTTTGCTGATGTAGAATGCATTCGTGAGCAACTTTACACCGGTTTGTCACACGTCCTGCTTTCTCTTTGCACAGTACTTCTAAACGAAACTCCCTCGTACCTATTTTCAATGCTCTATGCATCTCCCTCTTTTTCCCTTTCTCCTCCATATACATACAGATCACCTTCGAGTATTTCAAATCAGGGTTACTCATGCGGGTTATCGCCCTAGCATAACGATCCACAAAGTATTTCACAACACCATGAAGAACACCCTCCACTATAGCAACAAGAGGAAGGGATCTTAATCCTCGCATGACCCAGTTGTAAACCTCAACCAAGTTAGTCGTCATAACCCCATACCAGGCACCATCGGTGTCATAAAGTAATGCTCATTTCTGCCTATGCTCATGCTCTATCTATTTGGAGAAGCATTTCGTGGATCTTCCATTCTTTCGGACTAAGTGCGGAGAGTCCGTGGGTAACACTTCTAGTGCTACTAGGGCTTCCTCTGTGTTAGGAATCGGCCTCTTCGTTGCCTCTATTGTATGCCTCGATGTCAGCTCGTCCAACTTCTTCCACAGTGCATCAAACTTTCTCTGTTGGGTCTGGTCGCACAACCTCTTAAAAAGCTTCGTAAGGTCTTTGTTTTTGAACTACTTGTAGAAGTTAGCATCCATGTGCCGCTTGCACCACCTACTTCGCGTATCAGATCATGGATGTATTTCTTCTGCACCTTTCTGCAATTACACGACCGCCTTCAACAGCCCGGGGTGCCGATCGTGTATAACACAAACTCCAGGGCGTTGATCCAAGACCCCAGCTTTCACGTTCCTCAAAAACTAAAGTTAGCTTTCTGTGTTCTCACCCTCCACGAATGCGAGCGCTACTGGAAGAACCTGATTATTGCCATCAACTCCTATAGCAGACAATATCTAACTTTTGTACTTTCCAGTCAAGAATGTCCCATCAAGACATAACAACGGATGGTAATGTCTGAACGCGTTGACACATGCACCGAAAGCAAAGAATGCCCGCTTGAGTACCATCTTCCTAGGGAAGCGCTGCGAGGGCCGCTTACAATTATCGACATAAGTTCCAGAATTTCTTTCCTTGATCATCTCAAGCATACCTGGTAGGTTCTGATACGAGTCTTCGAATGTACCAAATCTAGTTTTCAAAGTCTTCTGCTTCGCTCTCCATGCTTTGGCATAGCTTATGGTGTACTGAAACATCTGCTCTATTGCAAGGATGATGGCACGTGGCTCTAAATCCAAGTTGCCCACAATCTCCCCATACATTGCATTTGCAACAAAATCTGAAGATATGTTTTTATGCAATTGGGCAGACTCCGTAAGCACACATGTGTGTGGGACGACTATAGAACACTTCCAAACGGTATTCCATTTTGACTGGTACACATGCACACGCTATTGGCAACCCTCCATCTAGCATCTAACATCACACGTCCGCTGATTTGACTTCGCAATCTTAAAAGTTCTACGAGGTGACACTGCCTATACTGTCACTGCTTCCTGAACATCATACTTATTCTTGTAAATAGCGCATTGCCTCACCTCATTCCTATCTGACTGCCACGGGAAGTGTTCACCCTCATCGACCACCAATCTATCGAACTGACATGTATCCCACTCCGTAGGGAAATGCTCTTCATCGTCTATGTCGTTACTCAAATTCTCATACTCTTGGCTCTCTGCCTCCATTGCATCAACCAACGATTTAATGTTTTCTCCCTCGTCTGCCACGCCCAGTGGTTCCTGAACATTTAGATTTGGAACATCAGCTTCCTCATCTTGCACACCTTCGGTTCGGCTACTCTCCCCAACTTCCTTCGGTTCATCACCACCAATCTCCTCCTGCATTGTATGGTCAGTATTGGTTTTCTCAAATGCTTGCACCAACAACACTAATGGCCAACCATTTTCAGTTGCCAATCTTATGTACGAGCTCCAGGATTTCGGCCCATTCAGTTCTACTAACTCGGAGTTGGGTCTCGGATAAACTACTGCTAATCCTAATTAATCTCGTACCTATATCGTTTTCCGATAATAACTATTAAATTCGAAATCACTAAATCGTTTTTCTATAAACTATTAATACAACCGAAATAAATTATTACTAACCCTAATTCCTAATACAATCTTTGTCTAATTTCTAATACAGTTCAACCCTACTACAACCGAGATTCAACTCTAATACTATATTTCAACCCTAATAAACTATATTGCTAATCCTAATTCGACCACTACAATGAAAATTAAAAAAAAAAACAGAAAAATTTACCTTAATCCGCGACGAAATCCTCTTCTCCTTCCTCCTCCTCTTCTCTTTTTCTTCCTCTCTCCTCTCCTCTCCTTTTTCTCTGGCGGCGATTAGCGAGAGCTCGGGCGCAGCGAAGAAATAAGGCTGGAGGCCGGCGCTGCGACTTAATTCCTCTCTATTGCAATTCCGGAATTACGACAGAGAGCTGAATAGTATGTCACAATTCCAAATTACGTCAAAAATATTAGTCGTATTTCAGAATTGCAATAGACGTTTTGTCCCAATTTAAAATTGCGACTATTGGGTATTTCTGTAATTTTTTGTCGGTATATTATTTCTTTAATTTTTTTTAAAAAATATATTATTTTAAAAAAGATTCGGGATACGTCGCATACTCGCATCTGCACATCCCTGTCAAACGCGGTGCAGATTATATATATATACTTCGTTTCCGTACTACGAAAAGAGACGCAGACGCAACCATGGTATACTTCTGCTTAGCACGTACCTGCCCGTGTAGCAGGTTTGAAGCGTTCCAACCTGACACAATATACAGAGTGAAAATCAAGCAAAATTTTTTTTTTTTTTGAGTTTTTTAAATTGACATAGTTTAATTAAATATAATTTTATTTATAGTTTAGAAATACTTTTAAAATCAAGCTAATGAGCTAAATCGAGTCAGAGCAAAATCTAATTTTATTCCGAATTAACTTATTTTAATATTTAAATAATAAATAAGTATAATTACAATAATTTTATACCGAGCCAATAAACTTGACCATCTTGTCTTTTTCTTCCCGGCCCTGTATATATATGCCCCCACCAAACCGTCCCCGTTCTTCCCATCGTAGCTCAGCGACCAAAGACGCACGCCCCAAAAGACGACAGCACAGCAGTACGGCACAAAATGAGTTCAACTCGCCTCCCTCACCTCGCCGTCTCGGCTCTCCTCCTCCTCGCCGCCGCCCTCCTGCTCTCGACCGTCCCGGCGGCCAGAGCCCAGCAAGAAACCGGTAAGCTCGCTCCCTCAACGAGTCAATGTATGTTACGGTTCCACCACGCATGCACGTACAACGATTTGATTGAACGGCTGCCCGGTTCTGCTATCTTGTTGCAGAGCATGAGGAGGAGTTCAGCTACCTGGCCGGCGCGGAGAATGGGCCGGAGCACTGGGGCGAGATCAAGCAGGAGTGGGCGGCGTGCGGCACGGGCCAGATGCAGTCGCCCATCGACCTCTCCGACCGGCGCGTCTCGCTGATGCGCCACCTCGGCTACCTCAACCACTCCTACCGAGCCGCCGAGGCCACCATCGTCAACCGCGGCCACGACATCATGGTAGAATAGAACAGGATCCATCCACCGCGCGCGCTAGTAATCACTCTCTGGATCTACTCCGATCCACAGGAGTTTAGTAGTATTGATCGATGAGCACAGTGAAGCCTTCCTAATCAAACTCATCGATTGATCGACTGGTCATTAACCGTGTGCAGGTGAGGTTCGAGGGTGACGCCGGGAGCCTATCGATCAACGGCACGGCGTACTACCTCAGGCAGCTGCACTGGCACTCGCCCACCGAGCACAGCGTTAACGGCCGCAGGTGAGGCCGGGGTCCGGCTAACTAGCGATTAAACAAACATTCACGGCCTTAATGGCCCCCCGTGCGTGCTTACCGTTGACATACACACCTTAAATGCTCTTCCTCGGGTGACAGATCGTTGTGTTTTAGATATGTGACTTTGAATACTAATTTTTATTAGGGTACTCCCAATGGTACAACTCAGCGGTGTCTATAGATAATAAATAACACGTCATGTCATATTTTGGATGAGTTGGAGGAGTAGTAAAGGAAGTGAGAGAAGAAAGCAGTGTCTTGCATGAGACACCACTAGGGGTGGCAACGGGGTCATTCCCCGTCGGGGAGTGCCTCCCTGTCCCCGTCCCCGCGATCCAAAATTTTCTCCGTTCCCGTCCCCATTCCCCGTCTCGGGGGAGAAAATCCCCCCGTCCCCATCCCCGTTCGGGTATCGGGGCCCCGTCGGAGACCCATCCCCGCGAAAATTTCACACAAGAGAAGAGCTCTTATAGCCATTTTAACTCTAAAATTATATTAATAGACAAGGAAAAAAAGAATGCATGCATTCATTAAAGATTATGTTGTCCCGTTTATGAAAATGTGAATATGATGGGTTCATGGGCTAGAGAATATATTTGCAATCTAATAACTAAATTGGACTAAATTAAATTTGGATCCCCAACCGGGTCCCCGCGGGGAAAAAAATTCCCCGTCCCCGTCCCCGCCATCCCCGACGGGGGAATAATTTTTCCCGTTTCCATCCCCGCGGGGGACGATTTCTTCCCATACCCGTCCCCTAATAGAGGAATTCCCCACCGGGGATCGGGGAACGGGTCCCCATTGCCACCCCTAGACACCACTTAAACTCGTAGACCAATACATTGGAAACAACTAGAAACCAGTAGAAATACCACTGGGATAAAAGGTAGTATCTAACAACTGTCTTGTGCTTTGTGCTGAGAGAGAGTGTATGCATTGGGAGAGGATATTCGCATTGGGAGTATCAAATACACATTTGATAGAAACTTGCTATTGGAAAACTACTATTTCTATATGGTAATGTCTATCTGATGTGGTGGGTTATAGACACCACTATAGACATCCTTCATTAGGAGTGCACTTACAATATATTTATAAAATCTAATAAAATTATAATATCATGAATGAAAGTACTTTTCGAGACAAATCTTCGTATATAATTTTATGCATCTAATTTAAATATTTAAAAAATAGATCGGTATTTGTGTCAAAAATAACAACTATTTGTGCATGAGTAATTAGCAAGTGGCAATAGTTTTAGTACCATACTAATTGCTTCGAGATGCGTGCGTGCAGGTACGACATGGAGCTGCACATGGTCCACGAGAGCGCCGAGAACAAGGCTGCCGTGCTCGGCATCTTCTACCAGATTGGCAGCCACGACGCTTTCCTGCACAAGGTCCCACTTATTTCCTCAATCAAGCTAAGCTAAGCAACATGGCATGCACCTTGCTTTGCTTGCTTAATTTAACACCTTCAAAGCTGCAACTTTGATATGCGAAGCCTCAGGCTTTCTAGCTCTCTAGATGCATTTTTTTTCATATCTAAGTCCCCTACTAATAAATTTACAAGAATAGTCGGCTCTCCGACTATAAAGGCAACAATAGATGATATACGTTACTTGTCGTGTCTGTGTACCACGGCAGGAGGCTGAGACGACAAGTCCACCACTGCATTGCTCTGCCACGCCAGTGGTGCTCAGCAGCCTCACGGTGGTTCCACCAGCTGTTGCCACAGCACACGGGCACGATAGGTTATATGTGATATATTCGCTATCGGAAAAAAAACTATTTTTATAATCTTGTTCGTACCAGCAATATTTTTATATATAAAAAAAAATGGCATCGGGGCCGATTAAACGAGGACTCCTAGTACGCTACTTGCTACTACTTTTCGTTGGTTAACTAACAGCTAGCTGGATGCCTGAATCCTGATGCATCATGCACGCGTGTTTCTTCGATCCTGCAGCTGGAGCCGTTCATCAAGATGATAGCAGACAAGAGGGACAGGGAGGAGAAGGTCGGCGTGTTGGATCCCAGGGGCGCGAGGGGCAGGGCCAGCGTGTACTACCGCTATATGGGCTCCCTCACCACGCCGCCGTGCAAGGAGGGGGTCATCTGGACGATCGTCAAGAGGGTAGGGACGGCACCGCACCTCTCCTCACATCGATCTCATCTCAAGGATACTGCTTTCGTGTTGGTTTTTGCTCACTTTAGTTAGGTGATTAGAACGTTGATCACGAGTTCACGACACTGCCAAAAACTACGCAAGAAGTCGTCGTATTCTTCGGGGGAGGTGTACCCTGTCGGTTATTTTGGTTGGTGAGGGGAATTTTTTTTTTTCCTTCTGAAGTTTTTAAGTGGTTTTGCAGGTCCGCACCGTGTCGAGGTACCAGATCGAGCTCCTCAGGGAGGCCGTCCATGACGTGAGTCTCTTCGTGATTTTCTCCGGTTTACTAAAATTTAATATAAATCGTCCATTCAGTATATCAGATTAGTAAGCGCGAGATCTCAACATGCATTCCATTTCGCGGTTCAACTCACGTCGTTCAACCACGAACGCGACCGCCCCCTTGAGTCTTCAGGCTTGTGTTCTTGTCTGACTAATAGACGGGGGTAGGAACGTCGAGAGGTAGACTTGCAGACATCCAGAAGGCACTTGGAAACTAGACAGACGCATGCATGACTAAACTCTAAAGCGATATGAAAGCAGCTTGTTGGTTGATTTCAACTTGGGGCTAATTCCCCACGCGTTGATCTGCAGGACATGGAGAAGAACGCGAGGCCCCTCCAGGAGGTGAACAACAGAGACATCGGAATTTTCCGGCCTAGTCCCCATAAGCATTATTAGGGTTGATTTTCCTCCTTAATGGACAGTACAGAATAAAGTTACCGAGTATTGGCCTGGTACTCCAGCCTGAATGATAGCATATTGTACATGCTAGCTTATATGATTTTTTGTAATTCATTCCATTTCTATGTCTTTTATACGATCGAGTAAAACACTACTGATTCATGTGCATGCTGATGTGGCGATGGATTTGATTATTGTTGAGTATTGGGGAACTGAAGTACGACCATCCAGCTGGCACTGTCTACTCAGAAATTAAAAAAAAATGCTAAGGATTTGATTCTTGTTGAGTGGTAAGAACTCAAATAAGACCATCCAACTGGTGCTGTCTTCTTAACAATCAAGAGATTGTTCTCTCCGTTAATCTATCGCAACCCTAGTTAGCGCTAAAAAGGTTATGTTTGATTATTCCTAATTGCCCTGTGTCCCCATATCTTTTGCTATTAAGTTTGGTTCGGGTGATCATGTCAGGTACACTATTGCAACCACAGATGCTCCACAAATCAAGGACATGGATGAATAGGACAAGCTCACCGGTCCTTGCCTCTTATCTCTGCTAATGTAGAAGGGAAAGCTTGTCTGTCCTCCTCCCTCACCTCACCCCACATGCTTGGTCCGTAGCATAAAAAAAAAACTCACGTTATAAAAACCGACTCTGAAAAAACCTGGAAAACTAGGCTCATAGGAAACCACTCTTACATGGCATCCTCCTCTACCTTGATATAACAGATAAACTAAAGAACGGTATACCGTTATTTACTAAACCAACGGTACAACTAACCATCCTTGGATTTAGGTCTATGAAACTTATCTATGAAATTTTTTTAATGAAACACAAAACCTTATGAAACTTCAAACCTCATGAAACCCATGAAACTTATCCGTAAAATATCACGAAACTTTATAAAACTTATCTGTAAAACATCACGAAACTTCATGAAACTTATCCGTGAAACATCATGAAACTTACCCGTGAAACCTAGTAATGAAACTTACCCGTGAACCTAATGAAACATGCTATACCGTGAAACTTACCCGTGAAACCTAGTAATGAAACTTACCCGTGAACCTAATGAAACATGCTATACCGTTGGAAGTGATTCCCAACGGTATAGTGTATGGTAGTTGCTCTCTTGATATAAATGCCCATCGAGTTCACCATACTGTCGCCGTCCACCAATCTAACCGGCCCGTAGCGCCCATGTCCACTTCCCTAAACCAGAGCACCGCTGTCCCTTCTCCACACCGCAGTGCCACTCAATCGAGCTCGGTCACTGCTGTCCCTTCTCCACACCGCAGCGCCACTTAGTCAAGCTCGGTCAGTGACGACAACAGCGGAGAAGGCATGTAGGCAATGGTCGTTGTCATCACTAGGGACGATCACGGAGCCATTGGAGCCGAACGGGATGACCCTGTCGAATGGGGTTCTAGGGCGCCAGTGAGGGGAGGAAGAGGAAGCCAAGAGGAGCTTGGAGAGGTCACTGGCGTTAGAGGTGATGGTGTTTGCACCAGTTTTGGAAATTTCCAGAAGAATTGGCAGAAAAGCATGAGTTTGGATAAGGTACGAGAGAATCTGTGGGAAATTTGGATAAGCATACGACGTGCAGATAATAATTGGAAACTAGAGACCGTGAAGGAAACTACGGTTTATTCGACTACGTTGTCGTGTTAGATCAGACTCGGATCGACTAAGCGGGTATATAAGGCGCACTAAGGTCGCTTGAAGAGGATCATACACAATCAATCAACACATCTACCGGCTTTTACTTTACGTAGTCTTTAGTCTTTTTAGCATTGTAATCTTTCCTCTGTAAGTCGACATCGATCAAATAAAGTTGCGATCGTCGATTGTTTGATCGTCATTGGCTTTTTTCAGTTTGATTTGTTCGTCTTGTTGCGCATCGCCTTTTCGTAATCAATCTACCTTTTACCCTCGATTAGTCTTAATCGCTAATCTAGTTACCCTTCCGATCGGCTTTACGTCGATTCTTGATTTTAGCCGATTCACCTCACGGATCGGCTTGATCGAATTTCACATCACTTCCTTATCGATTGCGTGGTCAAATCGATTGCACGCCAGCAAAGCTGAACCGGCGTTAAATGCGGTGTGTTGTGGGCCAGAACCCTCTTCACGCTTTTTGGCGCCAACACATTTTGCAATGCGCACGGCGGGACAGACGAGAAGATGATCGCAGCAAGTCCACCGCACCACCGATGTGAGCATGAATCCATAATCGTCCCTACTTTGGACGATTTAACTCGAGAGCAGCGCAAGAAAATCAAGATCGAAAAGCTGCCCCGAAGAATTGATGTTGAGTTGCTATCAAAAACCCGACGTGGAGTCACGCAGAAGATGGCACTACTAACCTCGAACCCGCTTGGCGTGCCGGTGTCGATCGACTCCGTAAGCCGATACATGCCACTCAAGCCGAAGTTATCCGTTATGATTGAGCAATCGTGCACCATGCATTAATTAACCAATCATCGGCTTTGGTCACAACTTTAAAGCCGATGATCGAGAATAGCGTAAAAACGGTTGCACAAGAGTTGGCAACTTCTGGGGGATTGCTGGATCCATTGCAGCCACTTCCCACGTATCCCGTGTATTCTGTGGCACCAACCACCAACACGATTAAGGTGTCGGCACCTGTACCCTCACTAATGCCAACCCAACCTACCGTGTTGGCACCAGCAAATCCTCGCCCAAGCCCTGATACTCATTACCATGCATATACCGACGCCGCAAAAATAGATCCATCTTTATCAGGGACTCCCTATGTCCATCGGCTTCTCGTGGATTAAATTAGATAGAAATTATAAACATCCTCAAGGACCAACCCAGGCTAGAAATCCGGTTCCGTATAAAGTAGTCACGTACACCGAGCCGTTTATTCCATTGCCCGAGGTTACGGCTGCCCAAACCGATGGATACGAATCGTGGCAACAATAAAGATCCATCGGCTAGAACAAGCCGACCAGCCGAGTTTACACTCGGGGGGCAGGATACTACCCAAAATAGTTGGCCAAACCCTAGTGTTCCATCGGCTAACAACATCAATTGGGCTGATCAGATCTCTATGGTCTTGAGAGATCAGTTTGGTTTGCAGCCCAAAGGGAAAACAATCGGCTATAGAAAGCCGTACCCAGATTATATCGACCGCATGCCGTATCCCCATAACTTTAGGATTCCCGACTTCGCGAAGTTTTCAGGGGATGATTCAGTCACTACTTTAGAGCATGTTGGAAGATTTATCGCTCAATGCGGTGAAGCGGCTCAATCCGATGGGCTAAAAATTAGGCTTTTTCCTTTGTCTTTATCAGGAACTGCCTTCACTTGGTTTACTAATCTGCCTCCAAATTCAGTCCATTTTTGGAATGATTTAGAAAGTCGATTTCATGAATACTTTTTCTCTGGTAGCTTAGAATTGAGAATTTTAGATCTAAGTGCTGTCTGGCAAAAATTCGGTGAATCGGCTTCCGATTATATTAGAAGATTTAGAGAGGTGCGAAATCGCTGCTTCAGTGTGATATTACCTGATAACCAACTAGCCGATTTAGCATTCCAAGGGTTGATTCCCCCACTTAAAGAAAAACTCGTTGGACAAGAATTTACTGACTTAAGTCACCTGCTTCATCGTGTATCGGCACAAGAGAGCCGATATTTGAATAAAGAATTCAAAGATAAACTCAGATTAAACAATGGCAAAGATAAGGCTAAAGTGAACATGGTCGAGTATAGTTCAAGCGAAACTTCTGAAGATGAAGCAGACATAAACATAGCCAAATGGATAAAAGGTTCTAAAAAACCACTTGTCTGTTCATGGCTTAAGCCGACTAGGAATAAGTCGGAAGTGAAATACGCTTTTGATGTATCCAAGTGCGACCGCATATTTGACATGTTATTACAAGAAAAACTGATACGACTACCTGAAGGGCACACCATACCTTTAGCCGACGAAATCAAGAAGCGGCGATACTGTAAGTGGCATCATTCCTTTTCTCATAACACTAATGATTGCAATATTTTTCGACAGCAGATACAGTCGGCCATAGAAGACGGTCGGCTCAAGTTTGCAGAAGAACCGGCAATGGAAGTCGACGTCAACCCCTTCCCAATCAACATGGTTCAGTGCTCCGGCAATGGAAAACAGATTGCCGATGAAAGACCCTCAGCAACGCGGCAAGTTAACATAGAATCAAGCTCGCAAGGGGAAACACTGAAGATAACGATCGGCTCACTTCAAATTGAAGCCGATCAAGATGGGAAGAATTCAAGGACTGTAAAACCAAAAGGGGAATTACAAGTTGGACGGTGGTACAAAGCCGAAAGATCTCCGCCCAGAAAACCGGCATTCAAACCCAGGCCAACTTTCTCGCAGTTGCTTGAGAAATATGAAAGAGTGAGCCACCGGTAAAAACAGCGATCTCGCCAACCAAGCGAACCAGATCGGCCAAACAATGCGTTTGCCAAATAATCTGATCGCCAAACAACGCAGAAGAGCTCATGAAAGATGTCCCTTTGGCGGTTTTTTTGAAAGGGCATGGCACTACCATCCTCAAGAACATGCCCCATGGAGCATTACCCGCAAAGTGGGCCGAGGCGATCGGTAAAAGAGCGCCTATTTAGGCCAACGCCGGATCAAGACGAGCCAGACATAAGAGACCGATGAAAGAGAGGTTGGGCGACTAAGCGTAATAATGAAAAGATCACGAGAACTTGGTTGGTAAAATCCGCAAGCCAGTCGAACCTAAGCCTAGATGGTGCCCAACTGGACTTAGCCGATCGCAACGCAGACGGCTCCAACGCTTAAAGACGCAAGAGATGAAAGAAGCTGAGGAAGAAAAACAGAGAGATCAAGCTTTTAATGAATCGGATTCTTCAGGTTAAGTCGAACGGCCTGTGAAGCTAGTCACAAAGGAGTGGAGGAAAAAACAACAAGCCGACGATGAGTCGGATTCTTCAGATGATTTGCTGTCACCAATGATTCGAGATGACACTCCTCCCATGGATATCAACATGGTGTTCACCCTACCGGTAGAATTCGAATTAAAAGCGAATCGGCTAAAGATACATTTGCTCAACTGTGCTTAGGAGCACAGGATGCTGTATTCGAAAAACCACAAGATCCCCATCGGCATCTTAAGCCGTTGTACTTAAAAGGCTACATCAACGGAAAGCCGATATCCAGGATGCTCGTTGACGGGGGCGCTACTATAAACTTAATGCCACTCTCCACTTGCAAAAAGTTGGGCAAAACCGATGAAGACTTAATCAAAACTAACATGGTGCTGAATGACTTCACAGGTGACCCTACTGAAGCAAAAGGGGTGATAGTTACAGAACTCACTATCGGCAGTAAAACTTTGCCGACTGCATTCTTTGTAATTGAAGCTAAAGGGAATTACAGTGTACTTCTAGGACGGGATTGGATACATGCCAATCATCAGATCCCTCCACCATGCACCAACTTCGTGCGATTGGAACGGAGATGAGGTCGAAGTTGTATCAGCCGATACATCAGCTCACATCGCAATGGCTAGTTCAGACGCAAACTGGTCACATGAAGAAGCGGAATGCATATCGGGTAAGGTACTAGACGACTGCGACTTCATATGCATTGGAAAATCAGTTTACGCCGATCGTTGTCGGGCCGAGCACGCTTGATCTAAGTAAGCTAAATCTTAAGAAGATGGAGTCAAAAATGATTCAAATTCTACAGGACAGAGCAAGGAACTATCGGCATATGATAAGTTTGTGTGAAGCCATTGAAGATTTCCAAAGCGAGAAATTGGGTCAAGGTTTTACTTCTGCCGATATGCTCGAAGAAGTCGATATAGGAGAAGGAGATAGAAAAAGACCAACTTTTGTAAGTGCAAATTTAGATTTAGAGTACAAGAATCAGTTGGTTAAAATACTTAGAGAATACAGAGACTGTTTTGCTTGGGAATACTATGAAATGCCTGGATTAAGCCGACAGTTAGTGGAACATCGGCTGCCTATCAAGCCAGGATATCGGCCATATAAGCAGCCGCCTCGGCGTTTTAATCCAGAATTGTACGATATGATAAAAGAAGAAATTGAAAGGTTGCTGGAAGCCAATTTCATAAGGCCTTGCCGATGTGCTGAATGGGTGTCCAACATCGTTCCTGTCATGAAAAAGAACGGTAAGCTTCGAGTATGTGTCGATTTCAGAGACTTGAATAAAGCCACGCCAAAGGATGAATATCCCATGCCTATAGCCGACATGCTTATCGATGCTGCCTCAGGTAATAAAATTATCAGTTTTCTTGATGGGAATGCTGGATATAACCTGTAACATCCCGAATTTTGGTCCAATTTTTAAATTTTGGAGTTATTTGAATTTTTATAAATTGATCAACCTTTAATCGCATATAATTGCATTTAATGGAATTTATCTAATTTTTGGGGATTTATTGAAATTAATAAACATTTATTTAAACCATTCTTCTCTTGATTAATTAATACCAGAAACTATAATTATCAAAAATTAAAACTAATATTTTATTTAGGCTCAAAATGCTCTGAAATATTTTCTAGAATTTTTCTAGAATTTTTCGGGTATTTTTAGTGCCCCAAATAAATGCTTTGAATTGTTGGATTTATTTTTATTGCGAAAACCGGAAAATCCTTGGCTACTGATGTTGGGCGGCCCAACATCGGTCTTGGCGCCAAACCCTAATCGTCACGTCGCTCGCGTCGTTGATCTTCGATCTAATCTGTCGCGCCCGATACTGCTTTCGACGATTTAATCTGTAGATTGATTCTCGATCGGACGGCCGATGACCGGACGACCTCGGAACGAGGCGATTGTCGCGCCGCCATTGCCGTTAGCTACTGCGGATCGTGTCGAGGATTTTGCGCGAGTTCAAGGCTCGTCCGGCAGAAGAAATACCCGCCACACGCGTGACTTCCTTCGCTTCGCTTTGCCCCTCTCTCGCGTCCCTCGTGCCCGTAGTGAGCGCTTGAGCTCGCCGAAGTTGCCATTCCTTGCGCCTTGGTTCTTCGCGGGTTCCGCCGCCGTTCGTCGTTCCCGCCGCCGAGACCCTCACCAAGTCCCCGTGTCATTGCGTCTGCTGCGCCACCTCTTTCGGCCAGTAGAAGCATCGAGAGCCGCGCCATCACCTTCTTCTCCAAGTCCGCCGCATTCACCACTTCTTCTTCAACTCCTCACGAGCTTCAGCAAGTCGGATCTTCATCGGACGCCTAGGTGAGGCCACATAGTCGTTTATTTGAATCACAGCCGAAAAGGTAGGATTAGATCTGGTCCGTAGGATCTTGATCGTAAGGTTCGGGTAGAGCCACGTCGGTGTATGTATAGTGAACTGCTCGGTATGGTTGCGCCGTTGGATCTTCATCCGACCGCATCTGTGGTGTCCGTCGCCGTGAGCAGCTTCGTTGAAAATGGCCGTCGATGCTTGGATGCTCGGCTCTGATGAGGCCACGTAGGCTTAGCAATAGTGAATCGCTTGGGTACCGGTGGCCGTTGGATCTCCATCCGACGGTGCACGTGTGTCCGCGTCGGTGCAGTGAATAGTGAACCGTAGCGGTAACCGTAGCCGTAGATTTCTCATCCGACTGCTCCTGTTGCGCCACGTAGGCCTTGTAGCAGTGCATCGCTCGGTAACGACCGACCGTTGGATTTAAATCCAACGGCCGGGATTAAACGCGCCGCGTGGCCAGACGCTTTTCTGCCGCTGTCGATCATTTGAGTGGCCTGTCATCGTTCATGGGGCCCACATGTCGCAGTAATGACCTTTGTCTTGCCGTCGACAAGATGACGTCATCCGGGCCCACCTGTCAGTGACCGAAGGTGACGTGGCTCATTCCTGTGCTGACACGTGTCGCCGGCGGAATTAATCCGGATTTTCAGTAGGAAATTAAATAGAATAATTCGGTTATTATTTATTTGAATTTCAGCAAACTTAGAAATGCTATAACTTTCGCATTTTAACTCGGATTTGAGTGATTCCAGTGTCCAAAAATTTGTAAAAATGTGAGCTATTTATTGATGATTTTTATTTTATTTTTAGAATTTATCTTGTTGTCTGGATAGTGTATTTATTGTGTGATTGCTTGTGCCGAGTAGACTCCGAGTCGTAGGGTTTCGCCGAGGAGAATTTGAAGACCCGTCGCGAGAACCTCGACTGAACCAACTCCTCTTCGAAGGCAAGTCATGCTTTGATCATTTCGCGCCTAGTTTTAAAAGTATATTTTGATTTCCATATTGCATGCTATGTTAAGTACAACCACTATTGATTAAATTGGGAAATGGTAGTTAGAAGCCAGACTTGTTATGCCACCTTGATTATAAATGTTTATATGCCCTGAAACCTTGTCCACCCTAAGATGCTTAAATATGTTGGATGCTAATATGATGCCAACACGGGAGGCTAGACCGTGATTAGTCGCTTAGCACGCTTGGCGCGTGGAATGACTTTCAAATATCAAATAAATATTGACTAAACAATTATGGAACGATTCGGAAAATGCGATGATGTCATGAATTGGAACCGATAGTGACACGTGTGGTGCTATTCATGAACCGATGTGGAAAATGGCATGTGTTGCTTAAGTTAAAGTGGGGTGGGAAAATGATTTGAGCAGGGGCAAGTGGCAAGAAGGCTTCGTGCGTGTGGGCCTATGTGGCAATGGGATGTATGAAAAGATTGTGAAGGGTGTGCCGAGATGTATAAAATGGTTGTCGTGCGGGACAATTAAGGACTTAACCTTGCGAGCCTTTGAGTGAGTTAAGTGTACAACCACTTGTGCGGAATGGGACGGACCTAGTTAAGTAGGTTTCTAATATCTTTCCTTTGATACCTCGGGGTGACAAGTTACACCAAAAATGTAATCAGACGGGAGGCGTACTGTCTGCGCTTGGTACCCATCTAACGGTATGTGCACATTCTAAACTTTGGCTCAGGTGAGGGAAGTGTTAGGAAGGCAATCTTCGAGAGGATCATCGCTAAGTGTTAGTCTCTGAAAGACTTTGTTACAATCAATCGCTCAGTGTGGTGAACGATCGTATCCTGTGGGTAAAGTGTGACCTCTGCAGAGTGTGTGTGTGAAACTATTGAATAGCCGTGTCCATGTATTGGACATTGCTCAGTGATTACATCAAGGGTTAGATTTTAAAAATAAAAGATGTGGATGGGTGGTCAGGTGTGCGGCCGATGAATGAAATTAGGGTCGTGTGCCAAAACTCTTGAGAAAGAATTGAAAAAAAATTAATTATTAATAATATCTGATTTTATCGCTTTTAATCTAATAGGATTACCCGATTAAAAGAAATGCTGCTTTATGCAAAATAACCAATTAAGCCTTTCCTTTGGAATAAGCCATGCATGTAGTAATAGATATGCATCGTGCATGACTTGTTGAGTATGTTGTATACTCACCCTTGCATCGACAAAAACCTCAGAAGAAGAAGAAGCCGTGCCGACTTGGAATGAAGAGTTAAATCGAAGGCCGAGGAGACTAAGGGGTTGAGTCGCACTCAAGCTTTGTGGCTAGTAGTGGTTCCGCTTATCGTATTTTGCTTCCGCTGAATGAACTTGATATCGATGATATTTATCGTCCTGCGGCTTAATTATTGTAAGGCGACCATAAGGTCATGTAACTCGACTATATTATGCTTGAAGTACGTTATTATTTATCTCCGTTGTGTATGTTTGTGGTACTTCAACCTGTTTATCCTGTGTGTACTAGCGTGATCCTGGACTAGTACGGTATACACAGAGTGTCCGAATCCGTGAAAATTCGGGGCACGACATAA
Source organism: Guadua angustifolia (assembly GCA_036346375.1). Lineage (NCBI taxonomy): Eukaryota > Viridiplantae > Streptophyta > Magnoliopsida > Poales > Poaceae > Guadua > Guadua angustifolia. Next base: position 31,218,666 of record CM070514.1, on the reverse strand, counting down.
CCAAATACTCATGGCCGAAGCCGATAGTCCCAAAACGGCCTTCAGATGCCCTGGCGCAATAGGGTTGTATGAATGGCCAGTGATGACATTCGACCTAAAAAATGCAGGTGCCACTTATCAACGCGCCATGAATTTGATCTTTCATGATCTAATCGGCCACATTGTTGAGATATACATCGACGATGTGGTAGTAAAATCTAAAGATGACTATCAACACTTAGCCGATTTAGAAAGAGTATTCAAAAACACAAGGGCCCACGGGTTAAAAATGAATCCCTTGAAATGTGCGTTCGGTGTGTCGGCTGGTCAGTTCCTCGGTTTCATGGTTCACCAAAGAGGGATTGAAGTTAACCAAACAAGAGTTAAAGCCATAGCCGATACAAAACCGCCAACGTGTAAGAATGAATTGCAGAAGTTGATCGGTAAAATTAACTACTTAAGACGATTTATCTCGAATCTGTCTGGTAGGATCCAAGCCTTTACGCCATTGCTAAAACTAAAGGATCATCAGGAGTTCACGTGGGGAGCCGATCAGCGGAAGGCTTTTGATGATATAAAGCAATACTTAGCATCACCACCAGTCCTGGCCGCACCACAGAAGGGGATTCCCTTCAAACTATCGTGTCGGTAAAAAAAGGAAACTATCGGGGCCGTGTTAGTACAAGAAGTCGATGGCAAAGAGCGCGTGATATTCTATCTCAGCCGACGACTTTTGGAAGCCGAAATCAGGTACCCTTATATAGAAAAACTATGTTTATCATTATATTTCGCCTGCACCAAGTTAAGGCATTACATATTGGCATCAACTTGTATAATAGTATACAAAACCGATATTATCAAGTATATACTGTCTGCGCCAATTCTGAGAGGACGACTTGGGAAATGGGCATATGCCTTAACCGAGTTCGATCTGCAATATGAGTCGGCTAAAGCTGTTAAAGGTCAAGCCGTAGCCGATTTCATTACAGGGCATGATACCATGGCAGGGATAGTCGATGTAGCTCCTTGGCAACTATATTTTGACGGGTCGGTTTGTCGAGAAGGGAGCGAAATAGGCGTTGTATTGATTTCGCCAAAAGGGCATAGTGCAGAGTTTGCTTATCGGCTCAAGGGCCGATTCTCTAATAACCAAGCCGAGTATGAAGCGGTACTTAAGGGACTCCAATTATTGGAAAGTATCGGAGTGAGTAACGTGGAGGCCTACGGTGATTCATTGCTGGTGATACAACAAATTAAAGGAGAATTTAGATGTAACGATGAAGCGTTGTCAAAATATCTGGAACATTGCCTTGAAGTTATAGACTCCTTTACATCGTTTCGTATTGGCCATGTGCCTAGAGAAATGAATGATAAGGCCAACACGTTAGCTCAAGCTGCGGCGTATAGGAAATAAAATTGGTACATGAAACGTTTGGCGTGGTTGTGAAGCAATACTATGCGTTAACATCACCGATTGGAGAACCGAAATAAAAGCCTACTTGATGGACCCATCCAAACCCACCACAATAAGATTCGACAAAGAAGCTTTGAAATATGTTATGTTGGAAGGGGAGCTATACTATCGGACATTAGAAGGATTGCTTCTGCGGTGTTTAGGCGATGAAGAAGCAAAGGTAGCCATGGGTGAGGTTCACGAAGGAATTATGGCGCAAGATCGATCGGCTCATAAAATGAAATGGATCTTAAGACGAACAAGGGTATTTTTGGCCGATTTATGTTAGAAGATCGCTTCAAGTATTACAAAGGGTGCCAAAGTTGTCGAAGTTTGGGAATGTGCAACTTGCACCAAAGATCGGCTTTACATCCGATTATTAAGCCGTGGCCGCTTAGGGATGGGGTATAGACATAATCGGTCAAATATTCGGCGTCAAGCAAAGGTCACAAGTTTATCCTTGCGACCATCGATTATTTTTCAAGTGGGTGGAAGCTGCCCGCTTAAAAAATCACCGGCGTGGAGGCTATCGGCTTTGTTAATGAACACATTATCCATCGATTTGGTATTCCTCGCACCATCACGACCGATCAAGGAACCGTGTTTATGTCTAACGATTTCAAGGACTATGCGAAGGCCTAGGCATCAAATTACTCAACTCATCGCCAGATACGCTCGGGCTAACGGACAAGCGAGTCGTCAACAAAATTTTGATCAAACTAATTAAAAGAAAAATTGATGAGAAGCCTCGAACTTGGCACTCCACATTATCGGAATCTCTGTGGGCTTATCGGCTAGCGTTCCACGGATCGACTAAATTATCGCCATATCAGTTGGTATATGGCCAAGAAGCCGTGTTGCCCATAGAAATAAACATTGAGTCGTCTGAGTGGCGAGGAGAATAATCTATCGGTAAGCGAATACAAGGAATTGATGCTATGCAACTTGGATGACTTAGCGAAATTAAAATTTGGTTACTTTAAATCTGCTTAAAAAGAATAAAGAGAGAGTTGCAAAAGCATATAATAAGAAAGTTGTACCGAAGACCTTCAGTGAAGCTGATTTAGTTTGGAAAACGATATTGCCGATTGGTTCTAAGGATAATCGATTCGGTAAATGGTCGCCTACCAGGAAGGACCGTATAAAATAAATCGACTTCTTTGGTGGAAGCAGCGTATATACTCGAGACACTTGAAGGATTGGTGTTACCAAAAGCGATTAACGGAAAGTATCTAAAGCGGTACTATCCTAGCGTTTGGATCGGCGCATGATTAGAAGTACAATACAAAGAGGTTAGAAATAAATCGGTTAAAAAGCCGATTAAAACAAGATAGAATAATCGGTTAAACGGTAGATTAAAAGTGTTACAAAACATAACAAACAAAAGTGATAACAAAAGGAATTGTTTGAGGCGAGGCTACATCAAAGCATCGTCCGATCACGGTTCACACCCAGATCGAATTCTAGCACCCGGCCAGATAACGCTGGCGGCTTTGGCTAAGGTCTCAGAATGTCAGAACAAGGGCTTCATCGGCTTTGGCATTCTGCATCTTGGGGCGACCTTGGCGATTGATCCTTGACTTTGCGACGGCTTGGCTAACATCGTTCTTCTGGTCTTTTAAAGAGGAAGCCGTCGCATTCAGGATGGCAAGGTTGTCGGCCAACTGTTGGTTCACTTTAGCCAACTCTTCCTCAAGACGCTTCTTGGCCGATTCCAGCTTCTGGGTAGAAGATTTGGTGGCCATGAAGGATGAAGAAGTTTCATCGTATTTCTTCTTCTTAGCCTTGGCTTCAGCAATCAACTTGTCCAAAAGGCGCTGGTCGACTTCTTGGTTTTGGCGCTGAGCAATTCTAGCGTTAGCAGCATCAACGTCTGCCTTCTTTTCGTCCAGATGGCACACATTGAGAAGGGCACTCATGGCTTCAGCTGGAAGGTCGGCTTCAACAGCAGCCATAGCATCACGTATTGGTTGGCAGTTGGCTAAAATAGCTGCTTCCGGTTGAGTTATCTCTAAAAACAACCGATTCAGCTTTTCCTGCATATTAGGCGCTGAACGGACTCACAAAGCGGCGCTTCCATGGAAACATTGATAATCTTGCGGACATCTTCTGGATAGTCATCCGTCGCCATCACTTCCGGGTCGACTAGATCGTCCAAAGAGAACCCAAGAAGGTTGGATAGGTCATCGGTATAGCGTCGGTGTAGGAAGAGCCGGTCGAGCAAGTGATGGAAGAATTGGAGGGTTGAGACGCAGTAGACTAGCGGATGTGCCTTGAAGCCCGGCTAAGATGTCGCAGCAGGCGATGTTGTCGGCTGAAAAGAAGCGTATTACAAAGTCAAAAACTAGGAAGATTATTCTTAAGCATAAAAGTAGTATGGAACTTATCGCGCTTAAAACCCGCTGAGACGAGGAGAGCTAGTAGCGCTTTGTTCCTTCTTGTTGTCTCTTGTTTGGGACCTTGGTAGATTTGGGTTTTCGAAAAACAAAGCACGGGATGAGCTAGGATATAGCGAGGAACTATTTATCGGCTATAATAAAGGACTTACTGGGCTTTTTTCCCTTTTCAATCTCCGATAAGGATGGGCTTTGCACTCCAAGATTACCGGATGTGTAGCCTGTCAAGCCTGTCGATTGATGGGGACGTTTCCCTTTGGACCCACCGGTAGATGGGTCAATAATGGTTTGTTTCCCCAATGACATCTGTGGAAAGTAAAGTGTTTAGATGGTCAAGAGAAGAGGAATCAAATTCGCAGGTAAAAATTTTTTGTGAAACAAGCGATACCTCTCATTCTGAGCGAGTTAGTATAACCCAAAATCTTTGGCGAATCAGAAGAGCTATCTTCACTTGAGCTGCTACTGCTGGAAGAAACTATTGTCGGTTCATGATAATCTGGTAAGAACTTATCTATGATGGCCGACGGTGAACGATCCAAATAAAGGGCCTCTGCTATCGGTGACCACCAGGCTGAAAACTGACCGGCTCGACGAGAGTTCAGAATAAAATGTGGCAGGTGGAGGATTTGAAGTTCATCAGATAATGTCGAAAGTAATTCAGCCTGAGCAATATTTTTCACTTTTGATCTTGGCTGAAGCCGATCAAGGAGAGGGAGACTAGGTGCAACTTGGCCAAAGCCCAGTTGGCGGGCATACACAGCAGGGTGGTAAAACTCGTAGGATGGCTGAAAGGTCCTGTTACGGGAATTCAAGCCGACGTTCAGGATGCAAGGAGAGATAAAAATTCGGTACAACTCTAGAGTTTGTTCAGGCATCAAAGAGCTGTCGGCTTCCAAACGAAGAAATGAAGGCCATTGGAAATCAGCTTCATCGGAGTAAGAAAAGAAATCCTGTTGGCCGAAAAATGTGTTGTCCAAATTAAGAAAAAATGACAAGTACTTCTTGACATCGGCCCGAGTAATTTTGATATCACCGCTAGAGCACATCACCAATCTCTCTCCATATGAACGACTGGCTCTGTATTGCGGAGTGGTGCCTTCGGGATAATCCTCACGGGGAAAGGCCGAGTCTTCCAAAGGATCAGAGATAAGTGATCGGCTGAATATGCTGTAAAGCCATAATTGGATAAACCACAGCGGACCACCTATGTTACCTATAACAAACTGGGCAAAACCGAGAAAAAAGTCGACTTGATAGCGTGCATCATCGATATCTGGCTCCAAGAAACATTTTGCCCAGCGCAAGCCGACGGCCTTCCACTAGCTGCTCTGCTATGAATTGATAAACTTGTGTCGGCCCAAGAGATGCACCACAGAAAAGAAACCGATCTAACCACAAATTCAGAAAAGCTACATGTTCTTCATCCGATACCCGGTCAAATTAACTTTGTTGTTATGTTTGATATACTTGGACCATCCTTCACCTTTTGATCGGATCGGCTGAATCTTGGTTTGTCAACAAAGCCGATAGTTGATCTCCATCGGCCTAAGGCAAATGAGTTCACCACGTCTAGAAGGGTTGGGCCAATGGGGCTAGTCCGGTAAAAGAAAGCGTTAAGGGTATCCGACCAAAAGTAGCAAGCCGTGGCCACTAAGGGCTCATTGGCTTCGGGGTTTGCAAGACTCAGCGGGAGACACTCAGCTATGCCCATATTCTCCCATTCAGACCGCTTTTGAATGACACTCGGATAAACCAACTTCTCCAACCCTTAAGCCGTCCGCCAAGACCTAAAGCTTTTTCCCCATTCGGTGATGTTATAGCCTTTTGCCGATAAGGAAGTCTTGGAATTTCCTTGTTAATTACTACATTGGCGGTTAAATTCTCGGCCCTAGGTAAAATTGATCTTCACTTTGAGGATCGAAATCAAGACTGTGAAGGATCCATTCATGCGATTGGAGGCTCGTCGGGGCTTGGAGCACAGGTGCAAGACAGTCGATTGAAGGATGTAAGCCGATGGCAGAAAGTGCGAGAGCTAGAAAGCGTGAAAATGACAGCAGGGGGGCCCGCATATATATAGCACGGTGAAAAAGTAAAATGGCGGGAAGTGAATCCGAGGCGACACTTGCCATTAAACCGCACTGAGATTTTACGGCGCGGCAGTTATTGACACGGTTCCCTAAACCAATAGTGAAGAAGCCGATCGATGAAAAGCCGATACATATTTTTGAAAGATAACAAGTTATCTTCCAAAAATGGGGGGCATATGTTTGCACCAGTTTTGGAAATTTCCAGAAGAATCGGCAGAAAAGCATGAGTTTGGATAAGGTACGAGAGAATCTGTGGGAAATTTGGATAAGCATACGACGTGCAGATAATAATTGGAAACTAGAGACCAGGAAGGAAACTACGAAGCCGATTCGGACTACGTTGTCGTGTTGGATCAGGACTCGGATCGGCTAGCGGGTATATAAGGCGCACCAAGGCTGCTTGAAGAGGATCATACACAATCAATCAACACATCTACCAGTTTTTACTTTCTATAGTCTTTAGTCTTTTTAGCATTGTAATCTTTCCTCTGTAAGTCGACATCGATCAAATAAAGTTGCGCATCGCCGATTGTTTGATCGTCATTGGCTTTTTTAGGTTTGATTTGTTCTGTCTTGTTGCGCATCGCCTTTTCAGAATCAATCTACCTTTTACCCTCAGATTAGTCTTAATCGGCTAATCTAATTACCGTTCGATCGGCTTACGGTGATTCTTGATTTTAGCCGATTCACCTCACGGATCGGCTTGATCAATTTCACATCACTTCCCTTATCGATTGCGAGGTCAAATCGACAGCACGCCTTCAGCAAAGTCGAACCCGGCTCGTTAAATGCGGTGTGTTGTGGGCCAGGAACCCTCTTCACGTTTTTGGCGTCAACAGATGGCCTGAGCTATTAGGTAGTGGCAGTGCTAGCCACGAGTAGTAGGAGGTGGCCGATACTGACGCGAGGCTTGGCGGCTACGTGATTTGGGACAACATCGGTTCGAGCGAGTGGGGAGAGTGAGTAGAGGGCGCCGAGGGGAGCCAGTGGAGGTTGTTCGGGACTGAAGATCGGTTGACAGCATAGCTTGATCTGAGCGGGCGGGAGGAGATAGAAAAGGGGTTAGGGTTAGATTAGGGAGTGACAAACAGGCTAGTATGGGAGAGAAGTAGCTTGGCGTATTTGAAAAAAAAACGAAGAGGACCGAATGAGCCGGTCAACTCGGCCTAAGGTGCCAACTGGAATGAGTCAGTGGTGGGTTGATTGGGGCTTTTTGTGCAAAAGTGTATGTTTGTAATTTATTTCCATTTATGTCCTTGCTACATTTACACTTACATCCCTGTGTTAATTCAATATATGAATAAAATATCTACCTTTAAAACCCTTTCTCCCGTAGATAACTATATGTTGCCCTTTCACAAGCTATGTTAGGAGCAACCTCAAAATACTTGCTACGCTGAGAAAGGATGGGAGCTTCAATTATGCCGGCAGATTTACCAAGAATATCGTCAACAAAGATGTTCTAACATCATAGATGTCTTATATATTTTATTTGTACAAATGTTGCACAAGAAGTAACCTCCACTATTAAATGTGGATAAATAAGTCGCTTTGACATGTGTACATGTATGTTTTATTATATGTGTCTAATATAAAATTGATGTATGTGGTATGATTTAGAATCGCGTTTTGCTTATATGTATCATCCTCTTTTAGTACTCAATTGTAAAACACGGACACTTTACTAGTATTATAATGATGTGTGTGTGATATATACACCATGGATATCTGCAAGGCAGGCCTGCGAGGCCCAACTGCACAAGGCTGGGTCGGGCCGACTGCAAGGAAATAGAAGCTGCCAGGGTTACGCCAGACATGCGAAACAAGGAAGCCCTGGAGATAGCAACCGATCCGGATTAGGTAGGATACGATTGTAATCCAAACCGTTACCAAACGGATAGGTGCAGGAGATATAATCCCTACTTTGTATCCGATCAGGACTCTCCTTTGTAACCGCTCTCCTCTGCTATATAAAAGGAGGGGCGGGGGAACATCAACATACAATCTCATCAGCAACATAGCTAGCCACATATAATTTCAGAGCATAGGACTAGGGTATTATCTCCTCCGCGAGAGCCCAAACCTGTATAATTCCCGAGTCTTGTGTTACCATCGAGTTTGGATCCAGCGCCTAGCCCCGTTTTCATTATTGCCGACAATAAACGTCGACAGTTGGCGCCAGGTAGGGGCTGCGTCAAGATCAATCTCAGCAGGCTCGATGGCAATCTTTAGCGAAGTCATGGCCACCTTCGCTCCCGCCCAGACGTTCCGTTTCGGAAGTCTGGACTTCATCGTCGATGATTTTGGCAAGCTCGTCCTTTCGGATTCGGATCAGATCCAATCTGGAAGTACTTCCGTCGCCCTCCTAGCCGGGCAACCACTTGGATCGGGGTCAGGCTTGGCCATCTGTCCCCGGACGGTAAGCCAAAAGTCTATTCCCCGGTTTGGGCAAGGACAGGCCAAGGGTGAGCTCCGAGTGGCGAGGAGAGCCAGAAAACCACTCGGTTCCAAGGGGCAATCCAATCTGTCTTATTACTCTTCTGACTCAGAGAGCGAGGCAGGAGTTTCTCAAGGCTTTCACGACATCTTCGTGATCGAAGACCCATTTGAGTCCCAACAATGAGAAGGGACGCCGGATCTTTGTGGAGGCGAGCGCCCGTCAAGAAACCCGTGAAGTCTCTCGGGCCGGGGCCACAATGTTAACGAAGACATCTTGCAAATGAAGATAGAGAACCAGTCGGTTTTTCATACTCCTCAGCAGAAATCGTCGCATCAAAGACACTTCTCGACACGTTGGGACTAATGCTTGGTTCCGACAGCGCAGCCGCTCCGATCGTGGCCCAAGTCCAAGCCATGGTGACGACAGCAGCGATCCAGCAACATTAGGAAGAGCCAGAGGAGAAAGAGCACTCTCGTACTCGCATAGTCACCAGTCGCGGCAAAGAATATCTGACCCATGATCGGGCCATGCGTGGCCGACTAGAGCTTCGACGAGGAGAAGATGCCCAACAAAGCATCAGCCGTGACCTCCGCGTAGACCTGAATGCCAGGCAGTGGGATCGAGAGGATGAAGAGCGCCGCCGGCGCAAAGATGACTACGAACGTTTCGGTGTCCGCCATGACGACCGGGACGACCGCAGAAGACATCACCGCCGCGACAAGGGCGATAGCGAGGATCACCGTGTCAGATTACCGTCCCGGTGTTCCCACGTCGCCGCAGCGATGGGCCTATTGAGGGGATCCGGGCCTTCACTCCCCGGCTTCGCCGAGTGGTTTGGCCTGAAAGTTTCAACCCCAAAGGCATCACCAAATTTGACGGAGAAAGAGATCCAGAAGTTTGGCTGCAAGTCTATTCTCTTGCAATCATGATAGCCGGGGGCGATCATAATGTGATGGCCAATTATCTGCCGGTCATGCTTACCCCTTCGACTCAAGCCTGGCTCACCGGACTTCCAGCAAACTCTATAGATTCCTGGGGGGACCTTTGCGAGCAGTTCATCACCAACTTCCAGGGTACTTATGAAAGGCCTGGAACTTAGTGGGATCTGTACCATCTTCATCAGAGAAGGAGCGAGACCCTTCGGGAATTCATCTGGCGCTTCATGCAAAAGAAGAATACAATCAAGGATATCTCAGAAGCTGTAGTCATTGCGGCGTTCCAGAAGGGCGTCAATGATCCCGATCTGATTAAGAAGATGTCTTGGAATCCGCCGACTACAGTGAGGGAGATGTTTGAATTGGCAGACTGCTACGCAACAGCCTCGGTTGTTTTGGCCGAGCGTCAAGACGATCGACCACAGCATAAAGACAAGAAGGATCACGCCGAATCCTCCAGGCAACGGGATAAGAAGTGGAAGCCCAAAGAACTGGTAGCGGCAACCGAGCAAGGCCGGCATCGCGCGCCACGGACGGACGATTATGACGCAATGATGGACGCAACCTGTTCTTTCCATCCCAAGGAGAAACATGCTGCGAAGGATTGCTTCACTCTGAGAAGGTTCGCCAAGTAGTCCAGAAAGCGACCGGCCAAGGGCGAAGCAAAAGACGAAGAAAAGAAAAAGCAAGATTCCCCTGAAGATGACGAGGGCGAGTACCAGAAGACGGAGCATGAGCTCAACTACATATTTGGAGGCTCGGCTGCTTATGAGTCCAAGCGAAAGCAAAAGCTTACCGCTCGGGATATCAACGCAGTCATGCCAGCAACTCCCCAATACCTCAGATGGTCTGAGGTCCCGATTGCTTTTGATCGATCGAATTATCCAGATCATATCCCATATCCGGGTATATATCCTCTTGTTTTGGACCCTGTGATTCGCAGCGTTAAACTCAAAAGGGTGCTAGTTGATGAATGGAGCGGACTCAACATCCTCTTCTCCAAAACCTTCGATGACATGAAGATTCCCCGCTCGGAGCTAAAGCGGGGCTCATCACCGTTTCACGGGGTAATCCCTGGGATCTCCTCGGTTCCACTCGGGCAAATCACCTTGTCGGTCACGTTCGGGACCAGAGAAAATTATCGGATGGAATATCTCAATTTTGAGGTGGCTGATTTCGAGACGGCATACCATGCCATCTTGGTAAGGCCAGGCCTAGCCAGGTTCATGGCCGTGCCCCATTACACTTACATCGTCTTGAAGATGCCAGGGCCGAAGGGCATTATCTCCGTCTGCGGCGACATCAGGCAGTCATTCGTGTGCGATAGAGAGAGCTGCGAGATGGTCGAAATTCAAGAAGCGGCAGTCGACAGGGAGAAGATCCGACAGGCAGCTGCACATCAGCAAGATGAAGGAGAAGTCCCGTCCAAGAAACAGGCCAAAACAAGTATGAAGCCTGACGAGGGGACTAAGAAGGTAATTCTCGACCCGTCCAACTCGGCTCAAACAGCTTTGATCGGAACAGGACTCAACCCCAAATAGGAAGACGAGCTCGTCACCTTTCTTCGGGCCAACCAGGATATTTTTGCATGGAAACCTTCCGATATACTCGGTGTTCCTAGGGAGGTGATCGAGCATTCCCTACATCGTCGACGAGGTGACACACCTAGGGACCTACAGACTCAAGCGGGAAGATGGCGTTGTCATCGGCAACTTATGGAACATAGAGTAGCTACGTCGTTTTTACTCTTAAAATATTGTACATTAGCTACGCTATTCATGAATAAAATTTTCTTCTTGACTTGCTACTCAATTGATGCTCAATTAAGCAGTAAGTCGGGGGCTACACCTAATAGTGTTGCGCATGCGCAACCCTTCTTATGAGTTATTTTTTATCTTCTTTCCCTGTTGATTGTGAATTAGCTCGAGTGCATTAAAATCGTGAAACTCTGACCCCGCAAACGACGGGCTCTAGTCTCTCAAAAGCGCGTGCCTGGGAAAAATGTCCATGGGTCGACTTCCGACACTCGGGGGCTAGAACAGTCAGGCAAAGTGCTTAAACGAAAACGGAACCACTCGAGCAAAATTTAAAATTAGTAGGGAAAGATTAAGCAAATGTTAAAATATTCATTAAGCATACTTGGGCTTAGATACATCAATGTATTACAAGTAAGCAGGAAACTAAAACCTAAGCGCGGCGTACGTGGCCTACTGCCTCAAGAAGAGCGTCCCTCGCCCTGGCAAGCTTTGGGACGGGTTCGATCAGCGCACCAACAACAGCCGCGTCGTGGGCAGCAACTTCTTCTTCCGCAAGTTCGGCTAATGCGAGGTCGTAATTGGCCCAAAGCTTGGCTAGAAAAGCCTTCTCATCAGGCGCCGGTGGAGCCTCATCTTCAAAATCAAAGATCAGCTCCTCCGCCGGGGGGGGGGGGAGATGGTGGAGCCTCATCGCCAGACGAATAAGATTGGGACGAAGAAGCCATCGAAGGTTCAAGAAAGAATGTCGAAGGTTGCTGAGAAGGGTTTAGAGACGGGTGATCGCTTGAGTAGCGGTGACACTCTTATATACCGAAAGCATGGAAGCCGAACAGTCTAGAGTAAATGCCAGCGCAGGAAGCCGAAGCAGCTCTGAAAAATGCGCTGGTACCAAAACTCAAAACGACCAAGAAGACGTATGGACGCAGGACACCAAGCCAGACGCAGAGCATTAAAAAATGAAGACTCGCAAGGCATAATGAAGCAGCTAAAGGCAAAACGCGGCTCAAATCGCTGAGTGTTTCTACCAAGGCTCAAAATAATAATTACAGATCAAAAGTCTTAGAATATAGCAATCACAAAGGACCCAATTCCAAGTTTTCGACTAAGGCGGAGGCGGTATCCCTAACCTCGTCAATAAGGGCAAGCGCTTGATCATCGTCAATGGTGCAGGCAAAGCCCTCCTTGATAGCTTCGAGCTCCACTCGCGGATACAGGGACTTCACGATGGCCAATGCTTGGCAGGCACTTGTGGTCACTGTTTCCTTCAAGTGTGCTACCAGTTTCATGGGCCCCTCCTCCAGTCATTGGATCGTGGCGTCCGCATCATGTGGAATATCACTGGGCCTAGCCTTGTCAGGACTAAAAATCCGCAGCATTCTTTCAGAGCCCTCCTTGAGTCTATCAACTCGCACCTCAGTAGACTTGATCTTCTCATTAAGAGCGCAATACTGAGCCTGCGAATTGACCCGGTATTCTGCAAAACCAGTCGGATTAGCCCGAAGACGCTGAAAAGCGCAAACAGGGACAAAGGACGAGTCGGGAGCAAACCTGCCAGCTCTATTTTCATCTTGTCCGTCTCGGTTTTGGCATCCTTCTCGGACTTCTTCAGCTTTTCAACTTGCTCATTGGCGAACTCAAGTTTTCCCTGAAGATCTGCAGCAACGAAGACTGAAGTCAAGGCAGGGAGGATGAGTTAACAAGCAGAAGACTCAAAATGTGTTCCAAGGCAGTCGGACAAAGGGGTTAGCACTAAGAGAGCTCGTCAGATTTAGCTTCTCCGCCTCGAAGGCTAGGACCTGGGCCCGAAGCTTCTCCAGCTCTTCTCGGTTCTCTAGTCGGGCCCTGCCGAGTTCCTCCTGCAGCTCGACCCGGACTCGTGAACCTCGGCCTCATAGTCCTTCCTCATCTTGGTCTTTGGGAGTATTTCCCGGAGAAGGGCGTTCCTTTCCTGGGTGTGCTCGGCCAGTTGCTGGAAGCGATGCGGCAAACAATAAAGCTACATCAAGCATCAAAGACAAAAAGAAGAGGACTTCTAAAAACAACTCGGCACAAGCAGCTTACATGACCAAGCCGCATACAATTGTAGGCGGAGTCACAGAATGACTCCCACTCCTTAGCCTCGCTTTCGTCGTCATAGCATATCTCGTCGCCATGCTTGTTGAAGAATGCGACTCGCACCGGAGAATTCGGGTGGGGAGGTCGAGGGAGTTCTTCTGGCGGAGGCGAAGCGCGAGGAGGCCGGGGAAGTTCTTCCGGCGGAGGTGAAGGGCGAGGAGGCCGGGGGAGTTCTTCCGGCGGAGGCGAAGGGCGAGCGGCAGGATTAGAAGACATAATTTGACCAGTCGGCCTAGGAGAAGCCTGCGGCTAGGGGTTGCTCGGGCTTGAGCCGACTCCGGTGTTCTGGGCCACGGAAGCTGTTGGGAAAGTGGTTGCAGCTAGCTCCGGAATGGCACTAGGGGCGATGGGCACGGCATCAGCCGGCGCCTTAGTCCCTGGCTCGTTTGAGGCATCTTCAGTAGCAGCCCCCTGGGGCTCCTGGTGCGGCGCATCCACAGGTACCTTATCAATAGGCTTTCTAGAAAAAGAAGCAGTCAGGGCATGACCGGGAATAATAAAAGGAGCTAACAAGAAAACCAATCTGTCGGATCTTGTTATTTTTATCCCTGAGCCCTTCCGAGCAGAAGGTCCGTCGGCGGAAGAGCCAGTCTGCGCACCCGACGCGGGGGACAACGGGTCTCTGATCGGGTGCAAGGGCGGAGGCACATTGTCGGCCAAGTGCCAGGCTGGCGGCTCAGGGACCTTCAGATCCACAGATTGGCTTGAAGACAAGAAAGTCGCTGGGTGAGCGCGTGCGGCTGCCGAGTCCCAAATCTTTGGGCCTCCAGTTGGGCGCACGTTTTTCGCCGACTGCTTCTTCTTCTCCTTGGGCGTGTGGACGACTGGGCGCTTACCCTTTCCCAAGGGTCTTCGTCATTCGTGCTTTGCTTTTTGGCACTCGAGCGAGGTGAGGCATGAGCAGGGTGTTTCTGCTTGGCGCCCTTGTGTTGAGGAAATTCAGGCAGTGGCGAATCAGAGAAGAAGGCATTGTGACCCTGTCAGCATAGATATCAAACGCATGTTTAAAAGCAGTTTCTCAAGAGCCAGAAAATCCAATCGGGGAAGATAAGACGATGTCTTACTGGAGGCGGAGGATTCGACTTGTTGAAGGGTTTTGGGCATCCAGTATTGGTGATGTAGACGCTCGGGACGAAGAAATCACCCAGGCATTTGAGGAGAGCGTCCCTGGGGACCAGTCCAGAGGCCTCCCAGGTGGTGTTGCATTCTCCTTCATAATCAAACCCCAGATGGTCTCGCTCCTTGAGGGGCTGCACCTAATGAAGGCTAAAATTGAGGACGATCGCAACACCAGTCAGACCGTCTTCCTTCAATTTGGCGATCATCCCTATGAGCTCCTCCACCTGGTCCGCCCCGCCGTCCGGAGGGAGTGAAGTCCAGTCCAATGAAGGTTTGGGCGGTATTCGGAAAAAGAGGGAAGAGAAGGTTTGGGGTTAGCGCAATAAAACCACTCCTAGTGCCAACCCTTGTTCGAAGTTTTGAAGGGAATAGCAAAATAGGCTTTCTTCAAGCCATCCCTTAGCTGGAATCCGACGCCTCCCACTGTCTTGGGGGAATTCTTGTTTGGGAAGGGCTTGAGAAGGAAGAGATGGCGAAAAAGATCAAAATACGGGCGAATGCCAAGGAAGGCCTCGCAGAGGTTAACGAAGACAGCGATTTGAAGGATGGAATTGGGATTGAGATGGGTCAGTTCAATTTCATAGAAGTGAAGAATACTGCGAAGAAAAGCGTAGGCGGGAAGGCCAAATCCACGCTGAAAAAAGGATTAAAAAACGACCACTTCTTCGGTGCGGGGTGTGGGGCAAGACTCACAGGCCGCAGGTCGAGCAGAGAGCATCACCAATGGGGGAAAAATGCCGGTGGAGACCAATTCCTCCAATGTGGAAGGCCAAATCCACGCTGAAAAAAGGATTAAAAAACGACCACTTCTTCGGTGCGGGGTGTGGGGTAAGACTCACCCGCCGTAGGTCGAGCAGAGAGCATCACCAATGGGGGGAAAATGCCGGTGGAGACCAATTTCTCTAATCGCTTCTCCGTCGTCACAGAGATGGCCCAATCCTTGACCAAGACGGATGAAGGAGCGTTTTTGGGGGAAGGAAAAGACATTTTTTGGGCAAAAGGAACTTGCGATCGCGTTGGATTGGGATGGCGAGAGATGCTAACCCTAGCGGCGGAGGTTGCAAGAGAAGCGCCGAAAATGAGAAGACAAAGGGGCAAATGAGAATAGTGCGTAGAAAGCCGTTTCATTCGCACCTAGTCTCATATTTATAGGGAGCGATGCTAACTTTCACCTTGAGCGGGAAAATGCTTCGCCTTCCGCATATCTTGGGGTTGTCCTAGGGCGCGCTTCAAGATGGGCCTGTGGTCATATGCAGTAAATCATTGTACATAGGCACAATTGGGCCGAATCTAATTTGGGAAACAGTATGCCCCATGATGGGCCAAAAGCCAATGACCGCATCAGATGGAATTTGGGTACCTTCCAAATAAAAACATCCTCTTATGATATGCCTCATGTCAGGTCATATGCTGGATACCGTTCAAAACGGGGTCAGATATCATAAAGATGGTTCAAAAACAGATATTTCAGAGGTATGCCTCATGATAGGTCATTAGCCGTATGCTGCGAAGAGGCAGATGCGGGTACCGCCTAGATAGATTATGGTACGCCTCACGACAGGCCAAAAGCTGTGCGTTCTAGCGCACAGGCACCACTCGGCTAGATGCCAACTTGAATGAAGATATTCTCCATGCCGAGTCGTGTGCTGGCTCAATAAATTGGGTTGGGAACCACTCGGAGTAATTACACGTGGAGCTCTATCGAGTCCTTTACGACCTCCTTACCTACTACAGAGCATTCGACTGCATAGCAAATCAGTCGGGAAGTCTTAGCAATAAGAAGGCAATTCGATCGCAAAGCACTCGGGGGCTACTGTGGGATATATACACCACAGATATCTGCAAGGCAGGCCTGCGAGGCCCAACTGCACAAGGCTGGGTCGGGCCGACTGCAAGGAAATAGAAGCTGCTAGAGTTACGCCAGACGTGCGAAACAAGGAAGCCCTGGAGATAGCAACCGATCCGGATTATGTAGGATACGATTGTAATCCAAACCGTTACCAAACGAATAGGTACAGGAGATATAATCCCTACTTTGTATCCGATCAGGACTCTCCTTTGTAACCGCCCTCCTCTGCTATATAAAGGAAGGGGTGGGGGAATATCAACATACAATCTCATCAGCAACATAGTTAGCCACATATAATTTCAGAGCACAAGACTAGGGTATTATCTCCTCCGCGAGAGCCCGTACATGTATAATTCCCGAGTCTTGTGTTACCATCGAGTTTGGATCCAACGTCTAGCCCCGTTTTCATTATTGCCGACAATAAACGTCGACAATGTGAGATCAGACATGTGAGCCATGTGCCATGGACCAGCATAAATCAACTTCAATTTTGTGAAAAACTACTTAGAGCATCCAATGAATAATTGCTAGTCCTTTTCAGATTAGCAGTTGCCTTCCCGGTCTTTGGATGTACAGCAAAGGAACACATGGTCCTGAACTTTTTCATAGCTGTCGGAGAAATAGTGCTTCTGAAAGCAGCAAGTGTGAATTACAATTCTGGAGAAAGCGCGAGTTCCTGCAAATTCTTGCGGTTGGTGAGCGGTTGAAACTCTAGGATGCTTAAAGACGCGCATAATCTAAGTTGATCAGTGACGCTCAATGACCTTGCTCGCACGGCGTCATTTTTTCCTTCCCGCTCCAGCCAAACCTGAAGTGCTCCCCCGATAGCACCCTTCTAAATCTAATACTGCCCAACCTTCAGGGGAAAAACAGGTGACAGTCACATTTTTATTGAAGGTGAGTGTACGGAGTCAAATTACTCGTCTATAGGCATTCAGAAGTCTTTATGGATTGAAAAGTAAAAAAGTTCAGTGAAACCGGTCGCATAATCTGAAAATGCATGTGTCCCTTTTTTTCCTTTCCATCTGTGATAGACCGTGTTGTGTTCGACCAATACTAGGCTTCGGTGGTGCTCGATCATAGCTCGCTGCAATATTGGACTGGTACTAATGTCCCGTAGAGACAAGAGAATGATGCATCATGACTGAGGTCTGCAACGCACAAGTCTAAGCAAAACTTTTGAGGACACGAAATCTATATATCTACAAAACAATCGACGGATGAGATTAAATGTATCCTTTTGTTTTAGACGATTAGAAATTCCCACAAATATCTTTAAATCAGAAAATAAAATCATGGAAATTCACACATTAATCGAAACAAGAAGAAAATATCTCACGCGTCCATCAGATGGCCCATATATAATTGTATGTCATCTAAAGGTAATAAGAAATCATCCAGCAAGCCCTCGTCTAACTCTTAAATTTTTAGTCGGATTACAACTCTAAGGTGAAGAAAGGCAATTGACTCTCCTAATTAAGTAATCGAACCAAACTCTCCTGAGGAACCCTTCCGCATAGTCCGTTCCGCTCCACTGCATCCTCACTTTGGTTAAAAAATCTAGTAGACTTATCCGCGCGACTGCGCATCTAAATATTATGATATAATTGTCATAATCTATCCCTATCAAAATAAGTGGTGGAGATCCTTTTTTGATATACAACTCTACTTCCAATAATTGAAATACAATTGTATTTACTATATATGATTAATCTGTATTATTATAATCTAGCCTAACCAAAATAAGTGGTGGAGATCATTCTCTTTTTCTTCCGATTAATATAAGAATTTCTACAATTTAGAATTATTGCAGGATTTTTTTACCCTTAAAATAAAGGAGATGTCTTGAATATCACCGTATATATATATATATATATATATATATATATATATATATATATATATATATATATATATATATATATATATATATATATATATATATATATATATATAACCACACGTTCTATGTCTTCATCTCTCCCTGCTGCTTCTCCTCTGTTCTCTCCCCAAGCTATTCACTCCAATCCTATTTCTCTCCCCAAATACACCAATTCAAAACCAAAATCAACTCTTGCATGTATGATTTCTGGATTTCCCATCCTTCAATCTATCCAAGTATCCACTCAATTTAGCTATGCATGACTATCGAAGGAGTTTTGGATTAAGAAATAGAAGAGGAAATGGAGTGGTTAGGGACATGTGCTTCTTCCCCCATGTTCTGCTGCATAGCAAGACTCTTCGGCAGCTGACTCGATGACAGGGAGCGGTGCATGGGCTGCTATCATGGTGAGAGCAGCTGTGGCTACTAGCCAACTGCTCCTGCTCCTCTTTCACTTCCTTATCCAACAGACACAAGGAAAGGGCCGGGTTGATGTGGTTGGAGGTCCGAAGTGCATTGGGTCAACCTTGCCCCCTAGCCAATCGACAAGCACCATTGAGGCTAGCCGAGATACGCCGCTGCCATGCACGATCTAGCCATCGTGCCCCCGATGCTACTAACCTAGCAATGCCGCTCTCATCTAAGGACCGGTGATGTGGCCATAGACGAATCAGCGGTGGTGACAAGGTGGTGGCATGGTTACCTCTCATCTTCTTTGAGCTTTGTTCATGTCGATTGTTGCAATAGGTAGATGCAGTTGTTACATCGGTTTTTCTTGAATATGGTAAACTTTGAATACCTCCTCTAAAATGGTTGTTGCAGCCAAAGTTTGCTATTTATTGCAACTGTCATTTCCCTTTGTTGTAACAAGAGTACATTTTTGTTGCATCGGTTATGTCGATTTGTTACATGAGAAATTTTATATTGTTGCAATAGATATGTGTTGATGTTGTATCAATGTTCTTATGTGCTACATCGTGATGTTGGTTTGTTTCCTTGCAATACGAAGTTGTTTTTTTGTTGTGGATACTCGACTTTTTTTGGTAAACTCCACAAGCTCCGGTAACATAAGACATGATACTCAAGCTCTCCATATAGCATCTTGACTGGAGCTCGAGCTCCGCCACCAACACTAGTCGTGGCCTCCGCGAGCTCTGCAGCCACTGGGTGCAACCTACACTAGCACCGAGCCTCGGGTTCCTCACTGACATGGTCACAACCTCCTTTTCCAACTAGTTTTGCTACTTGCCATCCTCCACATGCCTCCTTGTCTAGTGGGTAGGCGTTCTGAGGAAAGGAGATTGAGGAGAGGAAGAGAAGTAGGTGGTGGCTGTCGCGCATCCAACTATTGGTTGTATCATTGAACGATGGAAGGGAGAGTACGGAGCTAGTGTTTGGATTGAACTTTGGAGTCCGAACACTATTTGTTACCATAAATCAATATGTGATGCCGCTTCCAATTCGATATAAGACAAGAACTGTTGTACATGAGTGCACCTTCTCTGCACATGCCTAAAATTATAGAGACGGGAGATAAATCTGTAACCTCGCAAAGCTACTACTGATGTGTACTCATGTGTGCACAAAGGTGGATACCAGGATGACAAGGGCACGATGCCTCTGGCTACCGATCCATCCTCCCAGTCTAGACATCGACATATAGAGAAGAGATGTGAATACAACGGCGTCTAGATAGCATATTACTCCCTACAGTCACAACTCACAGATACATGTTTTGAATATAGGTACAATCAAACTTTTGAAACTTTGACAATCAATATCTTTTAAATATTCAAATTGGATACATGAGAATCATACATATAGATTTGTTTCAAAAGATGCTATCATAATATTATAATTTTATTGTGATCTATAATTATATTACAATAGAAATTAGTGGTTGAAATTATATTCTTGTAGCTCAGATCCATCTCACCACCTTACTGGTCATCCCTAATCCCCAATCCAGTTCCACATCTTCCTCTCCAATCCCCATCCAATTAGAACAAGAGAGCGCACCTGAGGTCTTGAGGAGCCAGCAGTCGACATCGGCGCTGAGTTGCAAAAGCTAGGGAGGGGGCACTCTGGCATGGTGCTATGTCGGAACACGAGCAACGTATGCGCCCGATGATCGTGTAGGCGTTCAAGTGAAGCAGCTGAGAAGAGAAGGCTGGGGGGTTTGGGGGAGTTGCTGGCCATGACCATGAGGGAGGAGACTAGGAGAGCTGCCGATGGCCAAAGAGTTGTGTAGGATAGAAATATACTAATGTAGCAATCAGAGGGGGGGTGAATGATTGCGTGGAAATCAAATTTTTGGACTTTGTTATTTTGACACCCCAATTGAAACTCAAATTACTTGGAAATCAGTTTATGCAGATGGTAAACAGTTGGGAAACCAATTCACAGCTTGAGAGATCAGTTCTGCGATTGGGAGACTAGTAGAGCGATCGGACGGTCGAGAGAAACAATCGGGTGACGAAGAGACCACTTGGGTGACCAGTAGAGCACTTGGGCGACCAAGAGAGCGATTTGGGCGGCGAAAGCGGTTGCAAGCGACCAGTGAGCAGACTGATGACTAGTTCATAAAATAGAAATTCCTAGAGATCCAACCATTGGATTGATTTGAAATTTTAACTGTATAAACTAGATTCAATTCCAAAGCTAAAAAAAGAAGAATCAGGTCGATCGGATCTAGGGATCTAAAGTTATCTTATTTGCAAGATGGCTAAAACAAATAACGATCTAACAGCGACAGACCAATATTCAAACACGATTAACCAAAGATCTCACCGTTAGATTGATATAAAATTTTTACTGTAGAAACAAGACTTAATTCTAAAGCTAACACAAAAAGAATCAGACTGATCGAATGTATGGATCAAGAGATATTACCTTTGCAATTGGACTAATGCATCTAATGACGAGGAAACGGAATTTCACCTTCAAGACTGTGACGGACCAAACACCAGAGAGGACTTCAGTTGCCACGGATCAATCTTCTAATCATCAAAAGCAAGATCATGTCCAGATCATCATCTATCTTCTAGTTGACGTGATGCATGCATGCACGATCAATCTTGATTTGTTTTCTTCACACTGTGCGGCTGTCAAAACTCACGCAAGAAAACTCATCCACACAAAGATACTTGGATTGCAAGATTGATCTTTATTTCTTTTTGTCTAAAGTACTCCCACACAAGAGTACAAACCCTAATTCCTTGCACCAGCACAAAAGCACACAGAAAAAACCACACATATTAAACAGGAGACACCCCCTCCTATTTATACACAACAGAACACAGAGATTGAATACAACTCCACTTCCAACATGGAAAGAGTTCGTATCTATCTCTACTTGGCCCAACATGGCCAAAACCAAAACCTTGCACGCATGAACAGCCCACCTGCTGCGCATACGTGACTAACCAGTCTTCTTGTGCATGTTCTCTAGCCCGAACGTCTCGCATGACATCCTTGACCACCAAAACCTTGATTCCTCCCTGAACCTAGTTTCGAACCTCAGTTCCTCCATGAACCTAGTTCTGGTCCCGTCATCGACCATGTTCGCCCTTGAGCAACACCTGCACATGAATTAACAAACAAACAAATTCGAGCACAAGTCCACGACTTGACTCAAAGTCAATCCATGCAACCACTCACACGAGTGCATTGCATCAAGCAAAAACATCATCATGCTATCACCAGCATATCAAACAAATCCGAGCACAAGTCTACGACTTGACTCAACATCAATCCATGCAACTACTCACACGAGTGCATTGCACCAAGCAAAACCATTATGCTATCACCAGCATAAACAAACGATCATTTAAGCACAAGTCCACGACTTGCCTCAAAAACAGTCCATGCAACCACTCTCATGAGTGCATTGCATCAAACAAACTTCATCATGCTATCACCAGCATAATAAGCATATCACCATAGCACATGCACCATACATGCCATAACTAAAACCACTTAGCAATGCCACTTTCACCAATCAGCCAATTTTTCATCACATGATCTCACAAGTTGCAAGCTTGGTGGAGCCATCGGGCGGGTGGCCACCGGCCACTAGAGAGAGCCATTGGGCGGGTGGACGATAGGGACAACAGGCAGCAGCCATAGCTGAATAGGGATATGGGTATTGTGTAACAAACTAACAGGGAAGGAGGAAATACTAATTGACTAGGAACTTGTTTGACATTGGCAGCTTGCTATTTTGCTACTATAGTGGATTAGTAACATTGTAACAGTCAATTTATAGTTGGTAATATACTCAATACAAATGTACAATATACTCAAATATTCAATACTTTTTAAGTTTTAACTAGGCTCTATTATTGGTAATATAGTTGTATTACACTTACACATTTACATTTGTATTTATTCATAGATTTGCAATAATGGAGAAAGGAACTTTGCGTAATTATTTTACAAGCAATTCAAGTAGTACTCCCCAAACGATGAGAGCACAACTCAATCTTAGTGGTATGTTTCTTTCGTTTTGATTGTTGATAATCATTTATAAGTTACTATTGTATCATTAATTTTGCAAATTTTGATATACGAGTCACTTTGGATTGGACGCATATTTAGGTGTTTTTGGAACACCTTTCATTAGTGAGGTACTTTCATTTTTTTCCTTTTTTCTATGCTTCTTCTTTTTTTGTTCATGTATGAATTTTAATTTCACAACACTATATTTGTTAGGCGAAATATTCAGTGAAAACCACTTATTCCATGAAAACTCCATGGAAACCACCTGTAAAAGTTTTGAAAAATTCTCAAAAAATTACCATATGTAGGGAAGGTGAACTTCTACAATCCTGCAAAATTTGAAGATGAAACTCAATTGCATTTGAAAGATATGAAAAAGACAAACAGCAAAAAAAAATAGTGCTAAAACAGTGAAAATTACTATTCATGCTGAATTTGTCTTTTTCATATCTTTCAAATGCGATTGAGTTTCATATTCAAATTTTGCATGATTGTAGAAGTTCACCTCCCCTATATATGGTAATTTTTTAAGAATTTTTTAAAACTTCTACAGATGGTTTCCACGGAGTTTTCATGGAATAGGTGGTTTTCACTGAATATTTCGCCTATTTGTTATGCTCGTCTCAATTTAGTTTAGTCTTACGAGGCTTTAAGCCCATCCTCTATTTTGATCCTGGCTTCGCCACTATGTGGACAGATGGTTTGTAGGTGAAGCGCCAAAACTGTTAGCTCTAAGCTTATACAACATAGCGAAGCGGAAAAAATCATTCGGTAGCGGAGGCCCTAGCAAACAACAACTGGATAAGTGACGTTAGAGATGTCATGACGCTGGTAATGCTTCACGAATATGTAATTATCGTCGCAACTCGCAAGTCTCGCAAATCGACCTAGGCGAGGGGAACGCGGATTTGGTCAGCTGGCATCGCTCTGCATGTGGTGGTGCATAGTGCTGAATGCATGTTACTTGGGACTCTGATAACTATCGGAAAATTCCATAACAATGGACTGATCTTAGGTGTAGCAACCTTTTGTTGTATTCCAATTGAGAACATTTCCGTTATGATTAGTAATTTGTATTCCTAGCCCGATTGGTACAATTGCAATCCAATGATAACGACTCAAATCTTTTGATACAATTCACAGTAGAGTTTTGTTATCCATAACATGTAAAATAAAAGAAAATTCTTAATATGCAAAGTGATACCACATTATTGGGGAGTATCCCACAGTTCGAACTTCAAACTACATTCCCCCAGTTTCAAGAACATGAATGACAAGTCAGGCATACTAGTCTTTTTTTAAAAAAAGAAAAAAGAAAAAGTCAGGCACTCTCATTAAACTGACCTGCATTTCTCGCAATTCTAATATGTATGATGGTGTCCTTGGAATATCCTATGACAATATATGCAGGCATCAAAGAATATATCTTTCGGATATTTGAAATCCAAGCCATAAAGCGGGTAGTGTAGTTGACACATCAAAGGAAACAGAATACTACTTGTCAAACAAAACGGGCAGGAGCTATGGAAACAGTAGGAACCTGAGAGTAAAATGTAACATATAACTCATCTGCACCTCTTTACATCAAAATGCTATTAAGGCCAGAATTGCTTTTTCTCCAGAGCTTGTGCCAGACAACTACATCACAAGTATCATCTAAATGACTTTCTTCTTGCGGAAGAACCGTTTGAGATGCCACAATTGCACAACTGAGACTATAATACAGACAGCGAAGGACATTAGGCTCAACCATGTGATCTTGAAATTCGTCCACTCACTTACATCTGTCATGTCTGCTTCTCTGCGTTGAGAACCAAATTGTCGATCTGACCAGTAAACCATCATCAATGTATAAAAAGAGCAAGTGCACTTACTTGGATCTGAGGTAGAGCAAGTTTTCATGGATTGTTCGAACAGCAGTTTCTAGCTTCATTAGCTCCAGCGCAACTCCCTGTTAAAGGAAAACAAATAAAATCCGGCAAATCAAAGGATGTGAAATCTGACAGGAAAAAATGTTTGAATTGCTTAGTCAGATGTGCTCACCTCAAGCTTTTCCTTCTTGGCAAGAGAGTCCCAATCTTTTGCTGCAATCCCAATTTTCCAGTCAAGATTAAGGTTTATCACCATTCCCTTCTCTAAGGTATTCACCCAGAAACAGGCTAGGTAAATTCCAGCTTCCGCTGTGGTAAATGCAAACTGGCCCTGGGTAACTTTATCCGCGTGGTGTAGGACGTCTCCATAAGGTGATGTCACCTGCAAGAGCAATTCAGGATACACATCAGCAGACACATTCTTTGATCCAATTACCCTTACGAGGTTTGTGTGTCGTGTTTAAGAAAAGAAATCACAATCGTGAGACGCATAGTGAATAGTGATAGTGCAATCATCGCTTTCTCGGCGATTCGGCATTTGATCGCCCTTTAACTTGATTTCCGACGAGAAGAACGAGCCCGTAGGCGAGGCATTCGCACGATTTGAATGCAATGTTCCAATTCCATGCTTGAACATTGTAATTGGCGTTGTTGGGGCCGTGAACAGATCAAAAGAGATTTACCTTGGCGGAGACCATGGGGCCGGTGGGACGCTCTTCGAAGAGGATGGAGTAGTCGCCGACGACAACGACGTTCGACTGGATCTCCTCCGACAGGCACTTGGTCGCCGTCGACGACAGCTCCAGCCACACCGCCCCGGCGCCCCCCGCCTGCAGCCACCACAGCGCCATCGCTACCGCTACCGCCACCCCCTTGTCCGCGCCCCCTCTCCCCATTGCCACCAGCGACTGATGAGGTTGCCGGCAAATGACCTTTGCTCTTTAGATTGGCCATGCATGGTTTAGTCGCTCGTTTCCGTCGGATCTGG